>CM019713.1:4900265-6110265 GCA_009760885.1 Achatina immaculata
CGCGAATGAGAATGTTTTTTCGTCGGACGAGAACTGATATGTGTGTAGGTTAGTAATTGTTGTGCACTCGTAAGATGGATGTATGCGAGCTGTGCAGTCGACTCCTCAGAAGAGTCACGATCCACTTAGGTAAATATTTTTATTAGTGAACGGTTATGAAATTTGGTAATGAATAATCAAAACTTAGTTAAAGTAAAAATGATGTAAGATTTTTATGTTTTTTAGTGGTAATGTGGAGCGAAGCTTATATGTGCACTTAATTTTATATTACTGATTTGTATGCATAGGTTGCCGATTAGTTACGTTTGTTACAGTCTGAATGGAACCTAAATATTTAAGAAATTGTAGTTATGATTTTGTTGATAACAGTATACAAACTGATAAATAACACATATATATATATATATTATAATATTATATTATATATAATGATCCTTGTTTGATTTTACTGTGTAACAAATGATTTAACAACAATATAAGTTTAAGACTATTTGAGCAAGTACTAGTATTATTGATTGTGTTTGTTTGCTTTCATTGCTCTAGTGTGTGAATGTGTTAGTCTGTGTAATCTTCATTCCTCACGTACCTAATAAATATCAGATACCAACAACAAAAATACGATATAACATTAATATAAATTACAGACAATTACTAGTCTTTAAAATCATATAATTCCTACACACTGAAGATATAATGATAGGGATATGAGAATACCTACAGTTTTGCCCAGGTTGATAATCTGTTTCCAGATCTTATCTCACATCCTTCTCGTGCAGTTAAACATCACATAGGGCTCGCATGGTATTTCGCCAAGTTTTCCTGTTTTCGGCGAACTTTTCAACCTTATCAAGGGATGTTATATCCACTAAACTGGCCTGCCTTAACAATGTCCTTTTTAGAGTTTCACGTGGTCGACCTCTTTTTCTTCGGCCTGTTGTGTCCCACTTCATAGCTTATTTTGGGATTCTCTGATTGTTTCCTCTCATCACATGACCGATATATGCTCATCTCCTTTTTCTTTTTACCATTGAGACAGGTTGTTGTTTGCTCATCTGCCTTATCTCTGCTTTGTTCTTGAATTCGTTTCACTTTATAATGCGTATTTTCCTTATGCATTTGTTTTCGAAAGAGTCTAATTTCTTGTCTATTTCTTTAGTTGTTTTCTAGCTTTTGCGTGCATAAATGAGGATGGAAATTACATTTGAATTGAATAATCTTAATATGGCTTTTTTGTGCTTATAACTTTTGAGTGTCGTATGCTCTCAAGATTCTTGAAGGTCAATGCTGCTTTTGCAACTCTAATTCTTTCCTTTCTTGTCTCAACATCCTGGTCTATGTAGCTGCGGAGGTATGCAAATTGGTGTACTTCTTCAACAGTTGTTTCATCCACATATATTTTTCTTTCTAGATTAATGAGAAGTTTCATCATTTTTGTTTTCTCATTGTTAATTTCAACTCTTGTTTTGCTAGCCAGTGAAGACAGGATATCTGTTTAATCTGTTTCTAGGTTCATTCATTCATTCATTCATTCATTCATTCATTTGCATGTCCCTTGCGGAACTTTGCCTCCCTAGCAGTACTCCTGTAGGCCTCTCGGTTGTGAGCAAGATGGCCTGCTGCAGATAGATCCATTTGCAGATCATCAACGATGTCTTGCAGCCATCTTCGCCTTGGTCTTCCTCTTTCTTTTTTCCCATTATGTACCATTCCAAGACGGTCTTTTCTAGATTATAATGACATTTAATGTGTCCAAAATATTTAAGGTTTCTTTGTTTAATCCTCTTTACTAGCCAGCCTTCTTCAAGTACAAGCCCTCCCCCCTAAGTCAGCAAGCTGTACAAGGCCCCCCCCCCCAAGAAAAAAACTGTACAGACGCCTCTGTACAAGCCCTCCCCCCTAAGTCAGCAAGCTGTACAAGCCCCCCCCCCCCCCCAAGAAAGAAAACTGTACAGACGCCTTTGTACAAGCCCCCCCCCCCAAAGTCAGCAAGTTGTAGAATCGTCCAAATCAGCAAGTTGTAGAAACGTCTAAATCAGCAAGTTATAGAAATATCCAAGTCAGCAAGATGTACAAGCTCCCCCTCACCCCTCCCCCAAGTCAGCAAGTTGTAGAAATGTCCAAGTCAGCAAGCTGTACAAGCTTTCCCCCCCCCCCCCAAAGTCAGAAGGCTGTACAGACGTCTCACTCAACAAGCTGGACAAGCCCTACCCCTAAGTCACAAGCTGTACAAGGCCCCCCCCCCCAGCAAGAACGAAACTGTGCAGACGCCTCTGTACAACCCCCCCCCCTCCCTCCGCCAAGTCAACAAGCTGGACAAGGCCACTCCAAGAAAGAAAACTGTACAGACGCCTCTGTACAAGCCCCCCCCCCCAATCAACAAGCTGTACAAGGCCCCCCCCCCCCCAGAAGGAAAACTGTACAGAGGCCTCTGTAAAAGCCCCCCCCCCCAAAACAGGAAGCTGTACAAGTCCCCCTCCCCGCAAGTCAGCACGTTGTAGAAACGTCCAAATCAGCAAGTTGTAGAAACGTCTAAATCAGCAAGTTATAGAAATGTCCAAGTCAGCAAGATGTACAAGCTCCCCCTCCCCCCCCCAAGTCAGCAAGTTGTAGAAACGTCCAATCAGCAAGTTGTAGAAACGTCTAAATCAGCACCTATAGAATGTCCAAGTCAGCAAGATGTATAAGCTCCCCCTCCGAAGTCAGCAAGTTGTAGAACGTCCAAATCAGCAAGTTTATGAAATGTCCAAGTCAGCAAGCTGTCAAGCTTCCCCCCCCCCCAAGTCAGAAAGCTGTACAGACATCTCAGTCAACAAGCTGTACAAGCCCTCCCCCAAGTCAGCAAGCTGTACAAGGCCCCCCCCCAAGAAAGAAAACTGTACAGACGCCTCCGTGCAAGCCCCCCCCCCCCAAACAGCAAGCTGTACAAGCCCCCCCCCCCCCATGTCAGCAAGTTGTAGAAACGTCCAAATCAGCAAGTTGTAGAAACGTCTAAATCAGCAAGTTATAGATATGTCCAAGTCAGCAAGCTGTACAAGCTCCCCCCCCCCCAAAGTCAGAAAGCTGTACAGACGTCTCACTCAACAACCTGTACAAGCCCTCCCCCCTATGTCAGCAAGCTGTACAAGGCCCCACCCCAGAAAGAAAACTGTACAGACGCCTCTGTACAAGCCCCCCCCCCAAGTCAACAAGCTGTACAAGCCCTCCCCCCTAAGTCATCAAGCTATACAAGGCCCCCCCCCAAGAAATAAAACTGTACAGACGTCTCTGTACAACCCCCCAGTCAACAAGCTGTACAAGCCCTCCCTCTAAGTCAGCACGCTGTACAAGCCCTCCCCCAAGTCAGCAAGCTGTACAAGGCCCCCCGCCCAAGAAAGAAAACTGTACACGCCTCTGTACAAGCCCCCCCCCCAAAAAAAAAAACAACAAGCTGTACAAGCCCCCCTCCCCCATGTCAGCAAGTTGTAGAAACGTCCAATCAGCAAGTTGTAGAAACGTCTAAATCAGCAAGTTATAGAAAGTCCAAGTCAGCAAGCTGTACAAGCTTCCCCCCCCCCAAGTCAGAAAGCTGTACAGACGTCTCACTCACAGCTGTACAAGTCCTCCCCCCTAAGTCAGCAAGCTGTACAAGGCCCCCCCCCCAAGAAAGAAAACTGTACAGACGCCTCTGTGCAAGCCCCCCCCCCCCCCAAGTCAACAAGCTGTACAAGCCCTCCCCCCTAAGTCGCAAGCTGTGCAAGGCCCCCCCCCCCAAGAAAGAAAACTGTGCAGACGCCTCTGTACAACCCCCCCCCCCCTCCCTCCGCCAAGTCAACAAGCTGGACAAGGCCACTCCAAGAAAGAAAACTGTACAGACGCCTCTGTACAAGCCCCCTCCCCCAAGTCAACAAGCTGTACAAGGCCCCCCCCCCCCCCAAGAAGGAAAACTGTACAGAGGCCTCTGTAAAAGCCCCCCCCCCCAAAACAGGAAGCTGTACAAGTCCCCCTCCCCGCAAGTCAGCACGTTGTAGAAACGTCCAAATCAGCAAGTTGTAGAAACGTCTAAATCAGCAAGTTATAGAAATGTCCAAGTCAGCAAGATGTACAAGCTCCCCCTCCCCCCCCCCAAGTCAGCAAGTTGTAGAAACGTCCAAATCAGCAAGTTGTAACGTCTAAATCAGCAACCTATAGAAATGTCCAAGTCAGCAAGATGTATAAGCTCCCCCTCCGAAGTCAGCAAGTTGTAGAAACGTCCAAATCAGCAAGTTATAGAAATGTCCAAGTCAGCAAGCTGTACAAGCTTCCCCCCCCCCCCCAAGTCAGAAAGCTGTACAGACATCTCAGTCAACAAGCTGTACAAGCCCTCCCCCCTAAGTCAGCAAGCTGTACAAGGCCCCCCCCAAGAAAGAAAACTGTACAGACGCCTCCGTGCAAGCCCCCCCCCCCAAACAGCAAGCTGTACAAGCCCCCCTCCCCCCATGTCAGCAAGTTGTAGAAACGTCCAAATCAGCAAGTTGTAGAAACGTCTAAATCAGCAAGTTATAGATATGTCCAAGTCAGCAAGCTGTACAAGCTCCCCCCCCCCAAGTCAGAAAGCTGTACAGACGTCTCACTCAACAACCTGTACAAGCCCTCCCCCCTATGTCAGCAAGCTGTACAAGGCCCCACCCCAAGAAAGAAAACTGTACAGACGCCTCTGTACAAGCCCCCCCCCAAGTCAACAAGCTGTACAAGCCCTCCCCCCTAAGTCATCAAGCTATACAAGGCCCCCCCCCCAAGAAATAAAACTGTACAGACGTCTCTGTACAAGCCCCCCAGTCAACAAGCTGTACAAGCCCTCCCTCTAAGTCAGCACGCTGTACAAGCCCTCCCCCAAGTCAGCAAGCTGTACAAGGCCCCCCGCCCAAGAAAGAAAACTGTACAGACGCCTCTGTACAAGCCCCCCCCCCAAAAAAAAAACAAGCTGTACAAGCCCCCCTCCCCCATGTCAGCAAGTTGTAGAAACGTCCAAATCAGCAAGTTGTAGAAACGTCTAAATCAGCAAGTTATAGAAATGTCCAAGTCAGCAAGCTGTACAAGCTTCCCCCCCCCCCCCCCCAAGTCAGAAAGCTGTACAGACGTCTCACTCAACAAGCTGTACAAGTCCTCCCCCCTAAGTCAGCAAGCTGTACAAGGCCCCCCCCCCAAGAAAGAAAACTGTACAGACGCCTCTGTGCAAGCCCCCCCCCCCCAAGTCAACAAGCTGTACAAGCCCTCCCCCCTAAGTCAGCAAGCTGTGCAAGGCCCCCCCCCCCCAAGAAAGAAAACTGTACAGACGCCTCTGTACAAGCCCTCCCCCCTAAGTCAGCAAGCTGTACAAGCCCCCCCCCCAGAAAGAAAACTGTACAGACGCCTCTTTACAAGCCCTCCCCCCTAAGTAAGCAAGCTGTACAAGGCCTCCCCCCAAGGAAGAAAACTGTACAGACGCCTCTGTACAAGCCCCCCCCCCCCCCAAGTCAGCAAGCTGTACAAACGTCCAAATCAGCAAGTTGTAGAAACGTCCAAGTCAGCAAGCTGTACAAACGTCCATGTCAGCAACCTGTAGAAACGTCCAAGTCAGCAAGTTGTAGAAACGTCCAAGTCAGCAAGCTGTACAAACGTCCAAGTCAGCAAGTTGTAGAAACGTCCAAGTCAGCAAGCTGTACAAACGTCCATGTCAGCAACCTGTAGAAACGTCCAAGTCAGCAAGTTGTAGAAACGCCCAAGTCACCAAGTTGTAAAAAATCAGTAACTGGTTTCTGGAACTGATGAAGTAAAGTCGGGCAGGCGTTATGCTCTGACCGGTCACACTCAAACATGTCGATATATCAAGAGAAATATGGGACCTAACACCATATCCCTTAGATACCTCATTGATATAATGGGACCATACTTACCTTTAATTTTAAGTAACTGATACTCACCAAAAAAAAAAAAAAAATTAAGCAACAAATGTTCGAAGGTTTTCATTTTTCAGCTTAATTTTTACAAACTGTTTTCTCATACAGATACTAACAAGATAAGCAACATAGACCGTCTTGAGATGATCAGACGCCGTCTGAGTGATCTAGAAGTTGCAATTGCCTATGCCATTGGAATATTACAGGTTGGAACTTCACAGAACCGTGTTGATAGATAGCTTGTGCTCAACAGAAATGTAATGCACAGAGCCTTCAGATGTTTTCAGGAAATTAACAACTGCCCTGTTTTGCTAAGGAATGGCCGACCACCTGCCACACGCAGAAAGACTGTTTTTTTTAAATGCATTTCGTAGAAATAGAAAGTTAGAAAACGGCCTTCATGCAGCGACTTGGCTACAAGTTTCGACATTATTAAGTTGACTTTCATTCTAGAATACCCACGATCAGACCACTCTAATCACCGTCAGAGTCGCAGCGTCTGAACTGGGCAAGACAGCACAGCAGATGGAATGCAAATCAATGGCGCCATGTTGACTTAATGACCATAGAAGTAGGATTTGAGGGGGGGGGGGGGGTTGACTTTAACGATGGTCGTCGACACGTCTGGAGACAATCTGGATAGAGGTTTGCTGGCTATGCTATTGTAGAAAATGGCACATTGTAACAGTTTCTGGGCAAAGATAGATAATTCATCAGATAATTGTGAAAGAATTGATTTAAAAGGCTTATGGCCCATAGTTGCCAGTAATAATGTTGTCAGATTATCTGCTCCTTTCTATGAGCCTCTCATTTTGCACGTTTTCTTTGTGAATCACGGGTGTGAGGTGATGTAAGAGAAATCTTGAAATTTCGATGCAGTTTGGGTTAGAATGTCATGAGAGCTAATAGTGGAGTATCGGCTGTGTTATCTGTTGACGAAATGTAGCCGCAGGGATTTTGAGAGATATTATATGCCACTCATCTGTGCACATCATCGTTGATAATCATCATCCTGTTCCGCCTAATAAAGGCTCCATGTGTATAGAAGGAGTTCGTCTTATGGTGCTGTTGTGCCTCGTTTGAGTAAAAGTGTTCCTGGGTGTTATTTAGTCTGAAGAGTGAATATTCTATTCAGACGATGTGTAAGAGTGTGACTTAACTTTAGTAATATATACAGGCCGGTGTAAGAGTGTGACTTAACTTTAGTAATATATACAGGCCGGTGTAAGAGTGTGACTTAACTTTAGTAATATATACAGGCCGGTGTAAGAGTGTGACTTAACTTTAGTAATATATACAGGCCGGTGTAAGAGTGTGACTTAACTTAGTAATATATACAGGCCGGTGTAAGAGTGTGACTTAACTTTAGTAATATATACAGGCCGGTGTAAGAGTGTGACTTAACTTTAGTAATATATACAGGCCGGTGTAAGAGTGTGACTTAACTTTAGTAATATATACAGGCCGATGTAAGAGTGTGACTTAACTTTAGTAATATATACAGGCCGGTGTAAGAGTGTGACTTAATTTTAGTAGCTCTAGTATTTCACAGTGGTAAGCAGAAATAGTTAAACAGAAATATTGACAGTAGCAACAGTTAGTCATGCAAAGGTATTCATCTTAGCCTCACACAGATATAGTCATACACGTTTATCTTTACTGTTATAAGATACCGAAGGAACAGTTTGATGTCCGGGTAGTATCTTTGCAGGTGGTCGTACTGACATGCACGTCTTCAGAATGGGGATTGTGAATGTCCAAAAGTATCTGGACGAGGTCATCGGATCCCTCATTATACTCCATACGAGCCACCTTGGTGCTCACTTTATATTTACTGGGTACTCGTAAATTAAAAAGCTGTTCCTATCTTTGTTTTAAACGACAGTGTACCTCTACATAAGGCAAACAGTGTAAGTAAAGAGCTGAATGTCAGTAACATCATGCGTCTTCTTTAGATTCTCTTTCTCCTGACCGTAACCTTATTGAAAAGGCTTGGAACATGTTATTCATGACATTCCTGAACAACTGAAGACACTTGTTGCGTTGGAAAATGCCCTAGAAGCTAAGTGGTTGGCAAATGTACAAATGGACTTCAGTATGCTTGTTGTATCAATCAGAATTCGTTATGGAACTGTATTGAGACTGCTGAAACTATTGATAATAACAGATCATTTGAGAAAATATTTTACCAGTCAGTCAGTCATTTGCATGACCTTTGCGGAAATTTGCCTCCCTAACAGCTCTCCTGTAGGCCTCTCCGTTGTAAGCAAGATGCCCTGTTGCTGATGCATCCATTTCCGGATTATCAACGATGTATTGCAGCCATCTTCGCCTTGTTCTTCCTCTCTCTCTTTTTCCCTAATTGTATCCTTCCAAGACGGTCTTCTCCAAATTATCATGACGTTTAATATGTCCAAAATATTTTAGTTTTCTTTGTTTAATCCTCTTTACTAGCCAGCCTTCTTTAATATTCTTGTAATATGGATAAATTTGTTCTTTTTTGTTTCCATGATATTTGAAGAACTCTTCTGTAGCATTCACATTCAAAAGTATGTGTTCCTCAGCTGTTTTGTTAAGTGTCCAGGTCCCACAGGCATATGTTGTGATGAGAAAAATGCATGCCTTTAAAAATCTTATTTTTGTAGTTCTGTCTGCTCTTCTCCACAGATTCTTTAGTTGTTTTACTTTCTGAAGAGAAATAGATGTCCTCCTTTTAATTTCCCTCATTGTATCTCCATTATTAGTTAGTAGTGATCCAAGATATTAAAAACTCTCCACTTTTTCCAGTTTTTCCTCATTGATACATATTTCACCTGCCTTATTTGTTTTGTCAGTTTTCATCAATTTAGTTTGTTCTTTATCACTCGTAACAAGAATAGACAGCGAGAGAAGAATGGATAGGCTTTCTTTTCTAACTACTTAAACATATGTCCATGAATCTTTAACAACAAAATTTTGCTATGTAATCTTTCGTGTGGCTTGTCCTTTCCAGAAGCTCCCTCTCACAGCCTTCCTGAATGCAATACGCTCGTGTGCAAGTTGACCAGCGTCCAGCAATGACATATTCCGACTTTCAACGATTTTCTGAGTCCACCCGCAGCGAAGTCGTCCCTTTTCTCTTCTGACTTTCTCCACTCACCTCTCCGAGCTGTTGTGTCTCTTGATGTGGCTGAAGTATCTCAGCTTTCTAATTTTTATGCTGTTAACAAGCCAGTTTTCTACGACACCTAATCCCACTAGTATCTCTTTATTTGATTTTCATTCTATCCGTGATATTCTAAGTGCCCTTCTATAACATTTCAAATGCTGTTATTCTCTTTTCTAGTGATATGTTAAGTGTTTCGCATCCGTATGTTGCCACTAGGAATATGAAAGCTCTTAGTAAACATAAGCTTTTTTTAGACTGTTTAATCAACACAGAACTGGCATTGTCAGCCGCCAAACACTGATGGGAATACTGAAAATAGGATCGGAGCACTTTAGACTAATCGTCCCATGTGCAATGAGGATGATCTGTCGACTAACTAACTAACTAAACTAATCTAACCTAACTAACCTAACCGAACCTAATCGAACCTAACCGAACCTAATCGAACCTAAGCGAACCTAACCGAACCGAACTGAACTGAACTGAACTAACTAAACAAATTAAACTTAACTAACTAAACAAACTAAACTAAACTAACTAAACAAATTAAACTTAACTAACTAAACAAACAACACTAAACTAACTAAACAAACTAAACTAACTAACTAAACAAACTAAATTAACTAACTAAACAAACTAAATTAACTAACTAAACAAACTAAACTAATTAACTAAACAAACTAAACTAACTAACCTAACTAAACTAACTAACTAACTTAACTAAACTAACTAACTAACCTAACTAAACTAACTAACTAACCTAACTAAACTAACTAACTAACCTAACTAAACTCACTAACTAACCTAACTAACTTAACTAAACTAACATAACATTAATCCTCACTCAACAGTCCAAATCTTTCTCCTCTCTGAGCTGAAACTTTTGTCTCAGACCCAGACTTAAACTTTCTACGTTCAACACTGACTTGAAGATCACGAACTCTGACAGAGAAAACAAGCATGGGCCAAACTCTAACACAAAAATTTAGAGTTATATCAAGGGTTAGATACCCTTGACTAAATACTGTCATAGTTTTAGCTTTTCAATATGCTATTCAAGTATTATTCTTAGAGTAATGATTAAAGCAGAATCACGGCGCCACTGAAGCAGGATTCCCCTTACAAGGAGACTACTGGTTTGATTGATTCTTCTTGTGGAGTACAGTTTCAACTTATAAGTTTCTTCTTGTTGCTGGTGTTCTAACCATCACCTAATTTTCTGTATTATACACTAAGAAAATACAACAAGACACCCAGGCTTTCCACTCCACAAAATTAGTACGAATACAACAACTTAAACATAACTTGGCAGTCTTCCGACCAAAACAAACTGGTCAACAATGAGAATTTCCACAAAGCCGATTTGTTGTAGTTTATCATCAGACAACACACATTTATTACATAAATTCACAGCAACAAATGCCCGGCGTGAAATATCTACGCCACATGGGCAAGGAAAACCTTACAATGATTTATTCATACCAAAAACCATACTTACAGGCTTACCAAGGACTGCAGCCACACAGAAAAAAAACAAACTAAACTAATTCTGACAACAAGACTCGCTCTACCCCATTCTCGTTCGCCCAACACGTCCATCCAGTTCAACTTTCCACACATAGACTGCTTACGACCGGCTTTTTCACACGGACCTTTCTAACGACTTTTTGCACACGGGCCTTCCTAATGACGTAGTCTACGCAACACAATTTATTAGCGCTACACAATTAATCTCTGAACAGAATTGCTATTCTGTTACAGAATATCTCCCCACCCCCTAAAGGTAGATATTTGGCCATCAAATATCTCCAACAAAAAATTACTAACTTTTACAGAAAACTCTCCAAAAAAATTAATCAAACTAATCACTATCCAACACAACCCTAATTCTACCCACAAGGTGTACCAAGGTGTACAATATTCAAATAACTACCTACTCTTATGTGTATATTCAACGCTATGAGTAGTAACGTATAACATATGCAATCTCCATAACAACCTATCCTATATCTGGCACATGAGACTGTCCGCAACATGGACAAACAGGAAAATGAGTAAAAGGCAATCTGCCTTACAATAAGTCCTATACACATGAAATCATACTCACAACATTCCACCTAAAACCTCAGCCATCAAGAAACCTAATTCCTCCACTACCAACAAATTTCCACTGCTAGAAACTCTTCCTAAATGAGATTCCATCTACATCAAAACGACAAAAATTTTTCCTACAATAAAACAAGTAAGGCTCTTGCTACACAAAACAAGTAAGGCTCTTGCCTTTAGACTAATCGTGAGTGGTATTTATACTATTCCTACCCACTCAGTTTTCTCCATGCTGCACGCTTTTCCCAAGACCCCCGCTCAATGGTCTCAACCAACCTACCTTTCAAACAAGGGTACTCACTCTAGTAATTATTTCCTAAATACCAATCCTGGATATAACCCCTAGCTTATGCTGCTATAATATTCCCCCATCCCAACAGGTAGAGGTTTGCCTGTCAAAACTTTCAAAAAACCAATCTACTTATCTAAATTATAACTCCAGGCTAATTCAAAGATAATAATCGACTCTCAACATAGAACTTCATACTCTGACTATATCCATAAACTGTTCGTGTGACTTTCGGCTATACTCAGCCCATGTCCACTTCATATACAATCATCTATTTCTATTATGTGTGATTCCTCAATACACATACATAGAATAGGTAAACTCTGGTACCATAAATAATCTGCTATTACTGACAAATGCAGCCATATGCTGTACATACGCAGAATAGGTTCATCTGGGTTACAATTATTAATCATCCATTCGTAAACATATGTAAATATCCATTAAACATATGCCGAACAGGCAAAACTTTGGTATCATATATAATCATCCATTCTTAACATATGTAATCATCCATTAAACATATGCAGAATAGGCAAATCTTTAGGTATCATATATAATCATCCATTCTTAACATATGTAATCATCCATTAAACATATGCAGAATAGGCAAATCTTTAGGTATCATATATAATCATCCATTCTTAACATATGTAATCATCCATTAAACATATGCAGAACAGGCAAATCTTTAGGTATCATATATAATCATCCATTCTTAACATATGTAATTATCCATTAACATATGCAGAACAGGCAAAACTTTGGTATCATATATAATCCCATTCTTAACATATGTAATTATCCATTAACATATGCAGAACAGGCAAAACTTTGGTATCAGGCTAATCCACCTTTTATTTATCCCCAAAGGGACTGTGCCACGTACCATATGTACGCGCAACAAAACAATGTAATATCTAGGTCCTTAAAAGAAAAAAGACCCCCTCTGGTAATTTCACCTAAGGCTCGTCACATGGAATCTGCATGTTCCGGCCTAGGTACCCAATCAGAGAACCACACCTGCTTGTGTAATCTCCTCATAACATCACATCCGTGGTAATAATGTCACATCCAAGGCAATGCTGTCACATCAAAGATAAATAACCAATTTGAACATGGTAAATGCCATAACAATTGGCTATTAATAAGTCATCATCAGTAATGTCACCTTATTCAAGGCTACATGATCTATCATCCATCCTAATTAACTACTAATAAATCCGTTATACAAAAAAATAACAGAGGAAAAAAAAATACATTCACTAATTGCTGCACAAGAACTATACAATCTATAAAAAATTATGCTTAATAGAATCTCCAACTGCAGCCTTCATCTCCCACGGAATTCTCATATGTAGCAATGATACTTCCAGGGCTTCTGGAACATTTCCAATGCACTGCATGACAAAGCCTAACCTCTTCCATAGTAACATGACTCTTTCTGGAAAAACTCAGACATGGAACCAATAATCTATAATAAAACAAAAAAAACAATATTAGCAATATCCAATCCACTCAAAATAATCCAATCATACTGGCACCTAATACAGTCCAGAATAATTACTGTACTTTTTAGTTAAATAAGTTATAACAGCAAATGGCAATCTTCCAGAAAAATTTTAACTAAGAATCCTCAGTTTTCTAGCACCTATCAGAGTAAAAAACTGAAATTAATGACATATACACTAATGTCAAATATCCATATCATCCTTGCTAATGCAAAATCACAACAAAATGGTAAACTAAATGCTAATTAATTGCAATCCAGAAAAATTCCACATCAGAACAAAATAATTGTCCCTAATGTATAAACACAATAATGTTCCTGAAATTTCTAGATAATCTATCCAGAAGAAGCATATCTGGCAACTTCCAATCAACAGAATGTTCATTTCCAAAAACAAAATTTTTCCACAGGTGAAGGTAGTCCAAAATGTTACTATATCCCTCCGTATGAATGTCTGGTGACTTGATGAATCAGAACTACTCAATTGTCCAACAAACTTCCAAAGAGAATGACAGTAAATAAATCCAACATTCACTATTTGCTATACTTAATAATGTTCAGTCTGCACAATCTGGCTTGACTTCTTGCTGAAATTTCAGAGGTCACAGTTAAGTTACAAATTGTTACCTGTCCCTTCCCACATAGTACCAACGAAATGTACCGTACAAGCTGCACTGGTTCCTGACAGGATACTGGTTCAGGATCAGCTTCACTGGACCGGATACAAGCTACTGGTATGGCTTTATCCACCATGCTGCCTAGGGCACAGGAGCTAGAGGTGCCCACCAAGATTCTGAGCGAGCCGGACATCGTCGCCGCCTTGAGTAGACGCCACCAAAGACTCGTCAACACACCCCTGACGCCAATTCGAAGGAAGAAAAAGGACGCCAATGCAACTCAACTCTTTTCCTAATCTAGACTCCTTTTCTTCTCCGGCAGAAGATGTCGGGAAGCCAATGCTGACAGAACTACCAACCGAAATTCGAACGCTAGCTAGCTAACCAACTCCAATCTTGACTCCTTAACTAACTACAAACCTATCAACTCCTAATCTATCTACAGTCAGCTTCCGAAACTTAAGCTAGCTATCTTACTCTACAACATATTTGCTGATGACCAAAACAGCAATCTGCCATATTTGAGAGCCGAAAACGAGGCCGAGGCAAACAGGTCATCGATCGATAATCGTAATTTAGGGCATGGTAACAATAGACAAAACTTTGTGTGTACTACACAACTGGAGACAAAAATACTACAACCTGGAGACTTGCCAAGACTTCACAATTAGAAGTATGAGCCGTGCATGAAACCAGCAGCCCACGAGCAACAACTAAAACACTTTGTGACAGACCGTGAAAGAAAGCGCTGGTCACGGCGCCAACTAAAGCAGAATCACGGCGCCACTGAAGCAGGATTCCCCTTACAAGGAGACTACTGGTTTGATTGATTCTTCTTGTGGAGTACAGTTTCAACTTATAAGTTTCTTCTTGTTGCTGGTGTTCTAACCATCACCTAATTTTCTGTATTATACACTAAGAAAATACAACAAGACACCCAGGCTTTCCACTCCACAAAATTAGTACGAATACAACAACTTAAACATAACTTGGCAGTCTTCCGACCAAAACAAACTGGTCAACAATGAGAATTTCCACAAAGCCGATTTGTTGTAGTTTATCATCAGACAACACACATTTATTACATAAATTCACAGCAACAAATGCCCGGCGTGAAATATCTACGCCACATGGGCAAGGAAAACCTTACAATGATTTATTCATACCAAAAACCATACTTACAGGCTTACCAAGGACTGCAGCCACACAGAAAAAAAACAAACTAAACTAATTCTGACAACAAGACTCGCTCTACCCCATTCTCGTTCGCCCAACACGTCCATCCAGTTCAACTTTCCACACATAGACTGCTTACGACCGGCTTTTTCACACGGACCTTTCTAACGACTTTTTGCACACGGGCCTTCCTAATGACGTAGTCTACGCAACACAATTTATTAGCGCTACACAATTAATCTCTGAACAGAATTGCTATTCTGTTACATGATCTGGTCAAGGCAGTTTCTCCCTTTTCGAAATCCTACTTGTTCTTCTCTCATTGCAGTGTCTACTATATCTTTAATTATTTTCATATCATTCATTCATTCATTCATTCATTTGCATGTCCCTTGCGGAACTTTGCCTCCCTAACAGCACTCCTGTAGGCCTCTCAGTTGTGAGCAAGATGGCCTACTGCTGATGTATCCATTTGCAGATCATCAACGATGTCTTGCAGCCATCTTCGCTTTGTTCTTCCTCTCTTTCTTTTTCCCATTATGTACCCTTCCAAGACGGTCTTCTCTAGATTACCATGACGTTTAATGTGTCCAAAATATTTAAGTTTTCTCTCTTTAACCCTCTTTGCTAGCCAGCCTTCTTCAATATTAAGTTTTTGCAGTATGGCTACACCATATATATATATATATATATATATATATATATATATATATATATATATACTGACTGCATCATATATAACTACTACGTCATAAATGACCCAGTTTTTTCCGTTTATTTGCTAGTATTTATCTCGTATCTTATTTTCTTCTTCTTTTTTTCACTCCACCCCCTGTAGTCTCTGTCTAAGTCCCTTGTTCATGTGACACAGCTTTTTCGTGATAACATTTTTTTTTATCCCTTCAATAGCTTACAAATGTGTAAGCCATGCAACTCAGTATGCTTAGCTCTGCAGGCAGAAATTCATCAGCGAATATCCATCTCTACAAGTGGGACGACTTTAGGGGTGTGCCGGTAGCGGGTTTCGAACCCACTGTCCTCCGGATAAGAGAACTTTTCTCCGTTGGCTCTTCTCAAGCCTCATTCGGACAAAGTGACGAAGCCATTTTAGACTATGTACAAACAAACACAAAATGTGCATTCAGATAATCGCTATGTTCATCTCATTTGGTCTCTCCGCTAGACTGAAATTAACATCCAAACATCCCCCGACCTTGGACATTGTTGCCAAGCACGCCTGCAGAACTCGACGTGCACTCAGTGGCAGGCATAAATCCCGACAGTCGCTTCCACGGGCTGGGCGTCCGAATTCTGCAGAGAAGCTGCATCAAATTATCTCTTTTTTTTTTACTATTTTTTTCTCTTCACTCCCTCACCCTATATAACGAAATCTTCTCTTGTAAACAAGACAAATGTTAATGAATTTTCAGACATCGAAAAACAGCCATCTCTGCAATAGTACACTGTGTTTTGTTTGTTTGGTTTTTCTTGGTCATTTTATTGCCAATGATTTATAAAGTGCCAGTTCAATATAACACTGGGCACTGACAAGCCAGCGTAGAAATACTTCGATCGGATAGTGTAATAGATGGGGGACTGTGGAAAGAACTAGTTCAAGGTTTTAGCAATAAATAAAGAATTTGAAAAATGGCTAAAAAAATGAAAAAAAAAACCACTCAAACAAGCCAGGAAACCTTCAGTAATAAGTGTTAAGCTCATTGCATTGTTTGTAGTCAATGCACCACGCAGATCGGCCATTATGTCTTTAAAGATAATGTTACGTATATGCAATGGAAGTAACAAATGATAATATTTTAACCGTATGCGCGCAAAATAACAGAAACAGGCGGACAGTAAGGGAAATAACAAATGGTTATCTGAGTTACTGCCCTGTAATAAAAATGATTGTCACTTACTCGTATCTATCGCAGGACTGCACACACTCTGCAGCAGTATCTTCACACCAGTGACCACATCATCAGCAACACCAGGTAAACAAAGATCTCCTTATAGTTTGAATCTCCTCACCACAAGGGAAAAAAAGGAAAAAAGTGAGGGAATTGTGCAACAATAACCGAATATGAAATCACAGAAATAAACACAAGAAGAATAAGAAGCAAGAGCAGAAGAAGAAGAAGAAGAAGATGATGATGATGATGATGATGATAAAGAAATAAATACATGATTATTCATAAATCCGTTAAACATTTAAAAACTTCTCAATAAGGAAACTATATAATGGATCATGACCTTCTTCTTCTTCTTTCGCTTCTACCACCAAGACCGCCCCGTGACACTCCTGTAGTCCTCGATAGGTCCCGTGGTCCCCCTGTGGTTCCCGAAGGGACCACACGAGACCCACGAGAGGACCACAAGAGGTTCAGAGTATCACAAGGCTTGAGCTTGTATTCTTGGTGGGTCTCAGACGCGGGGATGCGTGACACCGTGGTTTTCGTTGCACCAGTCTAGAGTTGAACTTTCTCACCGGAAAGCCTCGGTGTGTTTTGAATATCAGTATATCTCCGCTGGGTGAGAGGTGGTAGCCCATCCAGCCTAGAGTTGGACTTTCTCACCGGAAAACCTTGACTTATTTTGGGATACATGTGTATCCCCGCCGGGTGAGAGGTGGTTGCCCATCCAGTCCAGTGTTGGACTTTCTCACCGGAAAACCTCAGCGTGATTAGGATACGCATACATCCCCGCCGGGTGAGAAGTGGTTACATATCTAGACTGCACTGGTCCAGTGTCTCTGACAAGGATTTTGTGCTTGTGGCCGCTCCCCTTCCTAGTTGTGACCAGGACGGAGCTTTTGTCCAGGAGGACGAGTCCTTGCCACTAGTAAGTTTCACCCCTGGGTTGAGCCGGTTTAGGCATATTATCCCAGTATGGGCGTGTTTAGGGCGTGACTGACCTCTAGAGCGGAGATACCGTGACATGAGTAGCCATCAAATTTCACCCGTTGTTTAAGCCAGTTTAGGCATATTTCACCAGTATGGATGTATATCAGACGTGGCCGGCCTCTAGAGCAGAGGTGCTGTGGTATGAGTAGCTCTCTCCGTGAGACCACTGGACATACTGACTAAGCTTCACTTTAACCTTTCCATAACCTTTTCACATCGGCTCCGCACGGCAACCCTAATTTCTTTTTCTCATTTTCTTCATTGGCCGGGAGGAGTTTCACTCCATGCGCGGCATCTGAAGAATCTCGCCAACAGTGTATGGATCATGATAATTCTTACGCCAAGAGAGAGAGAGAGAGAGAGAGAGAGAGAAACTCTTCAGGATTTTTCAAAAACAAAGCGGTAGGAGGCAGCGGTAGCTAGTATGGCTTATAGTAAACGTGAGCAGTCATTTTGTGTTTTCGAATACGCATGAACCTCGTCCGTTGTGACTGTGTAGCGACGATTTCGAACGGAATTCCAGAAGGCAGCATTTGTTTTCAACAGTATCAAGAAGGTAAAGGTAAAGGTAAAATTCCAGTTTCCATGTCATTAAGGTATATTGGGGAATACGGTGTTATGCCCGCATTTTCCACGACTTTCGGTACATGAAAGTGTTATGTGGTCAGTATCACGCCTGGCAGTTTTACCTTCCAAGACTTCTCTGGTATCCATTTTCCGAGTCTGGATGAACCCTGGGGCCGTATTGGTCAGAAAAAAATTCCAGCTCAGCTGGGGATTCGAACCCTCGACCATTCGGTTGTTAGACGAGTGGTCTAAGCACTTCGCTAGTCGGTCCCCGTAGTATCAAGAACTGGTTTGCGAAATTCCGGGATGAAGGCTGTCTGTGCACAGCTCCTCGGCAGGGACGTCCAGGACCAAGCGAAGAAACTGTGAATCGTGTTAGATAAGCTTACCAGCGAAACCTCTGCAAGTCCACTACACGTTCAAGTTTACACCTGGTAGTCTCGCAATCAAAAGTATGGCGAATTATAGATATAATCAGGAACAACGTTTCTCATACTGTGCTACTGATATAATCAGAAACGTTTCACATCTGCCTTTTTTATGTTTTATAATTTTAATTGTCATCCTCCTCCTCCTCTTTCTTCTTCTTCCTTCTTCTTCTTTTCTTCTTCTTCTTCTTCTTCTTCTTCTCTCTCTCTCTCTCTCTCTTGTTAGATATTGTTAGAAATTATTTTAATGTTTGTTAAAAAACATATGTTAGAATGTATGTACTAACAATGTATTTTTATGTACATGTCTGTGTGTGTGCGCGTATGCGTGTGTGAGAGCTATTTTATTAGGTTAATTACTTCTTCTCTTTTACTTTGAATATAATAGTTTAATCTTACACTCTTTTGATATGTTTTCTCCCTTAATGTAATTTGTATACGTCTATTAAATCGAGCGCGTGGGAAGAATGAAAGTTGGGGTGATGAAGGGCAGAATGTAAGACGGGCCTGCGTGCCAAATTCTTTACCCTTTAAAAATAAAGATTATTCATTCATTCATTCTCTCTCTCTCTCTCTCTCTCACTCTGTTTCAGCAGTTCACTTTTTGCATTTTTCGGTTTATATCGTTTTCCTACTACTCTGTTACTCAAATCTCCTGTCAGTGAAATAACCCGTGTCCATCTCCTGTCAGTGAAATAGCCCGTGTCCATCTCCTGTCAGTGTAATAACCCGTGTCCATCTCCTGTCAGTGTAATAACCCGTGTCCATCTCCTGTCAGTGTAATAACCCGTGTCCATCTCCTGTCAGTGTAATAACCCGTGTCCATCTCCTGTCAGTGTAATAACCCGTGTCCATCTCCTGTCAGTGTAATAACACGTGTCCATCTGTAGTACTCTTGATACTCTTATCATCAGTTGTAACAAATTTACAACACACACGTGTATATCTTCGGTCATAAGCTATGCTTCCAGTTCCACAGATGTAGTTAATTAAAGAGGTTCGCGTGCACCTGCCACAAAGTAATTACGAATGTTGTGTATATATAAAAAAAACAAACTACTAATCTGTCACAACTCCGAAATGATATTACTATAAGAAATTAGAAACCAAATGAATTCAGGAGCATGAAATGAAATATTTTCTAACATTTGTGAAATTTTCTGCAATAAAATTGTATTGGATCTTCATTTTATGAGGAAATTTGAATAAACTAATGGGTGTTACTTATACTGTGGTACTCTTCTTCTTCTCTTCGTTCGCATTGTCTGTCTATACCTGCAGTCCTGTCTCTTGGATATTTGTCATCTAGAACACTAAGTGTGGCTGTTGATCTTACAAGACTGCTCTGCATCTCACCATTCTGCACACCTTTCACTTCAGTCTGAATAGTTATTTGTGTATAATCTGCTTCTTTCCATGGTGTATGCTCTGGTACAGATGATAATGGAGCGACTACAGATGGAAGGTCAGGTATCAGCTTACGCATACGCTTGGCCTGATGAATGAAGCTGCTTCTTTTAAGCCGTCCTAATGCCAAGTTATTGAATCTCTCCTTCAGGGGATGGCTTACAGAGCTAAGGAATTTTTCTCCCATGGTCATGACCTTTGTGTCTCTACGTTCCTTTAGCGGTTGAACACCAACTATTTTCTGCATTTCTACTATTGGTGTGGACCTCATGGCACCTGTGATAATCCGTAGTGACTGATTTTGAACCTTGTCTAGATTATGCAGCGTAGTGTTTGATGCTGTGCACCAAGATGTTGAGCCATATTCTAAATGTGGTAGAATACTTTGCTGATATACATTCTTGAGGATTCTTTCACTAGCTCCCCATGTGGTTCCACTTAATGTTCTTAATATGGCTAGTTTTCTTCTGGCTTTTGTTTCTGCGCTGTTGATGTGTTCTTTCCAAGTCAGTTTTGAGTCAAGGGTCACTCCTAAGTAAGTGGGTTGGTTGTCCATCCTTAAGGATATTTCATTTACAAAGATCTTGCCTGCTTTCTGTTTAGATGAGAGGGTGAACAGAGTGGTACTTGATTTCTCTGTGTTGATACTTACACACCATTTGTTTATCCATGATGTTCAAGACGTCTGCTGCCCTTTGGAGTCTCTGTGTAGCAACTATCGCATATTCATCTGAACACCACATGACCAGATCATCTGCATACAGTGCCGCTTTGATTCCATACAGAAGTTCCTTGACCAGGTCATTAATGAATACAAGGAATAGTGTAGGCGAAAGGACTCCTCCTTGTGGTACACCGTGTCGCAGAAGTACTTTCTGGCTTTTGTGTCCATCAATTACTACTCTAGCTCTTCTATTGTGTAAATAGGACTTTATCCAGTTGTACAGTCTTCCATTCACATTGCAGTTTCTTAGTTTCCACAGCAGACCTTTTTTCCATACTTTATCAAAGGCTTTCTTTAGGTCTATCCACGCTGCTAGTACAAGGTTTTTCTTTTGGAATGCATCCTCAGTCTCTTGAGAGAGATAGGTCACTTGATCTTCCGTACTGTAGTACTGCCTAAATCCTGCTTGTTGTGGAACGAGAAGGTTTTCACTTTCTAGGTACCATTTTAGCCTCAAGTCAATGATGCGTTCCATTACTGTGGTACTAAATTTGAACAATATTTACATATTTAAACGAATGAACACAAATATTTTCTTTAGTGTTATGCATCAGATTGTCTCCCTTGGAATGTGACGGTTTCTTTTTTAAATTTTTACTCTCCTACAGTCTCAGATTTTCTCTTTAAACTGCTTAAATAAATGCTGAGAATTTTTAAATACCTATATATAGGCCGAACGCCTTGTCCTCCGTATATAATTTAATGGCATGGAAACGAGGATTTTACCTTTTCGTTTTAAAATAAAATATTTCTTACATTATTTCCACATTTTTACAATGAAGGATGTGGTATCTATTGTCTTACATCTTACAGCCTTCCCGTGCCGTTAAACGTCACATAGGGCTCGCATAGTTGTTTGCCAGGATTTCCTGTGTTCGGCGAGCTTTTCAACTTCATCAAGGGATGTTGTGCCCACTAAACTGGCTTCTCTTAACAATGTCCTCTTTAGAGTTTCACGTGGTTGATCTCTTTTTCTTCAGCCTGTTGTGTTCCACTTGATAGCTTGTTTTGGTAATCTCTAATTGTTTCTTCTCATCACATGGCCTACATATGTCCATCTTCTTTTTCGTATCACCCATGAGACTGGTTGTTGTTCGCTCGTCTGCCCTAAGTCTGCAGTGTTCTTGAATTCACACCACTTTATACCAACTATTTTCCTGAGACATTTGTTATCATAAGAGTCTAATTTCTTGTCTATTTCTTAAGTTTATTTTCAGCTTTCTCGTGCATAAATGAGGATGGATATCACATTTGAACTGAATAATCTTAAATTGGTTTTTGTGCTTATAACTTTTGAATTCCATATGTTCTCAAGATTTTTGAAGGACAATGCTGCTTTTGCAATTCTAATTCTAACTTCCTTCCTGGTGTCACCATCCTGGTCCATGTAGCTGCCAAGGTATGCAAACTGGTTTACTTCATCAACAATTGTTCCTTCCAAGTATATTTTCCTTCTTGATTAATGAGAAATTTCAAAATTTTTGTTTTGTCTTTGTTAATTTCAAGACTTATTTTGCTACCCAAGGAAGACAGGGAATCTGTTTTTTTTCCTGCATCGATTTCACATTGTCACTGATAAGAGTTATGTCATCTGGAAAATCAAGATCTTCTATTTGAGTCCCATGTACCCAGTCAATGCCCGTTTTACCTGTACAGCATCTTTCATTATAAAGTCTATAGCAATTCCAAAAAGCAAGGGAGATAATATACATCCTTGTTTCACGCCTGTTTCAATCTGAAACCATTCGCTTATGCCTTCTTCTGTCTTGACTGCACAAACATATCCGTTGTGGAGGTCCCTAATAATGTTGACATTTTCAGATGAAATTCCACAATGAATCTCTGTGTATGCTGTCAAATGCCTTTTTAAAGTCTATAAAGTTCAGGATTAATGGTTTTTGCTTTTCTATATGTTCTTCGAGTATTAATCTCAGAGTAAAGATCTGTTGTCTACATTATTATTATTAGTATTAGTATTAGCATTATTATGAAAATATCATCAGTTGTTCATTGTTTATGTGCAGAGTTCAGAGTCACCCATCCCTTCCACAGTGGGCTGCCATACTGCTTCTGTTTCTGCTCTTGTGAGCCATTGATCAGTGCTATTTATCCGTCGGCTTCACTCACCGTTCCAGGGTTGTTGTAACATGGCTGGTCGTGTCCTTATTAGGGCTCTACCTGCTTCCCTCGTCTAGTTTAAAAAAACGGTATAAATATTATTATTTCTTTTCACTCTCTCTTTCTTTCTATCTCCGTCTCTCTCTTGTCTTGTCTGTTCTGCATGTTCAGTTTCTTACGTGGACCACATCCTCTGTTGACACAAACATTAACCGTTAACATTAACATACACACCAACGACCGTTAACATTAACATATACACCAACGACCGTTAACATTAACATATACACCAACGACCGTTAACATTAACATATACACCAACGACCGTTAACATTAACATACACACCAACCACTTTAACATTAGCGTACACACCAACGACCGCTAACATTAACATACACACCAACGACCGCTAACATTAACATACACACCAACGACCGCTAACATTAACATACACACCAACGACCGCTAACATTAACATACACACCAACGACCGCTAACATTAACATACACACCAACGACCGCTAACATTAACATACACACCAACGACCGCTAACATTAACATACACACCAACGACCGCTAACATTAACATACACACCAACCACCGTTAACATTAGCGTACACACCAACCACCGTTAACATTAGCGTACACACCAACCACCGTTAACATTAGCGTACACACCAACGACCGTTAACATTAGCGTACACACCAACGAAGGGTTACATCGTTACTGAACAATAATATAAGACTTTAGAAACAAAAATAGAAATCTTATATTAAAAGTATAATAACATTTAAAAATATAGCTATTTGTGAAATAAAATATGGCAAATTTATAAACAGTTTCTAAGACATCGAAAGTAAAAACCAGGAACTTAGTCTACTACAAAACTTAAATTGTAAATTGAACACAGAAAATCAAAACAGCAATATAAACCTCTATACCATATCAGAGATTATGCCTCTTTTGGTGACCACGAATTTTAAGAAAATGTGTATTAATATTTGTTTCGTTTACATGAAATTTTAAGTATTTTTTATTTACTTTTAGTTTTATTAGACTTCAATTTCTTTTTTTTTTATTCTTCATAGTGATGTACTAAATCTCTAAATACTGCATTTTATTTATTTTCCTATCTCATTACATTAGATTTGTCTTCCTGCAGAGGCCTTTGCAAAGTGTAAAGGAGGTGGAAGCAACAGAGATGCGGTTTTCATGAAAGATGCAGGAAATACCCTGGACATACAGGCGAAAATATGCAGAAATCTGCTGTTGGTGATGATGTTTCGCTTGGTACTGAACTCCCTACAGGCACCGACGATGCTGAGCTGGTGCGAATTTGTCGCTTTCATTGTACATCGTGTTTCTGTTACTATGAAAAGGCATACTATGTCCCGCATCTTCGCTGGAAAAGAAAAGCAACAGACAGACAGACAGACAGGCAGGCAGGCAGTCAGACAGGCAGACAGACAGACAGAAAGGCAGGCAGGCAGATAGATAGATAGATAGATAGATAGATAGATAGATAGATAGATAGATAGATAGATAGATAGATAGATAGATAGATAGATAGATAGATAGATAGATAGATAGATAGATAGATAGATTACACCACACACCACATAATAAGATACATTTCCCTAAATCTGGCCTTCACAAGTACTAAAACCAGGCTGATTCTCCTAAATGCTTTATTTTCCTCACAAGCAATATACCCCGTACAGTGTGGAGCAGACTGTAGAATATACAGGGTGTTCCAAAAGTTCCTTTACACTTTCTGATAGCCACTGCAGGAAAACTAATACAGCTACATCTTGAAGACAATATTTATGTACCCCCACTTCCACAGCGCCTAGATATTCTGAAGCAACGAATCACTGACGTCACTGCACTTGTTACTCCAGATAAAGTTACATAAAACCTCTGAGAAATGTCATTGTCACCTCAGCATATGCCATGTAATCTTGATGAGGGAAGGGAGGAAGAAGGAGGGGTCACACTGAGTCCCTGTACAGGAAAAGGAAAATTCTAGTTTTAGCTAGAATTTCTGCACACAATAACACTTTCTCCATGCATTTGTTTTCCTACAGGCGCCTTCGGGAAAAAGTCAAGGAACTTTTGGGATACCCTGTACATTCCAAGAGTGTCCAGTGTTGGTGAATCAACACAGTCGAATACGGCTGTAGAAGATATATCTAATGGAAATGATGATATAAGAAAAATGCAGAGTTCTTTTTAGTACCAGGGCTAGAGACTTCGACTGACCTAGATCTTGACAGTTGGTAATCTTCTTTCATCAACATTGAACATGTGCTTCTTTCCTCGTTGAGTTCTACGGCTTATTCTCTTTTGCGCGCAGTGTGGGAAGATTAATATACGTGATCTGTGGAGATCTCCAGAATCCTCTGTGTCTTTCGCCGTTAGGAAACTAACTTTAGGTTATGTCTTGGCTTCTTAGATTATTTATTTTCACAATCTTCACCTTTTCTCTCTCTCTCTCTCTCTCTCTCTCTCTCTCTCTCTCATACACACACACACACACACACTCACACACAAAGAAATGTACTCTTATTTTATTACATTCAGTTATCAGTGTTATTGTGCAGATATATACGAATGCCGGGAATACATTTTTTTTTACCTCATCCTATGTTCTGTTTTTTTTTTCACGCACAGAGCGCTTTTGCTGATTACAATGTCTGCGACAGAGTGGAAACTGAATGATAAAAGACAGGCTTCCAAACTGACCCACGAGCACAATTCTTCATTCTTGGAAATTAAAATTTCTTTTCTCTCTCTCTCTTGCTCTCTCCCTCTTTCTCTTTCTATCTTTCCATGTTTTCTTTCTCTCTCCTCTCTCTCTCCTCTCTCTCTCTCTGTTATCTATCTATCTGTCTGTCTCTTTCTTTCTGTCTCCGTCTCTCTCTCTGTCTCTGTGGCTTTTTCTCTTTCTGTCTTTTTCTTTGCCTCTCTTTGTCTCTCTCTCTCTCTCTCTCTGTATCTCTCTATTTCTGTATGTCTATTTCTAGTTTGTCTCTCTCTCTCTCTTTTTCGCTCTCTATTTATATTTTCTCTTTCTTTCTTTCTCTCTCTTTCGCTCTCTAATTCTATTTTGCCTCTCTCTTTTCTCTCTCTCTCTCTCTTCCGCTCTTTCTCTTTTTCGCTCTCTCTCTCTTTTTTCACTCTCTCTCTCTTTCGCGCCCTCTCTCTCTCTCTTCCTCTGCCTCTCTCGATGTTCCTCTGTCTCCTTTTGTCTTTCTCTTTTCCCCCTCTCTTTCTACTTCTCTCTCTCTCTCTTTCTCTTCTCTCTCTCTCTCTCACTCTCGACCTTTCTCTAGAACTGTATTTGAAAATCCTGGAGACTGTTTGAACAGTTCGTTATTATAACATCTTTTATTTCTTACATTCTTTCCAGACTTCTCTCTTGATATATTCTTTTCTCTTCCTATAGCTCTTTTGAAGATTCCTGTGGTTAGTATAGACCAAGGTACAGTACTTAAGACACCACTGCTACATGGGAGGTTTTCGGTCGGAACGCGCTGACAGGATGTAAAATACTAAAACTCTCTGAGGCTTACACAAGCACTTGCTCAAGTACGCCCATAGAAATACTGAGGCCATCAGACAAGCATTAAAATGGGTAATGGCACAGAAAACACACAGCATCACCATCATTACCGACTCTCAAAATCTAGTAAGAAAAGTGGAACAAAAAGTCACGAGAAGTGAATGGCAAGAATCAATTAATAAATCCCACACCACATCTAAAACATCACATGGATGTCCAGGTCATGCCGGGGTCGACGGAAACAACAAAGCCGACCAGCCAGCAGCAAGGGGCCAAACCCGAGGGCCTCATCAAAATGAACAAATCGGACCTATACAAATCCATCAAACAGCACCTCGACGAACAAATGCAAGCGACGTCCTCCATAGTACATCTCACATACGACTCAATGCATTACATGTAGCCAAGGGCAATGGTTACAAATCCCAACTAAACGCTAGATCACGGGCAGCACAACACTGGAGTAATCTCCCTAAAAACATTGTAGGAAATCCTGATCTCAAATGCTGAACATGTATAGTTATGCCCCGAGTGCAGGAAAGTTTATTTTTGATTGAAAAGGGGGGGGGGATAATAATCTGTTAAATATAATGTTGTTTATATTGCATATTTATGGTATGGTTGGAAGGTGATTATACGACTACTCATCGACATATTACACAAATGAAAACACAATTAAACAATTCTTCACATAATCATAAGCTTCTATTGTTAAAATCATCATTTTACACAGTTAGCAAAAATCGAACAAAGGATCGTCAATTTATATTGTTATTCTTCAGCTATATCGTTAACAACATAATCATTAAAGTAATTTCCTTAAACGTTCAGATTCCTAGATTATCTTGATCTGGAACTTCTAAGGAATCAATTTTAACTCCTTGTACATAACATCTTGCGTATGTTAGTTAGTTTGATTTAACAATAATCGTTTCATACAAGATCTCTAATCTTTATAATTAAATGATTGAGTATCTGATGTATTATAAGGAAATAATTGGCAATAATTGTTACAACGTACATATTCATAAAATTCAGCAATACGTATTTATGTCCACACATGAGCCATCATTGCACATTATCAAAACATCCAAATCTTACAGAGACAAATATGTTACACTAGAATTATAATTATTCATGTACCCTTCAGTTATCCTAATCATACCTAAGTGTGTCGGGATATATCGAAGGTGTCGACAGCACAGCCTTGCACGCGCCCACATGACGAAAATATAAACCCCAATATTATCCTGACACTTACATGTTTATCCAAAGGTGAAATACACTCTCATAAGTGTTCGAATGACAACATGACCTCCCCCGATATGCTCAGCGTACAAATCCCGACCTGGCGAAATTCTATCATGTTATCTTTATATACTGGGTCCACGAACTGGACTCTCTCAGAATTGCGCACTCCTAAGCTGCCCAGCTTCTCAACCCATTATTTCTACGCTAGGTTGCCAATCAACCTTGGTAACTAGTGCATATCTATTCCTTACGCAAGTGTAATGAAGCAGTTCTCCAGCAACAGAGTAAGGGCCCTTTTTTACAGTTACAGTTACAGCGCTGACAGAATCATAACATTTTGAAACAACCTACATTGCTGCACATTTTTGCAAAGTGGTATTTATCTTCTCTACGCAGGCTGCTATTAATGATTAAGCAACTGATTTTGTAACATCCTAAGTGTGTTACTCTATAAAAATTAATGCTGGAAAATCACCAAAACTATAGAAAACAAGCTGAATTCTTTCCAGACTAAATGTTTGCAAAGGATTAAAAAAGAATATTTTGGCCAAACACCATAAGATATAACACCTTGTTGGCAGAAATGGAGATGAAGCCGCTGACAGCAGTTGTTGAGGAAAGACGCTGGCGATGGTTGGGACATGAGCTCCGGATAACTGACGACTCACTACCAAAAATAGCACTAACGTGCTCACCTAAAGTAGAATCTTACTGTGTCTTATACAGTGAAGGCACAAACTAACTATAGGTGATACAACAACCAACACAGGTAACAAATACGTGACAGTAAAACGTTACTTTGTTATGCACTTAGCAACAGAATTCACCCAGGTAAGGAAAATAACAACAAAATGTAGGTAACATGAACAGCTCAACAATCACAGTAAATATTTTTACCAGAAATAGCGTCTGTTACCTGGGCGGTAACGATGACGTGGCGAAGTGTCTAGAAAGAAGGTTGTTTACTTTATTCATGTCACAGTTATAGCAACTGAAAAAGAAATGGGCAAATTATCCTCACTCCATACAGCATGCCTCAGAAAGATTTTAAATATTTACTGACCACGGACAATAAATAATAGAGACCTACATACCCAATGTGAACTAGAAGATATGCGTGTTAAAATAGCAAAACAAAAGGGCCGCTGAAAATGGGTTGATCATGTGCTCTGAAGAGACCCCAGCAACAACGCTAAAACAGCCATGAGATGGACACCCGAGGGAAAAAGAAAGAGAGGAAGATCCAAGGCTACTGAGAGGAGAATTGTAGAAGCGGAAATGTGTAGCATGCAGAAGAACTGGGGTAAAATACAAAGCTGACCGCAGATCATAAAAAGTGGAGAGAATTTGTTGCTGCCCTGCAAGGCACCACAGGGCGTACTGGGCGGTGATTGGTTAGCTCATCGCCGACCAAAGGCATACACGGATGGACAGCTATAACGAAAATTACATACACACTATTATTTCCATTACAGAAGTACCTTTTTGCCTGTGGACGCCGTTTTCGGTCTGAGAACCGTTGGAATCCCTCATAAGAAGTAAAGCAATAAATAGAATCTAACTGATGCTAAGAAAATATCATGACGAGTGTTAGAGACGATGTAGACACAGAATATTACGATGCCATAACAATTGGAGATTATGAATTAATAGAGAATAGATATGCCAGTGACACAGTATTATGTCCATAACACAAAAAGGTATGGAAAAACTAATTATGTCAGTCCGTAAGAGTAGTGAAGAGCAAAACTCTATATTAATGTGAAGAAATCTAAATTGATAACAAATGACAAAACAAATAAGGGAGATGAAATATATATCAGTCAGGAAAAATTAGAAGAGGTGGAGAGTTTTGAATATCTTGGATCATTGCTAACTAATAATGGAGATACACTGAGGGAAATTAAAAGGCGGACATCTATCGCTCTTCAAAAAAATAAAACAACTAAAGAAGCTGTGAAGAGGAACACACAAAACTACAAAAAAATTTTAAGGGCATGCATCTTTCCCATCGCAACATATGCCTGTGAGACCTGGACACTTAACAAAAAAGCTGAGAAACACATAAATGCCTTTGACTGTAAATGCTACAGAAAAGTCCTTAAATATACATGCTACAAGAACTTAATGTTGAAGAAGGTTGGCTAGTAAGAAAGATTAAACATGGAAAACTTAAATAATTTGGACATATGATACTTGTCATGATAATTTAGAGAAGGCGATTTTGGAAGGTTACATAATGGGAAAAAGAAAGAGCGGAAGGCCAAGCCGAAGATGGCTGCAAGACATCTTTGGTGATCTGAGAATGGACGCATCTGTAGCAGGCCATCTTGCTCACAACCGAGAGGCTGACAGGAGAGCTGCTAGGGAGGCAAAGTTCCACAAGGGACATACAAGTTGTGAATGATTTCTATGTCCGTAGGCTAAAAATCTGAACTGTTTGATGCAACATTTGTGTCACTGCATAAAATGAGCAGCGGTGCCTGGGCAGTGACGTGGCTAGTACATTAGTCTTTCACGGTAAGCTTGGTGGTTCGAGTCCCGCCATACCCTCTCCCTCTCATCCACTCCACCCCCCCCCCTTCACACTCCGTATCTTTGTTTCGCTTTTTCTCTGTATTTCTCTCTCTCTGTCTCTCATTATTTCTATCACTCTGTGTTTTTCGCTCTCTCTCTCTCTCTCTTTCACTTTGTCTCTTTCTGTGTCTCTGTCTCTTTCTGTGTCTCTCTTTGTCTCTCGTTATCTCTCTGCCTCTCTCTTTGTCTCTGTTTCTCTGTCACTCTCTCTCTCTCTGTTTCTCTGTCACTCTCTCTCTCTCTCTGTTGTCTCTCTGTCACTCTCTCTTCGTTGTCTTTCTCTCTCCGTTTTCTCTCTCTCTCTCTGTCTCTCTCTCTCTCTCTATCTCTGTCTCTCAGCCATTCTCTAAAACTACATTTGGAAGGCTTGGAAACTATTTTAACAGCTCGTTATTGTAACATCTAACATTCCCTTCCCCACTCACCCCCACCCCAGTCACCCGGATGTAGAAATTGATACCTGATTTGGAGCTGGAATAGGAAAAGTGGCCAGACCCGATGCTGACCACATCACAGTATAGCGCAGACAGGCCAAGGAAAACATGGACACTTAACGCTGTATCTTCCACGTCTATGGAACAACATGGCTACCACTTTTCTTCACGTTCAAAATGATCAAACGCCTTGACCGCCTCAGATACCATCCGCCCTTGGAACTATTACAAGCTTCAGCTAAACTTACCTGTGCTTCTTCAATCTTGTGGCATTCTGACTTGAAGAAGTACGCATCCGCGCGAGCGCGCGCGCGCGTGTGTATTTAAATAAATTATTTAACATGCCAAGCTGAAATAGTGTTTCACTCTACATATATTCCGCATTCTCTCTACAGTAAATGTATCCTATCAATAATGTTAAAAAACAGATTGGAGTAAAATTGCTTTACAATATGATAATCACGGAACAGTCTAAACATAAACTATTTAGCCTTTTTTTCTGTTTAGACACCAGCAGTCTGCCAATAATTCTCTTTAACTGCACTGGAGGTTGTTTCCGTTCACGTCTAAGTGGCACTGAAAGAAGGGGAGGGGAGGGAAGCTAAGACATTAAAATCACCCCAGAAACTCTCAACGGGAGCCTAAACACGATTCATTATGGAGATAACTCTTACCACCTGGCCACAGGCAACCAGCGAGTACACGGATCGTGAAGGACTAATAAGCGTTCACAGACTGATCTCCGGCCGAACCATGCAGAAAGAGACTCGAATATGGCAGCTTAAAGTGCACATGTAAAAAACAAACATGTAAATTCAGCGTTTCCCAAAGCGGGCGATAACGCCCCGTGTGGGTGTTTAGAAAGGACCAGGGATGGTGAAAGAATAAAAGTCAGTGGGAGGGGGGGGGGGGTGGGTGGGTGGAAGAAATGGGAGCAGTGGGGCGGGGCTTTGAGGAAAAATGAACCAACATACAAGGCAGTATTACCGTCCTTCTTGACACTTTTTAAGCTGGTATTGAGAAACTTGTGTCCCTGCATGAAGCTCATCTACCATATTAAAAGTTGAGAAAATAATGCAGTAGTTATAAATGTACTCCTTCTTATTGTTAAATAAGCTGGTTTACTAACCTGAAGTTTTTAGTTGTGTAATGCATGTCCTAGTTTAACAAGTCATTGTACGAGTAGTACATAAAGGGGAGGGGAGAATGAAGCGTTGAGAAAAGGGACGGCAGCCTTAAAAAGCCTAAGGAAAGGGACGGCAGCCTGAACAAGCCTGGGGAAGGGACAGCAGCCTGAACAAACCTGGGGGGAAAGGGATGGCAGCCTTAACAAGCCTCGGGGAAAGGGATGGCAGCCTGAACAAGACTGAGGAAGGGACAGCAGCCTGAACAAGACTGGGGAAAAGGGATGGCAGCCTGAACAAGACTGGGGAAAAGGGATGGCAGCCTGAACAAGACTGGGGAAGGGACAGCAGCCTGAACAAGACTGGGGAAAAGGATGGCAGCCTGAACAAGACTAGGGAAAAGAGATGGCAGCCTGAACAAGACTGGAGAAAAGGTATGGCAGCCTGAACAAGACTAGGGAAAAGGATGTCAGCCTGAACAAGACTGGGGAAAAGGGATGGCAGCCTGAACAAGACTGGGGAAAAGGGATGGCAGCCTGAACAAGCCTGGGGTAAAGGGATGGCAGCCTGAACAAGCCTGGGGTAAAGGGATGGCAGCCTGAACAAGCCTGGGGAAAAGGGATGGCAGCCTGAACAAGCCTGGGGTAAAGGGATGGCAGCCTGAACAAGACTAGGGAAAAGGGATGGCAGCCTGAACAAGCCTGGGGTAAAGGGATGGCAGCCTGAACAAGCCTGGGGAAAAGGGATGGCAGCCTGAACAAGACTAGGGAAAAGAGATGGCAGCCTGAACAAGACTAGGGAAAAGGGATGGCAGCCTGAACAAGACTAGGGAAAAGAGATGGCAGCCTGAACAAGACTAGGGAAAAGGGATGGCAGCCTGAACAAGACTAGGGAAAAGGGATGGCAGCCTGAACAAGACTAGGGAAAAGGGATGGCAGCCTGAACAAGACTAGGGAAAAGGGATGGCAGCCTGAACAAGCCTGGGGAAAAGGGATGGCAGCCTGAACAAGACTAGGGAAAAGGGATGGCAGCCTGAACAAAACTGGGGGAACACTGCTGTAGCTGATGAATATGTTCAAAGTTCACTGAGCCCGCCGATGCCGCATGTCGAAGAGACAGAGGTCTTTTAAATTCAGATACCAGGTTTTACTTAACACAGACAAGATTAAAGTTCCTTGTGGTCTGTTATTTATTTTTTCCTTATGAACAAGCTAGATATCATAGTGTCTTAACTTCATTTGAGATTATGCAACAAATACCTTATTTACTTATTTTTGTTACCTGCTTGTCAGTCTGTTGTGTGTGTGTGTGTGTTTTGTTTTTGACTGTGTCTTTCAAATATTGCCTGGTAGGATGTTTGCTTGTTTACGCCAATTTAAGGAATTTCTTTTATCCGTTCTGGTTCCTTTCTGTGAACATGTGTGTGTGTGTGCGGATGTGTGAGTGTGTGAAGAGGGAAAAGGGAAAAAAAGGGGCGGCGCTATATTTGGACTGTTCACTTTCTTTGTCCTTGCTAACACAGTTAACGTGTCAACAATATTTTGCATTCAGCGTCTGGCCGTGAGTGAGGAATGTAACTATTTTTTCTTTGATAATGCCAAATATGTGGATGTTCAAACCCGCTTTTCGAGGTTAAGAGAAAGAGATTGTCCCATTCGTGTATAAACGCAAAGAATATACACAGAATATGCTAAAATATATGTAACACTTTTTGGAAAAAGATTTTAAATATTTATTTATTTTCCCTACTACTTTTTTATTATCTTTTAATATTTTATTTTATATTATTTTATATTTATATTTATATTTTTATATTATTTTTATATTTTATATTTTAAATATTTAAAAAAATTTTTTTATTATATAATAAAAGATTGTTAATTTTCCCTACTACTTTTTTCTTTGAAAAAAGACATTTCATCATACAACTGTGAAAGCTTGGATTTAAAAGGCTTATTGTCCCATAAGCTTGTCAGATTATCAGCTCTTGCCTCACAAGCATCCCAAGAAACTGAGATGGTTGCTCAATGTCAAATACAAAAAGGCTTTACTCACTTAAAAAAGCGAGCAGTAATGCTTATTAGTGACAAAGATCAAGCACAAACAACTAATCAGCACAAACGTATCAAAATACTGCCTCTTAAGAACAGGTTCGTCTTCAGCAAAGACAAGTTGGTACATCAAATTATTTCACAGCATGTTCCGCCTACCTATGGAACATGCTTAAATTTAGCCCAAAGTGTAGCCAACGTTTAAACAACATTTGTCTTCCAAAGCCTAAACTTGATTTTTACACGAAAAACTTTACTTATTCTTCTGCTCATCTTTGGAATACCTTTCCATATATATATATATATATATATATATATATATATATATATATATATAAACTATACTCCTTCCTACACCTAAAAGCCTTTCCAACATCTATTTGATGTCGACTACATGCCTCCATGAATCATCAAACTTAAAAGTTACTTTAGACTGTTTTTACAGACACCGAATTTAGTTAACTGTTTATTATGAATAGTATCGAACATTTCTTTTGTAGATAGTCATTTATAAATGTATATAATTACTTATCTGTACTGAGTGCATGGATAAGAAAGAAACGTAAATGTTATATTTTATTTTATCTAATTTTATGTCTCTCAGCTTTCCGATGTTAGTTATGTTGGTTATATGAGCAGCATATTTGTAGAATGCCTGGAACAGAGTGAAAGTTGTATGATAAAGGACAGAATGTCAGACGGGCCTGGGTGCCCAATTCTTAACCCTTTTGAAATAAAGATCAGTCAATCAATCAATCACCTTGCACGGATTTTACGTGCATCATGCTGAGTGGATGAGAAAGAAATCTTGAGATTTCGAGGCAGTTTGAGTTAGAATGTCGTGAGAGCTAGTAGTGTAGTACTGTGCTGTGTTATCGTGTAGCTCAGCTGTGGTAAGGATGTAGGCTGATAATTCCTATGGCGTCTGTTGACGAAGTGTAGATGCCGGAATCATTCTTCATGTCGTTCTGAGTCTTGAGAGATATTATATGTCACTCATCTGTGCATATCATTGTCGATCATCATCATCATCTTGTTCCACCTAATAGACTCCATGTGGACAGAAGGAGTTCGTCTTATGTTGTTGCTGTGCCACGCTTGAGTAAACAGTGTTTCTGTATGTTATTTAGTCTGAAGAGTGAATATTCTATACAGGCGCGTGTAAGAGTGTGACTTAACTTTAGTGATCTTTACAGGCGGATGTAAGAGTGTGACTTAACTTTAGTAATCTATACAGGCGGGTGTAAGAGTGTAACTTAACTTTAGTAATCTATACAGGCGGGTGTAAGAGTGTAACTTAACTTTAGTAATCTATACAGGCGGGTGTAAGAGTGTAACTTAACTTTAGTAATCTATACAGGCGGGTGTAAGAGTGTAACTTAACTTTAGTAATCTATACAGGCGGTGTAAGAGTGTAACTTAACTTTAGTAATCTATACAGGCGGGTGTAAGAGTGTAACTTAACTTTAGTAATCTATACAGGCGGGTGTAAGAGTGTAACTTAACTTTAGTAATCTATACAGGCGGGTGTAAGAGTGTAACTTAACTTTAGTAATCTATACAGGCGGGTGTAAGAGTGTAACTTAACTTTAGTAATCTATACAGGCGGGTGTAAGAGTGTAACTTAACTTTAGTAATCTATACAGGCGGGTGTAAGAGTGTGACTTAACTTTAGTAACTCTAGTATTTCGCAGTGGTAAGCAGACACATTTGAAATATTTAACAGTAGCAGCAGTTGGTCATACAAAGGCATTCACAAAGTCTTACACATAGACGAGATATAGACGCATAGACAGATATATGCATTATTTCTCTGTTACATTTAGTACCGTACAAAGCACAGAAAAATACTTCTATAAATATTCAACTAACTGAAAGTCCCAGAAGGACTGTCAATCAACAGAGGACGGGTGTTACCAGTCGTTGTGCAACTTATGCATTCGCCGCGCCCATAGACCCTGGCGGTCATGCCACCATATTCATATCGGTCCTTGATATTTTACATCACCTCTGTCGGTAACTCTTTACTGTCTCTCCGCGTTAGACTCTTCATGATTTTTTTTCCTTGGTCTTCCCCTGCCTCTCTTTCCATTTATCTTTCCTATTATAAGTCCTCCCCTTCTCACTGTGTGTCCAATGAATGATGACTAAGACTGTCTAAGTATACTCGTCAGCCGAAGCATCTTGATAATATTGCACTTTCTCCACAGAATTCTCAGAAAGACCCAAATACTCTGTGTTATCATAATGGCAGGGGGGGGGGGGTGTCTGTGTGTGTGTTTCCCTTCTAAAGAACTGAAATTGCCACGAAAACAACTGAAATTTCTTAAATCTGCATCCTTTTTTTTTTTGCTCTATGTGCTGCAAATTTGCTCGCGAAACTGTTAAAATGTAACAATGCAACTCGGAGAGACATGCTAGTAGGGTCTTGACCAACTCGGGCAGTTTACTCTTGAGAACTGCTAAGCCTTGTAAGTTTATTTATCCCCATATACCCTCATAAACTGTGACGAATTAGTCATCACCGGGGCCCCTAAGTTTAAACTTGGTAAGGGCTCCCGTCACCTCTGACCTATATCGTTCATCTCTTCATATAGTGCGCGATTCCAACTTTTGTTGTGTTCTGTGCTATTACTATATGACTTTTTATTACACAGATATAAGTCATACGTCACTGTCTATTGGATAACACATCATTTCTAATGCAGCAATAATTATTATAAATGACTGTCATATAAAATGATTTCTACTTGTCGAGTCTCTCTCTCTCTCTCTCTCTCTCTCTCTCTCTCTCTCTCGTTTTTTAACTTGACGTCGGATTCCCTTGTCGTTCCAGGCCCGCCATAGACTTCAGCCTGCTCAACCTGATGACAAAACCACCACAGCTCAAGAATATACAAACGCAGTATCTTTTTCAGGTACAGACACAAACAAAAAACATCGTTTGAAACGCCCATTGTGTTTCGACCTTTAACTCTTCCACTCTAAAACAATACTGGAAATGTCGGTAGATCTTGACACGGAACTAGAACTAGATACTTTCTGGTTGAATTTCAAGGAACTTTTTAAATTAAAGTTTCAGCTTTATTATGACGGCTCATTAGCTAAAACACCGAACACTTTTTGACACTGTTTACACGAGGTACGTTAACATTCTATACCAGTGGTTCTCAGACTTTATCCGGCTGCAACTCAGTTGCCTCCCAGCCCATTTCACCCTTTTTTGCGTCAGTTGGTTCTCATGATATCTTTGCATTCCCCTGGACTTTTTTCAGTACCCCGCAGCCGGCCCTCAGGAGGAGAGAGGTGGTATCGTTCACTTTGAAAACTACTGTTCTGTGCGACTATTGCCATTGATAACTCAAAAAGAAAGATAATATTTTAAAACATCCGAGATAAGTTGATCAAATAACACTCGTAAATTATTTTGATATGCTCCTCTCTAGAACTTTCACAAACTGCAAATGGCATGCACGTGCAGGAAGTAAAGCTTAATTTATATTAGAAAAACGAGGCACTAATGCCTCAAATTTCCGAGTTGAGCACTTAATTATTCGAAGCATGTTTTGTAAATAACCAAGAATGAATGGCAAGTGTAAGCCAGTTAATAAGTGCAGAAAATCGATCCTACGACTTTAAAATGCAGTTTAAGTATATTTACAATGACCATTCAAGTTCAGGTTTTCAGCCAGTTCTAATCTTTCGTGGCGTCCACGGGTATTGTGACCTTTTTAGCAGGGTATTTTGTAGGCTTTCGCTACTAATTGTATTAGTTTCCCTAGTAGTTTACTACATATGGATCAGAAACGTGGAGTACAACAAAGAAAGATGAACAACAATAGCAGATCTTTGAGAACAAGATCCTAAGAAGAATCTCTGGGCCCATAAAGGATGCCAACAGTGGAGAATAGAGAGCTAGAAAGAACACTGAACTGAACAGCTTATTTAAATCCCAACGAATTATAAATGTCTTGAAACTGAACAGACTACGCTGGCTGGGGCATGTAGAGAGAATGGAAGAGAAAAGACTAACTAAAATGATGTACGCACAAGAGATGAGGGAAACAAGACCAAGGAGTAGACCGATACAGAGATGGAAAGACAACATAGAAGATGATATAAAATAAATTGGTGTCACCAAATGGAGAGAGAGGATTAGGAATAGAGAGGAATGGAGGCGAACTTTATCTGCAGCAGTGAGCCTTAATGGCTCGGAAAGATGAAGAAAACGAAATAGTAGTAGTTTTTTAAGCTTCTCTGGTAGGTTATTACCTCCCCTAGTAGTTTATTAGTTCCCCTAGTTGTTTATTAGCTTCTCTGTAGTTTATTATCTTACCTTATACCTTCCCGTACCATTAAACGTCATATAGGGTTCACAAGGTAGCTCGCCAATTTTTCCTGTCTTCAGAAAGCATTTCAATATCATCAAGGGATTTTATGCCTATTAATTTGGCCTCTCTTAACAATGTCCTCTTTAGAGTTTCACGTGGTCTGCCTCTTTTTCTTCGGCCTGTTGTGTTCCGCTTGATACCTTGTTTTGGGATTCTCTGACTGTTTCTTCTCATCACATGATCAACATATGTCCATCTCCTTTTCCTGATCACCCATGAGACTGGTTGTTGTTCAGTCATCTGTCTTATTTCTGCATTGTTCTTGAATTCGTTCGAACTGATGTTGAATATTTTCCTTAGGCATTTATTTTCAAAAGAGTCTAATTTATTGTCTGTTTCTTTAGTTGTTTTCCAGCTTTCTCATGCATAAATGAGGGTGGATATTACATTTGAATTGAATAATCTTAAATTGGTTTTTGTGCTTATAACTTTTGAATTCCATATGTTCTCAAGATTCTTGAAGATCGATGCTGCTTTTGCAATTCTAACTCTAACTTCCTTTCTAGTGTCACCATCCTGGTCTATGTAGCTGCAAAGGTATGCAAATTGATTGACTTCTTCAATATCTGTCCCTTATACGTTTATTTTTCTATTTTGATTAATGGGAAGTTCCATTATTTTTGTTTTTTCCTTGTTAATTTCAAGTCCTATTTTGCTACCCAGTGAAGACAGATTTTTTTTGCATGGATTTCACATTGTTACTGATAAGTTTATTAGCCCCCCCCCCCTCCCCCTTCTCTTTTTTTTTAAGACGACCAGAACAACAGGCCGTGACCCGGTGGTACTGTAAACCGGGTCCACCCGTAACGAGGTGTAGACCTTGCCCCAGGCATTCAATGTGCGGGGCAATCCTCAGGCACCTCGTTTGTTCCAAAAATGGCGGAGTGTAATTCTACAAAGCGCGGAACTACACTTTGATCTTAGCCAAAAGACCGAGTTTATTAGCCCCCCCCCCTCCCTCCCTAAGTAAATGTTTAGTTCCCTTTAGTAGTTTATTAGCTCCCCTAGAAAATTTTCGGTTCCCATAGTTCATTAGCTTCCCTAGTAATTTTTAATATCACAGATAATTAGTGTATAAGTATATAAAACCAAGTATATAACTGTCTACGAGGCCACTGCAGTAAAGCTGTGATAACAAAATATACTGTATGTATAGTAATTGTTTTTAGTCCCATAGTAGTTTATAAGCTCCCCTAGTAGTTTATATGCTCCCCTAGTAGTTTATATGCTTCCCTAGTAGTTTATATGCTCCCCTAGTAGTTTATAAGCTCCCCTAGTAGTTTATTAGCTCCCCTAGTAGTTTATAAGCTCCCCTAGTAGTTTATTAGCTCCCCTAGTAGTTTATAAGCTCCCCTAGTAGTTTATTAGCTCCTCTAGCAGTTTATTAGCTCCCCTAGTAGTTTATTAGCTCCTCTAGTAGTTTATTAGCTCCCCTAGTAGTTTATAAGCTCCCCTAGTAGTTTATTAGCTCCTCTAGTAGTTTATGAGCTCCCCTAGTAGTTTATTAGCTCCTCTAGTAGTTTATTAGCTCCCCTAGTAGTTTATTAGCTCCCCTAGTAGTTTATTAGCTCCCCTAGTAGTTTATAAGCTCCCCTAGTAGTTTATTAGCTCCCCTAGTAGTTTATAAGCTCCCCTAGTAGTTTATTAGCTCCCCTAGTAGTTTATAAGCTCCCCTAGTAGTTTATTAGCTCCCCTAGTAGTTTATAAGCTCCCCTAGTAGTTTATTAGCTCCTCTAGCAGTTTATTAGCTCCCCTAGTAGTTTATTAGCTCCTCTAGTAGTTTATTAGCTCCCCTAGTAGTTTATGAGCTCCCCTAGTAGTTTATTAGCTCCTCTAGTAGTTTATGAGCTCCCCTAGTAGTTTATTAGCTCCTCTAGTAGTTTATTAGCTCCCCTAGTAGTTTATTAGCTCCCCTAGTAGTTTATTAGCTCCCCTAGTAGTTTATAAGCTCCCCTAGTAGTTTATTAGCTCCCCTAGTAGTTTATTAGCTCCCCTAGTAGTTTATTAGCTCCTCTAGTAGTTTATTAGCTCCCCTAGTAGTTTATTAGCTCCCCTAGTAGTTTATTAGCTCCCCTAGTAGTTTATAAGCTCCCCTAGTAGTTTATTAGCTCCCCTAGTAGTTTATTAGCTCCCCTAGTAGTTTATTAGCTCCTCTAACATGATGTAAAAGTCCTGACCCTGTCCCTGCCGACCGCTGTTTTCTACTTTTATATTTGTCGTTGAGGTATCATTTCAGTGCCTCAGTGTCCAACACGATTGTTGGTGTTGCAATATCTTTTCCCTTAGCAATACAATAAAAAGCTTTATGTCTGGTATTACCCACTGGATATATCTCTTTCTCCTCAGGCAGCAGTCGATCTTACTATCATCATCATCATCATGTGCCGTGCCGACTGGCGTTGGCTATTATGCTTCTCCAGAGTACGCGATCCTTCATGCAGGCCATCAGCTCAGTTGGTGATCTCCTCTCACACCATCCCGTCAGACTGTCCAGTATCATTTCTCTTGGTCTTCCTCTTGATCTTCTTCCTTCTATTTTTCCTGTTGTTATAATATTTTCAATGCCCCCTCTTCTCATTGCATGTCCTATGAAAGTACATTGTCTCTCTCTTATCTTTCTGACAAGGTTTTTTTGTCTCTCCAGCTCTTCTCCTACATTCTTCATTAGTTATTTTTGCTGTCCAGGGGATTCGCAACATTCTTCTAATAAACCACATTTCTGCTGCTTCCAATGATTTTGTGCAGACTATTGTCCATGATTCACTTCCATATAACAAGATAGGTTCAATATAGCATTTTACTACTCGTTTTCTAACATTCATTGATAAGGATGTGTTGGTCAATATGTTTCTCATTCTCTGAAATGCAGTCTTTGCTTGGCCTATTCTGTTCCTAATTTCTGTTCTGCATTTCCCATCTGAAGTTATTACTGCTCCAAGGTATTTGAATTTCTGCACCTGCTTTAGAACAGTTCCGTTTAATTTAATACTGCATGCTGGTGGATTCTGTTTCTTAGATATAACCATAGTCTCTGTCTTTTTTATGTTCAAATTAAGGCCTTTCTGTTCACTTTCTTTGGCGACTTTATCCAAGAGATTTTGCAGGTCTTGTTGGTTCTCTGCTATCAGTACTGTGTCGTCAGCATACCGAAGGTTGTTAATATTGTATCCTCCAATTTTTATGCCTGGTTCTGTGATGATTGTTCTTAGAATATTCTCGCTATACAGAGAAAAAAGGTCTGGAGATAGTACACATCCTTGTCGCACCCCTTGTTTTATAGGTTGATATTTTCCAATTCTATTTTCAACTATACGCATACTGAAAAGTCGATCTTAATATACGCATACTGAAAAGTCGATCTTACTATATGCATACTGAAAAGTCGATCTTACTATACGCATACTGAAAAGTCGATCTTACTATATGCATACTGAAAAGTCGATCTTACTATACGCATACTGAAATTAGGGTGTGAAAAAAAAGTTAAAAGTTATGTTATAAAGGGTCCTGTGTCAGAGGCACCTGCGAGATCAGTTCTTCACCTTATGCATACAAATGCTTCTTCTTCTTCTTCTTCCCTACGCGTGTGTGTATGTGAAAATGACCTCATTGTATCAAAATACTCGCGATTTTAAAAAGAAAACACCGAATTATTAAGATATGGCTCTGCTCTGTGTTCGACATTTTCCCTTAAAGATTGACATCCATGAGAATATCCTGGTAGATTATACAAATTCCTCTATTCGAGTACACAAATAAACGTCTATACCCGGAACTTCTGTATACGATTACACCCATCTCACAATGACAGGAAAATATCTGTCCTAGAAAATTCGAACCATAGACAATATTTATAAAGAACGTTTCTCTGATATTCAGCTAGTCCTGTAGATGGAGACATACTTTTGCCTTCTTTCTAAAAATGTATACATAATGCTATGTAGTTTTATTTATTTATTTATTTGGTTGGCAATGGACGAAGCCAGAATCATTCCGCGCAGCAGTCGATCTTACTCATTATCATCTTTGATAGCTGGATGTGAATCAGGGAGAGAGAATGAGAGATAGAAAGAGAGCAACAAAACAAGGCCAAAAAACGTCTGGCATTCAACATGAAATGGCGTTTTATTGAAGGTATAGAAGTCTCTTTTTTTCCATTTTTCACGTTGCCCTTTTGTTTTGTTTCCCCCAGATTTTGAGCCGTTTTAAAAGTGCACTGGGTTATTTTCTGATGTTTGTCTTCTCGTTGTTTAAAACGCATGAATATTTTTTTGTTAAATGGGAAGTCTGGGTCTCTGCTAAGAGTGCATGGGTCTGTTTACCAGTTCATTCTGACCCACTGGCCGGCGTATCGTTCACAGAAGCACTCATTACCAGTGTCTAATTCTTCCTTTCTTCTGTTATTTTCAAGTTATTTGTACGAACTGACCCAGGAGCGGAGACTTCGGAACCTACGAACTCATAACCCACGCAGATTCTACCTCATTTGCTACTGGAAACAGAGAATTCATTATCTGTGAACCCAACGTCGAACAGGACTCGCCTCTCATTTCTAAGAGAAGATAACCCAGAACTTACGGATCCATAACCGATATTGACCAATTTCTTGTTTTCTATTGGTAGCAGAAATCTCATAATTCACCACGAAACTAAAGCCGATCAAGACCCTGTCTTATTTCCTATTGGAAGCAGATACCTCAGGATTTATGAACCCACAGACGATCAGGACTGTATCTTATCACTCGGAGCAGAGACTTGGCTTACGAACCTACAGCTGATGAAGACCCTGTCTTATTTTCACCGGTAACACGAAGTATCTTTTACCCTGCCCAATAAAACAGGAATCGAAACGGTTATCTGTCTTGCTGGAATCTCCAACAACTCGCCAACAGTCAGTCATTTGTATGTCCCTTGTGGAACTCTGCCTCCATAACAGTCTCTTGTAGGCCTCTCGATTGTAAGCAAGATGCTTTGCTGCTGGTGCATCCATTTGCCGATTATCAACGATGTATTGCACCCATCTTCGCCATGGTCTTCCTCTCTTTCTTTTTCCTATTATGTACACATCCAAACGGTCTTCTCTAAATTCTCATGACGTTTAATATGTCAAAAATATTTAAGTTTTCTCTGCTTAATCCTCTTTACTAGCCAGCCATCTTCAATATTAAGTTCTTGTAGTATGGATATATTTGTTCTGTTTTTGTGTCCACGATATTTGAAGAACTTTTCTATAGCATTTACATTCAAAGCCATTTATCTGTTTTTCGCCAGCATGGGTTTTGTCAAGTCTTTTTGTGTACACTTTATGACCCTAGAAAAACCATGACAACCATCTATCGATCACAGATCACAGATCAGCAGGGTAGAATTTAAAACAAAACCAGGTTAGTCTTACATTTGAAAAAAAATTGTATGCATAATGTTTTCACATTTCCAGGCATTTAGGAATTTTTTTTACCCTAGGGAAACCCTAGATACCCAATTTTTTTTTTCTAAAGGTTGGGGTGACCCCGGTGCAAATCGGTTCGGAAAAATTCCACCCGAGAGAGAAATCAAACCAGAGACCTTCTGATCTGTCGGCAGGTTCAGTAACCCACGACAACACCGCGGCACCAGTATTTCAAAAGCCAAATGATATATTTTTTTTATTGCATCCGCTCCAGCATAAAATATTTTATTGTTGCTGCTAATGTTGTTATCCTATCTTCCCAGATCTACGAGTAGGATGCTCTTGGAGGTCGGTGCAATGAAGGTAATGAAATACAGGCATCGAGTTATAACTGGAAGAGGTTTACGGTGGCAAGCGTCATGACCTGAAGCTGACCAAAAGTCATAACGTCTTAGCAGACTCCATTGGGATGTGGTGGAGCAAGGAGAGACCTGCCCCCTTTGGCCAGACCGAGTCTGTTATTTTAGGAGCACCAGTAGAGATGTGGAGCCGGCCGTGATATTGGTAACCATGTAAGAGCAGCAGTGAGGTGTTGGGACGACCGTGATACTGATAGTCACGCAGGAGCAGCAGTGAGATGCTGGGACGACCGTGATACTGATAACCATGCAGGGACAGCAGTGATTGATTGATTGATCTTTATTTCAAAAGGGTTAAGAATTGGGCACGCAGGCCCGTCTGACATTCTGCCCTTTATCATACATCTTTCACTCTATTCCAGACATTCTACAAATATGCTGTTCATATAACAAACATAACTAACATTGAAGCTGAGAGACATAAAGTAAAATATAACATTTACGTTTCGCTCTTAAACATTCACTCAGTACAGAAGTAACTACATACATTATAAATGACTATCTACTAAACAACATTTTCGGGACTAAAAATGATGAGAGATGTTGGGAGGACTACCGTGATATTGATAATCACGCAGGGACAGCAGTGAGATGCTGAGACGACCGTGATACTGATAGTCTCGCAGGGACAGCAGAAAGATGTTGAGAGGACGACCGTGGTACTGATAGTCACGTAGGGACAGCAGAAAGATGTTGAGAGGACGACCGTGGTACTGATAGTCACGCAGGGACGGCAGAAAGATGTTGGGAGGACGACCGTGATACTGATAATCACACAGGGACAGCAGTGAGATTTTAGGGGAACGATCGTGATAGTGATAACTGCGCCGTCACAAAACTCGTTTACTTTTGCTCCGTTAAACAACTGCTGATAGAATACGGCGAAATTGTTCAACTGAAATAATCTATACACGAAACAAAACTACCGTGTTGTGGGTGGAATTAGCGAGAAGCAGCCAAGTTAGGCGTGGCCTACACCACAACAGATTTTTAAATAAACACAACCTTGACCTTTCTCAATGTCAGCTTACGAAAAAAGTGGGAAGTTAGAATTAGTTCCGCAGAACAGAATCTCTCTCTCTCTCTCTCTCTCTCTCTCTCTCTCTCTCTCTCTCTCTCTCTCTCTATCTCTCTTCTCTCTCTCTCTCTCTTTCTCTCTCTCTCTCTCTCTCTCTCTCAAACCAATAATAGTAGACAAGAATATAAAATGACCCCATTTACCAAAAAATAGCTACATAAAGAAGGACTTCGAATAGGCCATCTGAATGTATATCACCTAATAGGCAAAATTCCTGAAGCAACACATACATTAAATCATAAGGTAGACAGAGGTGTATGGTGCAGTTTTACAAAGTGAAGGAGGGAGTGAGTAAGGTGAGAAAAAAACGAATAGAAAGTATGAGAATGTATAAATGAAAAACATACAACATCTGATATTTCGGCGTGAGCCTTATTCGAGGATACATACACAAGGAAACAAAAACACGAAGAACTTATCTGAATGTGTCTTCCTCCAAGTGGGAAACAGAAATGTGTGTGGTAGAAGGGAGAACGAAAGACACGCTGCCTCCAAACAAAAGATGCCGATAGAGCCAATCATAAAGAAGAGGTGGAGAGAGAGGAGGAGAACAATTGGGAGAAAGGGGTGGGGGGGGGGGGAAATGCAATAGAAACATGATAGCCGCTAGAGGTGTCGGGGGGGGGGGAGGAAAGAGGGGACGGAAAAGAGGACGCGGAGAGATAATGAATGAAGAACATAAACACCTGCATTGAGAAAATGTGAAACTGGTGAATAGGACAAGACCAATATGTTGGCAAATCTGAAAGCCGTTTAAATAGAAACATAACCAATGAAGATATTAGAATTACCGGTTTTAACCTGTTCTGGCCGGCGTGACCCAACTGGAAAACTAGAAACAGGTCTAGTAATGTATATCTCCATAGCAATCCAGTTTAACCGGAGGTAGAGTGTATTTGGATGGAAGTTAAATTGCCAAACCAGAGTCCATTAGTTATTGGACTTTTGTACCGTAATCCAAATGCATTACCCCTGTGGTATGATCACTTCACAACTATGATGGATGAGGATTCATTCATTCGTTCATTCATTCATTTGCATGTCCCTTGCGGAACTTTGCCTCCCAAACAGCACTCCTGTAGGCCTCTCGGTTGTGAGCAAGATGGCCTGCTGCTGTTGCATCCATTTCCAGATCGTCAACGATGTCTTGCAGCCATCTTCGTCTTGGTCTTCCTCTTTTTCTTTTTCCCATTATGTATCCTTCCAATACGGTCTTCTCTAAATTATCATGACGTTTAATGTGTCCAAAATATTTCAGTTTTCTCTCTTTAATCCTCTTCACTAGCCAGCCTTCTTCAATATTAAGCTCTTGTAGTATAGATATATTTGTTCTTTTTTGTGTCCACGATATTTGGAGAACTCTTCTGTAGCATTTACATTCAAAGGCATTTATGTGTTACTCAGCTGTTTTGTTAAGTGTCCAGGTCTCACAGGCATATGTTGCTACGGGAAAGATGCATGCCCTTAAAAATCTTATTTTTGTGGTTCTGTCTGCTCCTCTCCACAGATTCTTTATTTGTTTTACTTTCTGAAGAGCGATAGATGTCCTCCTTTTAATTTCCCTCATTGTATCTCCATTATTAGTTAGTAGCGATCCAAGATATTCAAAACTCTCCACTTCTTCCAGTTTTTCCTCATTGATACATATTTCAGTTGCCTTGTTTGTTTTGTCAGTTGTCATCAATTTAGTTTTCTTTGCATTAAGATAGAGGTTCTGCTCTTCGCTGTTCTTGCGGACTGACATAATTAGTTTTTCCATTCCTTTTTGTGTTGTGGACAGCAATACTGTGTCATCAGCATATCTAATCTCTGGTATTTCATAACCTCCAACTGTTATGGCATCGTAATATTCTTTGTCTACATCTTCTCTAACATTCCTCATTATATTTTCAGTATACAAGTTAAATAAGTAGGGTGACAATATGCACCCCTGACGGACCCCTTGTTTTATGTCAAACCAAGTTGTTGTTTCACCATTTATTCTTACTGCTGCTTGTTGGTCTAGATACAGCAGTGATGTTAATTGTATCAAATGTGTTGGAAATCCCATTTTTTTCCATTATTTCCCAAAGTTTCTGGTGTTGTACACAATCAAATGCCTTTGAGTAGTCTATAAAGGATAAATATAGATTCACATTAAACTCTCTGCATTTCTCTATTATTAATCTTAGATTGAATATATGATCTCTTGATCCTCTTCCTTGCCTGAAACCAGCTTGGACCATATTGACATCTTCTTCTATTTTCTTTCGAAGTCTACCCATTATGATTTTTAACAGAATTTTACTGGCATGACTAATCAGGGCAACAGTTCTGTAGTTGGTGCATAATTTCAGGTTACCCTTTTTTGGCAGTGGTATGAATACAGTTCTTTTCTATTCTTTTGGCCAAACACCTGAATGCCATATCTTTTTACATAGTGCATGATAGATTGTTGCACACTCCTTTCCTCCTGCTTTAATAAATTCAGCTGTTATCTCATCACATCCTGGTGATTTACTATTTTTCAGACTCTTTATTGCCCATAAAACTTCTTCCATTGTCGGTTCGGGTTCTTTCTCCTCCAATAATAATTCACACTGTTGATTTCTGCTTCCACAGTCGGTTGTTTCATACATTCTTTTGCAATATTCCTTCCATCTTTCTAGAATTTCCTCTGTCTCTGTCAGGGTATTCCCCATCTCATCACAAATTACATTTAATTTAGGTGTGACATTTCTCGTCAATGTCTTCATTTCTTTAAACATTTCACTATCTCTTCCACACTTCTGATGTTCTTCTATTCTTTCACAACAATCTTGTATGTATTGTTTTTTGTCTTTTCTTATGTTTCTTCGTACTTCTTTTGTTAAAGTTTTATATTTCTCTTTGTTGTTGTTTGTCACTTTCCATTGCGTCTTCATTTCTCTACATTGTTTTATCAGTTCTAGTGTACCTGCTGTGATCCATCTATTCTTTTGTGTTTTCTTTACTGGAACCATGTCTTTAGCTGTTGTTACTAAGATATCTTTGGCCTGCATAGCCAATTCATCTCCTCCTGTACAGCCATCAGGATTTCGAAACGGTTCTTCACTTCTATACCGTATTGCTCTGGTATATTTGTAAGGTCAAAGCGGAGTGGTCTTGATCCCGTAACTATCTTTTTCATCTTTATCTTCATGTCTGCTATTAATAACTCATGGTCCGTGTCACATATCAGCACCTGGTAAAGTTTTTGCTGATGTTATGCTTGACCTCCACCTTCTATGCACTAAAATGTAATCTATTTGATTCCTGATTTTCCCATCAGGTGATGTCCATGTGTAAAGTCTTCTTGGATGTTGTTTAAAAAGTGTGTTAGCGATCATTAGCTCATTTTCCATGCAAAACGCCATTAGATTGTCACCTGCCTCATTTCTATGTCCTATGCTAAATTTCCCTACAACATGTCCTTCATCTTCTGCTCTTTCTGTACCAATTTTTGCATTAAAATCACCCATTATTAATACAATATCATTTTTCCGTACCTGGTCTATTGTCGTTTGCAGTGTGTTATAAAAGTTTTCTACTTCCTCTTCTTCTGCTGCTGATGTAGGTGCATATATCTAGATGATTGTTACATTTCTAGGAATGCCCTTAAGTCTGATTGTTAGGATTCTATCACTTACTGGATTGTAGCCTAGTAATGCTTTTGATGTTGATTTGTCCAAATAAAAAGCCACTCCGTTCTTTCCTCCTACTTCTCCGCCAGAATATATAAATATATTATCATTAACGCTCTTAAAGTGTCCTGATCCTTTCCATCGATGTTCGCAGATTCCCAAAATGTGTATCCCCGTTCTTTTCATCTCGTCACTTATTACTTGATATTTTTCCTCATACATGCTTCTTACATTCCATGTTCCTACTCTTATTTTTCTTTTTAGTTTGATGCAGGAGTTTTCCTTGGTAACACCGTCAGGATTTTGTCCGTCATCACAATTACTAGTACTAACCTCTGCCTCACACTCTTCCCCAGTGTGAGGATTCAACCTTTAAATTCAAAGATATTATCATTCTTGGAGATTTCAACATAGATCTAACACAATCAAATGCAACTTGGAGCAATATTATATTATCATACAAGTTTTCCCAAATTGTCACCAAACCTACTAGAGTAACGGAAGTATCATCCACATTATTAGATTATATATATGTACCCCACCCAGAAAACATCATTGAATGTAACATATCTCATACTTCGCTAAGTAATCATTACCCAGTCTGCTGTACGTGAACGAGAAAGGGGTATAAACTTCCTAAACACATTCACACCAGTATGAAATTTAGAAGCTTAAAAAAATTTAACATAGAATTATTCCTTAATGATTTGCTAGCATCTTCGCTTACACACGTGTGCCAACTAACTGACCCTGATGAGGCAGTAGAATATTGGCTAAAGATCTTCAGAGATATATTAGACAAACATGTCCCCATGAAAGAGGTGAGAGTAAAACACCAGACGAAGTCACCTTGGATAACACCTGAAATATTACATGCTATGAGAGAACGTGACCGGACTCACAAAATCAAGGACTTCAGGACCTACCGTTCACTTTGAAATAAAGTTCAATATTTAAGAAGACAAGGAAAAAAATTACTTTAGGAATCTAGTATAGAATAAATCAAACAGTAACTCAGTTTGGAAAGCCATAAATACCCTGTCAAATAAAGGAAAAGAATTTGATTTTCAAGCCAGCAATCATGTGCACACTAGAAGCACACCACATATCAGGATTCATTTCATGCGACTTACATGACCTGCAATCATTCCTGGATAGCAGATGTACTAAACGACCTGCAATCATGCCTGGATAGCAGATGTACTAAACGTAAACAGTTACACATTCCATTCTTAACAGTCAATGAAGTTTACAGTTATCTCTTATCCTTAAAAAACAACAGTACAGCTGGGCTTGGCGATATTAGCAATATCTTACGTTATGCTGCATCTGTGATTTCACATACACTAACATACATTTACAATCAGTGAATTGCAAAATGTTATTTCCCCGAGGTTTTTAAAACTGCTAAAGCGTATCCTCACTTTAAATATGGCTCATCCACCAATCTTACCATCTATACACCAATATGCATAATATCGTCATTATCAAAACCACTCGAAAAACACATACACAAAATAACTCTACGACACATACAAGTGAACAATTTATTCATAAACAGTCAGTCAGGCTTTAGACACAATCATTCCTGCCACACACCTTTCACTAAAATGACAGAAAACTGATTAGTAAACGTAAATAAGGACAAACTATGTGGTGCCATCTTTGTTGACCTTAAAAAGGCATTTGATATGATTGAACACGATATTCTTGTAAGAAAAATATAAGGACTTGTATTGTCACACTGACCTCATAAAATTAATTGCATCATTTCTTTCAGACAGACAACAGGTAATATTCTTGGCACTGGTTTTCCGCAAGGTTCAATTCTAAGCCCGTTACTCTTTGCTATCTATATCAATGATCTTCTACTTCATCTTAAACACTCTTCTTGTGACCTTTTTGCCGATGATTGCACAGTCTAAACAAGTGACTACGACTGTATTAACTTAGAATCAACTCTTTAGTTCGAGATAAACAATCTAATTAGATGGAGCAACAACACTGGCATTATTATAAATAGTGATAAAACAAAATCAATGCTCATAACATTAAGGCAGAAACTACAAAACGCAACAAAAACAACACTTCGGCTCTGTACGGAAACATCACAGATAGAAAACATTAGCAAGCACAGAACACTAGGTCTTATTATTGACCATCATCTGACCTGGAACTTTCGTGTGCAAGATCTAACAAAACTCATCGCACAAAAAGTATACCAGTTAATCAAAATTAAGCACTTCATCGATCAAGACACAAGTAAGACATACTACTTATCTCATATACAAACACACTTAGATTATTTCTCAACAATTTTGGATGGTTGCTCAATGTCAAATACTAAACGGCTTTACTCAGTTCAAAAGCGAGCAGTAAAGTTTATTAGTTACAAAGATCGAGCACAAACAACTAACCAGCACAAACGTATCAAAATACTGCCTCTTAAGAGCAGGTTCCTCTTCAACAAAGCCAAGTTAGTACATCAAATTCTTTCACGGCATGCCCTGCCTTAACTATAGAACCTGTTTAAATTTAGCCCAAAGTGCAGCCAACACTTGAACAACATATGTCTTCCAAAATCTAGACTTAGACTTTTTAAGAAAAGCTTTATTTTTTTCTGCTGCTCATCTTTGGGATACCCTCCCATACTGTATAAAAAAATATAAACATATTGTTCCCAAAAAAAAATGCAAAACTACTATAGTAATAATATACACCACAATTCAAACGTGTGTCAAAATTTTATTTTACGGAATTAATGTTTCAATCTTGGCATGAAGAAACTTTAAGACTTTAACAATGAAATGATGTTCATTAAATTTGGTTTGGACTTTCATTCTTTGCGACTGAGGCCTCCGTTTCAGTAAGGTGTATGGCCTCCGCTGGCCTGTATCAGAGAACGACATCTCCTTGACATGGATCCGATTAGCCATTGGATCTGTTGTTGTGGGATGGCTGTCCACTTTTCCCGCAGTGCAAGAGACAACTGTCGGAGATTGGTTTTCGCCACGTCTCGCTGACGGACTTGTTTGTTGAGTTCATCCCATAAGTGTTCTATTGGGTTCATGTCTGATGACATGGATGGCCATGGAATGGTCTGGACGTTGTTGTCAGCGAGGAACTGGGTGGTGAGCTGTGCCACATGAGGTCGAGCGTTATCCTGCTGAAAAATCGACCCTGATGCAGCCAGAAGTGGAAGACGAAGAATTTCAGCGACGTATCGTTGGACATTCAGGCGTCCTTCAATTTGCACCAGATCACTTCTTCCCATGGAGTTGATCGTCCCTACACCAGTACACCTCCATCACCATGTTATGGAGCCTCATCCACGCAGTTCTGGGCGTAGCGCTCATGGACTCTGCGGCAAACTTTTCTCCGTCTATCACATCGCTGGAGTAGAAAGAATGATTCATCACTAAACCAAACCCTTCTCCAATCATTCGCTACGGTCCATTGAAGATGCTGGTTCGCCCACTGCAGTCGGTTCTGGCGATGCCGGTCCGTAAGAACAGGACCTCTGTAGGATCTTCTAGCCCAAAGACCAGCGTCGTGCAGCCGGTTCCTGACCGTTTGATCTGAAATTCTACTAGTTACTGTCATTGACTTGACTGTTGAGGACGCAGATGCAAATCGATTCCTGAGGTGACGCAGCCGTATGAAGCGGTCTTCGGCAGGAGTTGTGACTATGGGTATTCCACTGCGCGGCCGGTCTGCAACTGAGACAGTTTCTTGAAATGTCTCCAAAGGCAATTAATGGTGCTCCTAACCACATTAAATTGTCTGGCCACTACATTTTGTGACAGTCCAGTCTGTAAACATCCAGTGATGATGAGTCGTTGTTCTGTAGTGAGATGAGCCATACTTGCGCATTGAATTTTCAAATGAATTAATTCGAGGAGTGTCAATCTTTTATAGGCATTCAATAACATTGTCAGTGAGTTTTGTGTTCAGTAAGTTTCATTGGATTCTCGTGAACCTGTCATGAGTTATTGTCAAAAATGGTGTTTTGACCAGTGTTGCTTTTCTGTGCTCATGAATCATCTGCTGAGTACAATTCAGGTCAACACGTGAAGTTGATGTCCAAGTGAACGTTTCAGGCAATTTGCCTTTGTCTTATCAGCAAACTTCAGTTTAAATCTCAACATTGTATTTGTTGCATTTCTTTTTTTAACAGTATATATTCCGTCTATTACAAACTTTTCCAATATCTATTTGATGTCGACTACATGCCTCTATGAATCATAAAACTTAAAAAGTCATTTTAGACTGCTCTTACAGACACCGATTTCAGTTCATTGTTTATTTTGAATAGTACTGAAATATTTGTTTGGCAAATAGTTATTTATATGTGTATGTAGTTAGTCATTTACATGTGTATTTTCATTCATTCATTCATTCATTTGCATGTCACTTGTGGAACTTTGCCTCCCTAACAGCACTCCTGTAGGTGTCTCGGTTGTGATCAAGATGGTCTGCTGCTGATGCATCCATTTGCAGATCATCAACGATGTCTTGCAGCCATCTTCGCGTTGGTCTTCCTCTCTTCCTTTTTTCCCATTATGATAGGAAGACGGTCTTCTCTAAATTATCATGACGTTTAATGTGTCAAAAACATTTAAGTTTACTTTATTTAATCCTCTTTACTAGCCAGCCTTCTTCAATATTAAGTTCTTGTAGTATGGATATATTTGTTCCTTTTTGTGTCTATGATATTTGAAGAACTCTTCTGTAGCATTTACATTCAAAGGCATTTATATGTTTCTCAGCTCTTTTATTAAGTTTCCAGGTCTCACAAGCATATGTTGCGATGGGAAAGATGCATGCTCTTAAAGATCTTATGTTTGTAGTTCTGTGTGTTCCTCTTCACAGATTTTTTAGTTGTTTTACTTTCTGAAGAGCGATAAATGTCCTCCTTTTAATTTCCCTCATTGTATCTCCATTGTTAGTTAGCAGTGATCCAAGATATTCAAAACTCTCCACTTCTTCCAGTTTTTCCTCATTGATACAAATAGCAGCTACCTTGTTTGTTTTGTCAGTTGTCATCAATTTAGTTTTCTTCCCATTAGGATAGAGGTTTTGCTCTTCGCTGTTCTTACGGACTGACATAATTAGTTTTTCCATTCCTTTTTGTGTTGTGGACAGTAATACTGTGTCATCAGCATATCTAATCTCTGGTATTTCATAACCTCCACTTGTTATGTCATCATAATATTCTATGTCTACATCTTCTCTAATATTCCTCATTATATTTTCAGTATACAAATTAAATAAGTAAGGCGACAATATGCACCCCTGACGGACCCCTTGTTGTAGCTAGTCATTTATATGTGTATGTATTTAGTAATTTTATGTGTATGTAATTACTTTATTGTTAATTATGTTTGTTATATATGAGCAGCTTATTGGTAGAATGTCTGGAACAGAGTGAAAGTTGTATGATAAAGTGCAGAATGTCAGACGGACCTGCGTGCCCAGTCCTTAACATTTTTTAAAAATAAAGATCAATCAATCAATCAAGCAATCGCTCTCTGATACATACAAGTATAGCATACACATGTACAAAAGCATGCACCGTATCATCTCTTTGTAATTTCATAGGTAACTTTATAAATAGTAAATATATTTACTACATATTTAACAAATATCTGCAGTGCACATGAGCGCTGGGAAGTCACATCTTTCTTCTTGCATAAGTAGAAGAAAGCTAATCTGAAACAGGCAAAGACGCTGTTCTTTGAAGGCGAAATTACATTTTCTAATACATGTCTTTGAGTAAATTAGACTGAAGCCACGTCGAAAACAACAGGAAAACGAGCGTAAACAGGCTTTTTTTCTCTCTCTCTCTGATACTCGACCGTTTCAAACTAACCTTGGCGTTTCTCTGAACGACACTTTGTTGTTAGGCTGGTTTTTTTTTTTAATGCACGCAATTATTTTATCATCCTATCTACGGGTGCATTCGGTTCACAGGTTAAGCGGTCACCTTTTTTAGCACAGATCTGAGTTCTAGTCTCACAGAGTGCTTGTATTTACCTTCTCACCCCCCTCCACGCCCATCATGAAGCCATTTTTATTTGTTTATAGATTTTGAAAAAAAAAAGTGAGATTCTGCAAAGCTGCTGGCCATCTGCGTGCAAGGTTAGATACACTGGAACAGTGGTTCTTAACACTTTCGGCTGTGGATCCCGCTTTCCGTCTTGCTAATCGCTGTGAAGCCTTCGTTAAAAGTAAAGCAAAAAATAGAACCAAAATGACGCTAATATTTTCCCACTCGAGCCAATCCATTTTCTAGTCCGTGGACCTCCCAAAAAATCCTTTTGTTGACCTCCGGGTTAGGGGAGGGGGTTGGTTTCATTCTATCATCTTCTTATCTTATCTTATATCCTTCCCATGCCGTTAAACGTCACATAGGGCTCGCAAAGTAGTTCGCCAATTTTTCCTGTCTTTCAACCTCATCAAAGGATTTTATGCATGTTAATTTGGCCTCTCTTAATAATGTCCTCTTCAGAGTTTCACGCGGTCTGCCTCTTTTTCTTCGACCTATCATACCAACTCCAAAATCTTACATGGTAACTTTTATTCTGTCACACCAACTCTTTAACCTTACATAGTAATTTTTATTCTGTCATACCAACTCCCTAACCTTACATGGTAACTTTTATTCTGTCACACCAACTCTTTAACCTTACATGGTAACTTTTATTATGTCACACCAACTCCCTAATCTTACATGGTAGCTTTTATTCTGTCACACCAACTCCTAACCTTACATGGTAACTTTTATTCTGTCACACCAACTCTTTAACCTTACATGGTAACTTTTATTCTGTCACACCAACTCTTTAACCTTACATGGTAACTTTTATTCTGTCACACCATTACATGGTAACTTTTATTCTGTCACACCAACTCCTTAATCTTACATGGTAACTTTTATTCTGTCACACCAACTCTTTAACCTTACATGGTAATTTTTATTCTGTCACACCAACTCTTTAACCTTACATAGTAACTTTTATTATGTCACACCAACTCTTTAACCTTACATGATAACTTTTATTCTGTCACATCAACTCCCTAACCTTACATGGTAACTTTTATTTCGTCACACAAACTCCCTACACTTACATGGTAACTTTTATTCTGCCACACCAACTCCTTAATCTTACATGGTAACTTTTATTCTGCCACACCAACTCCTTAATCTTACATGGTAACTTTTATTCTGTCACACCATTACATGGTAACTTTTATTCTGCCACACCAACTCCTTAACCTTACATGGTAACTTTTATTCTGCCACACCAACTCCTTAATCTTACATGGTAACTTTTATTCTGTCACACCATTACATGGTAACTTTTATTCTGTCACACCAACTCCTTAATCTTACATGGTAACTTTTATTCTGTCACACCATTACATGGTAACTTTTATTCTGTCACACCAACTCCCTAACCTTACATGGTAACTTTTATTCTGTCACACCAACTCCCTAACCTTACATGGTAACTTTTATTCTGTCACACCAACTCCCTAACCTTACATGGTAACTTTTATTCTGTCACACCAACTCCCTAACCTTACATGGTAACTTTTATTCTGTCACACCAACTCCCTAACCTTACATGGTAACTTTTATTCTGTCACACCAACTCCCCAATCTTACATGGTAACTTTTATTCTGTCATACCAACTCCTTGATAACTCATTTTTAATCAAAACCTGTTCGTGTTTATTTTCCCCCATTGGCTTGACTTAGCTACTTGCAAGTCGTCAATGAGAGATTTTTGCATCAGCCATGAGGGACGGCACCTGATGATGACAATGATGAGTACTGATGGAGTCAGTCATAAGAAATAGTTTTCAACAAAAATTATTCTTGGTAAGCTCCACAAAAACTAACATTTACCCGCTTCAAAGATGAAAGTATTACTTTTGATTCAACAAAGCCTGTTACAATGCATGGCTCATAAAAATGTCTTACTGAAATATGCATTAAAAGCCAGCTTTACAAAAACTGATAGTATTTTGAATTTAACACCTATAGAATCTCTAAGGCATGAAACTTCAAACTGTAACTAACCACTGTTGCCTAGTCGCCCCGATTCGACTACCAATAGTGTTCACCAGTTCGAAATTTCTTGCCTTCCCCATCACCACCACCATCATCATCATGTGACTTCTCCAGGTAGGAAGGTTGGCAGTAATGAATCTTCAGTTCTTCTCTCCCTAGCTTTGATGGTGCACTCAGCCAGGCTGTGTCCTGTCCCTTCTCTTATGTTATCGTCCCGTCTCTGTCTACCTCTCGCTCTTTTTCCCTCCACCTTTCCTTTTAGTATGGTCTTCAGTATAATGTTATGTCTTTGATATGGCCACAATATTTTCTTTTCTTAATCTTTATTTCTTTGAAAAGTTCATATTGCACTTGGAGCTATGTTCTGTGCATTTGTTCTTTTCATTCTCGGTAATATGTTCTCAGTTTTCTGTAGAACCACATTTATTCAGCCATTAATCCTTTTTTTTCCTCACCAAGAAAGTTAAAATGACAAGTCAAAAGAACGTTTTGGGTGCAAAATTCGTCAATTCACCGTACAAACCTGAACAGATTGTGGAGGATTTAACCATAGAGCAAAGCCCTCCTCTCGGTCCCGATTTCAGGAATCCCATATTTAACTCTTACCCAAGCAAACAACATCCATGACACACAAACATCAATATCGCTTTATTGTGAAGTGACGTAATGCATATTTCTACCATTTGTGCCAGTTCAAAATTATGAACTCCATTCTGCAGAACAAAACTATATGATAGCCGTCATTTTATTTCATTTCATTTCAATTTATTTCATTTCATTTATTTTATTTTATTTTATTTTATTTTATTTTATTGACAAGCTGTTTAAAAACTTGTGGTAAGTTAAGAGAACTATAGAAAACAAACTCAATTCCTTCCAGACGTTGGTTTCGACGAATATTTTGGCCAAATACCATAAGAAAAAACACTTTGCTGACAGAAATGCAGATAACACCATGGATTTCGATTATCGAGGAAACACATTGAGAATGGTTGGGACATGTGCTCGGGTTGACTGATGACTCACAACGAAAAACATCACTGAGATGGACACCTCAGGGGAACAGGAGTAAAGGAGACATGGAGAAGAACAACAGAAAGGATGCTTAACAATGGAAGGCTCACCTGGGAAAAAGCGGAGGGGCGGGGCGGGGAAACGAAAGCCAGGCGTTTATGGAAAAGCCTTGAGGAAGCCCCATGTGCCTTGGGCCCTAAAGGTTCAAGGAGAGAGAGAAAGAGAGAGAGAGAGAGAGAGAGAGAAAGAGAGAGATGGTAAGTGAAGACTACTTTCATTATTTATGATAAGTTAAGACTACATTCGTTATTTTTCTCCCGGCTAAGTCAGCCAATATAATAAAATATAATGATGGAATCAGATCATTTAACCATTCATTTGCATGTTCCCTGCGGAACTTTGCCTCCCAAACAGCACTCCTGTAGGCCTCTCGGTTGTGAGCATGATGGCCTGCTGCTGATGCATCCATTTGCAGATCATCAACGATGTCTTGCACACATCTTCGCCTTGGTCTTCCTCTTTTTCTTTTACCCATTATGTGCCCTTCCAAGACGGTCTTCTCTAGATTATCGTGACGTTTAATGTGTCAAAATATTTAAGTTTTCTCTCTTTAATCTTCTTTACTAGCCAGCCTTCTTCAATATTAAGTTCTTGTAGTATGGATATATTTGTTCTTTTTTGTGTCTATGATATTTGAAGAACTCTTCTGTAGCATTTACATTCAAAGGCATTTATGTGTTTCTCAGCTGTTTTGTTAAGTGTCCAGTTCTCACAGGCATATTTTGCGATGGGAAAGATGCATGCCCTTAAAAATCTTATTTTTGTGGTTCTGTCTGCTCCTCGCCATAGATTCTTTAGTTGTTTTACTTTCTGAAGAACGATAGATGTCCTCCTTTTAATTTCCTTCATTGTATCTCCATTATTTGTTACTAGTGATCCAAGATATTCAAAACTCTCCACTTCTTCCAGTTTTTCCTCATTGATACGTATTTCAGCTGCCTTGTTTGTTTTGTCAGTTGTCATCAATTTAGTTTTCTTTGCATTAAGACAGAGGTTCTGCTCTTCGCTGTTCTTACGGACTGACATAATTAGTTTTTCCATTCTAACCATCAAAGGTTAAAATCACAGAATGATAGAGACAAGCGAACGGAAATGGAAATATACTAAAACGCCAAGAACTGCAGCATCATTATGACAATAAATAATAACTTATATATTAAATAATAACTTATATATCAAATTATGTAATACAGTCTCTAGGGAACGTGTAGAAGGTATTCTGAAGTTCCGGGCAAGGGAGGCAATAAATATGAGAAACTATCACACCGACATTGCTCATACCGGTTCAAGACGTTTTGTTCCCATAATAAAAATGTCTCCCCTGACACAAAACACAGATTCTGTCAGATGAAAACATTAATTATACGCCCTAAGCTTCCTACTGGGTCTCAGAAGAGTTTTAAATGTAAAGCACTGGTTTAGTCTAGTACTTCAGATTATATGAGTTTTGTTATAATCAATAAATTCGTTCGTGTCACATTGTGTACAACGTAAACGAGGAGTAGAAATCATTGAATGTTTTCAATATTTGCTGTATTTCTGTAATTCCACAAATATTTATTTGAAATATGTTTAATACGTATATTTGTTAAGGTCGGTTAAAATTGCGACATAGAAAGAGGAGCAAAATAAATTCGCACGAAGATAATGGATTTTGAGCGAGGATTAAGCTTAGAAGAGTTTGACGGTGAAGTGAGAAAGATGAAGGTGTTACATTCAGCTGCCCCTCGGTTTTATATATATATATATATAGTTATTATCATATATAATTTTAATTATGTAATATATATTATATAATGTATATAATATATAATTATTATTATATTTAATTATTGCATAGATACTGCAGATGAGTGAACAACAACCTGTTTCACTGGAGATCAGAAAAAGGAGATGGACATATATCGGTCACGTGATGAGAAGAAACAATCAGAGAATCCCAAAATAAGCTTTCAGTTGGAACACAAACAGGCCGAAGAAAAAATGGGTCGACCACGCGAAACTCTAAAGAGGACATTGTTAAGAGAGGCCAGAATTTGTAGGCATGAAATCCCTTGATGAAGATGAGAAGCTCGCCGAAAGCAGGAAAACTTGGCAAGCTATCATGTTTAACGGCACGAGAAGGATGTAAGATGATAATTACTGCGTATTCGCTGCTCGGTCTGCTGTCTCGCTGTCTCAGTTGCCACGCTAACTGGTCTCCCACTTCGGTCTTCATCACTGACGTCTTTGTCTTCCGTTTTAAAAACTTTCCATCCGTTCATATACTCTCCCCTGACTCAAACAGCTGCTTCCATGGTAAACCTTTCTTCTGTAAATTTCAGCTTTCGCATTCTCTGAGAAAGCGAATAACGCCCTCATTGAACTTCCACGGTGCAAGATGACAGCAGAGCGACCATGTTGTACGAGTTATTGCGCATGCTCAGACTGCTAGATCGTCGCAACTACGGTATATAGCGTATTTCTATAAAGCCATTTTGTGTTCCGAAATAAGACTTTTCGTTGTGCATACTTTTCGAATGCATTCTATAGTAACATTCTTGTTATTTAATGACTTCCCCTCGTATATACACAATATAAAGGGGGAATATATTACAATATTGAAATCGATCAACCACACCTTCAGCTTTCTCAGGCCAGGTCAGACAGTACTGTGGGGTGTGACTCTGTTACACCTCTCTCTCTCTCTCTCTCTCTCTCTCTCTCATCCTATTCAACCACTCCTCTGCTGTAAACCGCTAGTTGGCGAGCCATTATTTTAGAGTCCCGTTGCTGAAAAAAAAAAAAAACCCAGTTATCAGCAAAGTCCCATGACGACGTCTGTTTTAGCTCTGACGCAATGTAAAATCCTGGGTATTTGTAAGCGATAAAAATAGGTAGATGATACTCCGTGAACAATAGTGGGAACCCATTTAGAGCGTCACATTAATCTGTTATCCTAATGTTACTGGAAGAACTGTGTGACCTAGCGCCGGAAGTGGTCGGGCAATCCTGTTCGTTATTCATTCAGAGAATGATGAGAATTGAAAGTTTACAGAAAAAGCAGAATACGAAAGGAACCTGAATTTTTTTTTTTCAAACCGGTACAATTGCACCTGTCTTTCATCTTCCATGAAGTACTTTCTGAAATATTGGTTTTGTCAGGACAACATTCAGCACTTCATACTCTTTTACATGTGAAATTAAGCATATTTTACAAACATTAGCCGGAGGTGAATATTCACGTGAAATTTTTTTTCTTACCTTACGTGGGACGAGATTTATTCTCTACAAAGTGCTCGCATGCTCAACTAAAGTCTAAACTGCCTGATTCTCCTCCGTGCAAAAGTCTAAACTGCCTGATTCTCTTCCATGCAAAAGTCTAAACTGCCTGATTCTCCTCCATGCAAAAGTCTAAACTGCCTGATTCTCCTCCAATGCAAAAGTCTAAACTGCCTGATTCTATTCCATGCAAAAGTCTAAACTGCCTGATTCTCCTCCATGCAAAAGTCTAAACTGCCTGATTCTCCTCCATGCCAAATGAGCATCATCAGTCTGCTGGCAGTTATGCCCTAACCGAATTCGCTGGTTGCTTTTTACTACATTTTTATTAATATAAAGCGGTTATGGTAACCGACGACCTCCAAAAGTTTCTGTTTTACTCTCTTATATTTTTTTTATTCTGGTAATTTACTGGCAGCTACCGGTTAACGAGATCACTGGAGAAAGTAGATAATAGTAAACATCAGTAAAACTGTGGTCACCGTACTCACAGGCAAAATAAGAACGTACTCACAGGTAAAATAAGAACGTACTCACAGGTAAAATAAGAACGTACTCACAGGTAAAATAAGAACGTACTCACAGGTAAAATAAGAACGTACTCACAGGTAAAAGAGGAACGTACTCACAGGTAAAAGAGGAACGTACTCACAGGTAAAAGAGGAACGTACTCACAGGTAAAGGAAAAACGTACTCACAGGTAAAAGAGGAACGTACTCACAGATAAAAGAAGAACAAAGTCGGTACTACAGGTAGAGACCCGGACTTCAACAGGAAAAACAACTGTCCTTCCACAGCGTGTTAAAATGTAAAGCCACGAAACACCCCACCACAGGATTACGTGCTACCAAGACTTTAACTCTTTCAATCCTGAATTAATTCGCATGCTGTGACAAAAAAAAAACATTTTTTTTTTTGTGAGAAAATTCTGGTAGAAGGAAAACTGGTAGGAAGTCACCCCATAACTTAAAAATATGGGTTGGTTTAGTAACTTGCTACTTTTAGTTTTATTTACATCATATCTAAATGTTGTCTTGAGCATTGACTGACAGACGTGCAAGATCTACCAACCCAGCTAGTGCTTTTGTTTTTAATAGAAGAGTTAATGCGAGTCTGATCATGTGACAGAATGTTTGTGCTTAGTTGGCCCAGTTTCAGGTCTAAAACACGGATTTAAGTAAACACAGACTTTCTGTCACCACAAATCAATCTCTTGTAGCTACCAACAAACTTTTATTACATGCTGTAAGATTCAATCATGGCCTAGTACAGACTTCATGAACTCTGGAGAACTTTCTGGAGCACTTTCTAGTTGTAGTCGGTTCTGTGGCATATCGTATTTATTATGAAACAGTTCTGGGTAAATTCTGGGACCCCGTCAGTACTAAGAACTTAACAGACAGTGAAAAGTAAATCTGACCTTACTTAGAAAACAAAAACACCCAACAAACCTATAGCTGTTGGTAACCAAGCATTACACCCGCATTATTTTAACCTGGAAAACTTATTTCAAGAGATTACTGGAGTTTAAAAGTACAGACTTCAGCTAGTGAAATAAATCATTTCTTTTCTGTTGTCTCATTCTATGTTAAACAGCCCCTTAAACCGTCAGCGGTTGAATAAGAGATATGATTTCAAATTTTAAAGAAAGTCAGTGACATAAATGTGGGCCAACAGTTGTATCTAATCAGTCAGCCATTTGCATGTACCTTGCGGAACTTTGCCTCCCTAACAGCTCTCCTATAGACCTCTCGGTTGTAAGCATGATGCCTGTTGCAGATTTGCAGATCATCAACGATGTTTTGGAACCATCTTCGCCTTGAGCTTCCTCTCTTTCTTTTTCCCATTATGTACCCTTCCAAGACGGTCTTCTCTAGATTATCAAGACATTTAATTGTGTCCAAAATATTTTAGTTTTCTCTGTTTAATCCTCTTTACTAGCCAGGCTTCTTCAATATTAAGTTCTTGTAGTACGGATATTTTTTTTTCTTTTTTCTTTGGATCTATTATATTTGAACAACTCCTCTGTAGCATTTACATTCAAAGGCATTTATGTGTTTCTCAGCTGTTTTGTTAAGTGTCCAGGTCTCACAACCATATGTTGAGATGGGAAAGATGAACGCCCTTAAAAATCTTATTTGTGTAGTTCTGTCTGTTCCTCTTCACAGATTCTTTAGTTGTTTTATTTACTTTCTGATGAGCGATAAATGTCCTCCTTTTAATTCCCCTCATTGTATCTCCATTATTAGTTAGTAGTGATCCAAGATATTCAAAACTCTCCACTTCGCCCAGTGTTTCAGCATAGATACATATATCAGCTGCCTTGTTTGTTTTGTCAGTTGTCATCAATTAGTTTTCTTCGCATTATGATAAAGGTTTTGCTCTTCACTGTTCTTACAGACTGACATAATTCGTTTTTCCATTCTTGTTTATGTTGTGGACAGTAATACTATGTCATCAACATATCTAATCTCTATTTCATAACCTCCAGTTGTTATGGCATAGTATTATTCTTTGTCTACATATTCTCCAACATTCCTCATTATATTTTCAGTATACAAGTTAAATAACTAAAGCGAAAATATGCACTCCTGACGGACCCCTTGTTTTATATCAAACCAAGTTGTTGTTTCACCATTTATTCTTTCTGCAGCCTGTTGGTCTAGATACATCAGTGATATTAATTGTATCAAATGTGTTGGAAATCCCATTTTTTTCTATTATTTCCCTAAGTTTCTGGTGTTGTACACAATCAAATGCCTTTGAGTAGTCTATAAAAGATAAATATAGATTCATATTAAATTCTCTGCATTTCTCTATTATTAATCTTAGATTGAATATATGATCTCCTGATCCTCTTCCTTGTCTAAAACCAGCTTGGACCATATTGACTTCTTCTTCTATTTTCTTACGAAGTCTACCCATTATGATTTTTAGTAGAATTTTACTGGCATGACTAATCAGGTTGAATTCATTCCAGACTAAATGTTTACGAAGAATTAAAAAAATATTTTGGCCAAACACCATAAGAAATAACATCTTGTTATGAGATGCAGATGAAGCCATTGACAGCAATTATTGAGGAAAGACGCTGGCGATGGCTGGGACATGTGCTCCGAATGACTGATAACTCACTACCAAAAACAGCACTAAGATGGACACCACAGGGGAACAGAAGTAAGGGTAGACCAAAAGAGACATGGAGAAGAACAGCAGAGAGGATGTTGAGCAATAGAGGGCTCACCTGGGCAAGAGCAGAAAAAAAGGCAAAGGACAGGCATTTGTGGAAAACCCTTGCGGAAGCCCCATGTGCCCTGAGCACTTAAGGTTCAGAGAGAGAGAGAGAGAGAGAGAGAGAGAGAGAGAGAGAGAGAGAGAGAGAGAGAGAGAGAGAGACTAATCAGGACAACAGTTGTGTAGTTTGTGCATAATTTCAAGTTACCCTTTTTCTGGCAGTTGTATGAATACAGTTATTCTCCGTTCTTTTGGCCAAATACCTGAATATATCTTATTTATAAATATGACATGGAGGTGAAGACACTGACATGCTGGGGGTCACGTTTAGGGAATCATAGACTACCACGAGCCTGTCCCTCCTCTCCGCTGGTACTCCCAGTAACAAGTCTAACTTGGCTAATGGAGCAGGGACGGCCATACTTCCTATGGCAGTGGAGTCTGCTAAAGAAGTACTGCACACCCCCTTTTGTTTAGCGCAACTCAGGGAATGACAGAAATAGCGGCCATAACCCGCCTCCGAGCTAAACACGATGCTGCGCCTCAACATTTTCATAGAGTCAACTGCAGAGAACACCAGCTGGCGTTTCCAAAGAGACAGAGGACAAGACAATACATCCCATTATATGAAGCAAATCGCCAAGGCTTATCGTGAAATCTATTTATCCTCTCAGTACTGAAAGACATATGAGTAAGTAAAGAAGTATCCCCTCACAGAGTTGTGGTAAGGCAGCAAATAACGACTGTATGACAACATCAGATGTTACAGGCTGGCCCTTTGATAGTAGCCAGGTTCTACAAGCCCACAGTGGTACCAAGCACAAGAGTCTCACCACGTCATTGGACGATTCAAGTGATATTTAATGGTTAAGATGAATGTGATGGATATGTGAGTAACGATGATTGATGATGATGATGATGATGATAGCATCCAATAGCTTAAATTATTGGTGGAACAGACGCAGATACAAATGATAGCAGCATCCAACATTACAAATTGCTAGTGGAACAGACACAAATACATATGGTAGCAGCATCCAACATTACAAATTGCTAGTGGAACAGACACAAATACATATGGTAGCAGCGCCCAACATTACAAATTGCTAGTGGAACAGACACAAATACATATGGTAGCAGAGCCCAACATTACAAATTGCTAGTGGAACAGACACAAATACATATGGTAGCAGAGCCCAACATTACAAATTGCTAGTGGAACAGACACAAATACATATGGTAGCAGCGCCCAACATTACAAATTGCTAGTGGAACAGACACAAATACATATGGTAGCAGAGCCCAACATTACAAATTGCTAGTGGAACAGACACAGATGACAGTAGCATCCAATAGTTCAAATTATTGGTGGATCAGACAAGAATACGAATACACTAACAGAAACATTAGGCCAGTGGTTCAACCACAAAAAGATGAAACATGTCTCGCTTCAGTTAAGTCATTTTCTAACATAACCACTGGATCCGAGAGCAAGAACCCCAATTCTTTAGTCTCGCTAACAAACAAAAACCTCCAGCCCCTCCATTTACATTTAAACTACCCCTTAGTGTCCGCTCGATGCCCGTGTAAGACATAAAAAAGGTAAAGGTAATCCTCTCATGCCTTGGAGGTGGCTTGATATTTATCCACTCAGGAAAGATCACCTCTGTCGAAACAAGGGAAATAACCCCAGAAATCATATAAACATTGCAAAAGGAAATAAGATAAGACAAACTTGCCCTGTTTTTATCTGAAACATTTTCACGTTGAGATTTTATGAGGTTGATGGCATTATAAGTTGCTGGGAATTTTGTTCTCGATGTTATGACATGAATCTAATGTACAGGCTGATGAGATGCAAATACTTATATATTATTCCTTTTTAACTTTGACAAACATATTTCTAAGACTTGTTTCACTGGTGGGTTTTTGTGGTGTGTGTGTGTGGTTTAATTAGCCTTTTTTAAAACTTTATTTTCACAATCCTAGTAAAAACAGTTCCTGTTATAGCTTTATCTTTTCCGTCTTTAACTCAGACCCATTCAAATATTGCCAGGTTGTCTTTGACAAAAAACGCTGAATCTTCCAAAACTACGCTCTACGGTGCCAACAAGTCCAATTCCATTTCTGTAGTTTGACATCTCAGGCAAACTGAAACTATAAATCACCACAGATTCAAAGCATTGGCCCCACGCTAGTTCGAAGCGTACAATGTGCGATCGCTGCTGTTCAGAAGGGTATTATGCGCGCTCACGCAAAGATATTAATGCTAGCGGGGAATCTCGGTGAATGTATCTCGCTGCTAAGCTCTGAAACCGTAATTTTTGGTGTTTTGAATGGACGATTCCGGACAACACTGGATGTAGTTGGGGATTTTTTTAACACACTTTGCTTATTGTACTATCTCTTTTGAAGGTAAATATAGTTATTCATAGTGAATAATCTCGCTCAGTGTTCAAAGTTAATATAAAACACATTGTTGCAGTTACCATTAGCAGAAATTATTGGAGTTTTTTTTAAGTGATCGTAAATAATATTCCCACGCCATTTTCAAGTTAATACTTCTTGTACTTAGCTTTCTTCAAATGAAACTGAAAATTAAAAGACGATATGTTATTTATATTTTTTTTAATTAGATTGAAAATAGCCTACAATAATTTTACTACATAATTTTCTTAATCGGTGCGTCGAAGTTTGTAAACAACAACAACAAAAATTCTTACCAAGCTACGTACATCTGTCACAGATCTGCTTTTAGTATCTTTCTAAATAGTTCACGGACATTGTAAAACTGTCTTTACCACACATTTCCATACTGCATATCGTGTTAGTAGATGCGTCTACAAGATACGCTTTTTATTGAGATGTCTTTAACTGTTTGTTGTGGAGGGCGTTTGGAAGAAATTGAGACCATCATGTGACAGAATTGTCTAAAAGAAAGAAGAGAGCCGAAATATCGCCTTAGAGCTGTTTTGTTCATATGAGTAAAAGCACTTTCATAGAGCATTTGCATTTATTTTCGACAGTTCTGGGGTAGTAGCTATGTAAGTAAATATGCGCCATATTGTGCTAGTATAGTATAACATTGATGCATGAATGAAGCTCGGAATTATTAATTCAATGCTGTACTCCTGTTAAAAACAGACAGGCAGAATATTAAAAACAAACCACTCATACAAACATCGACATCAGTCTCATATTTTCTTTATAGTTCGAAAATGTTGAATAGATTCAAAGTAATAAGATTCATGATTGTCATTTTTCAGTGCAGTTTCAATGTCTTGACTATTCTTAAAGGTGTATCATGGTAACTCACTGTCATTAATTTAAAATTTTCTGTAGTTGCATCCGTACGTCGATCACAGTGTGTGATAACAATGGAGGAAAATGTAAAGGCATTTAAAAAACAATTTTTAAAAAAACTGCAGGAGAAGGAAGTTTTCATTGGACTGCATCATACTTGAAAACTCAGTCGGAAAGGAAATGGAGACTAAAATACTGAACGTATTTTACAATGCCAGACGCCCAGCGAGAACTTGCTGAAGCAGAGAATGAATTTCGAAGAAGAAATTGGAACTGTTTATAAGAGTGGAAAGTTTTGTGATGATTCGTGTAAATTAAACAAGTTTTCTGAAAGCTACGCGTTTTCAAGTGTTCGTTTTACGAATGTTGAAGGTTTATCTATCTTACACATGTTTCAGGTTCTAGACATAGCTTTTCTTCTGTGTTTATTTGCAGAATGTTTTGTTGGATAAGCTTTGCTACTACCAGAAGGTCCTCGAGGGCGTACGCAGTCGCCGAATTTCTGTACAAACAGACAATAAAGGCTGTGAAAAACCACATTATGCAGAAAAAAGCACCGCCAAGACAACAGACATGAATATCCCAAACCAGTCGTCTATTGAGATATCTCTAAATGTTTCAGAAACGCTCTGTTGGCCGTATAAATTTTGGTTTTTCGAGACAAAACGCTCTTCTGTAGCAACTTGCTGTGTGTACAGAACAATTAAGTCGCGGTACACGGCATCAGAAGTTTAAATTCACTCTCTAACGAACTTACTTACTTATGTCACTGAATAATCAGTTTAGTTTTTCGTGTGTGTGTATTTGTGATTGCTTTCTCTTTACTTATTACAATGTTTTAAAGCAGTTGTAATTTTGAAAAGAAATGGCTTAAAAGAAAAGTGTCAAAGAAACATTGCGTCAGTGTCCGTGTTGAGTTTTTTTCTGTCAACGTCGTTACCGAATTTTTTTTTCTAACCAACATCCTTAAATAATTTTTCTGTCAACATTCTTGTATTATTATATCATCTTCATCCTTAATGAGGTTTTTTTCTGTTAACATCCTTAATTAAATTTTCCCTTAACCAACGTTATTATTTTTTTCCTTTCACCACTCATAATAAGTTTGTTCAGTCATCATCTTAAATGAGCTTTCCGTCTTTCTGTCAGCATCCTTTATAATTTTTTTTTTGTTTTGTTTTCTGTCGACTTCTTTCTCTCCTGTTTTTGTATAAAGAGTTTACCCCTACACTATGACAAGTTTAGTCCTTCTGTTTTAGACGTAAAAAAGACGCGTTCTGTGTATGTTGGTGGGGGTAATGTTTAGACCAAGTGAAATTTTTCGAACAAAGTCATTTCTCATTACTGCTGATAGTTAGCCTTAGCTGACTATTCATATCCATTGCGTGAGGTTAGTTTGTATGAAATCTACGAAAATGTGCTGACAGAGCAGACTTAATTGACGCTATTAGTTCCATTATAGGCCGCAGTCATTATTTTTCCATTTTTTGAGGGGAACTGTCTGTCTGTCTGTCTGTCGGTCCATCTGTTGTCATGCCTGTCTGTCTTTTCAGCCTTTTCAGATTTATCTATTTATCAGTAGATCTGTCTGTCTTGTCGAATATACTGCAACCTGGCGGCTTGCCTTACTTATTTATAGAATGAATCTTTGTGTCAGTTTCTCAGCAACTTTCTTATGATATCAGATAAGATTTGGGCACAACACTCACAAACAGTGAATACTGAAGCACGCGATTATGTTTCCACACTGGTGCTTGCAGTCGTCTTCTGTTTCATGGACGTTTTACCCTTGTCTTGTCCTCATCTAAAAATGTATTAAACAAGTTTCTTTGTGCCTTCTGTTTACTTCTCTTGTCAATATTTTTTTCCAGACACACTGGAACAAATTGTGTCATTAATTTAAGTCAGAAAATATACCGTATATATGTTATTTATCAGTTCACGAGTAAATAATCTTTCATAAATTTGACATAGAAATTAAAGCACATATAAAGTGAAAATATAATATGTACCTGAAATAAAATAAAGAAGAGAAGCTGTAAATAAACTGACTTTTCAATAACATCTGGCTATCAAACAATGGATAATAAAATCTGTATCGCTGCATGTCCATATGTCACGGTGTTCTAAAAGATGCGTAAAAATTTTGCTCATCGCTAGCGAGAAAATCCATCACATAAAAAAAAAACAAAGTCAAGACCTCCCTGCGTTGGCGTCTCCTGTATAATTTAACGCATCACGCAATGAAACGCCCATGATTTTAACCACCTCCCACCCAATTCAGATTAGATCGATGCTTCGAATTTATTAACCCGCCGACAACGAAAATGCACTGAATGAAATTATGGCTAAGATGTCCGCAGAAAAACATGCAGTTCTGATAATGGAAAATTTCTCCACAATATTTCTTTTTCTTTTTTTTTTTTTTTGGGGGGGGGGGTCATTTTTCATTCTTCTCACAAATTTTGCGTTACAAAGTCGGTAAATTGTGGCCTACGGACCACATATGGGAAATTCTTGACCCGCGGCAATTTGTGTGTGTGTGTGTATGTGGCTATCAGTCACTGTCTATAGGTCCTTTTAAAAATCGTACGTAGGAGAAAACCCGAAACTTTTAGAGGTCTTCGGTTACCATAACCGATTTATATTATCAAAAACCTAGTTTAAAAAACAAAACAAAACAAAGAAATCAGCTGGAGGATAATCGGGACAATAGGATGATGATGATGCTCAGTTTGCACGAAGGGAGAATCAGCCAGTTTTGACTTTGGTTCAGCCAGTTAACATTTGGTAATGATTAAATCTCGTCACAAATAAGAAGAAGAAGCTAATTTCACATGAACATGTACTTTGTGCTGATATTTTAATGTGCGTTTAATTTTACATTACACACACAGACACACACACACACATATACATGCATACATACACACATACATACATATATACATCTCTCTCTCTCTCTCTCCTCTCTCTCTCTCTCTCCTCTCTCTCTCTCTGAACCTTAAGTGCCCAGGCCACATGGGGCTTCCGCAACGGTTTTCCACAAATGCCTGTCCTTTGCCTTTTTTTTCTGCTCTTGCCCAGGTGAACCCTCTATTGCTCAACATCCTTTCTGTTGTTTCCCTCCATGTCTCTTTTGGCCTACCCATACTTCTGTTCCCCTGTGGTATCCATCTTAGTGCTATTTTGGGTAGTGCGTTGTAGAGAGAGAGAGAGACAGAGAGATTTATTGATTTATTTATTTTCGTTTTTCGTTTCCAGCCTGAAGGTGGGAGGTCTATTGTGACCCGCCAAACAAAAGAAAGGCTGCCCACGACTGATCTAGTCCAAGATCATCATCATCATCATCATCATCATCATCGTCGCCTTTCACTCCCTTGAGAGCATAGGCCACGGATAAAGGCTCTACAGTCATTCCTGTTCTTGGAGACTTATTATCTGCTTCCTTCCACGTGTATCCCTTGTCTCTGAGCACTGTCATAATTTCTCTTCTCCATATAGTCCAGGATATTCTACAGTAAATATTCGGTTCATCTCTTGGATCTAATCAGTACGGGCATGTGGTATTCTTCAGTGAAACAAGTTAGAGCAAAAAAATAATAATAATAAAGGTGGACTGAGCTAACTGTGCGACGTGCTCGCCTGGATAGGGGGGTTGCTCGTTTTACATGAGTCCAGGGTTTGGGTCACATCTATTCTCATGCTCTCTCTCTCTCTCTCTCTCTCTCTCTCTCTCTCTCTCTCTCTCTCATCTGATATGTTCTGTCCAGTGATCGCGTCAGGATTTTTTGAAAATGGTATAGTTATAACTGTCTTTCACATTACATGAAGTATTTTCCAAAATATCGGTTTTCTCAATCCATCATTCGATAATTTGTACTTTATTAAAATGTAAAATTAAACTTTACGAACATCGACGGGAATTAAATGTTCGTGTGAACTTTTTTTTTCTCACTTATTTTTAACGGCGAGATTTAATCTTTACAAACTGTTCATTTTCTGAACTTAAAACTGAATGTAAACCATAGCTAACATGCTAGCGTGAGGTTTGGCTAACCATAGCTGACATACTAGCATGAGGGTTAGCTAACCATAGCTGACATGCTAGCGTGAAGGTTGGCTAACCATAGCTGACAAGCTAGCGTGAGGTTTGGCTAACCATAGCTGACATGCTAGCGTGAGGTTTGGCTAACCATAGCTGACATGCTAGCGTGAGGGTTGGCTAACCATAGCTGCCTGTTTCACTTCTCCGTTGGTACCCCCAGAAACAGATCTAGCCTTGGCTAATGGGGCAAGGATGGTCATAATCCCCATCGTCGTGGTCTGATTTTTAACCCCAGTGAGGGACTGACAAAAATAAATTCCATAATTCACCCTCAAGTCGATACGATGCTGTGCCCCATTATCTTCAGCGCACTGGCTGCAAAGAACACCAGCTCACAGTTTCAGGGAGACAGAAGACATGACAAGATAAGACTCTTAACACTTTAGTACGCGCAGCGTAAGGTAGTTGTGTAAAATTCCCGTTTCCATGCCATTAGGGCATGTTGGGGATACGGTGATAAGCCCGTATTTCCAAGACATTCGATACATGAAAGTGCGATGTGGTCAGTATCACGTCTGGCGGCATTTACCTTACCAGGTTTCTCTGGTACCCATTTTTAGAAGCTTGGTGAATCCCGGGGCATTTTTGGTGTGTAACGGAAAATATTCCACTACTGAGACGAGCGCAAGCCTCGTTGTTTTAAATTTTTTATTTATGTTCCATGAAATGTGCGGCCGTTCCTACTGTTTATATTGTTAATTATAAATGATTCTCTAAAACTGCCTACAAGAACTTTCCCTGAGTTCTGGAATAAATGTCCTTTCTTACTCTATACCTGCAAGGAACTCCTAATTATATAAAAATTATAAGCGATTAACATTTTAACATACCTGACAATGTTTCACGAGCTCCTTTATTTTTGCTGAACTTGTACTGTAATCATCTTGTGTTTCTCTTCTCTAGGTATGCTTCATATTCGTGATGGTACTCATCCCATGCTTCTCCGTCTTCGGTTCCCTTGGTAACATCCTCAGCTTGCGAGTTCTGGTTCATCATCGTATGAGAAACGCCACAAATATGGTGCTAGCAGCCCTCGCTGTGTCCGATCTCTTGTTCCTTCTTCATGCCCTGTATTTCTCATTCCTAAAGCTCTATGCTCTGAGGAATCCTTTGGCAGGTGATCACCTCAGGTAAATTGCTTGAAACCACAGCCTATTTAAACCAGGAGCATACGAGTCCGTCCTCGTGGATGCCAGGGATAGCGAACTAAGACTGGCTAAAGACCCACATGTATTTCATAAAGACCCACATGTATTTCATGCAGCGCTTCCAAGAAGATGAATGAGGTAGGGATCAAAGCGGTTCACTTCACTGCTGACTAACTAAAACGCCCTGCCACAGCAGGTGGCAGGAAGTGTGCCGTGCCATCTTTTTCGGTACACCAAGAGACATAAAGAAAGTATGACAATCTGCTTTCATCATCATCACCACCACCACCACCATCATCATCATCTCTGAAGGGGATAGAGATATTAGTTCAATCACATTATATTATGTACATAATTCAGAACACGAAAATCTTTGCAAAACAATAAGGATGTTCAAGATTATGGCATCTTGTAAAGATAAAAAGAAAAGATATTTTCATTCTAAGAGTCAAAAGACGATAAAAGTCATGTTTATAAGTAAATGTATGTGAAAGTAGTTAGTCGATGGATAGTCTGTCTTCTCATGCGAGAGGCTGTCGGTTCAAGACCCGCTTTTAGAGCCCTCTAATATATCCAGCTGTAACAATGCATAAACAAAAAGCTAATATTATGTGCAAACAGTCTCCGAAGGCGGAGATTTATCTGCCTGAAGACGAAGCGCACAGGACTACACACCTCATACTCCGTGGTCAGTTAATGAAGGGAAAATTGACTGACTGACTGTGATTAAGAAGTAGCACCACCGCAGTCAGGACATTCGCATAGCTGCTGCGCTGCCCGCTCCAGTAACCACCGTAATGTGTGTGTGTGTGTGTGTATTAACCGTTCCTGTCACGCTTTGTTTGAGGGTTCGTCGCATCCGTCTACAATGGGAGCTTATCATTCCCTCCCCTTGTTCCCAATCCCCAATCCCCCAGTTCCTTCATTTTGCGAATGTAAAGCTTTTTCTATAGTCCCCATCCCCCCCATACACACACATATACACACACAAAAATGTGTCCATAGCAGCCTTCGAGATAACCGACTTGTCCATTTTCAGCGCATCTTGAGTAGAGGTCTGTCCATCCAGTCAGTCGACCCATTCATTACCATGCTCTCCTCCATGCCCGGGACAGTAGATCCATGTGAAGCCTACAACTTGAGAATGTTCGAGAAGACTGGCCCACTCCCGGAGAAGCATACTTTTGTCGATCTTATGGAGCAAGTTTTGGAAGCCCGCCACTATGACAGCACGGTATATTTGCTGTTCCAACCAGCCAAATGATTACAGCAGTGGCGGCTTCGATTTCCTTCCTCAGACTATAGGCTGGGATGTTAAATGCACACGCTCTTTCCCCTCAACTCTTTCCACTGAGGTGTGCGACAAAGACTCAACTACTACGACATTCTCTGGTAACAGGGAGCTCGGTAAAGATGATGTGATCTTGTGGCTGAGAGTGTGACGCTGATTCCACGCATTCGTGGTCATTGGCACCAAAAGCCCAACTTACATTTTCTGTCCGGTTGAATGAGGACTTTAAGGAATTCTCTCTTGTCAGGCGCAGTCACTCAGTCCTTTCCTATGCCAGTTTCGCTCGTGTCACGTGTCGCCTGTAGGTTGTCCTCTTACTGCATCATCCAAGACACCCCATAATTGATGTGCTTCCCTTTTGTCTGCTTCATTCATTCATTCCTTTGCATGTCCCTTGCGGAACTTTGCATCCCAAACAGCACTCCTGTAGGCCTCTCGGTTGTGAGCAAGATGGCCTGCTGCTGCTGCATCCATTTCCAGATCATCAACGATGTCTTGCAGCCATCTTCGTTTCGGTCTTCCTCTTTTTCTTTTTCCCATTATGTATCCTTCCAATACGGTCTTCTCTAAATTATCATGATGTTTAATTTGTCTGCTTACAGGACTGAAATGAGCGAATGATTTGTCATATTGGGAACACTGAGATAGGGAAAATAAGATCACACGAATTGCAGAGCCACAAACAAGGGACTTCGTCTCAGTCAAAGCTGCTAAAGCAAAAGACAGAAATTGTCTCTGTAACCTCAAATGTCATCATTGATGGATTAACTTCTAAACAAAAAAAAACAAACAAACAAGGCTAAATTTAACAATAGCCCCCCTCCTCCTCCCCCCAGCCTATATCATCCATCTTCTGATATACGGCCCGTTTCCCGTATTGCTGTGGCTTCTGCTGTTACTATATGACTTTGTATTGCACAGACCAAACATGACTTATACGTCACTGCTGATGCAGCAGTAATAGTTATAAATGTTGCTACTTGAAATTCGAGGGTTTTTTTAGGGGGTTTTCACCCTTTAAGTCAGACGTAAAGGTCCTGTGGACCCCTAGGGTTAGGATTGTTGAGCCTGATAGCTAATCCGTCACTGCGGTGCATCGATACAGATAAAGCGACCAACCTTTCGGTAAAAAAATGGGACAACCCCGTATTTTAATTACTTCTGTCGGAGGCCCTATTTTAAGACACATGTCCCATAGTGTCCCGTATCTTTGATCGCCACATGTTCGGAACTAACCAGAGTTTAATTTAAAAAAAAAAAAAAAGATCTTAGTGGAAATGTTGCTATTTCGAAAAAAAAAAATCATTCTGTAGAGAAGGCCTGACTGGTACATTTGTAAGTAAAGTTACAAATCTAGCTTACTGGTTAGAATTTGGGGTCAAAACTTAAATTAACCCCTCAGTGTCCTGTATTTGAATTTTGAAAAGATGGTCAGGTTATGTACAAAAGATCCTCTCTGAAAGAGTTAAAGAGCACTGTTTCTGCTGTCAGATGGCCATATACATATACATATATATATATGTATATATATATATATATAAACGATTTTCCTATCTTCAGGTCCATGACTTTTCCTGTACTGGGACCTTACGGAAGTGTGGTGACCGCAAGGATAACTACAGGTCTAACTACAATGCTCAGCGTTGAAAGGCTCGTGGCTGTGTACAACCCCATTAAAGCCAAGGTCATCTGCGGCAAGGCCATGACTGTAACCTGCATCACGATGATCTACCTAGTGACGGCCGTGGTCTTCATCCCCAGCGCCCTCAAGTACCACAGCTACCACATGACCGTCAACAACCAGACCACTTTCATTATGGGCCTGACTGAGTTGGGGAGAAATGATCTCTTCTATTCCGTCTACGGAAACATCCTTAACGTTTTGTTTCGTTTAGTCCCAATACTTATTTTGATACTGGTCAACATTTTAATCGCTCAGGCCATCCGTCGTACATGGTGGATTCGCAGAACCATCTCAAGTGGAGGATCAGCCTGTTACGAACAGGGCCGCATTACTGTTATGCTTCTCATGGTCTCGTTAGTTTTCCTCGTTTGTATCCTGCCGGGCGCTGTTCATAGCATCATGGACAAGGTCTTCAAACAGTACTCCAGATATGGTCAGCAGAGCAACATGTACGACCTCGTTCGGAACGTCACTTACTTCCTGGAGACGGTCAACTCTTCGGTGAACTTCGTGATCTACATGGCCTTCAGCACAAAATTCTGCCGGACCTACAGACAGATTTTCTGTTGTGCCCACCGGGAAAACGTCCCTCAGAGCTCGGCCAAGACCATCGTCAGATTTTCCTCTCGCCCGCAGAAGTCAAGTATGGCCAGTTACCGCGAACTGTACTTCTTACATCAAGTCAACGGACGAAAGTTCTCGTGTGTTCAAGATAAGGAAGTGAAAGGTCACCCACTATGTGACAACAGAGTTGGAGAAGCCAGAAAGGGATCTGTATATTGTACAACTAAAACAGCCAGAGCATCAATAGACAGTCTAGTTAAAGGGAAGCGATTCAGTCAACACAGCATCCTCAGTGATCGTAGCTTGGTACCAACAGCTGCAGGCATTTTCAGATAGCAGAACAGCTTCAGTGTATTCTCTGTAAATTATCTATATTTCTTATTGAAAACTTTCACAGTCTATTTTTTTTAAAGAAGAAAATCTGCAGATGCCCACATTGTAACCCTAGAAGAGCAGTCGAACACTTGCTTCAATACAATACATGGACACTAACACCGTATCCCTAATACCCCTCCATGGCACTGGAACATGTCAAGAAAAATCATGGACACTAACACCGTATCCCTAATACCCCTCCATGGCACTGGAACATGTCAAGAAAAAACATGGACACTAACACCATATTCCCAACATTCCTCTATGGCACTGGAACATGTCAAGAAAAAACATGGACACTAACACCATATTCCCAACATCCCTCCATGGCACTGGAACATGTCAAGGAAAAAAACATGGACACTAACACCATATCCCCAAAATCCCTCCATGGCACTGGAACATGTCAAGAAAAAACATGGACACTAACACCTTATCCCCAAAATCCCTCCATAGCACTGGAACATGTCAAGAAAAAAACATGGACACTACCACCATATCCCCAAAATCCCTCCATGGCACTGGAACACATCAAGAAAAAACATGGACACTAACACCATATTCTCAACATCCATCCATGGCATGAAACCTTGTCTTCACGAAATGTGTTAAGTAATCTGCTTGTTTTCAATACACTGAACATGTCATTTATGTTGATGCTTTTAAGTACTGACTGAGGAGAAAGGATACTGAGATATTGGGACCCCTCTTACATTTGAGACTGCAGTTCACAACATGAAAGAGGCCTCTAGAAAATAGGGCAAAATGAGATTAATAGATCTCAAAAAAATGTATTAAATCTAGAGGTAGAGACCTAACAAAAGCAAGAAAGAATTTAACCATTTTGTTACATATGTTGTGTTCTTCAAAGACATCCAACTTGACCACTATGAAATGTTCAAGAATCTTTCTCTCTGAACCTTAAGTGCCCAAGACACATGGGGATTTTCCAAAAACATCTGTCCTTTGTCTTTTTTTTCCACTCTTGCCCAGGTGAGCCCTCTATTGCTCAACATCCTCTCTGTTCTTCTTCCCCATGTCTCCTTTGGTCTGCCCTTACTTCTGTTTCCCTGTGGCATCCAACTTAATGCTATTTTTGGTAGGGAGTCATCAGTCATCTGGAGCACATGTCCCAACCATCAACAGCATCTTTAATCAGTAATTGCTGTCAGTGACTTCATCTGCATTTTTGCCAACAAGATGTTATTTTTTATGGTATTTGGCCAAAATATTATTTCAATTCTTCATAAACATTTAGTCTGGAAAGAATTCAGCTTGTTTTCAGCACTTCTGGTGATTTTCCAGCATTCATGTGCATAGAGTAGTACACTTAGATTTTCATACAGTCTGCAGCATTGCAAAAGCCTGGTTTGCTCTACTAAGTCTGCTATTGATGTCCTCTGTGCTGTCTCCATCTTCTACTACTCTGCTGCCAAGATATACAAATTCATTGACCTCCTCTATTAACTTGTTATCTACTCTCAGTACATTTCCATTTTGCTAGCATTAATGTTCATGAATGAAGAAGAAGAAATCAGAAAATTAAAAAAAAGAAAGGTTTCAAATGTTCTTTCTTACAGAAAAAGCAAAGCAGAATATGTAAACAAAGTTTTAATACTGTGAATATTCGGGCGGGAAATGCAGCAAGGTATGAAAAAACAGTACACATGACAACACAATGTATAGATTTGTAAATCTGTCAAAATATATACATATGTAACGGTTATTTTCTATTAAATAATAAGCACTGGCATAAACCAAGCACAGTGTTAAAGCTTTTAGTAATTATATACATCTGTGTACTCTTACTGCTACATTCTACACTCTGACTCTGCGAGAGCAAGGATATATATATGTATACTGATATAGATACCTTGTCCTATCAGTGCCCAAGACACATTAAGGCTGCTGTAGCAAAAGATTTCCACTTCTGTTGGTCCTTTGCTATCTCCTTGTATACCAATTCTGTGTGAAGTATGCCAGCTAGCAAACTGTAATACTGTACTTCCTAAAGATATCCACCAATATATTTTGGATTCTTTTTTTTTTCCTTCCCCTCACTCGTATGTGAACAGGCCTCAAACTTATGATGTGCCCACATCATCATGTTTTTCCTTTCATTCTTTCAATCATTTTCTTTACTGATGTTCCTATACTGTTTTTTTTTGGTGATCTCATTTCATTTCTGCAATTTTGTAGACATGTGTCTCATTTCACCAAATATTAATGCTATGTTTACATTTTTTTTTTTTTCCTGTTCAACGCCAAAATCACGCACATGTATCTCGGTGCTGATATAACTTACTGTATACAATATCTAATACTCACTGCTAATGAGAATATGCTATAATGACAAGAAAGTAGTCTCATTGTGAACTACGATGGCTGAACTGTCAAAAATCAGAAGCTCCCTAATTACAGCTTCAGTTTTATTTTGTTTAAACTCTGGATCATTAAATAGTGAAACTGGATCTTGGACATGACACATATCACATAAACCTACAATTTGAAACAGATAATCACTTGAATCAGTGAAAAGCTTCAACTGTCTTTGATAACAGTTAATAAAGGTAGATAGGTGTATGGTGTAGTTTTACAAAGTGGCAGAAAGAGTGAAAAAAACAAATAGAAAGTATGAGAATGTATAAATGAAAAACATACAACATCTGATATTTCCGTGTGAGCCTTTTTTGAGGATTACAAATGAGACAAAAAAACATACATAAAGATAAGTTTTTCATTTTGTTATACATTTTTTGTCTCATTTGTGTATGTAATCCTCGAAAAAAAGGCTCATGCCAAAATATTGGAGGTTGCATGTTTTTCATTTATACATTCTCATACTTTCTATTTGTTTTTTCTCACTTTACTCACTCCCTCTGCCACCTTGTAAAACTACACCATACACCTCTATCTGCCTTTATTATCTGAACCAGTTTTACTGCAGTTGCCATCCCCTTTATCTGTAGTTACAGCTACTTTCTCTCTAAATGAAGAAATCAATACATGAATAGAAAAAAACTGATCTGCATGTGGCAAAATAAGGAAAATTGCATGGAACAACAGATGATTAACATCCATCATGAAAGTTCTGATTTGCCAGATCTACCAGCTGAGCACACATATACATATATTAAATGTAGAGTGTATATTCAAGCATTAGAAAAAGACAACTCATACATTTCTATCGTCTCAAAATAATGATCACAAATGGTTAAACATAGTAACCAGCTGTCTGGTGCTGTAGCATGCTAAACTTCCAGCATGGAGAAAATGCTCAGCAGCAGAAGATGGCTTGGGAGCATGTTGCAGGAATGGATTAAGACCATAAACCAAAGCAAATATCATATGGATAACTTTCAGAAGAGTGTAGACCCAATCAGAGACTCTAGGAAACCTGTTATGGCATCCATGAGAGATTTTTTCCCCCAGCCCCAAAGATTGAGAAAAAAATATCAGAAAAAGAAAAACCATGCTCTTTGGAGAAGGATTCTAGGTAGGGGCACTGCATCATTTTAATGAGAAAATGAATGCTAAAACTGAAGACAGAAGATACATTGTGTAAACAGACTGCACCTAGAAACACACAAACACACACACAAAAGTCTGCTTTTGTTGTGCAGTCAATTACTGATAATATAAGACTGCAAGGTGTATGAATATGAAAAGTTCAGGGAACAGCCAAATCCCATGGAAATAATCATATCCATGAAAACAATGCTGAACCTGGTAGCTAATCTCAGATTCAAACATCTGATATAAAGAATAATGAGTCATGAAAGAAAGAAGCAACTCAGTAACATGACTTCATGTATCATGCTGAAATTCACGGCTGAGACATCATTACTAATTCATAATTTGAACTAAACAACAGTGGATGGCAAGCAGACTAACATCTGCCTGCTTCAAACTTCTTTTCTATGCTGAAAATGGATTTACACATTTCAGTTAATGGTGTAAATCTAACTTTTATATCTAATGTTTTACAACTTGGGCAATCTGTGAAAGTACAATGTGTGCCATGTTCTGACTTAAATCTCACCATATAGCTAACTGTTCGACTCCAAGATCCACATAGCCAAGTGCTCTAACTCCTGTACTTGTTTCTCACAACAACTGTCAGTAATACAATTTCCTCTTTCAGCATTTCATTTACTGATGACAGATCAGGGATTTTCTTATGGTACTTTAGAAAACTCATTATGATGTGATGCTAATAAACTGTTCAACATTGATTTTTTTCTGTTCAGAAAATAAACTTTTCATCAAATAATCCACAAATTACAAACAGAATCTCATCTGCGTCATTTAAAAATAAGAAGTGTATGCTGTAAATATGACAGTCACAAATGCAAAACTTCTCAGAACAAATTTCAACCAGACTAAAAGAACATCTGCTCTGGTAAAAATCATATACCAGCAAAAAGAACTAACAGACAACCATAGAGAGAAAATTTAGTGTAGAGAATCATGTTTTACTTCCTATAGAAACTTGGACAGAAAAAAAAAAAACCAGCAAAAGAGAACACAGAAATATTCCTAGAATAAAACAAATAACATGAGAAAATAATAACTTTGCTTTAATTTGAAAATTTTTTATTAAAAAAAAAAAGATTTTTATTTAACTATATAAAATTCTATCTCTTTCATTATCTAAATACAGCCAAGAGTGTTATGTTATCTTTACAAATCTATACAAAACAGATTCCAATATTAACTCTTCACCTGCTAATCACCATCAATGTCACACAAATATTTTTTGTGGTTAAAAAAAAAATTCTGCCACAGTGGTTTACTGGCAAATGACATGATGCCTATTTTTAGTATTTGTAGAGGTTTAAATATAATTTCCTGAATATAGAACAAAGCCATATCTTCATAAGCATTAGCAGTGCACATCGACAGTTCTGTCCCTTGAACAAACTGGAATGTTTTGTTTTGTTTTGTTTTTGTACTTCATGTATAAAAAACCATAGAGCCTAACTTTTTGGAAAGCTTCACTGGCCATTAGGCGCATCTCAATGTTTCATACTTGATGTAACTTTGTAGTGATATGTTCCACAGTTTGAGATCCTGAATACATACATAAAAACGTTGAACTTGATGTAACTTAGGAGTGATGTGTTCCACACTCTGAGATGCCTGCATACATACATAAAAAGTTGAACTTGATGTAACTTAGGAGTGATGTGTTCCACACTTTGAGATGCCTGAATACATACATAAAAAGTTGAACTTGATGTAACTTAGGAGTGAAGTGTTCCACACTTTGAGATGCCTGAATACAGACATAAAAAGTTGAACTTGATGTAACTTAGGAGTGAAGTGTTCCACACTTTGAGATGCCTGAATACATACATAAAAAAAGTTGAATTTCCAACCTTAAACTTTGCATACGTACAAAGCCATATCACTACAGCTATTTCATTTTTTCAAAGTTTTTTTAAAAGCTTTTAAAATGGCTCTTGGCGGGTTAAGAGTTAATAATATGACAAAATTATTTTCCATATTGAAATTTATTGTTGCGGCAACATCATGAACAATTCATGATGAAATAAATAACACTTAGTGACTTGTGGATGCTGTATGATCATCACCAACACGAATTATTAATAATTTTTTTTTAAATGTCTATTACAGTTTCCCCCAGTGTCCATTGGGATGGGCTGTATGTTTTCTGTGGCTGAGAGATTAATAAGCTGCTCACCTTGAACAGCTGATCTGTAAAACAACATCAGCTTAACTTTGGATAGTGAATCTTTTTTTTTTTTTGGGTTTTTTTTTAACAAAAGACCAATTAAGACCATATAAAAATGACCAGCATGAAAATTAATTACATGGACTCATGAAAAAACGTTTAAACATTTCCTATCATGAGGAAAACTGAAACACAGAATGGGACAATAGAAAAGAAAAAAAAAACAAAAACAACTAATGGAAAGATATATAAAGAAGCCAACAAACAAAATAAGTACTGCAAACTGCAGGGGACATGCTCCAGAGGAGAACTAATGACAGACCTGGGAACACTATAACATATGGGAAGTTCAGAAACAGCACAACAGCCTATGACACTCTGAGGAGAAGCTAGCAAATGGAAACATTCATGACCTGGGTGAATATTAAAACTAAAGATTATGGCAAGAGTTACATACAGAAAAAAAAAAAAAAACCTCCCAGTCATCTGGCAGATCTCTACATTATACCAGAAAGCACCACTAATGTTCCTCATAATGATGCACTGTATGTGAACAACACAGCGCACAGCATGAAATAAGAAGATATAATACTGTTTTGATGGCTGAAACAACATCATGAAATGAGCAATGATAACCAGTGCACTATACTGTGAAATCAGGTAATAAATCTGACAGAAATCAAATACTGAAGAAACTTTCTAATAGCTTAAACAAAATTATGCACAACTAAAATCATCACTCTTCATAAACTTATATCACTGTGCTCACCCTGTTTTTAAAAAAATGTTTAAATAAAAAGATGAAATAACTGTGATAAATGATATGTACTATTTTTCTTTTGCACTTAAGCAAACATCAATTTTTTAAAAAAAATATTATTCAAGTACATAATTCTTCATTTCAAGCAGAATGAAGCAGTATTCTTAACCTTTTCTTATCCTGAACAATTTCAGCATAATTATAGCTTTGTTGCGTGATGTCAGATGACTGTCTTATAAAGGACAAAGGATGGAAAAGGGTTCGTGTTCTAAACATGAAACTCACTGCAACATAAACCAGCTTTGAAGCAGTTTTTTTTTTCAATAAAAAAAACAGAAATCAAGCTCAGTAGAACAAATCTTTTTTTCCCCTAGATCAAGGATGCCTTTTGAGAAAAAAAGTTATTTTCACGCACAGAAATAACTACTCTTCCCTTTCTTCTCTATATTCTGTGTGCTGGCCAATCACTCTCTTTCAAACCGATACTGACTATTAAATTAAATTTGTTCGAGTTAAGATGCTAAGGAAATACATATAAGTACCAATAAAAAAGTAATTGCAAATCAAGCGACGTAATCACTGAAAAAAAAAACATGAAAAGACTCACAATTGAGTCACATTTTTTTTTCAGTGGTTATGTACCTTGATTTGAGATTACTTTTCGCCTACCTTCATTTTTATTGTGTAGATGACCTAGTTGTTCATACAAACTATAGATCTATATATAAATTAATTTAAATACCAAGTAATTCTTATTATACTGACTTGTCCAAGTTAACTACAGGACATTTTAATTACATATTTAACACCAGTCAAAACTAATACACAATACAGACACTGATAAATATATATCACAAAGGAACAAAAAAAAAAAAAAACAAAATGAATCCACACCGAATTTCAAGGCAGCATCACATTCATTCATAACAAATCTCTTTATGTAAATGTATCTGAATGTACAAACTTGCAAATTAAAAAAAAACTAAAAAAAAAAAAAAACACTAAAGAGATGGTCTCATATATATTTGCCAAACTCTGCCAAATTCTGAGCACAGTAGTCTGGTTGGTTTTTCAAGTCCACGCGCTTTGGTAGCGCCTGTTCAGGTCCCGGCAGTTGAAGCTCGCTGATAGTGGAAATGCCAGAGAGAACCAGCATGGAACGTAACCCGCATTTCTTGGCAAAGACAATGTCTGTGGAAATTCTGTGGGCAGAAGAAACGGAGCCGTTACAAAAATACTGGAACATCAACAGAAATAGAATAGATATAGGTTTTATTTTCTCACTCCCTGTCCTTTCATCCATGTATGTGGGATTACAGTGGCTTACCCTTGTGCCCAAAAGAGAAAGAGAGGCCAACCAAAAACAGTCTGGTGAAGAACTGCAGAAGCAGAGATGAAGAGCATGCAACACATCTGAAGCACTATGGTGTAGACCATATGAAATGATGAGAATTTGTTGTTGCCCTAAGACATACTGGTCTGTGATTGCTTAATTGATCATCAAATCAAGGATATGAATTGATGGACCCTTGTGCTCAATACCAGTGATGATACTTCTTTTTTTTCTGTGATTGTAGCAACAAGCTCTCTTGGTTTTTCATACTTTTTAACCACGGCTTTCCATACTTTTTAGGCAATCTTTAAAACACTTTGCTGTGATGTGAGTCCTCAGAAGAGGCCCCACCATGTCAGAATCATATCATCCATTGTCTCCTTCACAGACTGCTTCCCATGGAGTGCTTCCAGTTCTCTTATTGTAGAGCGTGCTGCAGTGCCCACAAGGCTGTACTGGGTCAAGAGGTGTGGGTATTTGCATATCTTACAGATCTGTGTCACTTGATAGTATTTATCTCTTTTTTTTTTTCAATTTAAAACTTCAGTTGTTAAAAGATTTCTCTGACACTCATGCTCATCATCATTATCATCATCATCAGTCCTCTGTATTCCTAATGGAGCACAAGGCATCAATAAATGATCTCTGGCCAATCCTGTCTTCAGCAAGTCAGGATATCTCAAACCATGTCTTTCCTACTTCCTTTAGTTCCTCCTGTATTGTGCATCTCCATGATCCCCAATGACCTGCCCCTCTTTCTTTTCCCTTGAGTCAAGGTGGTATGTGTGTGTGTCTTGTTCTTTCCATTCACAGTATGTGGCCCAGCCATTTCCACGCCTGTTTGGTTATTTCCTTATTTGTCACATATTCTTTCCAGTGTATATTAAAATTATCCTGAGGCATCTTTCTTCAATTCCTTTCAATCTGCTTCCAGTTCTCTGATTGGTTCTCCATTTTTCAGATGCAGGTAATAAAATGGAGCATACGCTGGATTTATAGATATCAAATAAGACAGTTATTAACTGCCATATACACAAGTTAAAGTACAAAATCCTCAACACTTTATAACATCATATACAGAGTTTCTTTACATAAAGCAGAGGACAGAAGAGAAGACAGATTAAAGTAACAATGGTCAGGAAACAGTTGAAGACAGCTCGAGTGAAAAACATCACAAATTTCCATAAACTGAATTCATACAAATTCTGACAGTTCTCAAAAAAAAAAAAAAAAAATAACCAAGTAGATTACACTCACTCTGTATTAGCCACACCACATAACTCTGCATAAGGAATAACACATTATGTCAGTCAGTTTTCACACAAATATCACACTGCAAACTAACTGTATTATGAAGATTAATTATTTGGAGATGTATGACAATATAAATCAAACCTATACTGATAAATCCTCATGGCATTAAGCTAATTCAACTTGTGTAAATCTCTATTTCTTATCTTATCTTATATCCTTCCCGTGCCGTTAGACGTCACATAGGGCTCGCAAAGTAGTTCGCCAATTTTTCTCTATTTACATCCAGGAAAATAGCGAAGCTAATTATTGGCACAAAAATGACATTCATACAATGCTTTTGACAGACTTTGAAAACTTAAAACTCACCTACCACTACTTTAATCCTTCTTAATTTTTAAAAATACACCAGGAATAACTGGTCATCTTAAACGACAACTTCCCAGCTCTCCTGTAACCATAATCATCATAGCCAAACAAGGATCTGCTGAATAAAATGTGGGCATCAGAGCTGGTAGCTGGAATGCCAATAGCTGGTGCTAAGACATTTTTGGAATAAAAAATAACAGACATAATTTTTGAATGAAACAGCACTGAACACTGACAGTACTGCAGTGATGTGCCTCATCTCAGAATCCTGATGATAAAAACAATCCATAACATCATTCACCAACACAGAAACTTTTCAATCATGGCTACTTTTTTCACTGCTACAAGAACATTTTAACGAAAGGAATGGAAAGCTTACCTATCTCCTGTCATCATACAGCGAGATGGATCAAGGTTGTGGGCTATCTTCAAGACATCAAACATGTTGGACTCGGGTTTGCCCATTATAACTGGATCCCTTTCAGCAGCTACAGTTACAGGTCGCACCATACACCCTGTGCCTGGAAATTAAAGACGTATTAACATATAAGATATATTAACATATATTTTTTTTTAGCATTGGTGGCTTCACATAGATAAACATTTTCATGGACCTTATGTGTGAAGCTGATTTTTCCCTGAATATTTTCAAACGGCTTGAATACAACTGTAGGAGGCAGCTCAGTATGCAGTTTGTCAGAATCATCACTGAACTAATACCGTTTTCTTTGATCTGGCACTTTTGAAGCAGCCAGTGATTGCGTCAGGATTTCTCACAACCAGTAAAATTTTACCCATCCTTCACTTTGCATAAATTACTTTATGAAATATTTTTTTTTTTCAACACAATATTCAGTACCTTATATTTTTTTCTAATGTAAAGTTAACATACTTTACAAATAGCATGATTTAGATATTCCTTTGAAGTTTTTTCTTATCTCATTTGTGGCAAAATTTAATATTTACATAATGCTCACATGCTGAGAAAAACTGGCTAATTCTCCTTCATGCAAACTTAGCATCATAGCCCAATTATCCTCCAACTGATTTTGCTGTTCGCTTTTTACTACATCATGTTTACAGCACATAAAGAAGCAAAGAATCAAGTGGTTCGATCACTTAATGAGAATGACACACTCACAGCCAGCCGTGAGAGCCTTCAACCAAAGAACTACAGGACACAGAACATGAGGAAGACCTAGAAAGAGATGGTTAGATGATGCCAGAGAGACACTCGCTGCTTATGGCATGACCATCACTGAGGCCATCCATTTGGCCCAAAAACACCATTTGCATCTCCCCTCAGCACTTCACGGTACAAGAAGAAGGATAAAGTAAAGTAAAGTAACATAAGCTTTTTACTAAGTTTTTGATAATATAAACTGGTTACAGTAACTAACGACATCCAAAAATTTTGGTTTTCTCTTTCATCATTAATTTACTAATAATTGTTGACCAACATGATCACTGGTAGCAGCTACTGATCAGATACAATTTTCCATTTTTTAAAAAAATTATGCTGACCATGTTGACGTAGCTAACTCTTTACTACTTCATTAGGATATTTACTTTTTTTTTCCTTAACTAATCTCTATCTAAAAACACTATTATCTTCATAATGATCATGTGTACTCTCTTCTTTATTTTCCTGCTGACCACAACCTCATCTTTTATGTCAGATTCTAAGAAACATACACGCAGACGCTGATGGAGACATTTTTGGCTCATTTGTAAAGAAATTATCAAATACTTCTAATTATGCTTCAAGAAAGGGTTAGAGAAAAACACTGAATACTGGCAACAACAATAACAACAAAATGGACATATGACTTACCTGGAATGCATATGTTAGAATCTTTTGCTGGCAAAGATCCATCCTCATTTGTAGCAACATACAAACAGTCTGGGTTTCTCAGGTAGCTGGCTGCTTTCATTATCTTCATGAAGCTTATGTGAGGATCAAATCCCACTATAACACATTTCACCTGCATAACATACCAAAATTTTCAGCTCTTTCACATTCTGTGGCAAGATTTTTAGATCAGTCATAACTGTCATTTCAATCCTGTAGCAAAGATTTCTAAGTCAAACCATAACCAGCATTCCTGTGTTAAAGATTTTTAAGTCATAACATAAACAGCATTCCTATCTTGTATCAAAATGTAACTGTAATCAGAGACTGAAATCCCCACACTCCAGACCTTCTCATATGTGCTCTGCCTTCCATTCCAATATCCAATGAAGTGGGTGCCTGATGATGGAGCCAGTCACACAGTGGCTGTGGGTAACATGAACTAAATCACTTCATTACCTGTCATTACGCACCCACTATACTGACTGGAAATCCTATTCTATATCAAAGATTCCTACAACAAATGGCAACTGGCATTCCTATCCTGTATCAAAGATTCCTAGGACAAACTATACCTGGCATTTCAAATCTGTATAAAAGATTCCTTGGACAAAACATAACCAGCAATCCAATCCTGTGTCAAAGATTTCTAGGACAAACCATAACTGGCATTCCAATTCTGTGTCAAAAAGTTTTCAAAATGATTTTAGTTTTTTCAGTTTTGCATCAATTTTCTCAGATGTATGGTCCATTTCAGCAATAAATTCCCATCAATTATATTTATAAAAAATAACCAACTCTAGTTAGTTATCATTTCTATACTAATTTATATGTTATAAAATTGACATAGTAATCAGAATATAATAACAGCCAAAAAAATAATAACATCCAAACAGAATGAAAACTGAAAAATGAAACTATAAATAAACTGTATAATGCAAAGTTTTTACTTTTTAAAGGAAACAGAAGAAATGGTAAATACAAGTACATGGAATAAATAAAAAAAAATAATAAAAATTCTTATTTTATTATCGTTATTTTTTTTACTGAAATGCCTATATAAGCTATTAGGTATTAGAAATCTTACATTTTACATCCTTCCTGTGCTGTTAAACTTTGCATAAAGCTCGCATGGTAGTTCAAGTTTTCCTGTTTTCGGCAAGCTTTTCAGCCTCATCAAGGAATTTTATGCCTACTAATTTGGCTTCTCTTAACAATGTCCTCTTTAGATTTTCATGTGATCAAAGTCTTTTTCTTTGACCTGTTGTCTTCAACTTTACAGCTTGTTTTGGGATTCTCCGATTGTTTCTTCTCATCACATGACCAATACATGTCCATCTTTTTCTGATCACCCATGAGACAGGTTGTTGTTCACACATATGCCTTAAGTCTGCATTGTTCTTGAATTTGTTCCACTTTATACTGAGTATTTTCCTTAGGCATTTGTTTTCAAAAGAGTCTAATTTGTTTTCTACTTCTTAGCTGTTTTCCCAGCTTTCGCATGCATAAATGAAGGTGGACATTATATTTGAATTGAATAATCTTAGCTTGGTTTTTGTGTTTATAACTTTTGAGTGCCATATGTTCTCAAGATTCTTGAAGGTCAATGCTGCTTTTGCAATTCTTATTCTACTTCTTCCATCCTGGTCTATGTAGCTGCTGAGGTATGCAAATTTGTTTACTTCTTCAACAGCTGTTTTTTCTACATATATTTTTCCTCCTTGGTTACTGGAAAGTTTCATTTTTTTTTTTTCTTGTTAATTTCAAGTCCTATTTTGTTAGTCAGTGAAGACTGGATATCTATTTTTTCTTGCATCGAATTCATATTGCCACTGGTAAGAGTTATGTCATCCGCAAAATCAAGATCTTCTAGTTGCATCCCATGTACCCCAATCAATGCCCATTTTACCTGTGCAACATTTTTTCATTATGAAGTCTATGACAATTCCAAAACGCAGGGAGATAGTACACATCCTTGTTTCACGCCTGTTTCAATCTGGAACCATTCGCTCACTCCTTCTTTTGTGTTGACTGTATACACATATCCATTATTCATTCATTCATTTACATGTCCCTTGTGGAACTTTGCCTCCCAAACAGCACTCCTGTAGGCCTCTCGGTTGTGAGCAAGATGGCCTGCTGCTGCTGCATCCATTTCCAGATCGTCAACGATGTCTTGCAGCCATCTTCGTTTTGGTCTTCTTCTTTTTCTTTTTCCCATTATGTATCCTTCCAATACGGTCTTCCATATCCATTATAGAGGTCCTTAATGATGTTGACAACTTTAGATGGTATTCCACAGTCTTAAAATTCTCCACAATGAATTTCTGTGTATGCTATTAAATGCCTTTTTAAAGTCTATAAAGTACAGGATTAATGGCTTTTGTTTTTCAATATGTCCTTCAGGTATTACTCTTAAAGACCTGATCAAGACAGTATTAGAAATGCCACACTGAAATTTGCTTAAATGTTTTCTTCTACTCTTAGAAATTTGTTTGTATTTAAAATATGAGTTTGATGTTCTGTTTGTGCTTACATATGAGAGCACATGAAAAAGTAATCTTACTTTGTTTCCCCTGCTTGAATAAAACCTACAAGTACTGAAGACTCCTTAACACTTTCTACACAGCCCTCATCATACTTAATGCAGGTCTGTCACCGCTTCACTAATGCTTGGACTCCTCGAGAAAAAAAAAATTATCCGACTGACCCTCTAGCCAACTATGCAAGACCTCCTTAATTTCTTCATCCATGAGGTGTCCAAGCACATGATAATCACATGGTGCAAGATCAGGTGAATATGATCAGGATGTGTAAGACATTCCAAATGCAGGTTCATAATTTGTCGAGTTGTTGCACATGCTGTGCGAGGCCACACATTTATCACACTGCAACACATGAGAACGGAGGAAATCGCAATGTTTTGACCTGACTGCAGGTTTCAAGTATTTCTCAAGCAGATCACAGTATGCTTCACTCCTGACAATGGGTCTTCTGGCCATGTTCTGGGATTGGGCCCAGAAGAGTGTGAGCATCCATTTTCCACCTGATGAAGCTGCATGGAACTTCTTTAGTTTCAGCCGGGGAAAAATGTCACCAATACTTGTTGGTTCACTTTGGCCAAAAGTAATGCATTCAGCATTTGTCTCCGGTAACTATACACTGTAGAAAGTCACCTTCAAAGTGGCAGATGCCAAAGAAACAAGTAACTGTGAACGGTTCTTTCATGCATGCTTGCAAAGCTAGGGGCCATTTTTTTACCTGGTCTGCTGATGTCACATTTTCAGACTGACAGATGTGTCTCTGCATACATACATTTTTGTGAAGGATGACATGATATACATGTACTACAACAGTCTAGTACTCAATTTAGATGTTTCAGAGCAAAATTAAGGTTACTTTTTTATGCCCTTTTATTTAAAAAAAAAAAACCCAAACATTTCTTTGTTCTGACAAAATTTCCTATACTGGCACTGCTCTCCAGTGTAAATCAATTTTCTTTTGTGTACAAAAATCTGTTTACCTCTGGATCTAAACTGATGTTGTTGAGCCACTCTTTATAGCTACTTCCTACCAGTGGGTCTGGCTATAGTTAGAGAGAAACAACACAATTAAAAAATCAACAAGAAGGCAAAAAATGCATGAAAGCAACATGAAAGCAATAAAATGCCAAACAACTTTCTTAACGTAACATTCTTATAAATATTTTTTGGGGAAACCAAAAACTATTTTCAATCAGGTTCACTTAAAAAAGGAAAATATGCTTTCTTTTTTTTCTTTCTGAATATTGTTAAATCAAGAATTATGCTATTATGGTAGACTTCAATAGCTGTCATATTCACATCAGGTTCATTTTCTGGCATGCTAATGTTATTCTAATGAGCCCTTTTTTTTCATTTTTTTTTTCATATTCATTCTTAAGCTGTTTAGCTGTAGTGATGAAACAAGTTACATGATAATGGCACATCCAGGTGCAGACATGTCTAAACCCCTACCTCTATCTACCATCTTTCTTTGTTATGTCCTCGATATCTAACTGCGATTGATTCATTTTTTAAGACATTTTTTAAAGAAAATCTGAAGTTAAGTATTTAACTATATTAAGGCTTTTTCAGAGTTGTAAATCACACAAGTGAAATACAAAGTGAATTTAAACAACAACAACAAAAGTTTACAAATTAAAAATAATTTTTAAAAAGTCAAATTAAAATATTTTTTAAATATAATTTTAGAACTCTCTCTCTAAATACCTCTGGGTCTAGAGACATTACAAGCCACTCTCTGAGTCGACCAGAAAGAGGGTCAGGCTTTTGGAGACAGTTATATGGAATATATACATTTTACTCACAACTAGGAAACACAAATGATCTACTGACTGGCATAACAAAAGAATACACTAAGCTGAAGTACTTTCTACAAAAATAATAAACAGGTATACATATTAGGAATGCACTACACTGAATATGAATATTGTTGAAAACATATAGTAAACTATTATAAATAGAACTATACACAAAATTATAACCATGAAAGTGATACTATTACTTTAACACTTTTCTGCCCTTCAAGGCACCACAGGGCATACTAGGCAGTGACTGCTAGCCGTTCACTGACCAAGGACGTGGATGGACGGAATTTGACTCCAATTTTAACATTTTTTAAAAATTTGCTTTGCTATCACTTTGAAAGTAAACAAACTTAAGACACGTTTTATGACACAAAAGAAGAAAAAAAAATGTTGCCACTAACAAACTACTCACTATTCATTTCCTCTTGCTTATGGTGTGAAATCACATTTGACTCTATTTCTATTGCTTTTCTACCACTGAACCTTCACTTCCTTCAGAAACTTGTCTAATCCTCACAACCTAAATTATATCTTCAATAAGCAGCTTTCTTTTCCCCCTTTTTTCTTCATCTAATAAGAAGCTGATACTTAGAGCCTGTTATTTCATTTTTTTTTTTAATATTGTTAACACTGTACCAAGACAGAGACGGAAAGACAACGTAGAAAAGGATATAAAAGAAACTGGTGTCATCAACTGGAGAGAGAAGATTAGGAATAGACAGGAATGGAGGCGAACTTTATCTCCAGCAATGAGCCTTAATGGCTCAGAAAGCTGAAGAAGAAGAAGAATTGTTAACACTGTGTGGCTGAGTGCTGTATTACAGCCAAATCACAACACCCAAGCTTCATTAAAATCAGGTGAAGGACAGAGCAGCAGGCATTAGACAAGTACTCTTTAACCCTCAATTCTTGATCAAAGGCCTAGTTAAGTATCATTCATTCATTTGCATGTCCCTTGTGGAACTTTGCCTCCCAAACAGCACTCCTGTAGGCCTCTCGGTTGTGAGCAAGATGGCCTGCTGCTGCTGCGTCCATTTGCAGATCGTCAACGATTTCTTGCAGCCATCTTCGTTTTGGTCTTCCTCTTTTTCTTTTTCCCATTATGCATCCTTCCAATACGGTCTTCTCTAAATTATCATGACGTTTAATGTGTCCAAAATATTTAAGTTTTCTCTCTTTAATCCTCTTTACTAGCCAGCCTTCTTCAATATTAAGCTCTTGTAGTATAGATATATTTGTTCTTTTTTTGTGTCCACAATATTTGGAGAACTCTTCTGTAGCATTTACATTCAAAGGCATTTATGTGTTTCTCAGCTGTTTTGTTAAGTGTCCAGGTCTCACAGGCATATGTTGCGATATAGTTAAGCATAGTGCATCAATTTACCAGCTCTGTGGCCCAGGCAGCTCATTTTGTAGATCCAGTAGAACTGAGATCCACAGCAGAGGGAAATCAGGGCACAGGACAAATTCATTTCTCCAACTTTGTTATTATTTTATTTCAAATAGTTATTCTTTCTGCCGCTATGTTCACCTCGTGCACCATAACATGTTGTGCTGCATACTTCCATTTACTTGCTTTCCCTTGGTGCAGAATACTTCTTTCTAAGACTTATCACAACTCTGTGATTACTCCCCCCCCCCTCCTCCCCCATTCATGTCACACATTATTATTAATCTTCTTGATGACTAAAACTTCTGTGAGAGATTTTTACATCAAAAAATTTTTTTTAATCCAATGTTTTTGTATGTGAAATGTTAAAAATCATAGTGTAACGTACATACAACATCACAGCCTTTGTGCATATTTCTTGTTCCCTGCTGCCTTTTATTTTTTGGGACACACAACACTTTCTAAATGGACCCCTTTCCTTCAATGATTAACAAAATACCAGTGCAGCATATAATATTAAATGAACACTGGAACACAGCACACACATGTACAGGATTGATAACCTCTCCTCTCTCATGAGGCAAAAACCAACACTGTTGCTGACTTGCTAACAAGTCTTGCTTGCTGAAACTAGGCCATATATAACTAAAAATAGCTACTGTATTTTCCCCCTTTGTTAAAAGATTATACCAGTTCACAGCAGCGACTAGTAAAAGGCAGAATGTGTTAAACATGTCATTAACACCAGAAGCATGGAAATCTTTCTTATTCTTCCTCATTCGCTTCTACCATCGAGATCACCCCGTGATCCTACTGAATTTACTCCTGTGGTTCTCGCGATATTTTCATTCACAGCATCATAGGGCTTGGGCCTATATTCTTGGTGGGTCAAAGAAGTGGCATTGCCTGACACTGTGGTTTTCATTGCACCAGTTTAGTCCAGAGTTGGACTTTCTCACCAGAAAACCCTGACATGGTTTGGATATGAATATATCCCCACCAGGTGAGAGGTGGTTGCCCATCCAGTCCAGAGTTGGACTTTCTCACCAGAAAACCTCAACGTGGTTTGTATATAATATATCCCCGTCAGGCGAGATAGGTGGTTGCCTATCTAGACTGCACTGGTCCAGTGTCTCTGACTTCAGCATTTTGTGGTCGTGGCTGCTACCCTTACTGGTGGTGACCAGGATGGAGCTTTTGTCAAGGACGACGAATCCTAGCTACTAGTGAGTTTCACCTCTGGTTTAAGCCAGTTTAGGTGTATTATCCCAGTATGGGTGTATATAGGACAAGGCCGGCCTCTAGAGCAGAGGTGCCATGGTATGAGTAGCCATCACCGCGAGTCTACTGGCCATACCTATTAAACTTTACTTAATCCTTTCCATCACCTTTTTCATAGCGGCGCCGCAGGTGAAGAATCTTGCCAGCAGCGAGCAGCTTTCCTTCTCCTAGATGAGCTACCAACCAAGACTAATGAGTTTCTTCTACCCAAAAGCGTCTGGTTTTCAGGTGCCAGGTATTTGCCTTCCGCCCCTTCTCCTGTCAGTTTAAACAGTTCCACCATGAGAAGGCCAGGAGCTGGACTTAGACTGTCAGAAGTTATTTTAGACGCACGCCTTGGAGACATTTAATTGGAGTGGAAAGCGTATCCCTCACCCCACTTCCAGCTATTACAGTCCTTAGAACCATGGAAATCTTTGAACTTCTCATGATATGGCAGAACATCTAAAAACATTCACACAGCAGTGAAAGAGCTGAACTGCAAAAACCAGATCTGTAACTCCCATATAAAACAAACTTACCCCTGGGCCAAAGTATCTGATGCCAACCTGATCCAGCTCTTGTCCAATGGACTCCTCCTTCCCTATGAGGTAGACTTTATCTTTAAAGTCCAAGTTGTGCAGATACTGAGCAGCGATGTATGCAGTACACACTATTTCCTCCTGGATTGACAAACAGAATAAGGTGTATGAAGAATTAAATCTATGCAATATTTCCCTAAATCTATGCAGTTTTTCCTTAAAAAATTAATGTTTAGCCAACCCTGCACCTTAAATATTTATACACACACACTCTCTCTTTTTCTCTTTCTCTCTCTCTCTCTATCTCTTTGCTCCCCCTACCCGCCCCCCCCCAAAAAAAAAAAAACTTGTGGAAATGATTGCTAATTTTGTCACATTATTTTGATTTCATAGGAAAACTAGAAAAATCACAAACAGTTCACTATGCAGATCAAAATACTACTTGTAAATGTTACATCAATATTAACAACACACAGATAAAAAAAAAAAATCCATATTCCATGACACTGAGGCTTGCAGGTGATACAATTCTAGTGCCCATATTTCTCTTGACTTGCTGCCACACTTGAGAGTGACATGGTTAGTTCATCTTTCCTTCTACTGATCCAAGTAAAATCCTTAGTCCATTTTCTTCTTCTTCTTCTTCGTTCGCTTCTACCAAAGACCGCACAATGATCCTACTGAATTTACGCCTGTGGTCCTCGTTAGGTCCCGTGGTCTCCTGTGTGGTTCCCGAAAGGACCACACGAGATCCCCGAGAGGACCACAATAGGTTCAGAGTATCGCAGGGCTTTAGCCTGTATTCTTAGTGGGTCTCTGAAGTGGATTGCGTGACTCCGTGGTTTTTGTTGCACCAGTTTAGTCTAGAGTTGGACTTTCTCACCAGAAGACTTCGACGTGTTTAGGATATCAGTGCATCCCCGCTGGGTGAGAGGTGGTAGCCCACCCAGGCCAGAGTTGGACCTTCTCACCTTAGTCTACTAATATCAAAATAAAAGCAAATCAAAAGCAATGGACAATCCAGAGTTAAGTGGATAAATATGCTAATGACATCTTCAGTCGATCAAATATGACAATGTGTGTGTGGCGGCACTTTCCATTAAACTAATGATTCCAAGACTGCAGCATTTCACAGCAGCAACAATATATAAAACAAGAAAGACAATCACAACTTGTACTAACTCCCTGTAACTGTGAGCTGTTGTTCTTTGCAGCCAATGCTGTAGTGATGTTGAGGCACAGCATCGTATTGGCATGGAAGCAGGTTATGGTGGCTACTTTTTCAGTCCCGGAGTACAGCTAAAAAGCAAGGGGTGTACAATGCTTCTTTAGCAGACTCCACCACCTTGGAGACTATGGTGATCCCTGCCCCATTAGCCAGGCTAGGCCTGTTACTGGGGGTACCACGGAGAGGTGGGACAGGGTCTTGGTCAGCTATGGGTTGCTAACCCTGATGCTGGCATATCAGCTATGGGTTGCTGATTGCATATCGGGCATCTTCACACCCCACCCCACCCCACAGACAATCACAAAGAGACAAATATGTTAAAAGTCTTTCAGCTCAAGCTAAACATAACCCATTTTTTTTCTGTCTATTATCATCAATGCTGTCATACCACACATGAAAAACACTTGCCATTCGGTAAAACAACTGCTGAAGTGCTATAATGAGACAAAGACAGCTTGTGGTGGGTAACAGCACTTGTGTCCACATGTTGCAGAAGCAAGAATAGCATGGTCTTGTTCGTTTATGCAGCCCCCTAGATGTGTGCTAAGTTACATATCAGGTTCAATTTCTGGCATGCTCAAGTTATTCTGAGGCCTTTTTTTCATCTGTAACAGACTTCTTTTAGAATAGATACGAAAATTATAAAACTACCTTACAGAATGAAAATAATAATTACTTTTATTAGTATTATTATTATTAGTATTAGCTGTAGTATTGGTAGTACTGCATTATTATTAGCAACAGTGTTACTAGCAAGATTATTATTTGTAGTAGCAGTAGTATTGTTATTGGCACTATTATTATTGCTGTTAATATTATTGTTATTATTTTTTGTTATTAATGTGGTTGTTATTATTGTTGTTCTTCTTCTTATTATTATTATTGTTGTTATTATTATTCCCAAAGGCATTAATTAATAAGTGAAGCTATTAATGATGACCATCTTATCTTTGAAAATGAGGATAAAAAAAAAAGCTAGATTGCTTAAAAGTTTTTTTCCCTAACTTTGAAAAAATATTAATAACCCCATTACATTATAACAAGATAATAACAAATGAGGCATTTCCAAAACAAACTGGTCATAAGTAAATAAAATAAGGGGGGGGGGGGGTGAGGTGAGGGGAGGGGAAGTACTGCAAACAGTTTGGTGACATATATGTAACTTAGCACACATCTGTGAGCTGCATAAAACAAAAAAAATTATGTTTTGCCTGCTTCTTATGCAACATGTGGACACATGTGCTGTTACCTTCCCACAAGATTTTGCTCTTGAACCCCTCAAGAACAGAAAAGTATAGAAAGACCTTCAAGAACAGATAAGTATAGAAAGACCCTTCAAGAACAGATAAGTATAGAAAGATCCTTCAAGAACAGATAAGTATAGAAAGACCCTTCAAGAACAGAAAAGTACAGAAAGACCCTTCAAGAACAGGAAAGTATAGAAAGACCCTTCAAGAATAGATAAGTATAGAAAGATGATGAATAAGAAATACCTGAAACAGAAACTGGTGGAGATATCTCTGAAGAAGTCAGTGGACAGTTCTGGACAGTTTAAGATCTGGAAGAAAACTGAAAGACTCTTCAAGCAGGTGACCAGGAAATGATGGAAACAATGAGTGTCCCTTCATCTATAACAAACTCAATCTACTTCCAAAAAAAAAAAAAAATGGATCATTCCCATTTACCTTCTCAGCTGGAAATCCATAGTCATTGCATTTTTTAACATAGTCTTGTCGACTTGAGGAACTGTTGTTTGTCACATAATAAACCTTTTTACCCTACAGAAAAATAGCACGTCAAATCATCACACAAAACATCTTTCTGTCTTAGTTTAACTAATCATATAAACTGCCCTTATACCTTTTACAGTATATTAGTCTGTTAGATATAAAAATAACTAACCAAATATGTAATTTACAATTCACTAATAACTGGAAAAGATCTGGCGAAAGCAACATACAAAGAAATAGACAATAAAGTAAAAAGTTCAGCTAGAAGGGATAAAAGAGAATACATAGACAATATGGCGAAAGAGGCAGGAAAAAGCAGCAAAAACAGGAGACAGCAAAACTTTATATAACATACAAAAGAGGCTAACAGGTACTGTTACATCTAAAGAACGACCAATCTTTAGCAAAACTGGAACCCTATTAGAATCAAATAAAGACCAAAAGCAATGATGGGCTGAACACTTCCAAGAAATACTTAATCGACCACACCCAAAAGAATTGTTAAACCTTGAAACTGACCTACCAGCCCCACAATTAAATGTCAACCTAGATGAAATTAAATTGCATGAAATTGAAACAGCAGTGAATTTAATGGCTAACAACAAAGCTGCAGCTGAAATAACACCTGAAATGCTAAAAGCTATCAATAGTGACAACATGAGACAACTACAGAGAATGTTTAACAAGATTTGGAAAGAAGAGAAGGACCCTTCTAATTGGAAAAAAGGAATCATTGTTAAAATACCAAAAAAAAGGCAACCTTAGTGACTGTAACAACTGGAGAGGAGTAACCTTAATATCAGTTGTGTCAAAAGTATTCTGCAAGGTCATTTTGAATAGACTTAAAGAATAGTGGATACTGCAATGAGAGAAGAACAAGCAGGATTTCGAAAAGGGAGAAGCTGTCTCGACCAGATATTTACTCTCAGAATAATACTTCAAGAACATATTGAAAAGCAGAAACCATTAATACTGAACTTCATAGATTTTAAAAAGGCATTTGATAGCATACACAGAGATTCATTATGGAGAATTTTAAGTCTATATGGAATACCATCTAAAATTGTCAACATCATTAAGGACTTATACAATGGATATGTTTGTGCAGTCAAGACAGAAGAAGGGATGAGTGAATGGTTCCAGATTGAAACAGGTGTGAAACAAGGATGTATACTGTCTCCTTTACTTTTTGAGATTACAACAGACTTCATAATGAAAAAATGCTGCACAGGTAACACAGGTATTGACTGGGTACATGGGACCCAACTAGAAGATCTTGATTTTGCTGATGACATAACTCTTATCAGTAATAATGTGAATTCCATGCAAGAAAAATACAGATAGCCTGTCTTCAATGGCTAGCAAAATAGGACTTGAAATTAACAAGGACAAAACAAAAATAATGAAAATTCCCATTAATCAAAATGGAAAAATACACATAGCAGGGACAGATATTGAAGAAGTCAATCAATTTGCTTACCTTGGCAGCTACATAGACCAGGATGGTGACACTAGAAAGGAAGTTAGGATCAGAATTTCAAAAGCAGCATCAATCTTCAAGAATCTTGAGAACATATGGAATTCAAAAGTTATAAGCACAGAAACCAAGTTAAGACTATTCAATTCAAATGTAATATCCACCCTCATTTATGCATGTGAAAGCTGGAAAACAACTAAAGAAATAGACAATAAATTAGACTCTTTTGAAAACAAATGCATAAGGAAAATACTCGGCATCAAGTGGAACGAATTCAAGAACATTGCAGAGATAAGACAGATGACTGAACAACAACCAGTCTCATGGGTGATCAAGAAAAGGAGATGGACATATGTTGGTCACTTGATGAGAAGAAATGATCAGAGAATCCCAAAACAAGTTATCAAGTGGAACACAACAGGCCAAAGAAAAAGAGACTGACCGCATGAAACTCTGAAGAGGTCATTGTTAAGAGAGGCCAAATTAACAGGCATAAAATCCTTTGATGAGGTTGAAAGACTCGCCAAAGACATGAAAAGTTGGCGAACTACTTTGCGAGCCCTATGTGACGTTTAACGGCACGGGAAGGATAAAAGATATAAGAATAACTGTGCTTGTTGCTCACTGATTCTATTCTGCTGATTAACATCATACAGACACCCTACTGGGCCATATCATAAGAATGCATGTAAGGATTATCAAATTAATAATAAAACATGCAGAAGGACGTTTTCCTTCCCTGAAAGTTATTTTTTACATTGAGATCTACATCAGAAATATCTACGGTCATAACATGAACTTGTGTTTCACAAGCAAAAACTTTTAGCAGGTCAAAAAAAAAACAAGAAGATAAACAAATAACTGAAATTCTACACACCAATGTAGAGATTGATTACTGGAGATCTAAAAGAAGAAATGAAAGGCAAAATGAGGAAACAATGACACAGGCAAAAGCCAACGCACAAAACAAGAAGATGAACAAAGATGCATCCTGTTGCCAGATCACTTTCCCCACTTACAATGAAAACATCATGACATACATGAAAATTTTTTAAAAATATGAAAACAGGGCATGACACCATCAGTAATCTGATTTAAGCAAGTGACACAGTACTGACAGCAAAAAGCAGAAGTTGTTTACAAAAATTACTGAACAAAAGTTAACAACAAACAGAACAATAAATGAGAAATAGAGCTAAACAAAAATAACACTGAAATAATCTCAAATATAGTAAAAATATTACAGTAATTTGAAATACAAGGGCACTGATACAAGTATACTGGCATGGTGTATATTATGAATGAATAAGTACACAGAATCTATCAAAGTTCTTGTTAATTCTTAAATCATAAAAATGCATTTTAAAAAAAAAATAAAAAACTAAAAATAAAGAGCCTTTTTGCTGCAAATTTTGACAAGGGAAATATCAGAATGAAAAAATATTAAAAAAAAAAAAAACAGTCGACATAATTATAAACTTTCAACCAGAGGTTCTCAACCTTTATCAGGTCTCTAAATCCCTGAAACTAATGACAATTCACTGTGGCTCCTCTATGTTCCTTTGCGATTCTTTCATTCTCATGTCCCTTGCGGAACTTTGCCTCCTTAACAGCACTCCTGTGTTCCTTTGCCACTTGGCAATAAGTTAAAAACCTGAAGATTCAGGTTTTGAGAACTACATACTTGGGTTCTTAAAAAAAAATGATAACTTCAAAATCTAGGCTTGCTATACAGATTACCAGGAGCATGTTAACATTCTCATGCAGCGGAGCAAGATTTTTTTTATTTTATTTTTCTTCTTTGCTAATAACAAACATTCAACAAGTATCTAAATCATTCTGAATTTCTGAAACTGTAGTTTGGCTGTGGTTCAGTTACCAGGTCCTTTAGCTTCAGAACTGTTTCCAGACTTCCATCGATGACACCATGACCATCCCACAGTACACCTGTTAAAAAAAAGAGACAAAATTTTGAAAAAAAAAAAAAAAAATCAATGTTACACAGCAAACGTTTTCAGATAATGAATGTAGGCAGAGATTAAATTAGTTAATTTGGCACAAATTAATGGACCAAAGAGTTAAAATTAAACAGGATACTGATCTAATTTTGACTTGCATGATCCCTGAGCTGCCACTCCCCCCCCCCCTCTCCCCTGTGTCAGGTAATGAAATGAGCATATCTTTCAACTGTTCTGTATTGTGCCACACATCATGCTGATGATGGAAGTGTCTGATAGAAATCTTCAAAGTGTGGTAGTCTAGTTAGGATTTTTTTTCCTCGTGCCAAGTAGTGTACTCATGACCAATTGCGCCTATGACTGTACCTTTTCAGTTGGTCTGTATCTCTGTACAATATATCAGTGATGGAAAGGTTTAGGGGCAGACTATGGTTCCAGGAATCTTCATGATCTGAGAACAGAGTTGCACAGTTTATTTTTCTTCCTTGTCGTAGTCCTTGCAGCACAGTGCTATATGTCAGTGATGAGAAGGTTTGGGGGCAGACTACGGTTCCAGGAATCTTCATGATCTGAGAACGGAGCTGCAGAGTTTATTTTTCTTGTTCGCCGTAGTCCTTGCAGCACAGTGCTGTGGTCTGTGAATCGGTCAGTCAGTCATTTGCATGTCCCTTATGGAACTTTGCTTCCCTAGCAGCCCTCCTGTAGCCCTACCGGTTGTAACCAAGATGCCCTACTAATGATACATCCATTCACAAATCATCAATGATGTCTTGCAGCCATCTTCGCCTTGTTTCTTCCTCTCTTTCTTTTCCTCATTATGTACCCTTCCAAGACTGTCTTCTCTAAACTATCATGATGTTTAATATGTCCAAAATATTTAATGTTCTCTGTTTAATCTTCCTTACTAGCCAACCTTCTTCAATATTAAGTTCTTGTAGTATGGATATGTTTGTTCTTTTTTGTGTCCATAATACCTGAAGGACTTTTTTGTAGCATTTACATTCAAAGGCATTTATGTGTTGTCTGTGAATACTCTGTAAAAATGTTTGTTGAGAGTGGCTCTGGTGTTCACAGCTAGAAGATTGTACACTGGTCTCTGTAACTTGAGCTGTTGATGCTATCTCCTGAATTAGGTTTTGACATATGTGTATTTAGGACTCTTCTGATTATGTCAGTGTTCTAATGCACCCTCTACTGAAAGGTGCATTTATTTTGGAAGACTATGAATACAACACACAAACAAAAATATCTAAAATAATCTGACTTGGGTAAACAGAGATAAAGTGGTGAAACTCTGAAGATATCCATAAAAAGAACCACATAGTCTCAAGAATAGCATAAGAGTTTTAATACCAAGAATAATTCTCCCAAGACCAACAGAAGCACATTCAAGAACAGCATTGCAAATATGTTCATGGGGATTGATATGACAAAAGATCTTGACATAGTAAAAGGACAAAAGATTCTAACACAGTCAGTCACGCATAATCTATACCTAGGATGAATGAAATGAGCAAAATTAACAATGTCACTGTGATAAAGACTGAAGAATTATAAATCAATACAGAACAACATGTATCAATATAAATGCCAGATCTGTTTCTGTGCACTAAGGCACAGTTTTAAAGAGGTTATAAGAACACGTATGGACTTGTCCAGAGCGCATTTAGGTGATCTTAATTTCTCATTCATTCTGCCTTGGGCTACACGGCCGCTCCACGCAGCAAATATCAAAATGAGAGGTCTGATTTTTTTTTTTAACAGATAATGACACAATACATTAACTTGTTTCAAATATAAACAACTTTACAGATGTCACTGCTATGACAACGATAAGCCCATCCTCTTTTTTTCTTTCTCGGCCTAGTCATTTCCTAGGGAATGACCAGCTATACATCATAGTGATTTTCAACGGTGACATTTCAAATCTTTCATCACGCACGCATAAATATCAGGACAAAACTGAGTCAATTTAGCCACGTTAACCTCATAACTAAATGGAAAGTAACAAAATAAAAACAAACTCACCATCGCAATCAAAGAGAAAGTTATCGACATTGTCTAAAATCTCCTTGGCCTTATCGCGATCCATCATCTGAGCCATGGTCCGAGAGCAACGACCACTGTTCACTACTTGAACTAACAACCGTGTTCTCGAGTTGAAGAGCGTACGGAACATATATGACAGGTCCAGAATTTTCCTGCTTTCTCAACTTTGATTTATTGAAAAGCTGCTTGTATCCTATATCAAACATATAAGGTAGTTAATAATGAAGAATACTTGTGAGAAGGTTTCTTTTATTTTCATCCCTTTCTGGTATGATCGTCTGCGATTGTTACGTAAGATGTTCAGAGTAATCTAACCCTGAATAAAAGATTCGCCAGATTTAGCAGTATTTTTGTTTTTGTTTTTGTAGAGGCGAAGGATCGCCTTCCTTTGCACGCGAACGGTGATTACATCTCAAATGCTTGAAGTGTTCCTTCATGATAATTTTTCTGTTCCTCCACTGATCCTTACACCGCTGGATCCATAATTGGGAGCGTATCATCCATATAAATTACCCAAGTCAAAAAGTTCTCGACTTTGTAAGCACACCCACCCTTATCTCTTACTGAAGAAAGTGAAGCTCAAGTAAAAACCACTAAGACCTTCAAAGCCGGTTCATCATCATCATCGTCATCATCATCATCATCATTTGGTCCTCTCACACCATCCCGTCAGACTGTACACTATCATTTCTCTTGGTCTTCCTCTTGATCTTCTTCCTTCTATTTTTCCTATTGTTATAATATTTTCAATGCCCCCTCTTCTCATTGCATGTCCTGTGAAAGTACATTGTCTCTTATCTTTTTGACAAGGTTTTTTGTCTCTCCAGCTCTTCTCTTACATTCTTCATTAGTTATTTTTGCTGTCCAGGGGATTCGCAACATTCTTCTAATAAACACATTTCTGCTGCTTCCAGCGATTTTTTTTTTTTTTTTGGGCAGATCTGCCTATTGTCCATGATTCACTTCCATATAACAAGATAGGTTCAGTATAGCATTTTAGGACTCGTTTTCTAACATTCATTGATAAGGATGTGTTGGCTAATATGTTTCTCATTCTCTGAAATGCAGTCTTTGCTTGGCCTATTCTGTTCCTAATTTCTGTTCTGCATTTCCCATCTGAAGTTATTACTGCTCCAAGGTATTTGAATTTCTGCACCTGCTTTAGAATAGTTCAGTTTAATTTTATACTGCATGCTGATGGATTCTGTTTCTTAGATATAACCATAGTCTCTGTCTTTTTTATGTTCAAAGTAAGGCCTTTCTGTTCATTTTCTTTGGCAGTTTATCCAAAAGATTTTGCAGGTCTTGTTGGTTCTCAGCTATCAGTATTGTGTCATCAGCATACCGAAGATTGTTAATATTGTATCCTCCAATTTTTATGCCTGGTTCTGCGATGATCGTTCTTAGAGTATTCTCGTTGTATAGAGAAAAAGGGTCTGGAGATAGTACACATCCTTGTCGCAAAGATAGTACACATCCTTGTCGCACCCCTTGTTTTATAGGTTGATGTTTTCTATTTTCAACTCGAATTGCTGCTTCTTGCTGCCAGTATAGATGTTTTACAAAGCCGGTTACATAAAAAAAAAACTTTGAGGGGAGAGGGGCAGACAAAGATGGAAACTAATGTTGTAATAACCAAAAGAATGATGGTCAGACGTGGAGAAGAGCAGATCTGCACCGTGTCTACTGACGTCAAGAAGGACAGAAGTGTTAACTTTTCCCTGTCTCGAGTCATCGTGTTGGCCCTTTCGTGTTCTCATCGAGGTGCCTTGAGTCAACACAGTGACTGATGTTTTGTTTTCGTTAAAACCGGTGTAACGTTTAGACTGTAAACATTTAGCGCGCATGTCCCGTGACCTTTTTCAAAATGGCCTAAGAGTGATTAGTTACGAGCGATGTCGAGCGTGAAAAACGATGTTTTTAATCGAGAAATTTCAATTTTTGGTGATGTAGATAGGGGCATGGACATGCCATGTGACCAGACACTGTTCTTGAATGTATCCCAAGTAGATCTAGACATATTAGATGACTAGAGAAGTAGTTAGAATGTTATTTCAGACATTATTTTAGTGAGAATGTAACATAAAATTACAATACGACATCGACAGGCATATCTAGGCATCTCAGATTGTGAGTAGTGTACACCTACACCTATCCGATGGTAAGTATGATACATTTATTGTCCAAAAACATCCAATTACTTCTTTTTTTTCATAAAAAAAAAACTCTGCATTTATGAAATCTTCATACATAGTTTGTTATTTTGAAACATAATAAGTACAGTTTTTACATGGAAAAATTGTGTTTTCATTCACTTTTACTAATATGCTCCTATAAATATCAAGACCTGCGCTTTTAATCTGGCACCCAACTGAACGTCGGCATTTCATCCAGTGGCACGGAAAGAGGTTCAGTTTTACAACAACAACAAAAAAAAAGGTAGAAAGAGCGAGGAAAGTATTCAGGAATGAGAGTGGTCAGAACACCTATGAGTACGTAAAATTATGAACATACAATAGTCCAATATTTCGGTAAATGCCCTTTTCAAAGACCACATACAAAAGAACACAACAGACAAAAACAGGAAAACAGATGAAAAGTTAAACACTTAGCTCTTTTGGCATCTTCCTTGTAAGAAAGAATGGGCACAAAATGCGCTTAGATAGATGTATATAAGCACAAACAGGCTGAGAAATGAAATAAAGAGACCACAGTGAGTGAGCTAGGATTTGTTGTTGTTGTTTTTTTTTAAATAAATTTTAAATTGGTACAAATATATGTCTTTCACCCTGCATGAAGTATTTTCTTATATACCGGTTTTGTCGATACGACATTTAGTTCTTTATAGTTTTTTTTTTAATTTAATATTACGATTTATAAACATCAGCGGGATTTAAATGTACACGTGATTTCTTTTAGATCACATTTGCGGCGAGATTTAATCTTTACAAAATGATCACTCTCTGAACCAAATTAAAAACTTGCTGATTCTTCTCCATACAAATTTAGCATCATCAGATGACTGGCCCGATTATCCTCCAACAGGTTTCTCTGGTTGCTTTCTACTAATATATATATATATATATATATATATATATCTGAACCTTAAGTGCCCAGGGCACATGGGGCTTCCGCAAAGGTTTTCCACATATGCCTGTCCTTCGCCTTTTTTTCTGCTCTTGCCCAAGTGAGCCCTCTATTGCTCAACATCCTTTCTGTTGTTCTTCTCCATGTCTCTTTTGGTCTACCCTTATTTCTGTTCCCCTGTGGTGTCCATCTTAGTACTATTTTTGGTAGTGAGTTGTCAGTCATTCGGAGCATATGTCCCAACCATCGCCAGCGTCTTTCCTCAACAACTATTGTCAGTGGCTTCATCTGCATTTCTGCCAATAAGATGTTATTTCTTATGGTGTTTGGCCAGAATATTTTCCTAATTCTTCGTAAACATTTAGTCTGGAAAGAATTCAACTTGTTTTCTATGGTTTTGGTGATTTTCCAGCATTCACTTCCATAGAGTAGTACACTTAGAACATTACTCTTAAATATCCTGATTTTCATATTTATGCTTAGTTTTTTTTTTATTTCCATATGGTCTGCAGCACTGCAAAAGCCTGGTTTGCTCTAGTAAGTCTACTGTTGATGTCCTCTGTGCTGTCTCCATTTTCTACTACTCTGCTGCCAAGGTATACAAATTCGTTGACCTCTTCCACTAACTTGCTGTCTACTTTGAGTACATTTCTGTTGTTCACATTTTGCTTCATTAACTTTGTCTTTCCTACGTTGATCTTTAGTCCTATGTTGTTTGCATTCTGAGTTAGCTTGTTTATTTTATCTTGCATATCTTTGTGACTGCTTGATAATAGACAAATGTCGTACGCAAAGTCAAGGTCCTCCAGCACTGTGTCAAGGGTCCATTGTAATCCTTTGCGTTTGTCTGATGTTGCCTCCTTCATTAACCAGTCTACTGCTAAGATAAATAATGTTGGTGATAGTATACATCCCTGTTTCACTCCTGTTTGTACCCTAAAGCTGCTGGAGGTATGTTCTCCACAGATCACTTTGCACTGAAAACCCTCATATAGGGCTTTGATTACATTTACTATCTTGTGGGGGAGGATATGCCATCTTAGGATTTTCCACAGTGCATCTCTGTTGACACTGTCAAAGGTTTTCTCAAAATCTATGAATAATGCATATGTTGTGCTATGCCACTCATTTGCCTGTTCTAATATTTGTCTAAGTACAAATATGTGGTCTATGCATGATCTTCCTTTCCTAAATCCTGCCTGCTCTTTCCGAAGTTTTTCCTCAAGTGTTGGTACAATTCTGTTGATGATTATTCTGCAAAATACTTTACTGGTGAGTGGCAGTAGGGTAATGCCTTTCCAGTTCCCGCATTCTCTGAGGTCACCCTTCTTTGGTAGTTTTACTATAAGCCCAGTTTTCCACTCCTCTGGGGCTTTTTCTAGATCCCAAATTTGTTGTAATATCCGGCAAAGTTGTTTTGGTGTTTCTGTTTCTTCTGCTTTCAACATCTCAGCAGTCACTTCATCTTCACCTGGTGCCCTGTCTGATTTTAGCTTCTTTATCGCCTCCTTTACTTAACTTATTGTTATTGGTCCTGTATTGATGTTTAGTTCCGTTTTTGCTTCAGGTATGTCTATTGTTTGTGCTGCTTGTGTTCTGTTTAGTAGGGTGTTAAAGTGTTCCCTCCATCTTTCAATTTTTTCTCTTTCTTCACTGACCAGTTGTCCCTTTTGTGTCCTTACTGCACTTTCACATCTTGTGATGAAGTTACCTGTCATCTGCTTTGTGATTTTATATATGGTTTTCATGTCATTTGTGTATGCTGCTTTCTCTGCTGCTTCTGCTAAGTTGTCATAGTATTGACGTTTATCTTGACGGCATGATTCCTTCACTTCTTTGTCTTTTTGTGCATAATTGCTTAAAACTTGTTCTTTAAGCCGTTGTGATTTGGCGTTCAGTAATTTTTTCTTGATTTCTTTTCTTTGCTCTATCTTTTCCCATGTGGTCTTGCTTATCCATTCCTCTTTTTTGCCGTTTCCGATATCCCAGCACCTCTTTTGCTGTTTCCTGTAGTGTTTTATTGAACTCTAGTATGGACATTTCTGCTTCGTCTTGTAGGACACTGAAGCGGTTCTTAAGTACTATTGAGAATTCATTTCTTGTTTGCTGGTCTCTCAGTTTTCTTATATCAAAACGTATCTTTCTGTGTTCTCCGATTTTGGCTTTCCTTAATTTTAGTTTTATTTTTGCTACCAGAAGGTTGTGATCGCTTCCTATATCTGCTCCTTTCCTTGCTCGCACATCTTGTAGTGACAGTTTCCACTTGTTGTTTATTAGTATGTGATCGATTTGGTTTTCTGTGTTTTTATCTGGTGACCTCCAAGTCACCTTGTGGATGTTTTTATGTTGGAAAATTGTCCCTCCGATTTTGCATTCAGGGAGGCTGTGAGAGGGACGTTATGGAAATGACATGTCACATGAATGAATGAATGAATGAATGACCCAAGTTAACAAGGCAGTGCAGAGCCACCGGTGTTATACCACGTGATGAAATGTGTATCTAATTCCACTATTATCAAGTATCATACGTTAAGACTGGTTCTCCCAATGATGTAAGACGCGCGTCTGCACGGGGCTGCAATTTTTTTGGTGTGGGGGGTGGGGGGAGGATTGTGAAAAGTGGGATAAACTTTAAAAAAGCGAAAAATAATATGAAAATAAAATATTAAAACACACTCACACACACACATTTTCACTTATTATTGACCACCTTCATATGTTACTGGATCCGTAATAATGACGAGCCTAGAATCGGAAGAAACCTACACATTTTACCGTGATCCTCGAGATAACTCGTCAACTAGGTCACTAGGGGATACTCACTCATACATGAAAAAATTCTGCAGGGAGACCCTTCTAAAGTGCGCGGTATGAGAAGATATGAAGTTACTCAAGCAACCTATTGTCCACCATATCACCATATCTTCTTCTTCTTCGTTCGCTTCTACCACCAAAACCGCACTGTGATCCTACTGAATTTACGCCTGTGGTCCTCGTTAGGTCCCGTGATCTCCTGTGTGGTCCCCGAAAGGACCACACGAGATCCACGAGAGGACCACAAGGGGTTCAGAGTATCACAGGGCTTTAGCCTGTATTCTTGGTGGGTCTCAGAAGCGGGATTGCGTGAAGCCGTGGTTTTCATTGCACCAGTTTAGTCTATGGTTGGACTTTCTCACCGGAAAACCTCGACGTATTTAGGATATCAGTGCATCCCTGCTGGGTGAGAGGCGGTAGCCCACCCAGGCCAGAGTTGGACCTTCTCACCAGAAAACCTCGACGTGTTTTGAGATACCCGTGTATCACCGCCGGGTGAGAGGTGGTTGCCCATCCAGTCCAGAGTTGGACTTTCTCACCGGAAAACCTCAGCGTGATTAGGATACGCAAACATCCCCGCCGGGTGAGAGGTGGTTGCCTATCTAGACTGCCCTGGTCCAGTGTCTCCGACTTCAGCATTTTGTGGTCATGGCCGCTACCCTTCCTAGTTGTGACCAGGATGGAGCTTTTGTCCAGGAGGACGAATCCTCGCCACTAGTGACTTCCACCCCTGGGTTGAGCCGGTTTAGGCATAGTATCCCAGTATGGGCGTGTTTGGGACGTGACCGACCTCTAGAGCAGAGGTACTGTGACATGCATAGCCTTCAAGATTCACCCCTGGTGTGAGCCGGTTTAGGCAAAATTCACCAGTATGGGTGTATATCAGGCGTGACCGACCTCTAGAGCATATCACCATATAATATTATTGATTATGTCTTTTGCACTTTCATCCCTTAATTCGGTGAAATGCGGAGCTGATCCACCCCTATTAGCATACAAACGGGAACCCAATCATAAGGACACCCTCGTCCATAGCCACTTGAAGCAGAACCTTGCATATGTTGGCAATAGAAAATGTAAATGCCCTCACTGAGTTACCTGCTCTGTAGTCTGGGATATGAAAACGACCACCTTTCCAAAAACTATCCTCACTCTCCATGAGGGATTCACATGCGAATCCCACAATGTGATTTAAGTTATTGTATGCAAAAGATGCAGGATAACTTATATTGGTGAAACTGGCTCCAGATTAGGGGACCGCATGCAGAAACATCTATACGATATCACCCAGCATGCTCTGAAGCCAGTCCCGAATCATTTCAATGGCCCCAACCACAGAGGCAAATCTGACTTTCTGGTAACAGCCATCAAATGTCACGCAGAAGACAGAAGCCGCCTAGCGCTTGAGAACCGATACATTCAGGACGCTGGAACCACATGTTCTGAATTCGTTATTCAGCCACATCTAACATTCTTCTCTTCCACAATCCCTCCCCACTAAGCTCCACTCTCTTCTCAGTTGTTACACATAGTTCAGAACCTCCTCACAGCATGACATTACAGCCCCTCTACTCTAACTATAATCACATATTTCACCTTCTCCTGGCTAGATTACCACTGTATCACTCTCTCTCCCCTCCACGGTTTCCCCACCCACCACCCTCAGCTACGACCCACCTATCACACATCCCAAGTCTTCATTTAAAATACTTTACACTCCACTATGCACATTTCTGACACACTGCGTCGGACAAGCCGCAGGTTCTTACAAGTTACAGCTAAGTGCTCTATTCATTTTTTTTAAACACAGCATTCATATGAATTTATACTTTATATCCTCTCTCTATTTCTTTGTCCTGTGTGTTTTTGTATGCGCCGAAACGTCACAGCTGTGTACTCGTAATAAACCTGTTCCTACTTTCCCCCTAGCTTATACATAGTGGTATCACAGCTTTACTGCAGTGGCTCCGTGTATAGTTATATACTTATACACTAATTATTGTGTGTTATTAATTCGGTAAAGAGAAGAATGATATACATATAGTGATAACTGAATAAGAACCAACCAGTTTACCGAAAGGAGTTCCTTACCGAGTTGTGAGGCAAGTTTTCAACAGCTCTCTGTTTAATTAATGTGAATTTATATATTATTCTCTTTGTCCTGTATGTTTTTGTAAACGAAACGTCACAACTGTGTGCTGTTCCTACTTAAATAGTAAATAGTTAACATTTTGTTATCGCAGCTTTACTGTAGTAGCTTCTTTGAGTTACTCTTTCTCTCTCGCTTTTCATTACAGAAATCTTCTTGAAAGGTGATTACAAAACAATCGATCACATGACAGAAGTGTTAAAATGGCGAACTTTGGACATTTGGGAAATGAAATGCAGAAGTATTTTTCACAGTACGCAGTCCCGGTTGGCCTAACCCTTACCTCATTTGGAATTCTTTTATTTTTGAAGCGATTCAACATTCTCTATCAACTTTTCCACAAGGTGAGCAATTGCAAAGGTTTATATAAAAATAAACCAAGCCGGGACAAAGAGACACTCCGGTTTATAAATGTATAGACAAATAATGTTGTATGAACGGGTATAATAGGAATCAGCCTATGTGCAAAATTGTATGAAGACCATTTGGAAGAGAGTTTAAAGTGATTAAATGTGAAGAGCGTTCTTTAAAAAATTTTGGCGGTGTTAAAGAAGCATGAGACAACTCAGGGGTTAAAGTTCACATTTCTTCTATCACTTGTATTTTAACATAGTGGAGTTTATTGATATGTGAGAAATCATTTGTTTTGGAATTTAGGGATTACTCAGGAATTTTTTTTTTTACAATTTAAAAAGCTCCAAAAAGACATTGTTTTGCAGATTATCTAAACTAAAGTTTGCCCAAACATCATTTGACATGTACCAAAATGGTCATCAGACTGCAGAAAACATCATTCATTCCTGCATTCCCAACAGAGACTTAAGAACCCAAACATCTGTAGGGTGTGCATAAAGAACTCTTGCTGATGATGGGATTCATGGCAGCAGCCTATGCAGGTGGCTGAGCATATGAAACTGAATGAAGGAGGAAAAAAAATGCATATTTTAGTTTTACAGAGAAGGGAATACTGAGTATAATTTATTCATATGTGAATAGTTTTACAGAGAAGGGAATACTGGGTATAACTTATTCATATGTGAATAGTTTTACAGAGAAGGGAAGACTGAGTATAATTTATTCATATGTGAAATAACATTATGAAGTTCATGTGTTTTTTTTTTGGGGGGGGGGAATGGGGTTTGTGTTGTTTTTGTCATTTAATTCATTGTTAATTATATGCACAGCACTTTTCTCAAGAGTCCTTAAATATAGGATTCCAATTTGTTTTTATTTTTTAAATTACCTTTTTACATTCTCCCCCAACAGAGAATAAGCATATTTAAACTTTGAGCTCTTTTTTGTTGAGTTGGGGGTGAGAGGGTGGGGTGGGGAGGCATTTCATACTGGCTGAGAACCCCTCCACTAGATAGCTATAAGAATAAATTCTCTTAGAAGCTTCAGAACATCAGAAACTAGTTTAAGCAAAAAAGATTAGTGATAATTCTGTGGTTATGTCATGACCAGCTTATAGCAGATCACTAGAAAAGAGAATCACTTCATTTGAAATGAAATGTTACAGAAGAGCACTTAGATTATCATGGACAGAAAGAAAATCCTAATAATGGGATATTGATGGGATTAAGTGTTGTAGAAAGCTGGCTTGTAGACACCATCAAAGTTAGAAAGATACTTCAGCCATATCAAGAGACATGGAGAGGTTGATAGCAGAAGGCATAGTGCCTGGCAAAGGGATGACGTTGCTGCAGGTGGACTTGGGTCATGACAGAAAGTCTGAATATGCCGTTGTGTGATGTTTGTCAAGTTTCCTCATGATTGCAGTGCATTCAGAAAGACAGTGAGAGGGATAACATTCTGGAGAAAGACACACTTTGACAAACATGTCATGAAAAGACAATGATAATTCTGTGGCCATGTCATGAAAAGACAGAAGTTAGAGGATCAAAGAAAACTCAAGGAAAAAAGTAAAGAGTTGGAGGAAGTGAGAGAGAGAGAAGAGATTTGACTGATTGATCTTTATTTCAGAAGGGTTAAGAATTTGGCACACAGGCCCGTCTGACATTCTGTCCTTTATCATACAACTTTCACTCTCTTCCAGACATTCTACAAATATACTGCTCATATAACAAATATAATTAACAATAAAGTAACTACATACACATAAAAATGACTAACTACATACACATAAAATGACTACATACACATATAAATGACTAACTACATACACATAAAAATGACTGACTGCATACACATATAAATGACTATCTACCAAACAAAAATTTCATTACTAATCAGAATAATGAGTTCAATGTCTGTAAGAATAGTCTAAAATAATTTTTTAAATTTTGTGATTCATGGAGGCACGTAGTCGACATCAAATAGATAATGGAAAAGTTTGTAGTTGTAGGAAGGAGTATAGTTTATATATTTTATACTTGATGGGAGGATATTCCAAAGATGAGCAGCAGAATAAGTAAAGGTTTTCTTGTAAAGGTTAAGTCTAGGTTTTGGAAGACTTATGTTGTTCAAGCGTTGGCTGTACTTTGGGCTAAATTTAAACAGTTTCTGTAGATAAGGTGGAGCATGCCGTGAAAGAATTTGATGTACCAACTTGGCTTTGTTGAAGAGGAACCTGTTCTTAAGAGGCAGTATTTTGATACGTTTGTGGTGGTTAGTTGTTTGTACTTGATTTTTGTTACTAATAATCTTTATTGCTCACTTTTGAAGTGAGTATAGCCTCTTTGTATTTGACACTGAGCAACCATCCCAGATTATTGAGCAATAGTCTAAATGTTTGTATGTGTGATATGTAGTATGTCTTCCTTGTGTCTTGATCGATGAAGAGAGAGAGGGAGGGTAGGAGAGAGAGAGGAAGAGAGACACAAGAAAAGTAGCTGATCTGAAATAAATTGCACCAAGGACCACACAAAATGACATAGAGCATGATGTTATTGAGTTACTTTGCATATCTCATTAACATTTATATTGGTCATACATAATTTCACTGTTTGTACTGTTTCTATTTTGAAGGTTGATGAGAAATCCAAGAGACATGGAGGAGAGCTTGTTGCTGCAGTGCTTAAGGTGTGTAAGCAACCTGTTCTGCTTCTTCCCTTCTCTAAACACCTGAGACCAACCCTTCCTTGGTGTTATCTATGCCTCAACATTTACTTACAAAGGTCAGGTTAACTGGCATTAACTTGTGTATATTTCAGAGATACCGTTAATTCATATCTAGTGTTTAATATTTTATATAGGTCTGATAAATATGGGGGTTATGGTGTTAGTTCCCATGTTTTCCTTGATCTTTCAGCATATTCAAGGGTTGTGTGGTTGATATCATACCTGGTCATCTTTCTTTCCTCAACTCCAAGAAGAGATTCTATCGCTAGTCTGACATCTATAGCTGGTTCAGTTAAGATGCCTCTGCTAGACATAGATTTCTACAGCTGGTTTGACTGAGGCACCTCTGTTAGACATATTTCTACAGCTGGTTTGAGTGAGATGCTTCTGAGAGTTGTAGATTTCCACATCTGGTCCATTTGAGGTGCCTCTAACAAGCACAGATTTCTACATTTGGTTCAGGCATAGATTTCTGTGGCTGGTTGGATTGAGGTGCCTGTGACTAGCATCAAACCGTCATCCATCACAAAGAGGAACAAGTGCATTAGCCAGGGCACTACTAAGGCACTTTTTGAAAAATATGTCAATAATTAATTCAGTGGCCATGAGCCATTGAAGCCCTTGGGTCAGCATATAAAAAATCACTCTTGAAGACTCCAGCTGTTAAAGCAGGCTACATACATCCTCTCTCAAGCAGAGAGAATAGGTGTTAGTTTTCTGGTTATGACAAGGCAGTGCTTGAATAAAGACAATGTCTTGTGTGAGATGAAAGTCACCAACATTTTAGAATGTAACCACAGACAGTATCTGCAGATTCTTGTGAAGTTCTGTGTACTGCAAAACTGCATTCAACGGCATATTCAGAATGTGATTATGAGATGTGTGTAGTTAGTGTCAGGTTTACAGAATCACAGAACAACAGATTGGTATCTTCTCAGGTCAAAGCATGGAACTTTTTAATGTAATTCTACAGGGTGGGCGACAGAAAACCAGCCTCACAGAATGTGTAGATAGTTTGTTGCAGAACACTCCCATCAGACAAATGACAGTGCTATCATGGGATACGTGAAATGGGCTGGTTTTTTTTCATGATCTGCCCTGTATTATTTATATTCTTTTTTTTTTTTTTTAAGTTTTTGTTCAGGCCATCAGTGTTAATCTCATTTTCCTTCTAAAATTTTTCTCCAGGCCCACAATGTCAAGCATATTTTCACTCGAGCTCATTTTCCTTCTGAAATTTTTGTCCAGGCCCACAGTGTCAAGCATATTTTCACTGAAGCTCATTTTCCTTCTGAAATTTTTGTCCAGGCCCACAATGTCAAGCATATTTTCACTCTGACTGGAGGACATATATCTCCAATACTTGTGGCATGTGAGAACCAGGGCATCAGAGTTGTGGACACGAGACATGAAGTAAGTTAAGTAGCAACGCTAAGTCATCAGTAAGCACAATTAAGAAAGTTAGAAAAATGACTTATAAGCTGCTTTATATGTAAACATCAACAGAGATATAGCATAGCTCAGGGGATGTGGGGGTAAATTTGTAAGTCAGGATTAACCAAAATCTTTCATGGCCTAGCCAAGCTTCATTCATTCATTCATTTGCTTGCATGTCCCTTGTGGAACTTTGCCTCCCAAACAGCACTCCTGTAGGCCTCTCGGTTGTGAGCAAGATGGCCTGCTGCTGTTGCATCCATTTGCAGATCGCCAACGATGTCTTGCAGCCATCTTCGTTTTGGTCTTCCTCCTTTTCTTTTTCCCATTATGTATCCTTCCAATATGGTCTTCTCTAAATTATCATGACGTTTAATGTGTCCAAAATATTTAAGTTTTCTCTCTTTAATCCTCTTTACTAGCCAGCCTTCTTCAATATTAAGCTCTTGTAGTATAGATATATTTGTTCTTTTTTGTGTCCACGATATTTGGAGAACTCTTCTGTAGCATTTACATTCAAAGGCATTTATGTGTTTCTCAGCTGTTTTGTTAAGTGTCCAGGTCTCACAGGCATATGTTGCGATGGGAAAGATGCATGCCCTTAAAAATCTTATTTTTGTAGTTCTGTCTGCTCCTCTCCACAGATTCTTTATTTGTTTTATTTTCTGAAGAGCGATAGATGTCCTCCTTTTAATTTCCCTCATTGTATCTCCATTATTAGTTAGTAGTGATCCAAGATATTAAAAACTCTCCACTTCTTCCAATTTTTCCTCATGTATATATATTTCAGCTGCCTTGTTTGTTTTGTCAGCCAAGCCTAGTTGTTAAAAAAAGTTGGGCATCAGGGAAGGTATTTGCTTGCAAGAGAGCCCAGTTGAGTACAGAATACACACAGCTGTTTCTTAAAGAAAATATGACATTCAAATACCAGTAAAGAACTATACCAAGTTTGATTGTGAACTCTTATTAAAAGCTTAACGACACAGGGAAAATGATGAAACAGATTATTAAGAAAATATCCAGGGATACTGTGAACTCAAAAAAATAAAAAAAGAGAAAATTAACAATAAAAAAAAAAAACCACTGTTAAAGATAAGATATGAAATGATTCTGGAAACCAACTGCATGTTTTAGGGAATATGGAGAACTCGGAGAATATATATGCTTTTGTAAGGAGACAGTTTAAGGATAGAAAGATACAAAGAAACTAACAAGCCACATTGTGATTAAACCATAAATAACAGTAAGTCACATTAATCTATACCAGTCTGGTATGATGCCATTGTTTCAACTTCATCATGGCATCAGCTGCCAGTAGCAGTTTTAGGAAAATTAGAAGTTCTTTTTGCACTCCATGGTTCTAGCTTCAGATATCTTTATGTATTGTCCAGATAAATTATGCAGACTTTTGAAGGTCATGCTTTGCACCCCAAAATGTGTCTTCCAGTGTAGCTTCCTATGGCCAGAGCAGGGTTCTGGCTTCTTGGTAGAGGGGGCAGAACTGGAAGATATGCTCTCGAGTCTGGATGCCTGTTTTGCATGTGCAGTCAGAAGTGCATGAGAGGCTGAGCCGATATAGGTGTATTTGCATTCAGCAGTGTCCTGTGTTTAGTCTGAAGATGGCAATTTGCTCTTGACATGAGAGTTGCAAGCATCTGGTTGTTAGATGTGGGTTGTCCTGGTTAGTCCATAGATTTACTGCTGGCGAGATTCTTCAGCTGCCATGCATGGGGTGAAACTCCTTCTGGTCAATGAAGAAAAATGTGATTAGGGTTGGCGTGCGGCGCCACCATGGAAAAGGTAAAAGAAAGGATTAAGTGAAGTAACCAGTAGTCTCGAGGTCAGGGCTACTCAAATCATGGCACCTCTGCTCTAGAGGCCGGCCATGTCCTACGTACACCCATACTGGGGCAGATTGCCTAAACCAGCTTAACCCAGGGGTTAAACTAAGACACTGCTGGCGAGATTTTTCGGCTGTCGCGCATAGGGTGAAACCCCGGCCAATGAAGGAAATGAGAAAATGTGATTAGGGTTGCCATGTGGCACCAGTGTGGAAAAAGTGATGGAAAGGATAAAGTGAAGCTTAAACTGTATGTCCAGTAGTCTTGCCGCAAGACCTACTCATACCATGGCACCTCTGCTCTGGAGGCGGCCATGTCCTATATACACCCATACTGGTGAAATATGCCTAAACCGGCTTAACCCAGGGGTGAAACTTGATGACTACTCATGTCACGGTACCTCCGCTCTAGAGGTCGGTCATGTCCTAAATACGCCCATACTGAGTTAATACACCTAAACCGGCTTAACCCAGGGTGAAACTTACTAGTGGCGAGGATTTGTCCTCCTGGACAAAAGCTCTGTCCTGGTCACAACTAGGAAGGGTAGCGGCCACGACCACAAAATGCTGAAGTTGGAGACACTGGACCAGTGCAGTCTAGATAGGCAACCACCTCTCACCCGACAGGGATATATGCATATCCTAATCACGCTGAGATTTTCCAGTGAGAAAGTCCAGTGCTGGACTGAATGGACAATCACCTCTCACCCGGCGGGTATATGCTGATATCCAAACCACTTTGAGGTTTTCTGGTGAGAAAGTCCAACTCTAGATTAAACTGGTGCAACAAAAACCACAGTGTCACGCAATCCTGCTTCTGTGACCCACCGAGAATACAGGCCCAAGCCCCACAATACTCTGAACCTCTTGTGGTCCTCTCGGGGATCTCTTGTGGTCCTCTCAGGGACCACAGGAGGACAGGACCACAAGAGGATCACAGGGCGGTCTTGGTGGTAGAAGCGAACGAAGAAGAAGCCTATAGCTTTTTGTATTGATGCTTGATTATAGGTTTTTGCTTCACTTTATAGACCAGAACGAGATCAAGAACAGTAGAATGAAGTTTCTGGAAAGAGTTGCTTAAAATCATATTCTTTCAGAAGAGATTTAGTGGGGGTGAAGATGCCCAATAAGGCAGTCAGCAACCCATAACTGATATGCCAGTGTCAGGGTTAGCAACCCATAGTTGATATGCCAGTGTCAGGGTTAGCAACCCGTAGCTGATATGCCAGTGTCAGGGTTAGCAACCCGTAGCTGATATGCCAGTGTCAGGGTTAGCAACCCGTAGCTGATATGCCAGTGTCAGGGTTAGCAACCCATAGCTGACCATGACCCTGTCCCACCTCTCCGTGGTACCCCTAGTAACAGGCCTAGCCTGGCTAATGGGGCAGGGATCACCATAGTCCCCATGGTGGTGGAGTCTGCTAAAGAAGCATTGCACACCCCCTGCTTTTTAGCTGTACTCCGGGACTGAAAAAGTAGCCACCATAACCTGCTCCCGCACCAATACGATGCTGTATCTCAACATCTCTACGGCATCAGCTGCAAAGAACAACACCTCGCAGTTACAGGGAGTTCGTACAAGTACAAGTACAAAGAAATTTAGTAGCAGTTTGGTTGGTGTTTTGAAGTATTCATTTGGCATAGGAAGTATTTATACTGGGCCTACAACAATATGACCTTTGATTACTGTTGCAGATTATGGTGTGTAGTTCATGATATGTATGTGAGATGGTTTCTGAACCATAAAGAGTAAGGAAAACATGCAAGGAGTGCATCACTAAATTTTTCCACTTTTCACCAGGTGACTGCTGTTTTTGCAGCTGATGCTGTGGCCAGAATGTCAGGAACGGTGGGCGTGGCAGCTGTCACTGCTGGGCCAGGTAGTGTAATGATGAAGTCCCTGTAACATACAATTATGAGAGTTATAACATACAATTATGAGAGTTATAACATACAATTAAGAGAGTTATTTCACAGTATAGTTATCATAGTGTCTCAGTTTTATTTATCTTTATAAGATTATGTAAATGATGATCTGCAAATGGATGCATCAGCAGCAGACCATCTTGCTCACAACTGCGAGGCCTACTATAGTGCTGTTAGGGAGGCAAAGTTCCGCAAGGGACATGCAAACGAATGAATGAATGAAATGTCAACCTGCAGAAACGAGTGTCTTTTTGTATCTTAGTGTTTTGAGTTTGTTTTTTATAACTTTCATTATATTGTTTTATAATTGTGTTGTACAGGTTTTTATTTCTTTTTCTTTTTTTTTAAAATATGCATTTTAATCACATAGTGATTTTGTGTGTTCTGTAGGTGTTACTAATACAGTCACAGCAGTAAAAAATGCTCAGATGGCAGAATCTCCAGTGCTAGTGATAGGAGGAGCAGCAGCGACACTTCTGAAAGTGAGATGAGAAATAATTTACTTTGTTTCATGCTATTATTATTTTCTTTTTTTTTTTTTTTTAAATTGCTGACAGCCACTTTAAACATTTTTATTTACTGATGTTGTACTGTGTTGACAACTTTTGTGTTGCTCATTTTGTAAGCATAAATATTGCCTAATTCTTATGTATATATTTTTTCCAAATTATACTTGCATGGGTGAAGGCCCATAATGAAATAGTAGTGAGGAACCCATAGCAGACTACTTGTTGCAGTGCTGGAGAACCATTTGTTCATTCATTCATTTGCATGTCCTTGCGGAACTTTGCCTACCTAACAGCACTCCTGTAGGCCTCTCAGTTGTGAGCAAGATGGCCTGTTGCTGATGCATCCATTTGCAGATCATCCACGCTGTCTTGCAGCCATTTTCACCTTGGTCTTCCTCTCTTTCTTTTTCCCATTATGTACTCTAACCTTCCAAGATGGTCTTCTCTACATTATCATGATGTTTAATGTGTCCAAAATATTTAAGTTTTCTCTCTTTAATCCTCTCTACCAGCCAGCCTTCTTCAATATTAAGTTCTTGTAGTATGGATAATATGGATAATAATGGAGAACCATTAGCCAGCCAAGAAGAGCGTTTTCTGGCTCCCTGTGATGCCCCTGGAAACAGACAGTAACCTGGCAGAAAGAATAGGGATCACAGTGGGAAACAAACCTGGTCCTAAAAATATGCCAAGCTAAAGTTGGATGTGTTGGGCTGAAAAGTTGTATAGCTGCAACACAGCGTGACCAATGCTCTTCTGAGGGCAAATAACGAAGAAGAAATTATATCTAAATGACTGATAAATACCTCCTTTGTTCTTGTTATGTTGATGAAGTTACACTTGCTTTCATTATGTTGGTGAAGTTTAAACTATTGTTCCTTGACTTCCTCATTTATTTTGCTTCTAATTCTTTATTGTATTAAAATACATGGCCCAGAGTTATGGCATACTCTTTTCTGTCAACTCTTATCCTTTGTCTTCTTTCCAGTATGTTCTGTTCTCCTGGCAAACCGCTCATAAGCAGGTGTCAGTAACAACAGAGGCCATGTTACAAAATGTTTGTACCAAGAATCGTACAACTCTTGAATCCAAATCTAGAAGTTGTGAGCACTTGCCCTTTGACCTAATGTTAAGTAGCGGTAATTGCAAAAGTTCTTTCTAACTTTTTTGCTGTTCTGTATATATGTCACATTTGTTATGTCACAGATGGTTCTAATGTCATTGAGAGTGGGGCTTCTTCTTCTTCTCCTCCTTGATTGTTCTAACATCATTGAGAGTGGGGCTTCTTCTTCTCCTTAATTGTCCTAACATCATTGAGAGTGGCTTCTTCTTCTCCTCCTCCTTGATTGTTCTAACATCATTGAGAGTGGGGCTTCTTCTTCTCCTCCTTGATTGTTCTAACATCATTGAGAGTGGGGCTTCTTCTTCTCCTCCTCCTTGATTGTTCTAACATCATTGAGAGTGGGGCTTCTTCTTCTTCTCCTCCTTGATTGTTCTAACATCATTGAGAGTGGGGCTTCTTCTTCTTCTCCTCCTTGATTGTTCTAACGTCATTGAGAGTGGGGCTTCTTCTTATTCTCCTCCTTGATTGTTCTAACGTCATTGAGAGTGGGGCTTCTTCTTCTTCTCCTCCTTGATTGTTCTAACATCATTGAGAGTGGGGCTTCTTCTTCTGCTCTTCCTTCTCCTCTTCTCCTCCTCTTCTTCTTTCTTCCTCCTCCTTCTCTTCTTCTTCCTCATCTCCACATCCTCTTCTTCTTCTTCATCCTCCTCTTCTTCCTACTCTTCTTCTTTTGTCTCCTCATCCTCTTCTTCTTCTTCCTACTCTTCTTCTTCCACTTCCTCCTCCACCTCTTCTTCTATCATTCTCACATGTCATCTTGAATACTTTTGAAGAAATTAGAAGTCAGCTGGCCCATTCAAAAGATGATAGCACTCAATCTGTTGTGACCGGTGTGAAGCAAGAAACAAGTGATTGCTTAATCTTCTCGATTGTATTGGTAGTAGGCATCATTTCTCTGGTGGCTAGGCTTTGTGTTCAGTCTTTTATTCTTGTATGTTATTTTTATCATTAATTTAGTGTCCTCATATATCATACCTGTATCTGTCTGTGGTAATCTGCCATCTTCTTTTGATAGGATGTCTGCTGCTTCATTTCCAGGCATACCACATTGGGATGTAATCCACTGTATTACCATTGGTGAGAAAAGCTTACATACCTAAGACAATCTAATAATATGTGATTTACAGTTTCATAAGGATATATTTATTACTGTAATTGTGAAATGCACATTATAAAGGTAACCTTTCCAAGATGAGAAAATACATTAAATAATGCTTTTCAGGGTCGTGGAGCTTTGCAAGACATAGACCAGATTTCTCTGTTTAAGCCCTTGTGCAAATTCTGTGCAACTGTGACCACAGTTAGAGATATAGTGCCCACACTTCAGAAAGCCTTGCAGATTGCTCAGTCTGGGACACCAGGTTTGTGCTGTGTTTGACATGACAGACTTTTCTTGTAACCCTCACCCATTGTTTTATTCATTGTTTGCTCTCTCATGAGCTGTTGCCGTGGTGAGAGAGCTCGTGTGTGTCCCCCATGATCCAAAGAGAAATGCTGGCAGGAGCAGCAACTCCTAGCAGGGTCACCCACACCAGACAGGGGCTAGGCAAGGGACAACTCAAAATCTGCTGCCTTGTAAGATGACTGGTGGCAGATAAAGGCTGTGGAAGTAAACCTGAAAAAAAAAATATGTGTGCTAAAGATGGATGTATTGAGTCCAGGGTGCAAATTGAAGCAGACATGCAAAGAACTGTAGTACAGTGCAGCTCTCACTTGAATGACATTCATTATTTGACAAAATTGTTTTTTTTCTCCACTATTTTTTTAAAAATATATATATTAGGCAGGCCTGCATGCCCAGTTCTTAACCCTTTGAATATAAAGTTTGTTCATTTGTTAAATTCATTCTTTCTTTTGTCTCCACTGTTTCAAAATTTCAGTAGTAACATAAAAGATTATTCAATGTCTTCATGTTACACTTTTATTCTTTGTGCTATGTTTTTGTTATTTTCATGTTACTATTCAGCACATTAGCAATGCTGATGATGATTTTGTGGACATTAAATGACATTTCATGAGGGTTTTTTCCCTTAAATTATGCTATTGATTTGGCCACTGCATGTGACATCCTCTTAAAAAAGAGAGAATGTCATCATGTCAAGTGCTAAAAATGAATGCTTTGCACATGATCATCAGTGTGTTCATGGAAAACATGATATTCACATAAAAATCTATGAGACAAACACTGGCTGATAATTAGCCAAGCACAAAAAGTGAAAAGTAGAAAGATAATGGAGGAAAAGATAACTTTATTCTCTACTTGCCTTTACTAGTTATATGCTGATTTGATGCAGAACATTCCAGATAAACTAGTGTTTTGTCAGTTGAAGGTTACCAGTCTTTTGAGATTGCAGAAAAGAATGTTTAGTATCTAGTAGGCTTGTGTGGTATGAGCTGTGAATTCAGTCAGAAGCAATTTCTGGTGATATCATAGTCATAAGAAATAGCTGAGTTAGACAGTAGAGAAATGGTAGAGCCAGAGTCAGAAGCAATCTTGGATTCAGTTGGAGTCATCAGAAAAATACCATTTGTGAAGAAATAAGAGTCAGCAGAAAAAAACTGAGGTGTCTTGAGTCAGAGGTTTGACTGTACAGCTCTAGGTATATTCTTAATCTTTATCATATGTTTCTTTCATTCCCAGGTCCTGTTTTTGTAGAATTCCCCATAGATGTCCTCTACCCCTACCATCTGGTGAATAAAGAAGTTGGAATGAAAGAAAAAGGGCCTCTTAGTTTGCTACAACGAGTAATCAACTGGTATGTAATTGTTGTGTGGTCTTACTGAAATTTGTTTCAAGTGTATACTGATAGTTTTAAATATTTTCTTCACTTGTGTATGGCCGTGGCTCCTTTAGTTAAAACTTTGGTCTCATGTTTAGAATATGGAGTTTATTTCCTATTGATGTAGTAAAACATGGCGTTATTTTTGTGGCACTGCTTATTAACAATTTAAAAAATCAAATTAATTCTTAACTTGTCATGAACCCTTTAAAACACTTTTCCTTTTTAAAAAATTTAAACAAATAACCACAGTCATATTGTTTTTTTTTTGTTTGTTTTGTAGTTGAGAGTTCATAATTTTAAACAACCTGTGTATGGTTTATGGTATGAGTCATCATTGCACTCGAGACATGTCCATAGGTATTCCAATCCCCTCCCACCCCACCAAACATATCCTTCAGCATCCTGTGGCTGATAGTGCCTGTCCTATGTTGGCTGACAGGTTGTCTCGCATGCCCAGTATGCCTGTCATTCCTATCCCTGCCAGTCTGTATTGCCAGCTCTTTCAGTCTAATCAGCAATGTAGATTTGCTGCCCTCAAAGTCCTCCACTCTGTCTATCTCTCTGAGAGCATTAACAATATCAGCTCACTCCAGTGGTTGTCCATCTGCAATGATAGCAGAGCCAGCCAGTCTATCAGCTCTCTCATTTCCCTGGAAACCCACATGCCTAGGGACATAAGTGAAAGTGACTGCGATCATTGATTTCTGCAATGACTCAAGCCACTGCCTGTGTACAGAACCTGCCTCGACCTTCCAGATCATACTCATTGAATCACTTAGTATGCTGACATGGGTGTAGTCTTGTGACTCCAGCCAGATGAATGCTTTCATTACCGCTTGTGGTCATAATGAAGGCACCTCTGGCTTCCTAGATTGTTCTGCCTGCGGAAAGTGTTATAAATGCTCATGCACTCCCTTGCTGTCGTACAGCATTCGCAGGAAGTGAATTCTACTCCCTGCTTCTCTTGTCAAGCGTGACAATGCAAGGGAAAGGTGCCCCTGAGCGCTGGTGGCACAGGTACCCATTCCTCATTGGGGTTGATGTTGGGTTCACAGACCTGCTTGATGACACATTCTGCACGACCCATCTGTGATTTGTCCCTCTTTAGCCTGTCACACTTTTCTTTGAGGAGCTCTTGGAGCCGTGGGTGCTTTTTGTCTGCACTTATCTTGAGGTAAGCACGTGGCCTCCAGATCTTGATCCTGTGATTCGTGGTGGGGAAATCAAGAAGGTATCTCATCACTTGTAAACCATTGTAAACCTCAAGATAATTCACATGGCTTCATTTTGCACCTTTCCGAGTTTTTCAATCTGAGCAGGGCTTATGGCTGGGGCGTACTCGATGGGTGCAAGGACCAACCCCCAGTTCAGAAGTATATTAATAACCTCTGCTCAGTGTCGGCAACTGCCATGACCTTCATTGCAGATAGACCTTTTGCGAGCTTTTGTTATCATGTGGTCAACATGTTCCTTGGAAACATAAACTGCTGTCAGGCTTCACTCCCATATATGTCATCAAGTTAGTTCTTTTCACATCCTCACCACCCAGTCTCACAACAGGCATATCAGTGTTAACAATATGGTTGTTCAGTGAGAACCATGTCACTGATGCTTTTGTAGTGCATTAAAAACTTGACACCAGGAGAAAATTTGATCAAGTTCGTTCTGCAATGCATTGGCAGTCTCCTGTCTGTCTTTTCCATTTCAATACATTAAAATATCATCAGCAAATGACAGTCTTTCCCTCCCTCCCCTCCTGCAGATTGTTGTTCAGTGATTGTCACCGTATATACATTGAATAAGACTGATGATAACATAGACCTGTGTGGCAGACCTGGAAATGTTGTTATTGGCTCTGAAGATCAACTGCCACATCAGAAAACCACCTTTCTCTGGATCAGCTACAGCTATCCATCTGATGAGGAGAGGGTGTACTTTCGGTCTAAGAAGCATGCGCGTTAGGTAGTTGTGTGGTACTTTGTTGTGCCATCTTCTAAGTCTGTTGCGGCTGTGCATGTCCCTGGTTGGGCCTGAAATCCTTCAAAGACATCTTGAGCAAAGACTGCAGCATTGAGCCATGTCTTTTTGTTACTCCTGTACCCACGTCCTTCCAAGTAACTAGCAAGTTCATATGTAACAAAAAACAGCCTGTGACATGTAGCAGTACACTTCTTTTTCAGTCTTTCTGGAATTGCGAGCTGGTATTCTTTGCAGCTGATGTGGTGAAGATGTTGAGCCACAGCATTGTGGGAGCTTGGGAGCGGGTCATGGCAGCTATTTTTTTCAGTTCCTATGTGCATCTAAAAAACAGGAGGGTGTGCAGTACTTTTTTTTAACAGGCTCCACCACCATGGGGACTGGCAACCCCTGCCTCATTGTCCAGGCTAGGCCTGTTACTGGGAGTACAAACAAAGAGGTGGGACAGGGTCTTGGTCAGCTATGGTTCACCAACCCCGACTCTAGCCTGTGGGTTGCTGAGGCTGCCAAAATTGATAGCATTCTCACCCACTCTGTAGCAGTACACATCAGAAATGATACGAAGATCGTGCTTTGCTATGATATGACAGTCTCAGTGGCAGCATCACCAGGCTAATAAATAATCGTTACTCCCATCTGCTCTGTTAGGTACCTGGCCAACCACTTGAGCAACCTCTTTGCCGGGGCCTGGGAGAAAAGAGATGTTGGGCCTTTGCCAGTAAAGTTTCCTACAGCAAGTAGGAGCCAAGGTAAAAATGTGATAGCATTTATAAAGATATTGGTTTTTTTGTTTTTGTGTGTGTGCAATGTTTAAAACAAGCAGTAACTAAGGTAGATAAGTGGTAGATTTATAAACAGTGCAGAAAATATACAGATAAGAGATAAAGACCTAAATCATGGTTCAGATTGTTTGTTACTCATTTGAACATTCTCGGACATCAAGTTGAATGTCTTTGAAGAATGCAAATGCCTGGAAATACCATCTAATTTTTAATTAAAGATCAGATAAATACAAATGAAAATATAGAGGAGGAGTCCACTATGTTTCCGTAATCTCCTGTTTTGTTATATTATCTTAATTTTTATTTTCCATCAAGTTCAAAAGTGCATCGAGCTGATATCCAGGGCCAAGAAACCTGTTATTTTATTGGGCAGCCAAGCAACTTTACCACCAACACCGGCTGAGCAGTTAAGGAAATCTTTGGAGGTAGGTGTTTACTTCATTGTAGCATTTAATATGAACAGGAGGAAGTTTTAATAAATGTGACATTTTGTCCTTGTTACAGCTCCGGAATGCTGGTGTATAATGTAAGATGTTTTCCAGTTTTTAGTTCTGTAAAATGTTTAGTATCTTGAGATGAAATTTATTATATTATCATTATTTCACCCACCCTTTTCTTGGCTTGGCAACCATTGTACCCAACTGCCTCTCTTCTTTACTACCAGCCAGTCAGACTGGTATCACATCTCACAAGTTTTCATTTAAACATTCACAGTACTTGCACTTACAGATGCACCTTCTTGCAAGTCACAGTTAAGCACTCATTTTTTTCTGTTATGTTTTTTTTTTTTTCATTCTAATTTGTTGTACATCATTGATGTGAATTTATATTTACTCTTCTTTTCCTATTTCTTTGTCCTGTATGTTTTTGTATGATTAAGGTGTAAACTGAAATGTTACAACTGTATGCTTGTTAAATAGTGAAGCTGTTCTTACTTTTGTTCTGAATAGTCTTAACATTTTGTCACATTTATACCTCTATATCAGTATCCTTCTGAATGTAAGCCCTTTTATCTTAGACACAAAATTTCTTTGCTAATGTGAACTATTAATCTCTTAGCACTTTCGGTCTTCAGTGTATATTAGGTACATTCTTATCTTTCAGTTTTTTTTTTTTTTAGCATTTGAAACATTTATTTGAAAAATAATGGCATAACAGACTTAAGCATTAGAGCCAAACCAGTCATTTATGATCATATTTCTCCACTTTACTACACAGTTTCAACATCTGAAATCAAAACTTATTTCCCATTAGAGAACTCAAGAAATCAAAGCTAAACTGCTTTGTTCTTTTTCTTCATCATTTTTTTCTCAGATATTTTTTGCTGTCAGATATAAACTTCACCATATAAACTGTTTGCATGGATATGATGTTTCCAAATAACTTCTATTTCACTGTTATGTCCAAGGGTAAAAGCTGCTTTTCCACAATATTTCATGCAGTGTGGAGTTTTGTAGGACATACTCCACTGTTATTTCTAATTCACAGTGTGGGCAGGTTGGAATGATCTTATGGTTTTGTTCAGAATACTGTGTGACTAAACTCTGTTCATTTGCCCAGAGTTGATGTTCTTGGTAGAGGTTGATGATGATGATGATGATGGTGACATCAGTCTGTCAATTTTTAGGGGTTGTAAACAAGAAGATGGAATGATGTCTTCCAAGAGAACTGCAGTACCAAGTTTCTGAGGAAGCTCCACGGTCCTAGGAACCACATCTTCCCCTACCTTATTAGTCAGGCTCTTGTGGCATGGGTTGTTTGCTAATGTAAGATAGTAACTGGCTGTGATTTATTAGTCATAGTAACAGAGGATTAGATTGCAAAAACTTTAGATTGCAAAAGCAGCATTGTCCTTCAAAAATCTTGAGAACATATGGAATTCAAAAGTTACAGGCGCAAAAAAACCAAGTTAAGATCATTCAGTTCAAATGTGATATCCACCCTCATTTATGCATTCGAAAGCTGGAAATCAACTAAAGAAATAGACAAGAAATTAGACTCTTTTGAAAATAAATGCCTAAGGAAAATACTCGGTATAAAGTAGAACGAATTCAAGAACAACGCAGAGATAAGGCAGATGAGCAAACAACCTGTCTCATGGGTGATTAGAAAAAGAAGATGGGCATATATAGGCCATGTGATGAGAAGAAACAGTCAGAGAATACCAAAACAAGCTGTCAAGTGGAGCACAACAGGCTGAAGAAAAAGAGGTCGACCATTTGAAACTCTAAAGAGGACATTGTTAAGAGAAGCCAGTTTAGTGCGCATAACATCCCTTGATGAAGTTGAAAGACTCGCCGAGAACAGGAAAACTTGGCAAACAACTATGTGAGCCCTATGTGACGTTTAACGGCACGGGAAGGATGTAAGATGTAAGTAACAGAGGAGATACTACTGTTTCTAACCACACTGACACAAGCAATACCGTATCAGAAAGTTAACAGTTTTCAGCAAAAAGAGACATTCAACAGCAACAGATAAAGGTTGTCTGGTATAAAATATTACTTATAGCACTGTCTTTGATTTCATCATGTAGACCTTGGGTGTGCCATGTTTCCTTGGTGGAATGTCACGGGGCTTACTTGGTCGTCACAGCAATATACAAGCACGCCAGAAAAGAAGAGATGCCCTCAATGAAGCTGACCTTATTATTCTTGCAGGTAAGATCATATTTTATTGGTTTTTAGTTCATATTTTATATATATATATATATATACACACACACATGCACACAAGTACAAGTATATATATATATATAGCCAGAAAACTCTCTAATGTAGAAAGCAAAACAACACAACTCACATCATCAGAGAAGTATCCCCCAACCCCCAACCAGGCGTTTCAGGCCTTTAAACTTCATATGCTCTAAAGGCCTTGGGCCCCTCTGGGTCATGATTCCCAGAGGTCTGTGAGTTGTTGGTTATAGCCGCTGCATGAGGCTGAAGATGCTGTTCGAATTTTCATGTCTGTAACGTGTCAACGTTCCTACCTGTTTTTTTTTTTAGGTGGATTCCAATGAGCTGTCTTATATTACTGAGACCAAGTCCTTGAACACGCTTCGCATTTGTTGCTCTTGTTTGTCCACCTTGTCGCACTTGGTGATTTGTAAGACACACCCTGAGGGAAGCAAAAACATGAGCCACTTTTGCCGGCCACTAAGATGTTATCTTCCATTATATTGTCTCGATCATTGTTACCGTGTTGTATGGGGTCATTGCAAATTTTATACCAGGTCTTTCCAGGTCAGCGTTCCATTGTTCTCCACATTTGTGCCAGATCCGGAGCAAGACCTTTTCTGTTGTTTCTGAGAACCTTTTCAGTGCGCGTTTCCTTGCTTGTCCTTTTATGCCCAGTTGTTTACATATATTGTACGCTGATGTCACCACGAATCCTCTTGCCTCCCCACCTCAACACCAATCGCTTTAAATTTTGACACATGCCATACCTGTTTGACCAGATCACCGTATCTCACATTTTTGAACATGTGTTGTTCTTCTATTCTGGACTCATGGACTGCAAGTTCAAATAAAATTGAGTCCAGTTTCGAGGACGAGTACATTACAATGTCTGGTTGCTTTCCTGTCTCCTTCATGAGTGCAGGATATTCTCTTCACCCTGGTAGGTCAGCTGCCATCTCCCAGTCATTTGCTCCATCTAGAAGCGAGGGCAAGGGAGTGTTAAGAACTTTGATTTTGGATAATTTTCCAGCACCAATGAAGTGCTTGGGAAGGGTTTTGATTTATTTTCTGATTTTTGTTGCATCTGTCTCTCTGTCAAAAATACAGATTAGTTCTTCCAACACTCTGTTGTGTCGCCATGTGTAGCGGTTTTATGCCAGTGCTACTTTGCATGCTGACAGGACATGCTCCAAGGTTTACCAACTGCTGCTGAGTGAACACATAGGATCCAGGCATGATACTGATCACATCACACTTTCATGTGCCAATGATCTTGGAAATACGGGCCTAACATTAAATCCATATTGTGCCTAAATAGCATGGAAATGGGGATTTTATCTTTTTTTTTTTTTTTACCCATAGGAGCCGTGTGTGACTTCAGGCTAAGCTATGGCAGAGTTCTTCCAAGACGAAGCAAAATTGTTTCTATCAACCGAAACAAGGAACAACTTCTGAAGGTAGGCAAATCATGTGTTATCTGCAGTGATCTCATGCAAGTAGGCCTTTTGATACATGTAAAACATTTAAAGCTTGTTATTATCATTTGTTCATTTCTGTTGAAGTCTTGTTTAATCTAACAGATTGTTGTAAATAATGCTGCTCGATATTGTGCCATTTTGAATTCTTGAAGTTTAAAGAATCACAAAAAAGTAATATCAAATGCATGAATTAAAATAAAGGTGATTGTGAAAGTAGCACTTTCATACCATAGAGACACAAAAAAGGATACAGTGTTAGTGCCCAAAAAGGCACCAAGGGAGTATGGTGTTAATGTCCTTAGAAGTGCTTAGTTGGTAGGTTGTTAATATCCATATGGGCACCCAGGGGATATAGTGTTAGTGTCCATAGAGGCACCAACGGAATATGGTGTTAATGTCCGTAGAAGCACCCCTAGGAGCTATAATGTCAGTGCCTGTGTTTTCCTTGACCCCGTCAGCACACTAGAGGATGATGTGGTCTTTCCACAGCCAGGTACTTATTTCTAATTCTGGGTGATGGGTGACTGAGGCATCTCAGACTGGCTGCATTCAAACCACCAACTTTCACAATGAGAGATAATTACACTAACCATTTCATTATACTGGTCCCAAATGCATAAAAGGAGCAAATTAATTTACAGTATAATTGTGACATTGATAATCATATCATTAATATCTGAAATATTCACAAAGTGCAAGATATTTACAACTTCATCATCTTCTGTTTCTTTATTTCATCTTGAATTAGAACTCTGATATGTTCTGGAAGCCAACCCTTGCTGTCCAGTCCGATGTGGCCAGTTTTTTGGTTTCTGTTGTCAGTGGTCTTAAGGGTTACAAGTGCGACCCTGAATGGGTGAGACTGCTTCAGTCAAGGGACTTGGAGACTGAGAAAGCTAATATGTATGTCTTAGTTTATGTTTCTTGCTAAATGGAGTTGTCTTAGTTTATGTTTCTTGCTAAATGGAGTTGTCTTAGTTTATGTTTCTTGCTCATGAACTGTCACTTTATTGTTAAGTAGTTCATGTTTCTTTGCTAATGAGCTGTGAGTTTATTATGAAGTAGTTTATGTTATGGGATGCTGGAACCACATCGTTTGAACTCGTTATTCAGCTACATGTAACATTCTCCTCTTCCACAATCATAATCCCTCTCCACTAAGCTCCATTCTCTTCTCACTTGTTACACATTGTTCAGAACCTCCTCACAGCATCACATTACAACCCTCAATGGTCTCCCCACCCACCACCCTCACTTATAATCCACCTATCACACATCACAAGTCTCTATTTATACATTCTTTATGCTCCACCATATGCATTTCTGAATATTTCTGAATGAGCACATTTTGAACGAACACATTTTGAACAAACGCATTTCTGAACATACGTCAGAAAAGCTACATATTCTTTCAAGTTAAAGCTAAGCTACATATTCTTTCAAGTTAAAGCTAAGTGCCCTATTCATTTTATTTATTTATTTTATTATGCTAAAGACATGGTTCCAGTAAAGAAAACACAAAAGAATGGATGGATCACAGCAGGTACACTAGAACTGATAAAACAACGTAGAGAAACGAAGATGCAATGGAAAGTGACAAACAACAACAAAGAGAAATATAAAACTTTAACAAAAGAAGTACGAAGAAACATAAGAAAAGACAAAAAAAACAATACATACAAGATTGTTGTGAAAGAATAGAAGAACATCAGAAGTGTGGAAGAGATAGTGAAATTTTTAAAGAAATGAAGACATTGACGAGAAATGTCACACCTAAGCTAAATGTAATTTGTGATGAGATGAGAGACAGAGGAAATTCTAGAAAGATGGAAGGAATATTGCAAAGGAATGTATGAAACAACCAACTGTGAAAGCAGAAATCAACAGTATGAATTATTATTGGAGGAGAAAGAACCCGAACTGACAATAGAAGTTTTTTGGGCAATAAAGAATCTGAAAAATGGTAAATCACTAGGACGTGATGAGATAACAGCTGAATTTATTAAAGCAGGACAAAAGGAATGTGCAACAATCTATCATGTACTGTGTAAAAAGATATGGCATTCAGGTATTTGGCCAAAAGAATGGAAAAGAACTGTATTCATACCACTGCCAAAAAAGGGTAACCTGAAATTATGCACAAACTACAGAACTGTTGCCCTGATTAGTCATGCCAGTAAAATTCTGCTAAAAATCATAATGGGTAGACTTCGAAAGAAAATAGAAGAAGTCAGTATGGTCCAAGCTGGTTTCAGGCAAGGAAGAGGATCACGAGATCATATATTCAATATAAGATTAATAATAGAGAAATGCAGAGAGTATATGTGAATCTATATTTATACTTTATAGACTACTCAAAGGCATTTGATTGTGTACAACACCAGAAACTTTGGGAAATAATGGAAAAAATGGGATTTCCAAAACATTTGATACAATTAACATCACTGCTGTATCTAGACCAACAAGCAGCAGTAAGAATAAATGGTGAAACAACAATTTGGTTTGACATAAAACAAGGGGTCCGTCAGGGGTGCATATTGTCACCCTACTTATTTAACTTGTGTACTGAAAATATAATGAGGAATGTTAGATAAGATGTAGACAAAGAATATTACGATGCCATAACAATTGGAGGTTATGAAATACCAGAGATTAGATATGCTGATGACACAGTATTACTGTCCACAACACAAAAAGGAATGGAAAAACTAATTATGTCAGTCCATAAGAACAGCGAAGAGCAAAACCTCTATCTTAATGCAAAGAAAACTAAATTGATGACAACTGACAAAACAAACAAGGCAGCTGAAATATGTATCAATGAGGAAAAACTGGAAGAAGTGGAGAGTTTTGAATATCTTGGATCACTACTAACTAATAATGGAGATACAATGAGGGAAATTAAAAGGAGGACATCTATCGCTCTTCAGAAAGTAAAACAACTAAATAATCTGTGGAGAGGAGCAGACAGAACCACACAAATAAGATTTTAAAGGGCATGCATCTTTCCCATGGCAACATATGCCTGTGAGACCTGGACACTTAACAAAACAGCTGAGAAACACATAAATGCCTTTGAATATAAATGCTACAGAAGAGTTCTCCAAATATCGTGGACACAAAAAAGAACAAATATATCTATACTACAAGAGCTTGATATTGAAGAAGGCTGGCTAGTAAAGAAGATTAAAGAGAAAACTTAAATATTTTGGACACATTAAACGTCATGATAATCTAGAGAAGACCGTATTGGAAAGATACATAATGGGAAAAAGAAAGAGAGGAAGACCAAAACGAAGATGGCTGCAAAACGTCGTTGACGATCTGCAGATGGATTCATCAGCGGCAGGCCATCTTGCTCACAACCGAGAGGCCTACAGGAGTGCTGTTTGGGAGGCAGAGTTCCACAAGGGACATGCAAATGAATGAAATGAATTATGTTTTAACATACAATTTTTTATAAATAGGAAACTACGAGGCTTTGGTACAGTAAAGTAAGAGAACAAATTTTGTAGGATTAGACCTCGAAAAAATCGTAGACAAAGCACTTTAGTGAGACGTGAGAGAAAGAAAAATCACAAGAGAATTACCTGGGATTCAAGCACGGACTCCGGTAGGATGAGCAGCCGTCTAGCCATGAGAGAACAGTGTACTATCGACTTAGCCAACTAGCACCCCAAAAAAGGTGTTTTGTTGACATAGTCTTTAGTAACTGCTCAGCAGACATGAGGGATCGTGACACCCGGAAAGAAACGAGGTCGTGACGCAGAAATTCTGTAGCTTAGATTCATTCTCTCTAGCAGGTACCAACTAGACAAACATACACACGGTCTCCTGCCATGTCTGGTGCAAACTTGAACAACAACAAACGAACGAATACTTATTACATGAAGTTAGTTTCAGGTATAGTTTTAAGGAACAATTTTTTATAAATGTTTTAACATAGGATTCATTCGAACCTATACTTTATCTCCTCTCTCTAATTCTTCATCCTGTATGTGTTTGTATAATTAAGGCTCACACTGAAACGTCACAGTTTTGTAGTCGTTAAATAATAAACCTGTTCCTACTTGTTTCTTAATTTATACACTTTGCTATCACAGCTTTACTTGCAGTGCTTTGTGTATAGTTGTATACTTGTACACTAATTATTGATTGTAAAGTAGTTTGTGTTTCTTACTAAATGAGCTATAGCTCGTTTGTAAAGTAGTTTGTTTCTTAATAATTGAGCTATAATTTTATTGTAATGTAGTTTGTTTCTTGCTAATGAGCTATGACTTTATAGGCAAGTAGTTTCTGTTTCTTGCTAAACGAGTGAAAGCTTGAGTGTGAAGTGTGAATGTAGTGATTAAAAAAAAGGCATTTGAATTTGGCTGTCAAGAAAAAAAAATAAAGACTTGAAGAAAGCACAATTTCAGCAATAAAAAAAAAATTGATGATGATATAATAGTGAGGCAGAAAGAGAGATAGATAGAGAAAGAGGACAGATAATGAACAGTCAGACATGTGATAGTGAGCATGTTTTTTTATTTTTGCAACATCAGTGCAGTGACAAGACTGTGGGAGCCACTTGGCTTAACAGAAAAAGATGATTTAATTCTGGCATTAGAGTCATGCAGATTGCTTCATGCTTCTACTTATTTAGCAAGATACATAAAATAAAGTTATAGTTCATTTAGCAAGAAACATAAATTACCTCACAATAGAGTTCTAGCTCATTTTTGATCATTTTGCACATTTTTGGGCTCTTTTTAAAAAAAATATAATTGTGTCTGTGCACACATGTGCTTGTTTATGCGTGTGGGTGATGAGTGAGTGAGGTGGAAGTTGGGGGGGGGGGGGGGTGAGGGTTGATCTTGCTGGCTTTTCGATGAAAAGAAAGAATAATTAACCAAGAACTGTCTCAAAAGAAAATTATATGTATGTATTTTTTTATCCTTATATATATATATATATATATATATATCAGCCTATAACTTTGAAATAGACTAACATAAAGTGTCAGGCGGAAACAGAAGCATCAAAAAAAGGTTCTCAGATATAGCAGAAAAGACTTCATGTAGGGTGTGAAGCATGCTAAGCAAGCAGTGGGAGAGTTAAATACCTCAAACTGTGGTTTCTGAAGCTGGTCCTGTGTGACAGAATTACTTAAGATGTGCTTCAAGATTCAGTGTCATTTGGGAGATGGCGGTTCAGCTCCAGAAGGAGATAGGAAGAGCTGGGAGACAAAACCCCACAAAAAAAAAACTCACAACCTCTGGAAGTCATGATCCAGTGCTAGCACAATAGGAGTTTAAGGGGTCAGAATACTTATCTGATGGATAAGGATGAGGAAATCCTCCAGTGATTTAGGGAGTTCTGCGTTGTTTCTTACACTATACTTGTTTTCCACTCTATAGTTGATTCCCCACTCTACAGTTGTTTTCCACTCTTTGGTAGAGGGTTTCCTGCCTATAAAATGTGTGTTTGTCTTCAGTGCCAAATGCTCAGATGTAACTGATGTCCATTTGAACCCTATCAAAGTTCTGCATGTTGTGGAAGAAGTTCTGTCAGACGACGCTATCCTGGTTGCGGATGGAGGGGACTTTGTAGCCACTGCAGCTTACATTCTGAGGTTTGTGTCATTATCTACTTTACAAATAAAGGAACATGAATTTAACAGTGAAACAGTCAAGAAATAACCATGAATTGTAGAGAATCATGTACTGATGAGTTTTTGGATGGAGAAGTGGGTGGATATAATTACTTTATCACCCTCTTGTGTGTTGAGAACAGGTCACTTTTGTCTCTTTCCCTATTGACCAACATTATTTGTCTCCATGGCACAATGCGTCCTGCATTCTTTTCTTATGATACCTCAATTAATGACTGACTTTTTGCAAGATCTGTATGTCTATTTCTCATAGATAGGAAAATGTTGAATAAATTATTCAGTTATTGATTTATTTTGGTTTTAAAACTTAATATTCATTTCTTGAATTTTTTTTTTTTTAGCATGACTACCACATGTTTATGTCTTGCCAGATGTATCCATCAATTTCTTTTTATCTGAAACTCTTAGACCTCGTGGGCCGTTGAGATGGTTGGATCCAGGAGCATTTGGAACTCTTGGAGTTGGAGGTGGATTTGCTCTTGGTGCAAAATTGTGCCGTCCTGAATCGGATGTGTGGATAATATATGGAGATGGATCACTGGGATATAGCATAGTAGAGTTTGACACATACACAAGGCATAAGGTAAAGTTGGGCATGTGATCAAATTTTAGATAATTGTTTAGTATATTCATGACATTTACATTTGATATAAAAGTTAACTAATAGTATTTATATAGAATCAGATCAGATAGTGCCATGCTGATAGGTGCAGGCAGTCATCTCTCTCAATCTCACTTGATCCTCCCTGTCTCGAATCAAGTCATTTTGCTATTTTCCTGCCAAACCATGCTGTCAGTCCATCCGGGTGTTTCTGTCTTCTTCGTCCTCTTTGTCTTTTGCCATTTATCTTTCCAGTCATGACCAGTTTTTCAAGATCTTCGTGTTTGCTGATGTGTCTGAGAAACTTTGTTTTTTTCTTACGTGCGGCACTAGTTTGAGATGTTCCTTTGCTTGCTGTAATTATATTTATATAGGATGCAAGGTAAATTAATAACATTTATGCACAATGCAAAACAGGTGGATGACAGTTGCAGAGTATTTGAGGTAAATTAATGACATTACACAGAGTGCAAGGTAAATTGATGATATTTTCACGGGATACAAATTAGTGACATTTATACAAGGTACAAGGTTAATTGATAACATGATGTAAATTAGCAGCAGTCAAAAGATTTGAACATCCATAAGATAAATTACATAATTACATATTTCATAAAATAATTTTACATTTTGATATAGATATGTAAGGTTTGAAGCAAGTTATAAACAAATATAAAATACATAAATTGAAGTTTTAACATACACTGACTGTGATGCAAAAAAATACATAGAAATTGTGGATGTAATACAGTGATGTAATCATTGCATTTGATGAGGAGTGATGCCCTGTCTCATACAGCTGGGCCAAAACTATAACCAAGCATCAGTGCTAGAAGCTATGGACTGACCAGCACAGCCTACCATCTGACAACCAGATAACACAATCCCCTTTTCAAGAACAAACCACCATCTTCATACTACACATGAAACACTGCCGGGTTATGAGCACACCTGTGTCACTTTGGCCTGTCACACACCCCCTTGACTGCACATGTGAAACAAGACATTCAGACTCCTGAGCACCTCTTGCATCTCTCCCCCACCCCCCCCCCCCCACCCCTCAACCAAAAAAAAAGCTCAAACCCAGCTCTGGCCACAGGGAGCTACGTTGTAAGACAAACAGTCCAAAAGACTACACAGTTTATCCAGACAATAAATATAGATGTCTGAGGCCAAAACCATGAAGTACAGATGAAAAAAAGATGATGATGAGGAATGAGCTGTGATTCCCAGAGTAGGACATGAGAAGCGGGCTTCTTTCTAAGGTTCGTCACCGGGGGGGGGGGGGGGGGGGGGAGAGGAATTTAAGATTGAATTGACTAAACTGATTGTGATACAGTCTCCAAAGCAGTCTCTGACATGGAGCAGTGACTCTCACCACTTCAGCTTCCAGCTCACACCAGATGTAAGAGTAGGTACTCAGCGTATTGTGTTGAGGATAAATTTCTTTCAGAGATGAAGAATACCTATCCAGATCATGCATACCTCAATCTCAGATAAAATAAATGGGACTTTACCTGAGTCATAGAGGGTGAATAGAAAAAAAAAAGCATTTAGAACATTCCCATTCAACAGACCATGATGCAGTATCATATTGACTTGTTTATTTGGAGCACTACTTGAAAAGAAGCAGTAAATGGTTTTAACTAGCAAAGGTTTGATAGCCTTGACAGCCGTCATCTCTGTATTATAGGAAGCAGTAAACAGTTTTAACTAGCAAAGGTTTGATAGCCTCGATAGCCGTCATCTCTGTAGTATAGGAAGCAGTAAACAGTTTAAACTAGCAAAAGTTTGATAGCCTTGACAGCCGTCATCTCTGTATTATAGGAAACAGTAAACAGTTTTAACTAGCAAAGGTTTGATAGCCTTGACAGCCTCTGTAGTATAGGAAACAGTAAACAGTTTTAACTAGCAAAGGTTTGATAGCCTCGACAGCCATCATCTCTGTAGTATACTAGACCCCCTTACAGACCAAGACCCGCGTTTTTACTCCCGCACACCAGATCACGTCCGTATTTCGTCCAACGCACGGGAAGAGTTAACTAACAAAGGTTTGATAGCCTCGACAGCCATCATCTCTGTAGTATAGGAAACAGTAAACAGTTTTAACTAGCAAAGGTTTGATAGCCTCGACAGCCGTCATCTCTGTAGTATCGGAAACAGTGAACAGTTTTAACTAGCAAAGGTTTGATAGCCTCAACAGCCGTCATCTCTGTAATATAGGAAGCAGTGATGACTGCTTGAGTAATGGCACAGTTGTCAATGCTGGCAAGCCAGAACTGGCCAAGAACCCCTTCCCCTCTTTTCTTTTGGTGCTCCTTATAACAGGTAAAGTAATGGGGTAAGTCTCGCTGTGATTCTCATGTTAGATATGCTGAGTACTGAGAAGCTCACCTCTCAAGTCCACTTTGAGTCTTCAGTCTAGCCACTAGTGGTTCAACATGATGGCTGTGTTCCAATGTCTTTACGCCAATGTCTTCATGTATATCTCAGTTCCAGAAACACATTCTAATAGTCATATCATTACTAAAATGATATGGTGCTTTTTTGTTTTTTTCCTTGTTCATTGCACAACTTTTACATTAGATGGACAAAATGTACACTGATTTTTCCAAACTTCCAAAAAGGACTACCATAGCTAGAGATGAGGTGAAGGATAAGCCTTCCACTCTTAATTAAATGTCTCCAGGGTGTGCGTCTCAAATAGCCTGTGACACTCAAGCCCAACACCTGGCTGTCCCTTCTCATGGCAGAACTGTTTAAATGAACAGGAGAGGCACGAAAGGTGAGTAACTGGCACCTGAAAACCAGATGCTTCAGATAGATGGGACTCAGTAACCTGGAAGGGCAGCTCATCTAGGAGAAGGAAAACTCTGATTTCAAACCACTGCTGACTTGCAGGGTAGGCTCTGGTTAAAGCCAAAAGTCCTGAGGAGTAAACCAGATACAAATCTGAAGGTAGGCAGTGGGAAACTACCACTGTACTTCCCAAGAATATATCATGGACAACAACAATCAGCAAATTTGTGGGGCATATTTGGAGGAGAGGCAGGCTAGAACAGGGAAGATCGAAAGTACAAGAGACAGGGGTAGACAGAGAGAAAATATGTTTGATGGTTTGGCATCCTGGCATAAGAAATGCTGAGTGACAAGCCTGTTGAGATGCACAAGGGATCGAGGGTTATGGAAGGACATGATATGCTACACTTGTGTCGGAGACACTGGACCAGTACAGTCTAGATAGGCAACCACCTCTCACCTGACGGAGATGCATATCCTAATCATACTGAGGTTTTATGGTGAGAAAGTTCAATGCTGGACTGGATGAGCAACCACCTCTCACCCGGTGGGGATACATGGATATCCCAAAACACGTTGAGGTTTTCCGATGAGAAAGTCCAACTCTAGATTAAACCGGTGCAACGAAAAACCACGGTGTCACGCATTCCCACTTCTGCAACCCACCAGGAATATAGTCCCAAGCCCCGTGATACTCTGAATCTCTTGTGGTCCCCTTGGGGATCTCGTGCAGTCCTCTCGGAGACCACAGGAGGGCCGCATGAACTATCAAGGACTGCAGGAGCAAATTCAGTAGGATTGCGGGGCGGTCTTGGTGGTAGAAGCGAAAGAAGAAGAAGAAGCTACACTTATGAGCAGGGACATTGAGAGAGAAAGAGACTGTCCTCATGTTTATGAGTTTTCACTCTCTTTTGTTTTGCCTTAGTCCAGGTTGTGGAATATACGGGTCTTTTTCAATTTATTCTACTTGAAACATCATTTGTATTTCAAACATATTTTGTATTTTATTCAATCAGACACCAGTGCTAGCTCTTGTGGGCAATGATGCAAGTTGGATGCAGATATCTAGAGAACAAGTACCAATATTTGGGTCCAATGTAGCATGTAAGCTTGAGGTCAGTATCTCTGCTAGTTTAAAAAAATAATTACATTTACAAAAGTATGTGGTCATTGTTGAATCCTTGTTAATACATTTTTGTTTAGCAAATTTTCACCTCTGGTATTTTGGTATTTTGTTTTTCCGGAAGTTCATCACAGTTTTTATTAAATAATTTTATTGCATAGGGTTTGCCAGTTAAGATTTTTCTTTTTCAAAAGTAGAAAATATAGTGATGAGACTACCTGATGTATGTAGCAGTTTTCTGAAAGATGAACCTGTTTTCCTCTTCTTCTTCTTCTTCTTCGTTCGCACTGTCTGTCTATATCTGCAGTCCTGTCTCTTGGATAAATTTCACTGTTTTTTGTAACTCATGTATGGAACCGTAGAGCTTATCTTCTTTAGTGGTTTCACTGGGCCAGTAATTATTTCTCAGTGTCTCGTAGTTGATGCAGTTCTGGAGGATATGTTCCACGGTTTGGGGCACCTGGGCACATGTACATAGATTAGTAGTACCAACCTTAAACTTTGTATACATATGACTTCGGAGTCGGCTGTGTCCTGTTCGGAGACGGAAGATGGTGACTTGTTCCTTTCTGTTTAGCATGTGATAGTCATCATGTGGTGGTGTTTGTGGCTTCCTGTAGGTTTTTATCATGCTTTTCTTCTGATTATAGGTGGCTGGTATGTCTGGTTGCTCCATTTCAGTGCCCTCTTTGGCCAGATGGTCAGCTTTCTCATTGCCTGGTATCCCACAGTGGGAGGGAATCCATTGCAAAGTGACTCCATGTTGTAAGCCAATTTTTGACAAGGCATCCTTAAGGTCTGGTAGTTTGTTGCAGTGAAGAGCCTCCAGTACTGATCTTGCATCTGTGAGAATTACTACAGGACATGTATCAATTCTGGATTCTGATAGTTTTTCAACTGCAGCAATAATTGCCCTAACTTCTGCATCAAAGTTGTTGCAGTATTTACCAGTGGGTATGGAAATCTTGTCAATGGTGTTGTTTGGATATTCAATATATGCTCCTGCCCCACCATTTTTTATGGCATTATGTGCAGATCCATCTGTATACACACGTATCCAGGTGTCACATGGATATTTGTCATCTAGAACACTAAGTGTGGCTATTGATCTTACAAGACTGCTCTGCATCTCACCATTCTGCACACCTTTCACTTCAGTCTGAATAGTTATTTGTGTATAATCTGCTTCTTTCCATGGTGTATGCTCTGGTACAGATGATAATGGAGTGACTACAGTTGGAAGGTCAGGTATCAGCTTACGCATACGCTTGGCCTGATGAATGAAGCTGCTTCTTTTAAGCTGTCCTAATGCCAAGTTATTGAATCTCTCCTTCAGGGGATGGCTTACAGAGCTAAGGAATTTTTCTCCCATGGTCATGACCTTTGTGTCTCTACGTTCCTTTAGCGGTTGAACACCAACTATTTTCTGCATTTCTACTATTGGTGTGGACCTCATGGCACCTGTGATAATCCGTAGTGACTGATTTTGAACCTTGTCTAGATTATGCAGCGTAGTGTTTGATGCTGTGCACCAAGATGTTGAGCCATATTCTAAATGTGGTAGAATACTTTGCTGATATACATTCTTGAGGATTCTTTCACTAGCTCCCCATGTAGTCCCACTCAATTTTCTTAATATGGCTAGTTTTCTTCTGGCTTTTGCTTCTGCACTGTTGATGTGTTGCTTCCAAGTCAGTTTTGAGTCAAGAGTCACTCCTAAGTAAGTGGGTTGGTTGTCCATCCTTAAGGGTATTTCATTTACAAAGATCTTACCTGCTTTCTGTTTAGATGAGAGGGTGAACAGAGTGGTACTTGATTTCTCTGTGTTGATACTTACACACCATTTGTTTGTCCATGATGTCAAGATGTCTGCTGCTCTTTGGAGTCTCTGTGTAGCAACTGTCGCATATTCATCTGTACACCACATGACCAGATCATCTGCATACAGTGCTGCTTTGATTCCATAGGGAAGTTCCTTGACCAGGTCATTAATGAATACAAGGAATAGTGTAGGCGAAAGGACTCCTCCTTGTGATACACCGTGTCGCAGAAGTACTTTCTGGCTTTTGTGTCCATCCATTACTACTCTAGCTCTTCTATTGTGTAAATAGGACTTTATCCAGTTGTACAGTCTTCCATTCACATTGCAGTTTCTTAGTTTCCACAACAGACCTTTTTTCCATACTTTATCAAAGGCTTTCTTCAGGTCTATCCACGCTGCTAGTACAAGGTTTTTCTCTTGGAATGCATCTTCAATCTCTTGAGAGAGATAGGTCACTTGATCTTCCGTACTGTAGTACTGCCTAAATCCTGCTTGTTGTGGAACGAGAAGGTTTTCACTTTCTAGGTACCATTTTAGCCTCAGGTCAATGATGCGTTCCATCGTTTTGCATAGGCAGCTAGTGAGACTGATTGGCCTGTAGCTGGAGGCAGTATCACTGTTTTTCCCTGGTTTTAGCAGTGGTACCATGCTTGCTTCCTTCCAGATTTGAGGTAACTTACCTGTGCTCCAGCACATATTGAAAATATCCAACAGCTTTCCCATTGCTGCCATTCCCAGGTTCTTGATCATTTCATTGGACACTCCATCTGGTCCTGGTGATTTCCTTGGTTTCAGTTTACTAACTGCTAGGTCTAACTCACTGCGTGTGATTGGTGCATCCATGACCTCCACTTTTCTGACTTGTTCCTCCTCTTTCTGTGGCTCGATGCGCACTGTACGCTCCTTCTCTGGATGGATATCAATGTTGCAGTCCTGTGCAAACATGCGAGCAAAGTGATCTGCTACCTGCTTACCTGTAAGAGTTTTCCCATCCTCTATTAGTGTAATCTTTGTACTTCTTCCAGTACTCTCATCATTTAACTGTTTGATTAGTTTCCACAGTTTCCTTCCATCCTTTTCAAAGTTTAGGGACTCTGTTTTCTCTCTCCAACTTTCCCGTCTGGCTTGCAGCTTTGCTCTCTGAAATTTGGCCTTAGAATGTTGGTAATTATTGTGGTGTTCTTGGCATGGTCTATTTTCTGCTTGCTTTCGAGCTGCTTCCACGTCATCATGGAGTTTTCCCAGCTCACTAGACCAGTATGGTTTATAGTCCCTGCGAGCTCCTCTGGGAATGGTTTCATGAGCAGCCTGAAGGATACAAGCATTGAACTCCTTCACTATACTGTTAATATCCTTACCTTCTATGGACAGCTGTCCCACCAGGATACCTGTACGATGTCTGTACATTGTCCAGTTTGCTTTTTTATAGTTCCATCTGGGGAGAGGGTTACTGGTGTTAAGGAGTTCATTTTCTATTGTCAGGAAGACTGGTCGATGGTCGCTACCTCCAAGTTGTTTTCCAACTTCACGTGTAATGTTCCACCTGTTTTCCTGAAACAGTCTTAATTAATGTTGGATTCCAACATTTTAATGGCATTCATTTCATTAAAATCCAGTACATGTTAAAAAAATTTGTATCAAGAAATTAATAATTATTGATTGTTGCTGTACCGCACATCACACTTTATACATAGCTTCAAGCAGTGTAGGATTTTTAATCTGTTACCAATTTTGTTATTGAAGATCTACAGCAAAAATGATTGTTTATTCTGTGTTCCTTAGTTCTGCGAGTACGAGGCTAGCGTGGAGGGGCTAGGAGGCAAAGGTCTACGGCTGGACAGAACCAATGAGGGTGAGATGGAAAATGTTCTCCGTAAAGCTGTTGAGGAGTACCGCAAAGGGAGCAGCGTATTGATAAATGTGCTTATTGGGAAGACTAATTTTCGAGATGGAAGTATTTCTGTGTAGTTTATCATATTTACCAGATTTTTCATTTTATTGTGTATACTTGGTGGAGTTTATTTTTTTTCAGTAAATTTGTTAAACAGAGTTGTTTCCGGTTGAGCATTTGATACTTGAAACAGATCTCTTTATGGTGAAATGGATGACATACTGTTACAGTGTATATGTCTATGGCAGTGATTCTCACTGGGAAGGAAGATGGCTTTCCAGGAAAAAAATATCAGATCTCTAGTTACTCCCGTAAAATGATCACCATAACCAACTCCCAAGCAGACACAGTGCTGTCTTTTGGCCTTCCTCTCCACATTTTTCCCTTTGAATTTTCCAGTTACTACCAAGTTCTCTAGCTTCTGTCTTCTGCAGTAGGAGATTATGGTCATGTTATCTATCTGTCTATCTATCTGTTGCCCAGTTGGCTGGTGTTGGGTATCATGCTTTTTCACAACTACCTGCTCTGAATGCTGGTTATAAGCTGTGTTGGTGTTCTTTGCCATCTGGTTAGTCCACCCAGCATTTTCTCATAGTCTGCCTCGATCTCTTTTGCCTTCTAATTTTCATGTTATCACAGTGTATTGCTTGCCTCACCATAGAATGTGACCTAAGAATTGTTAGCTTGGACATATTATGGTTTAAGTCCACATTTTGTTGTTGCACATGGGAGCCTGGGTAAGTCCAGAGTTTAATCTCTGTCTGCTGGCCCAGTGAGTGCAGTTTCCTAGCCCTTCAGCTGTCAGAACAGCCTGGGTCATAAAGGAAGAATTGGGACGACCTGGGATGTTGAGAACTGGTGTTGTACGGGTTTAATATGGTCTAGAAGGTTATATTTCTGTACAACTGTTGGAATGGAAGACATTGAAAATTCAGTAATGTTTTTTTCAGCATTTAGACAATGCTCCTGCCAGTCTAAACATTAGCACCCAAAAGCTGTGTGCCATATTGTTGAAGATAACTTTATTTTTTTTAACAATTGTTCTCATTCATTAGGAACCATAAAATTATGCATATCATGACATAGCCGTACTTGCCATGGTTTTGTGAAGACACTGCCTGGGTATTTTTGAGTCGGTGATTTATTTCATTTTGACTTTTTATAAGTATTTCTTTGTCCTTTCTGTTGAGTAAAATCTTAGCATTTCTGTTTCAGAGTTTTTGTATTCTTGTCATGTTTTCTATAGCCATGAATTGATCACATTTGGTAAGGAGGGGGTACCTGTGTAGCAGTGCATTGTGGGAATCAAAGATAGCTGTGTTTAAGAGATATGAGAGACTAGTTTATAATACTTTATTTCTCTGATGATGTTTTGTAGATGTGCCAGAAGTAATGTTGATTTATATAGAAAAGTTTGATGCACAGTATATACATTTTGCTTACAAATGTTTTCTTTTGTTTTTCAATATGCCTCTTGTGATCAGTCATAAAGAGGATTTTTATTTTTTCTTTCATTTATAACTGTCTTGTGAAAATTCTTTACGTGCTTTGAGAGATAAATTTTACACTTTTTTATAATTATATGTCACCTTTTTTGGGCAATAAAGTTGAAACAGAAAGTCCATGTCTTTTTAAATAAAAAGAGAAAAAAAAAGTTGTTGTACTTTTCAGATTTGCTAAATTTTTCATATTTTGATGATGGCAGAACCAGGACTGCTGCAAAACTGCATATCATAATCCTTATTTATCATTAAGAAAGGATAATATTAACATTAATAGTTTTAAAAATGTACAAGATATGGAAAATATTTTCTTTTTTGAAGTCATCATCCTCGCTGTTCAAATACTAAGAAACATAATACAAAGCTGAAGTGAACAGGGCAGAAGTTGAACTTAATGTCATAGACATGTTAGATGCTGTAACTGGTTAATGTCATAGGCATGTTAGATGCTGTAACTGGCCAAGTGTAGTTAATGTCCTAGACATGTTAGATGCTGTCTTTGGCCAAGTGTAAAGGTAAAGGTGATCCTGTATCATACCTAGCCACCCTTCCTTCCCCAACTCCAGAAGAAGTTGGGTACCATTTCTACAGCTGGGTGATTGGGGTACCTCCGGCCGGATTCAAACCCCCGACTTTTGCCATGAGAGACCAGTGCACTAACCACTTTGCCACTCAGACACCCAAGCCAATGTCATAAACATGTTAGATGCTGTAACTGGCCAGCTGTAGTTAATGTCACAGACATGTTAGATGCTGTAACTGGCCAGCTGTAGTTAATGTCACAGACATGTTAGATGCTATAACTGGCCAGCTGTAGTGTGTTGTAAACACACAAAATCTGAGCATTAAGTCTGAGTCTGTTAAAAAAAACTGGATTTTTTTTTTTAAGGATAGAGAAGAGCAGAATATTAGTAATTTCACTTGCGCAGGATAAGTCAGATTTATTTCTAACACTGGGATTTTTAAGGTGCCAGGTAATATGAATGGGAAAAGCAGTGATGTCATTTTCATCTTCTTCTTCAGCATTCAAGTACTAGTTTATGCTAAATCTGGAGCCCTGCTGTCCAGATGGTGCCAAGCTTTATCTAGGGTTTTTTTCTCCAAAACTTCAACCTGTCTGAACTTTTTTTTTTGTTTGGTTTTGTGAGTCTTCATATATTGTTCTGGCATCTGTACTCTTCTTCTGCAAAGATATTCAGTTTGTGGACTGCAGATGACATTCACTGATGTGAACCACAGATATCTTTCAATAGTGTAGATCATATACAGCATTCATTGGTGAGAATTGCAGATTGCATTCACAGATGTGGACCACAGATGGCATTTTTTGATGTGGACTGCAAATGGCTTTTATTGATGTGGACCACAGATGGCATTCACTGATATAGACCACAGATTGATGGGGACTGCAGACACCATTCTTAGATATGGGATAACTGTAACTCAGTAGAAATGAATGACTCACCATCAGATTTAAATCTGAAGCACAAGAGCTCATTCACAGTCATTTTAAATTTAATACTATTGTATTTTTAAAATAATTGTATTGTTTAATGATAAAAATAATTTACTAAGATCTTTTGTTCTCTACTTTTTGCATGCACTGCGTGTTAAAATTAAAAAAATATTGCACTGAAGAAAATAGTTCTCTGAACCTTAAGTGCCCAAGACACATGGGGCTTCTGCAAGAGTTTACCTCAGACGCCTGTCCTTTGCCTTTTTTTTTCTCTTGCTCATGTGATCCTTCTATTGCTCAACATCCTCTCTGTTCTTCTCCGTGTCTCCTTTGATCTGCCTTTACTTCTGTTCCTCTGTGGCGTCCATCTTAGTGCTATTTTTGGCAGTGAGTCGTCAGTCATCCGGAGCACATGTCCCAACTACCGCCAGCGTCTTTCCTCAGTAAATGCTGTCAGTGACTTCATCTGCATTTCTGCCAACAAGATGTTATTTCTTACAATATTTGACCAAAATATTCTAATTCTTTGTCAACATTTAGTCTGGAAGGAATTCAGCTTGTTTTCTATGATTTTGATGATTTCTAGCATTCACTTTCATAGAGTAGTACACTTAGACATTACTCTTAAATATCCTAATTTTCATCTTCATGCTTAGCTTTTTTAGATTTCCGTAGTCTGCACCATTGCAAAAGCCTGGTGTGCTCTAGTAAGTCTGCTGTTGATGTCCTCTGTGCTGTCTTCATCTTCTTCTACTCTCCTGCCAAGATATACAAATAATATACAAATACTCCACTAACTTGCTATCTACTGTGAGTACATTTCTGTTGTTCACATTTTGCTTCATTAACTTTGTCCTTCATATGTTGATCTTTAATCCTGTATTGTTAACTTTGAAGAAAAGAGGTATGATATTTATTTTTTCTATACAGTATTAGTCTGTCAACTTGTTGATATTATTCTTTTAGAGTAAATCAACGAGCCAACAGGTGGTTAGCAACAAGGGAAGTATTCTTTCTCCATACTAACTACTTAAGAAAAAACAGGAAAATGCACTTCAAAAATGATGTTTGGCAGCATGTAGCACAACTACATCTGCCTGAATGAAAACCATCTTCTGTGATAATGACTCTTTTTTTTTAAATTCAATCAGCAGATATCACAGAATATCTTTATATGATAAAAAATTGTAGACAACAAAAAATAATTTTAAAAACAAATAACATAATATTCATAGATTTGACAAGAGAATGAAGATATGGCAGTGGTTTGCCTTGTTTGGTCTGTATATGGTTTTCTTTGCTAACTGTTATCTAAAAACACTAACTCACAAAGTAGTTGGGTTCATATTTTGATCTACTGCAGTTTATTCATATATTCGTAGATGACCTCTTCATTTAGAGGCCGTTTCATCGTCCACCATCCAGTAGATGCACCTGAAAGTCAAACCTCTCCCAACAGGGCCAAAGTTGCATTTTAGTACTAGTATAGATTACTAGTATAGATTAAGGAGATGGACATATGTTGGTCACTTGATGCGAAGAAATGATCAGAGAATCCCAAAACAAGCTATCAAGTGGAACACAACAGGCCAAAGAAAAAGAGGCAGACCGCGTGAAACACTGAAAAGGACATCGTTAAGAGAGGCCAAATTAACAGGCATAAAATCCTTTGATGAGGTTGAAAGACTCGCCGAAGACAGGAAAAATTGGCGAACTACTTTGCGAGCCCTATGTGACATTTAACGGCTCGGGAAGGATATAAGATATAAGATAGATTACTGTATATATTAATGGGAAAAAGAAGGGAGGAAGACCAAGGTGAAGATGACTGACTACAAGATATCGTTGATAATCCGCAAAGAGATGCATCAGCAGCAGGGCATCTTGCTTTACAACCGAGAGGCCTACAGGAGAGCTGTTAGGGAGGCAAAGTTCCGCAAGGGACATGCAGATGACTGACAGACAGATATCTCTCTCTCTCTCTGAACCTAAGAGCCCAGGGCACATGGGGTTTTCCACAAATGCCTGTCCTTCACCCTTTTTTTGCTCTTGCCCAGGTGAGCCCTGTATTGCTCAACATCCTTTCTGTTGTTCTTTGCCATGTCTCTTTTGGTCTACCCTTACTTCTGCTCCCCTGTGGTGTCCATCTTAGTGCTATTTTTGGTAGTGAGTTGTCTGTCATTCGGAGCACATGTCCCAACCATCGCCAGCGTCTTTCCTCAATAATTGTTGTCAGTGGTTTCATCTGCATTTCTGCTAATAAGATGTTATTTCTTAGATACAATAATATGGTCAGGTAAAGAAGATCTTCATGAAGGAGGAGTAGCATTGATTATAACAAAAGAAGCATCAAGAGCATTGCTGAAATGGACAGACAGATATATTATTGTATTTATTACACTATAGGACATGGGTTTTTTAAAACTTTTTTGTGTGGTTGCAGACCCCCAACAGATGGCCCCATATACCCCCAGCAGATGGACAGTATACCCCCAACATATTGCCCAATATACCCCCAACAGATGGTCCAGTATACCCCCAACAGATGGTCCAATATACCCCCAACAGATGGTCCAATATACCCCCAACAGATAGCCCAATATACCCCCAACAGATGGCCCAATATACCCCCAACAGATGGTCCAATATACCCCCAACAGATAGCCCAATATACCCCCAACAGATGGCCCAATATACCCCCGACAGATGACCCAATAAACCTCCAACAGATGACCCAATATACCCCCAACAGATAAACCACTATGCCCCCAACCCCTCTCCTAGACTGTGTAAAACATAACATCTCTGGTCCTGTTAGGCGCCAGCGTGACCTCAAAATATGTGGATAACTTGGTTTTACGTGGCGTGTGTTTGTGCATATGGATAGTAGGAACAGAAAAGCTGAAAGAAAATTGTACTTACTTTCAGAGACAAAAAACTGTGAAGAGACCAGCGCCCGTACCTCAGTCATCTGGTTATCATACTCTCAAGAAACCTCGACGTTTCCAGTTAAGAAACCCCTTATCTTATATCCTTCCCGTGCCGTTAGACGTCACATAGGGCTCGCAAAGTAGTTCGCCAATTTTTCCTGTCTTCGGCGAGTCTTTCAACCTCATCAAAGGATTTTATGCCTATTAACTTGGCCTCTCTTAATAATGTTCTCTTCAGAGTTTCACGCGGTCTGCCCCTTTTTCTTCGGCCTGTTGTGTTCCACTTGATAGCTTGTTTTGGGATTCTCTGCTCATTTCTTCTCATCAAGTGGCCAACATATGTCCATCTCCTTTTCCTGATCACCAGTGAGACTGGTTGTTGTTCAGTCATCTGTCTTATCTCTGCATTGTTCCTGAATTCATTCCACTTGATGCCGAGTATTTTCCTTAGGCATTTGTTTTCAAAAGAGTCTAATTTCTTTTCTATTTCTTTAGTTGTTTTCCAGCTTTCGCATGCATAAATGAGGGTGGATATTACATTTGAATTGAATAGTCTTAACTTGGTTTTTGTGCTTATAACTTTTGAATTCCATATGTTCTCAAGATTCTTGAAGATTGATGCTGCTTTTGCAATTCTGATCCTAACTTCCTTTCTAGTGTCACCATCCTGGAAACCCCTACAAAAGGAGAATTCACCTGATGATAAGAATCACACGTGGTCTTCAGACTATTAAGCTTGATATAGAAACACCGGAACTAAACAATTAAGGACTAGGCAGAGAGGGAGGGAATAGCTGAACAGACAGCATTGCTGTTTGTCAACTGAAGTCTGTGAGGTCTACTCCCGCTGTCACCGTCCTCCAATCAACCTGCTGTAAAACTGGCTACTCGACACAGTGTGGTGAGGAGAAATTAGTACACAGTTTATAAATCTTACCTTCTATATTCAGTGGCGGATTAGCCACTAGGATATGCAGACTTAAATCCACGGCCCTAGAAGGGTAGGGAACATGGCATCAAGGTAACTGTAAATACCTTCTTTTTTTTTTTTCGGCATCGACCCTGAAAAGGTCAATGTCAGTTTCTGAGGAGACCCCAGTCTGACGTCGTCCCACCGAAGGAGGCAGAGACACCAGACTCCAGCAACACACAAAAAACATCTACGAGTTGACGATGACGGGTTCACAGAAGTCCGACGAGACCAAAAAAAAAAAAAAAAGGACCAAAAGACAAAAGGCCTTCCCAAGCCGAAAAAAAAGTACTAGAAGACAGACAGCAACACGATGCCGCACAAAATGCGTAGAACATCTCTCTCTCTCTCTCACACACACACAAACCCACCACAGTCCCGAAGTATACTACAACAGTAAAACAAGATGCTGGAAGCTCTAAGTCTCCACCGAGTCCTGTGATAGACGACGATGGGCAGCCTCTCTACACCCCAGACAACGAGGCCAGACAATGCGGCACGCGAATGCCTGGAAATATTTCGTTTTTTTTTTTTTCTTTTTCGTGGATATGTTAGTTTAGCCTGTACTTACCTATTAGAAATATTTCTCATTCATACTTGATCACATCTGGTTCGCACCATATTATCATCTTTTACATACGGCCCTCTCTTCCAGATTTCTAAGTTTTAATATTAATGTTCAGCATAGGTCGAAGGGGCGGGAGTCCAGGTATCTGGTTGGTGGTTAATCTGTCTGTCTTTATTCAACGATAAAAGACAACCAATAAAGAAAACTTTTCTAAAGGAAGTATCCTCAAATGTAAAATTGCTTTGCTTGAAAAACGCAACAATTCAGCTTTCTGGGGACAAAAATTGATCGTTTGCTTTCATTTTAATTAATTTTTCACAAAAGATCCAAAACCAATAATATTGCATTTAAGACATTGTTTAAAAAAAGTTTAAATTGTTTAGTTTCGGTTGCTAAGGGTAACGGAAACAACTGCTGAGATGAACGGTGTCCGCGACATACGAAGTTGTCCCGTGCCACAGATTTGATAAGGGCATCCTGTTTAATGTTTATAAATGGTTTCCTGCAGTTAGTGCGAAGTTTATGGAAGTAGTTCTTTTTAATTTTTGTTTTAAATCGCTTTAAAAATATTGACTATAGCAAAGCACAGAAAGCCTAATTACCTTATTTGTCATAATAAAAGTCAGATATCTATCACTCATTCATTCATTCATTCATTTGCATGCCCCTTACGGAACTTTGCCCCCCCCCCCAAAACAGCACTCATGTAGGCCTCTCGGTTGTGAGCAAGATGGCCTGCTGCTGATTCATCCATTTGCAGATCATCAACGATGTCTTGCACCCATCTTCGCCTTGGTCTTCCTCTCTTTCTTTTTCCCATTATTTACCCTTCCAAGACGGTCTTCTCTAGGTTATCATGGCGTTTAATGTGTCCAAAATATTTATGTTTTCTCTGTTTAATCCTCTTTACTAGCCAGCCTTCTTCAATATTAAGTTCTTGTAGTATGGATATCTTTGTTCTTTTCATGTTCATGATATTTGAAGAACTCTTCTGTAGCACTTACATTCAGAGGTATTTATGTGTTTCTCAGCTGTTTTGTTAAGTGTCCAGGTCTCACAGGCATATGTTACGATGAGAAAGATGCATGCCCTTAAAAATCTTATTTGTGTGGTTCTGTCTGTTCCAATCCACAGATTCTTTAGTTGTTTTACTTTCTGAAGAGCGATAGATGTCCTCCTTTTAATTTCCCTCATTTCCTAATTTCGGAGATCTTTTTCTTATACATTTATTAGTTAGTAGTGATCCAAGATATTCAAAACTCTCCACTTCTTCCAGTTTTTCCTCATTGATACATATTTTGGCTGCCTTGTTTGTGTTGTCAGTTGTCATCAATTTAGTTTTCTTTGCATTAAGACAGAGGTTTTGCTTTTCGCTGTTCTTACGGACTGATATAATTAGTTTTCCCATTCCTTTTGTGTTGTGGACAGTAATACTGTGTCATCAGCATATCTAATCTCTGGTATTTCATAACCTCCAATTGTTATGGCATTGTAATATTCTTTGTCTACATCTTGTCTAACATTCCTCATTATATTTTCAGTATACAAGTTAAATAAGTAAGGTGACAATATATACACCCCTGACGGACCCCTTGTTTTATATCAAACCAAGTTGTTGTTCCATCATTTATTCTTACTGCTGCTTGTTGGTCTAGATACAGCAGTGATGTTAATTGTATCAAATGTGGTGGAAATCCCATTTTTTCCATTATTTCCCAAAATTTCTGGTATTGTACACAATCAAATGCCTTTGAGTAGTCTATAAAGGCTAAACATAGATTCACATTAAACTGTTGCATTTCTCTATTATTAATCTTATATTGAATATAAAGACAACATATATATATATGTTGTTTTTAATATGGTTTCTCTCTTCAAATATAATTATTTAGCTTTGGGCTTGTAATTTTTGCAAACATTTCAACACTGCATCCTTTTAAAATACGGTTCTCTCTCTGTCCCCCCACCCCCCCACCCCATTTTTTTTGTTGGCACCCTGCCTATTCTCTACATTTCCTTTCTATGCAATATTAACAATTCGCATAGGAAATCGCCATTTTAATATTCAGTACTGGTCCATAGTATTTTTTTTTATACAAGGGTCAGGTACTTATTTTCATGGGTTCAATCCCGGGACGAAAAAAGAAGCAACAATTCACAAGACCTCAGTGAGGTACCCCCCCCCCCCCCTTAGAGTGTCAGGAGTTTAATAGGGCCAAAACACTTGTCTTGGTGGGAGGGGGGTACTTCCTCTGAGATCTGAAGGAGTTGTGTTGTTGTTCTGCTCTCTACAGTAGAGAGTTTCCTGCATTCAAATGACTCAAGCACAAGAAGCAAGGATCGAACTTGCTCAGTGTTCGGAGAAAAGTCAGTACTCTTAAACTGCTTTGTCCATGCACTTACTCATATAGTGAAGAATTTAAATCTGTTGATATACTGACCCCACTTTATTTGCAATTTTAATTTTTTTTTCTGTGTAATATTCTAATAATGATTTTGCCTTATTTCTTTGTTTTCATTTTGTAAATAGGAGGTGATGACACTGTCCAATTAGGCAGTCAGCGACCCATAGCTGATATGCTAATGTCAGGTTAGCGAACCATAGCTGACAAAGACTCTGTCCTACCTCTCCATTGGTACCCCTAGTAACAGACATGGCCTGGCTAAAGGGGCAGGGATCGCCATAATCCCCATGGTTGTGGAGTCTACTAAAGAAGCATTGACCACTCCATGCTTTTTAGCTGTACTCCGGGACTGAAAAAGTAGCTGCTATAACCTATGCCAATACAGTGCTGTACCTCAACACCTCTACAGCATCGGCTGCAAAGAACACTAGCTTGTGGTTACAGGGAGATAGCACAAGACAAGACAAGATTTTGTAAATAGATAATTTTTGTGATCGTTCAAAAAGGCTGAATATTTTTTTTTAAGTAGTGTATTATTTTCTGCTAATAACTCAAATTTATGTTCTTTATATCTTTAGAAATGTAACTTTTTTTTTTGTATGGATACTGACAAAAAGCCTCTCTTTCTCCCCCACCTCCTATTTTACATCAGTCAGTATTTATAGTAAACTTGGATGTGCCAAAGACATTCTGTTTGTCTCTTTGTCAAAAGCATAAATTAAATTTCTAATGAATTTATCCAGCTGTAACAACAAAGAAACATGGGTAGAAAAGAAAGAATACTCAGAAAGAGAAGGTCAAGAGAAACAGGTCAGTTTTTATATATGTTACTTAGTCTTTCATTTACCTGATCGCTCGCTCGCTCACTCACTCACTCACTCACTCACTCACTCACTCACTCACTCAATCACGCAACCTTAAGTAGCCAAGGCACTTAAATCTGCAAGGATTTTCCACAAATGGCTTTTCTTCACTTTTTTTTTTGCTCTTGCCCAACATCTTCTCTGTTGTTATTCTCCATGTCTTCTTTGGTTTACCCTTGCTCATGTTGTCCTGTGGTGTCCATCTCAGTGTTATTTTTGGTAGTAAGTTGTCAGTCATCTGAAGCACATGTCTCATTTCAGTAATATTATCTGTGAAATGTACGCAGGATAGGATTTCATGCTGCCATGAATAAGAGAAAGTTGTCAAGAAATAAAATTCAGATTTCAGTGATAAAGAGTATCTTAGTTTCTAAAATGCATTGTTCTTCACTTTCCTTACCCCTATCTTGGACATTTTCCATCAATAAGGGCTCTCCATTTATTTCTGTCCTGGGCTGTTTCATCTATCAATCTCCAGGTGTAATCCATCTTTTTTATCTTTGCTTCAAGACTCCTTCACCAGGTGTTTCTAGGTCTTCTTTGTTTCCCCTTACCTTGGGGATTCCAGGTGAGAGCCTGTCTGGTTATGTTAATGGTAGGCTTTCAAAATGTATGTCCTAACTCTCTCCAGTGCCTTTTCATTATCATATATTTCACTGTGGGTTGGTTCATTTTCTGCCATAGCTCTTCATTGCTGATGTTATCTGGCCATCTAATCTGAAGGATCTTCCTTAGGCAAGTGTTGACAAAGGTCTGCAGTCTCTTGGTACTTTTGGCTGATGCTGTCCATGTAGTGAAGCTGTAAAGACAAAAGTAGATTTAGCTTTAATATTTCTCTACCTGGTGCTATGTTTGCTCGAGGCAGCATGGACAGCGATTAAGAAAAAGGTCTGTGAATTAAAAATAGGGTGTCTGTAAAGTTAGAAATGGAAACATTTTATGAAATTATTAGCAGTTGAAGGGAATTATGTTTGCAATTTACAGAATCCTTGATATGTTGTGACTGCCATTATGAAGAGATTGGTCTACTTTTTATGTGTAGTTTTATTCTTTCGAAACTGGTTGTGAGACTGAAAAATAGTTTTGTTTTGCTGTTTTGAAAAAGGCAGAGAAACCACTTTTTTTTATTGTTGCTATGTCTTGTGTGAATTTTGCTTAATTATTCTGAAATTTTCTTTCTATTTTTATTTGTTTGTTTGTTTGTTATATTGAGATTGTTGATGAATTTTTTTTTTTTTTGAAGTTGAGATTGGTGTGATCTTGTTTTGATGGGATTAGAGTGATTTTGTTTTATCGTCTTAAGAATGATATAGCTTCATTTTGTAGTGTCTGTGAAGAGAAACTGATTTATTCAAATTTCACCCAAAAAGGAGTGTTAAAAAATAGAAACTGAAAGATAGTTAGGAAAAGTGGTTTTTTAAATGATCTTTTTCTTATACATTTAAATTTTTTGTAAAAAATGTTTACTGTAAATTGTAAAATGTTAATTTATTAACCAATGTATAATTTTTTAAACTCATATTTTTGTCTTGATCCCAGTGGCTTTCTTGTCTGTTATGTCAACAGGTAACAGAAATGAAAATTCAGAACGAAACAATCTTTGGGTTCCATCTCAGGTGATATCTGTTCAAAGCAATGGTAAGATACGGCACAAAAAGCAGTTACTTCATAATGATAAGTTATTACTATTAAATATGTTGCAGTGACATAATAAAGGACGACCAATAAACATAAATATTATACAAGTGTACACTCCAACATCTGAAAGTTCTGAAGGAGATGTACAACTATTTTATAATGACATAGAGACAGCCCTAAAACAGACAAAGTCACATGAAGTTAGTCATGGGAGATTTTAATGCCAAAGTTGGTAAAGGAAGAACTTCAGACATCGTTAATGACTATGGAGAGAAATGACAGAGGTTGTAAATTAATTAAATGGGCAAGAATATATATCATGGTTGTAGGAAACACCTGGTTTAAACAACATCTTCGAAGACTGGCAACGTGGCGCAGCCCAGACAGAAAGACTTTTAACCAGATAGACTACATATTAATCAACAAACAATTCCGCAGTGCATTACTGATAACAAAAACTATGCCAGGAGCTGACTGCAATAGTGACCATGACCCACTCTGTGGAAAAATTAGATTAAAGCTAAAGAAAGCATGCAGAAACGTGAGAAACATCAAACTGAATACAGAACTCATTAAAAATGACCAAGAACTGCGAGAACAATACAAAGTTATTATAACAAATAGAAATGCTGCAGACTATATGGAAATTTAAAAAAAACTAAGCATAAATATGAAAATCAGGATATTTAAGAGTAATGTTCTAAGTGTACTACTCTATGGAAGTGAATGCTGGAAAGTCACCAAAACCATAGAAAACAAGTTGAATTCTTTCCAGACTAAATGTTTACAAAGAATTAGAAAAATATTTTGGCCAAACACCATAAGAAATAACATCTTATTGGCAGAAATGCAGATGAAGCCACTGACAACAATTATTGATGCTGGCGATGGTTGGGACATGTGCTCCGAATGACTGACAACTCACTACCAAAAATAGCACTAAGATGGACACCACAGGGGAACAGGAGTAAGGGTAGACCAAAAGAGACATGGAGAAGAACAACAGAAAGGATGTTGAGCAATAGAGAGCTCACCTGGGCAAGAACAGAAAAAAAGGCGAAGGACAGGCATTTGTGGAAAACCCTTGCGGAAGCCCCATGTGCCCTGGGCACTTAAGGTTCAGAGAGAGAGAGAGATAACAAATAGATACAATGCAATAGCAAAGATAAATAGTATAGATGAACAATAGGCAATGTTAAGAGATTCTATCCACCAAACTGTTAAGGAGATAATACCACCAAAAAAAGAAGCCTCTAAAAATAAATGGATTACAGACAACATCTTAGGACTGATGGACAAGAGGAGGAGGAGTAAAAATAATGAGGAAAAATATAGCAAGATAAATAAAGAAATAAGATGCAAATGCAGAGAAGCAAAAGAAGTGTGGTTAAATGAACAATGCAGACAGATAGAGGACTCTCATAATAAAGACAGCAAAAACATGCACAAACGAATTAGTGAACTCACAGGCAGGAAAACAAAATATACCACAGGATGCTTGAAACCAAAAGAAGGTAAAATGTTAATGGGAAAAGAAGACATTGTGGACAGGTGGACAGAGTATATCGGTGAGCTATATGGAGGAGAAAGACCAGAATTAACACCAGATACTGAAAACTGTGATGGACCACCAATACTCGAAGATTCCGTCATAAATGCCATCAAACACATGAAGAAAAGAAAAGCGACTGGGGCTGATAATATAACAGTAGAAGAAATAGAGGCAGTAGAGGAGACAGGAATAAAAATAATAACCAAGTTACTGAATGACATTTACAACAGTGGTTATATTCCCAGTGACCTGATTAAATCCAGGTTTATAGCACTACCAAAGAAACTAGGTGCAAAGGAATGTGATGACCACTGGACTATCAGCCTCTCATGTCATATAACGAAGCTACTTCTGAGAATAATTATGAGAAGAACAAGGAAAAAGATAAAAATGGAAATAGCAGATGAACAGTTTGTATTTGTTGAAGGAAAGGGAACACACAATGCCATTTATGCTTTACGAACACTAACAGAAAGAGCTTTAGAAGTACAGAAAGATCTCTACTTATGCTTCATTGATTACACCAAGGCATTCGACAAGGTGAAACATAATGAAATTATTAAAACGCTTGAAGACATCAATATAGACGGCAAAGACCTGAGAATTGTAAAACATCTATACTGGCAGCAAGAAGCAGCAATTTGAGTTGAAAATAGAGCTGGAAAATATCAACTTATAAAACAAGGGATGCGACAAGGATGTGTGCTATCACCAGACCTTTTTTCTCTGTACAGCGAGAATATTCTAAGAACGATCATCACAGAACCAGGCATAAAAATTGGAGGATACAATATTAACAACCTTTGGTATACTATGACACAGTACTGATAGCTGAGAACCAACAAGACCTGCATAATCTCTTGGATAAAGTGGCCAAAGAAAGTGAACAGAAAGACCTTACTTTGAACATCAAAAAGATAGAGACTATGGTTATATCTAAGAAACAGAATCCACCAACATCCAGGATAAAATTAAAAGAAACTATTCTAAAGCAGGTGGAGAAATTCAAATACCTTGGAGCAGTAATAACTTCAAATAGGAAATGAGGAACAGAATAGGCCAAGCAAAGACTGCATTTCAGAGAATGAGAAACATATTAGCTAACACATCTTTATCAATGAATGTTAGAAAATGAGTCCTAAAATGCTATATAACCTATCTTGTTATATGGAAGTGAATCATGGACAATATGCAGGTCTGCACAAAAATCATTGGAAGCAGCTGAAATGTGGTTTATTAGAAGAATGTTGCGAATCCCCTGGACAGCAAAAATAACTAATGAAGAATGTATGAAAAGAGCTGGAGAGACAAAAAAACCTTGTCAAAAAGATAAGAGAGAGACAATGTACTTTCATAGGACATGCAATGAGAAGAGGGGGCATTGAAAATATTATAACAACAAGAAAAATAGAAGGAAGAAGATCAAGAGGAAGACCAAGAGAAATGATAGTGTACAGTCTGATGGGATGGTGTGAAAGGAGATCACCAACTGAGCTGATGGCCTGCATGAAGGATCGTGTACTCTGGAGAAGCATAATAGCCAACGCCAGTCAGCACCTGATGATGATGATGATGATGAACACAGGTATTGACTGGGTACATGAGACCCAACTAGAAGATCTTGATTTTGCTGATGACATAACAGTAACAATGTGAATTCCATGCAAGAAAAAACAGATAGCCTGTCTTCACTGGCTAGCAAAATAGGACTTGAAATTAATAAGGACAAAATAAAAATAATGAAACTTCCCATTAATCAAAATGGAAAAATTCACATAGAAGGGACAGATATTGAAGAAGTCAATCAATTTGCATACCTCGGCAGCTACATAGACTAGGATAGTGACATCAGAAATTAAGTTAGAATTAGAATTGCAAAGCAGCATCGATCTTCAAGAATCTTGAGAGCATATGGCATTCAAACCAACATTGTTACTGGTGTGGTTCCATAGAACTCTGTGTGCTTGAGTAGCAAAGTGGTTAGTACACTTGTCTAAAATGGTGAAAGTCAGTGGTTTGAATCTGATTGGAAGTGGCCGAGTATGGTGGAGACTACATTACCCACTAGTATGTGAAAAGATCAAGGAGAATATGGGCATATCCTTTAGGTGTCTCTGTGACATTATAGTTATCTTTACTTTCCATGGCATTTGGCTGTGAAAAAAAAATGTCAAAAATATTTTCTTGGGCAATATTAAGATATTACACAAAAGAACTGATTATTTTAACCTGTGCCCTCAGTTTTCATTTGGTATTGTGCCGTTCATTTTATTTTTAGCTCAAGCGGACACTTCAGAGGTGCCAGGATATAAGAGGAAACAGCTGACTGAGGAATCCCTTATCAAAGCCAGACTAGAAAATGAGGTGTGAAAATGGGTCACTGAGAAGTATAGTTACTTATGTCTAGTTTTTTTTTTTTTTAATAAGTATGTCAAAGAGATTATTTATGTCTCTTTGGAGAAGTGGCCTTTTGTGCCTCTTTCTGTTTCATAAGATGGTTTTTAAACAAAAAGATGTCATCTGCTTATAGGATTTGCCAAAAGTCATTTTGATGAGTAGTTCGTGTCTGGGCTATTTCTGCCACAATGTGATCAGCATATTTGGCCACATGAATAGAAAACCATGTTTGTATTAATGCTGGGTCCAGTCTCTTTGTGCTTGCATTCTTCAGTCTTTTACGCCTGGCACAAGTGCACCTTGCAAAAAAAAGTGTGTTGATCTCAAAGTTCACTGATTTGGTTTTTAAAAATTATTTTTTGGTACTTGCATTGTTCTTAGGTGGGTTTCAAGTGATGATGTGATGTGCATATTAACTGACTCCAGGTTGAAATGAGTGAATTGACCAGTGCCATCTTGTTACCTCTGCTCAATCTGTTTGCAGCATTTGTGCACTTTGTGTCTCAGTGTTGCATTTTGGCAATTTTAACTTTAAAAAAAAATACTAAAACTTTTTACTTGTGTTATTGTTATTATTATGATTTTTATATCCAGTGCATTGCCAAATAAGTGTAGTGCTAATAAAAAGAAGAATCACAAGCATTTTATTTAAATCAAAACTAGAAATGATTTAAACATAGTGAGGAAAACATACCAAACACTGGGTTTGGCATGCCAGTTAGCACAGTTGTGAACTGAAGGGAATTCTTGAAGGAAATTAAAAGTGCTACCCCAGTGAACATATAAGAAAGGTTTATTGTTAAAGTGGAGAATGTTTAATGATCTGGACACAAGATTAGAACAGCTGTAATTTTCCTTGAGCAAATCTAGCACAAGGCCTTAACTCTCTTCAGTTTTATGAATTCTGTGAGTGGTGAGGCAGTGGAACAGGAGATATTTTAAGGTAGCAAAGGTTCATTCATGAGGTGTAATGAAAGAAGCCATGATTAGAATATAACAGTGCAAGATGAAGCAGCAAGTGTTGATGCAGAAAACTATCGAGATGACCTAGTTAAAAGGTAGTTGATGAATGTGACAACATTAAGGACAAACTTTGAAAATTGATGAAATGGCCCCATATTGATATCATTCACCTAGATCTTCCATAACTAGAGGAGAGAATTCAGTCCCTGGCTTCCAAGCTGCAAGAAACAGGCTAACTCTCTTGTTAGGTGCTATTGTAGCTGCCGACTGAAAGTTGAAGCCGGTGCTCGTCTGCCATTCTGAAAATCCTATGGCGCTGAAGACATATGACAAAGCTAACCTGTCTGTGTTATAAATTAAACAACAAAGTCTGGGTGACAGCAGATCTGTTTACTGTGTGGTTTAACGAATACTGTAAGCCAGCTGTTGAGGCCCATTGACTAGCATCTCATGATTATCCTTTAACAGATGAGAACTTGCTTTCAGTAAATGAACAGAGAAAGTTTATTCAGGTGGAATCTACCCCTGCTGAAGATCCAGTGAACACTGCTGAAATGACAAAGGATTTAGAACACTATGTTAGGTTACGTGATACAGTAGTAGCACGCTTTACAAAACATGAAAAGAATGCTGCAAAACCATTCAAACAACCTACAGATTTCTACATTAACAAATTGTTTGCAAATAAATATTGTCCATTTATTACTTTTTCACATTCTCTGAATTAAAGGAGCGGAAACAACGCAGACTAGATCTGACAGAGCTTCAAGAGATGTGGGAAAAGAATGAGCAGTCACTGAAAGCATTACACCAGAATCGCAGAACATTAGCAAAGGTAAAAACTGTAACACATCTAAATGATTTTATATTTCAGAAATAATGCTTTCGTGCCTCAAACTTGTTTATTCTTCTTTTTCTGTGTTCCATGTTTATAGCATATATGTTTGTTGTCCAGATAAATTGTGCAGTCTTTTGGAGGTCACGTTTTGTACCCCAAAGTTTGTCTTCCAGTGTGGCTAGATCTGGGTTTGGACTTCTTGGCAGAGAGGCAGAACTGCAGAATGTGCTGTGAATCTGGATTCCTGTCTTTTATGTGCAGAATATACTCATATGGTAGACTGAAGCAATACGGATGTGCTCACAGCTGGCAAGGTCTGAAGGTGGTGGTTTGTTCTTAGTGCGAGAGGTGCAGCATCTAGTTGTTAGATAGTGGGTTATGCTGGTCATAGTTTCCAGCATTGATGCTTTTTTATTATAATTTTTGCTCCCCTGCATGAGACAGAGTGTTGAGGTTTAGGATGCCTGCTACCAGATTGGTGTCAGCTTCTTCAGTTCCTGACAGACCACACTGTAATGGAATCCACTGGACCACATATGCCTTTTCATGAGAGTGTGCACAGCATTTGCATTGTGTCTCTTTCTAGGCATTATTAGAGTGACAACAGACTTTGTATGATAGACTTGCTGTAGGTGAAGAAGGCAGTGTGACTGCAAGTGCTAATTAGTCTGACAGCTTTTAAGAGATCAGTGAGCTCTGCTCAACAGAGGATGGTCAGAGTAACAGGCAGACATGAAATGTGAAAGTGTGCGATTATCAGTCAATCAAATGCTGTGTCACGTGGCATAGGCAATCAGTTCTCTCCACAATTCCGCATCTTTAGACTTGATTATGAGATCCGCAGGTGACTTTCTTCCTAGCCACACTGACAGCCTATCCAGTAACTTCTCTCTCTGTCTTTTCTTCCCTCAGTTTTTCCATTTGCCATAATTTGTTCCAATTTTCCTCTTCTCAGAAAATGTCCTACAAATCTTGCTTGTCTGCCTCTGATCTTTTGCTGTAATTTGTCTTTTAACTCCAGCCTCTCTTAAGACTTCTTCATTGGTTTTCTTAACTGTCCATGGTACCTTCAATATCCTTCTTATGAACCACATTTCCATAGCTTCCATTTCTTGCTGTACTCTCTTATTCATGGACAGTGCTTCACATCCATAAAACAAAATTGGCTGATGTAACATTTACATACTCAGAATCTTGTTTCCATTGATATGGATCTGTTGCATAAGATGTTTCTCATTTTCTGGAATGCTGACTTGGCCTGAGCATGTCTGCCTTTTATTTCATTGTAATATTTCCTATCAGCTGTTATAATTGTTCCTAAGTACTTGAATCCATCAACTTGTTTCAGTTCTGTGCCATTGATGGTAATGCTACATTTTGGTGGTATTTTTTCTTTGAGATAACCATCACTTCAGTCTTTTTATTCAGCCTGTGACCTTTACTTTTATTTTCACGAACTATGACGTCCAGAAGAGCATGTAGCTCTCCTTCACTTTAGCAATCAGAACTGTGTCGTCTGCATATCTTAAGTTGTTAAGGTTGTACCTGCCAATTGATATTCCTGGCAAGCTCTCTATATTTCTCATTATGTTTTCACTGTACAAGGAGAAGAGGTCAGGATACAGAACATATCCTTGTCTCACTCTCAATTTTATGTCTTGGAATGCTCCCATTTGGTTCTTAACTTTCATTGCTGCTGATTGCTGCCAGTATATGTTTTTGATGAGTTTCAGATCTTTCCCATCTATATTGATGTCTTCTAGCATTCTTATAATTTTTGTGTGTCTCACTTTATCGAATACTTTATAGTAGTCTAAGAAGCATAAGTATAGGTCTGCCTTTACCTCTATTGATCTTTCCATCAATGTTCTCAATATATGTATGGCATTACTTGTGCCTTTTCCTTCGACTAAGCCGCATTGTTCTTCAGTGATTTCTGGTTTTATTTTGCCCCTGACTTTTCTCATGACAATATGAAGCAGGATTTTGGTAACATGGCTCATAAGACTATCAAGGAAGTGTGGATTGTCATGATTGTTCTTGGGAATGTATAGTGCTGGTTTCCCCTTGCCTTCCACCAGTGTGTTTATAGTTTACCCCTCTAGCCTTTGACTCTGGCCAGAGCCTACCCTCCAAGCAGCAGGGGTTTGAAATCAGAGTTTTCCCTTTCCTAGATGAGCTGCCACTCAAGGCTAACGAGTCTCATCTACCCGAAGCGTCTGGTTTTCAGGTGCCAGGTAATGCTGATTTGGATAGTGAAAACTTGTCTGTATATATTTTAATTTTCATCCATAAAATTTTTTACTGAGACTTTTTATGATTTTGAAATTTAAAGAATTTTTCCTTAGGTATTTTACTTTTCATTATAAATTCTTTATAAGAGAGGTTCATATGTCATAGACATTTGCATTGTAATTTGGTAATAAGTTAAGGCTGAGTTATAAAAAATATTTCATGAGCATGAAAAGAGCAGGACATAATATATTCTTGCTTTAAAGAAAATCACATGGCAGAATTTTTGTATGTAAGAATTTCTTCACATGTGTTTTACTTTCAGTGGTCTCGATACATGAGATGTGACGGATCACCTGACCCCATGAATCAACTGGAAATTAACACTTATATCAATCTACGGCTAGAGGACCAGTCTCGCGATGATGCTGAGAATGTTCTCAAGGACAGTGAGATGGACTTAATGGTGAGTTTTTCAAGATAGTTATATCTCTCACAGTGTATCTCTGTGTGTGTTTGCATTGTGTTTGGAGGATGGTAAATAAATTCAAATAATGGCAGGAAAATGCGGAAAAGGTCAAAGTGATCTTAAAAGGTACAAATTCTTCATGTTGTCAGAAACTTGCCAAAGTGTGTTTGTACTCAACATATGGCCATGAATTTAATTTATTTGCAGTTCTCAGAACACAGCATTGATGTGAATATAAGTGGGCTAATGTGGCATTCTTGATTTTCTAGACTGGACTCCAGAAGTAAGTTTCTTTGTAGGTTCCATCAACAAGGAGAACTTGTCAATCCTAGTTCCACTGACCAAGTAGAGTTACAGTAACTGCACTAGCTGGCTCAGGTGTAAGGGGCCAGATAACTAAACTTCTTCTGGTGTAGTAGTCTTTTCCTGATGAGTGCCACATTACATTGATTTACTTTGTCCCTCATTCACTCATAATTACATGTTTGTAAAATCACCCATGACAGAAACACAAAGGCATCTATGTTGGTACGTACTCACTTAGCTTTTGATCTTATAGAACTCTTTCTGTGTATATTTCAGTACGTTTTTTCCCACAAAAAATGTCATTACAGCCATGCATCCTCTACCATAAATCAATGAATTTTAACACATTTTTCTATCTTTTTATCATTTCAGCTTACGAGCATTAATTCTTCAGCCTTTACATTTTTCTCTTCAATTCCTTAATCCTACATTTATTTTAAGATTAGATGATCATGTTGCAGACAATGACTTGATAAAATATTGACTTTCTGTTTTTTGTCCAACAGTCCATTCTTCTCAGTTTTATAAGCCACAGTGTGTCTTGATGTAAACATGTCTTTCCATATTCTTATTCTAATTTTTTAAACATTTTGTTTTGTAAATCCACAGTTTTTAACTTCAGTTTTTTTATTGTTTCCTGTCACATGCATGAACTGTTCCCCCCCCCCCCCCAATTGATTAGTTTGTTATTAATGAGGAGTGATAATTTAGAGAAATTAATGAGGAGTGATAATTTAGGGAACAGGAAATTTAGCCATCTGTTGAATTTGTTCCTTATTTCTGTTTTCTTTCCTTTACCATTTTCTTTATCTGATCTGTTATTACATCGTTTGCACACTAAACATTTTGATAGCTGATTATTGAGCTGAAATTCATGTTTTTATCCTAAACATTCCCATAGCTGATGAATGAGCTGAAATTCATCCTGGCAGATTTACCTTCAGAGGAGCTTTCTGAAATGCAGAGGAGTGTTTATCAGGAGGTGGGAGCTTGGTTCTGTGTGATGTGTTATTTACATGTTCATTGTGTTGTGTAAAAATAACTACACTGTGAAACATAATCTTATTTTATATGGAATATGGGATTATTGTTTTTTCTAAAACTAATTAAGCCAGAATGAAAGGATAATAGCAATTCTTTAAACATATCATGAGAATTCAGAGATTAGAGAACATGATAATCATTGAAAAACTGAAGAGCAAATGAAATAGAAGGAGGTCAAGAGACAAAAAATAAATTACAGATTGACAGAATGGAATGGGAAAAAGGGACAGCTGATCTGAATGGAAATACCAAAGGCCACATGCATTGGTGAAGCATGATCACTAACATGTATTTGCAAGTCACATAATGAATCTTACATCTTATATCTTTCCCATGCTGCTAAACGTCACATAGGGCCTGCATGGTAGTTCGCCAAGATTTCCTGCCTTTGGTGAGTTTTTCAATCTCATCAAGGGATGTTATGCCCACTGAACTGGCCTCATGTAATGAATACTTTCTAGATATTGTGGGACTGAACCGTTTTCTCTCCTGCCAGTGATGATGATTGATGATAGTGACTCTCACGTCTTTTCTCATGTTCTGGGACATACACAAGAAGATATGATGAGCCAAAGTGCCTGGCTTTTTCAGCAAACTCTGCCAAAACCAAGGATCAAAGTCAATCTCTTCCTCATTTACCAGAATACAACCTGTCACAAAGGAAAGCTGTGAAGTAGGGTCCCCACTGATAGAGCATCATTAGCCTTTGTGTATAGCAGCTCCCCCCCCCCCCCCCCCCAGCGATCTTCTTGTTATGAAGAAAGGGCTTAAGTACAACCAAAAAAAACAGGCAGACCTTATTCATTCATTCATTCATTCATTTGCATGTCCCTTGTGGAACTTTGCCTCCCTAACAGCACTCCTGTAGGCCTCCTGGTTGTGAGCAAGATGGCCTGCTGCTGATGAATCCATTTGCAGATCAACAACGATGTCTTGCAGCCATCTTTGCCTTGGTCTTCCTCTCTTTCTTTTTCCCATTATGTACCCTTCCAAGACGGTTTTCTCTAGATTATCATGATGTTTAATGTGTCCAAAATTTTGTAGGCAGACCTACAAAATTATAAGATCACAATCTGCCTAAGAAGAAAATGTGCACACTGCAACAACCAAGGTAGCATGCAAAATCACAAATGAAGTGTCAGTATCTGCAGCCTCTGAAAATTCTTCTTCTTCTGTGAAGTGTAACCAGCCGGGTGCAGTGCTGAACACTCCATCCACCCCCCCCCCCCCCACTATCCATTCATACCTACATCTCCACCCCTCACACCTTGAGAGAGTTCATCCCATGTAGTCAGTTATCCAAGAGACAAAACTTGAGATATAGGCTATAGGCACATATAAAGAAGTTAAATCTCTGTATTAGAGTGGATGGATCTGAAAATGAAAACATAAAGTTAAAAGATATGAGAGTGCAACAATCAGGTTGCCGTTATGGATCACACAGATTCTTCATCACAGAAAGTTATTTGATAATCTAGTGGCTCTTACAACCATGATGAAGTTCATATCTGAAATTGGATTGACAGTTTGGGAAAGAATGTACATTTGAAGAAGAAGAAGAAGAATAAGGAGGAGGAAGAGGAGCAGGAGGAAGAAGAAGAAGAAGAATTATTATTATTTGAGTCATTTAAAAAATGTTTAGGTTTCTGTCTAAATCCAGAAACAAGATGATCACAGCACTTGAAATGAGATGGTGATGAGAGATTTCCAGCATACCCATAAAACAGTGAGGAATTGAGAAATTATGAGAAATTATAGTAAATAACATCATGCATGGACATATCTGGCCAACAAAGCACAACCAGATAAGCTGCTGTAACAGGAATTGTTAACACTTGTTCACATGTTTACTTGCTTGTTTATAGTGTATGGTTTATGATCTGGGTCATCATCATTGCACTCCAGACAAGTCCACATGTGCTCATATTCCCCCTTCCCCCCTTTTCAACATATTCATCTGCATCTTGTGGCTAATAGTGCCCATCCCGTCTACGTCCATTATGCCTCTTTTCTGGCCATGCCAAGCTGTACTCCCAGCTTTCTCTGTCTAAGCAGCCTTGTGGATTTGCTACTTTCAAAGTCCTCCACTCTGCTTATCTCTCTGAGCATGCTAGCAATATCAGCTTAGTCCAGTGACCGTCCATCTGTGATGATGGCAGAGCCGGCCAGCCTATCAGCTCTCTCATTTCCCTGAATGGCCACATGCCCAGGGACATAGTTGAAAGTGCCTCTATGAATCGTTGATTTCTGCAGTGACTCAAGCCATTGCCTGTGTAGAGAGCCTGCTTTTGCCTTCTGGATCATATTTATTGAATCATTTAGTATGCAGTCACATTAAAGATTATAATATAATAATATAATAGTGACTCCAGCCACTTGAATGCTTTCATCACCACCATTTCCTCCATTGTATTGCTGCTTGTGGTCATAGTGAAGGCATCACTGGGTTCCTGAGTTGTTCTGCCCGCTGAGTATGCTGTGAATCCCATGCAATCCTTTGGTGCCACCTGTGTAAATAACATCTGCCTCATTGGAGTTTTCACTGATGAGGGTGTTGACTTCTGCATTCATAGGAAGTGGATTCTGTTCCGTGATCCTCTTGTCAAACATGACAATGCAAGAGAAGGTGCCCCTGAATGATGCAGCCATAGTTACCCATTATCCACCAGGGTTGATGTTGTTAACTTCACAGACTTGCTTCATAACATACTCTGCGTGACCCATACATGATTAGCCCCGCTTTAGCCTGTCACTGTTTTCTTTGAGGAGCTCTAGGTAATCACCATATCCTGATCCTGTGATTCATGGTGGAGAGATCAAGCTTGTTTATGAGAGAGCATGCATGTTATTCTGTCTGCCTGTAACTGTCACTGGAAGTTCATGGCACATGATGTTATAGTGACACAGGTTTCGTATTTGATAGGTGGTGGACAACAATAACTTTCACTAATTCACGGAATAAACTCAGCTCTATTTCCGCTGTGAGCTACATAAACAGTTTTTAAAAAAAAAAAAAAATTAAAAAACTGCATATGCCTGGTTTTTTGTTTTGTTTTTTTTGCTTTAGAGGTGACCAACTGAGCTAATGGACTGCATGAAGGATCGGGTACACTGGAGAAGCATTATAGCCAATACCACTTGGCATGGCACCTGATGATAATGATGATGACACTTTGGAGGTCATTTAAATGTGCTACATAAACTAAATATTAGCTTCTGGACATTTCACTGAAAAAAAATATGGCTGCATCGTTTACTTACATTTTTGTGTGTGTGTGTGGCCTTGGGATATTTGCTAGTAAAAAAGTTAATAACCATATTTCTCTGCAAGCCTTCTCATTGTGGAAGTACACCCATCTCCACTTTATTTATCAGCATTCTGTTTAGTGAAAATGGTGCTTAATAGTTAGATATGATCTTCACCTGTTGTGTTATTCAGAATAATTAACAACTGGTCCTGTTAGTTTTTCTTTCCCAAAACTAACATACAAAATATTTGTAAAAGCCAGACCAAAATTAACTGTACAAATTTAACAGCTGTTTCAGATGAACCAGCTGAATGATGTCACTGGCTTAGACAAGCTATAGTTTTCAGTCACCTCTTTAGACCATGTTATTTTTCTGTGGCAGCCATCTCTGCTCCCCCGTTTGCCTTCATGTGGCAGCCATCTTTGCTACCACTTTTGCCCTCATCTGGCAGCCATCTTTGCTCCCCCTTTTGCCTTCATCTGGCAGCCATCTTTGCTTCCCCCTTTTGCCCTCATCTGGCAGCCATCTTTGCTCCCCCTTTTGCCTTCATCTGGCAGCCATCTTTGCTCCCCCTTTTGCCCTCATCTGGCAGCCATCTTTGCTCCACCTTTTGCCCTCATGTTTTTGTTAGAAGTCCTTGTCAGAGCACATGTTTGTTTTAAAGATAAAAAAAGTGATAACATCCACTTCTAAACAGATCATTGAGAAACTAGAGAGGCTTATCACTTCTAAGCTGGACATTGCTTCACTGAAGATTTTATGTAATTCGGTTGTTTTGGCACACAGTGAAACAGGAAATCTCCAGCACACTGTGAAGAATGATTATATTGCTCTGTGCATCTGGGGAAATCTGATGAAGAATCCAAGGTATTCTTTGGCTGATCGTTAATATTCTGTATCATTTAAAAGGAGTTAATACATGAATGCAATGCTGCATGATGTGAACAAGATGTGCATTAATTTGGTATGACAGTTATATTTATAATTAGTATATTGTGCAGTTTATCATATCCCATTTCAAAAACTGGCTGCATAGTAGAACAACCAAATGACTAAATGACTAGATAAACTATTTAGAGACAAAGAGTGTCATTTACAATGTGTACTGAATGTAATTGGAAGAAATGTAGTGTATAAACAATGAATCTGACCTAATCCACCAGCTTACCTTTATATAGCTTCTACAGTGATCCAGTAGTCAGTCTATACTAACTGAGAATATCCAGCACAAATAAAAGTCTCTGCTGTGTCGAGTTCAGACTTCAGAACATATACTACAAGAATACCCAGTCCAAATAGATTACACAGATTTCTGTCATTAAGCATGGTTAGAGGAAATGGACTTGAGACAGGACATACAGATTCATTCATTCATTTGCATGTCCTTTGTGGAACTTTGCCTCCTGTAGGCCTCTCTGTTGTGAGCAAGATGGCCTGCCGCTGCTGCATCCATTTGCAGATCGTCAATGATGTCTTGCAGCCATCTTTATTTTGGTCCAAAACATACAGATTAGGGTTCCAAATTTACTTTGATTTACAGCTTTAATGTTGAAGAGACTAACAAAATAGCTTTTAAGCTACTTTTATTATTATTTTTTTCTAAAACTGTATCTCTGAGATCTCTGTCATATGTAACATTAGTACAAAGAAATGTTTTATTGGGGTAATTGTCTTGTTTCTTTTTAGTACAAACATGCATTTGCACATTGACAAATAAAAATTCTTACAGTTCAGTTTTATTCATGAGTGAAATTAGTTTTCTTATGGTGCATTAATCAGACATTCATGCAGTGCTAACATTATAAGTAAGAGGAATCATTGAAAATTATGTCCCCTGGCATATAAATGTCGTAGGGGAGTGAAGCCTTCACATTCCTAGGCCACAACAGCATTTGAGGCAGCGATGCCAGACCCTGTCTTGGTTGCCTTTGTTTTCTCAAGGAAATCCCAGATATGCATTTCTTGAGGCTGAGTTGACCAGTTGGTCTGGAAAAATTCCATCCCAGTGCAAAATCAAACCAGAGACCCTCTAGTCAGTAAGTGAGTGCATTGCATTATTACTACACCGCTGCAAAAGTACCATAGCCAGTACCATAACAGATTAAGAATTTTTTTTTTAATTGTGAATCTTTTTTTTTTTTATTCTCTCTTTTGTTTTCAGAGATAAGATTGAAATTTAAACGTATAAATTATAGTCATCATCATGTGCCCTAGTTGGAGGCATTGGTGACCATGTCTCTCCACAGTTTCCAATTTTTCATGTTACTCATCAGTTCTGTTGTTGTGCTTCTCCCACGCCAGTTTGTCAAGCTATCTAAGATTTTCTCTCTTGGTCTACCTCTCCTTTTTTCTGCCTCAAATTTTCCCTGTTGTCACAAAATTTTGGATCCCTCTCTCCTCATTATGTGGCCTATGAATGTAGATGACATTTCCCGTACTGTGTTCATTATGGTTTATTTCTCGTTAGCTTTCCTTTGGCATTAATAAATTATAGTAAAGACTGAGAATTTTTTTTAAAATGTTAATTTTTTTAAAAATGGTGTTTATAATGAAGTATGATAACATGTCATCATCTTCCTAAGAGTTTGAAAGTAAAAAGAAAAAAAGAAATTTTTTTAAAGGCCTTTTAAAGAGCTGATAAGTAACTGTCAAGCTTTGACATTATCAGATAGAGTTGAACATTTTTTTTAAAAACAAGAGTGTTCTTGGGGCATGGTATTAAAAAAAAACACATTTGTTAAAATAAAACACTGGGTAAACTGGGAACTGTCATCTTTACAAAGATTTCGGACAATAAAATCATGTAATGAAAATTGCATGATCACTTTTGATTAGGCAGCATTGAATAGTAGTATTAGCATTTTAAAACTGGACTGTGTTTCTGGTAAACTTTAACTTTTAAGTATTCGGGAAGTCCATTGTAAGGACTTATTAGTCATGTTTCTGTGTTTTGTATTATTTGTTTAGAATTAGGTCACATGAGTTTGCAGATATAAACTTCACGTTTGACATCCCACGAGTCATTGCATTGACTGACTGCGCTGTGCGTGTGTTGACCACAAGTTTGACTTTTATTCTCCAACTAGCAAGACAAATCTCCCTCGTATGAAGAAAAAACATGAAGGTAATGCCCCACAATAGTGGTTCTCAACTTGAATAATTGCAGTTGGTACTTTTAACATGTTATGGATCCAGTGTAATAGTTTGTTGCAATTTTAGATACCACTGTTTTTCAAAGTAGTGGATGTGATACTAGTAAAAATAAAAATACTAACAGTAATAATAATAATAATAATCAGAAGAAGAATTGATGATTTGGTTTGCAGCTTTTTCTTTTTTTGATTCAGTTATCAAATTCAGGTGTTGAAGACTAAAATTTTACTTCAACAACATTTTCACAGTAATCCTCAAACGAGCTCATGGTCTAAACAGTGACAACCCATGTAGTTATAGGACTTTTGAGTTATTTCATTATTTATTTATTAAAATGTTAACAGAATCAGCAATGGTAAAAGTTGCTCAGCATAATGTTACTTTGCAACTGATACAAATGTCTCACATCTACCATCTTGAGAATCTCCTGTGAGATGAAGAGAATGAATGTATAAAATTATATCTTAAATTGAGATAAAGATGGTGAAAGTATAAAATTGTATCTTAAATTGAGATAAGGAGAGTGAATGTATAGAATTATATCTTAAACTGAGATATAAAGAGAGTGAATAGGTAGCCTTGTCATGCCTTAGAGGCACAAAGGGATATGGTGTTAGTACCCATATTTTCCTTGACCTGTCAGCACACTGGAGGATGACATGGTCAGCATCACATCTGGCTGTCTATCCTTCCCCAACTTCAGAAGAAGTCAGGTTTCCATCTTATAGTTGGTAATCCAACAAAGACTACAGTTTTTAGCAACAACTTGAAATTGTAACTAAAAAGTAGTTAGGGCTGAATTAAAGGAGCGTTTTTTACTTGTGCACAAATGAGCATGTTTGTGCTTCTTGTTATTTTGTTTCTAAATTAGAGTTTAGAACTGTGGCACACCAGTTATTTATCTGTGTTTAAATATTTATATTTGACAGTAAATTAATTAGATATTTCAGTTTTAAAGTAAATGATAGCAAATATTCAGCATGCAAATTAAATTTACACTTAGTGTTTAACATACTAAAGATTTCAGTTAGCGAATAAGTCTGAAAATAAGTGTTGCAAATAATGATGACACTGTTAGTAATTTTACTGAGCAAATAAGAGTAAAATTTAATGATAAATTTATCATACCAGTGTGTAAATAAGAACTATATATGAGTGTTTTACAAATAAAATGTTTCATTGGCATATGCATTCATATACTTACAAAATGTTAATGATTTTGGTCACCAGATGTGAGTTCATATATTGACAGATATAACGATTTCATTGAATCTAGTGTCAGTTTTAATCTCTGTGTTTTCAATCACTTCTAGAAGAATCTGGTCTCATGGCACCTGAGATACCATTAGGTGAGTCAAAAGAAGACCTGGAAAGAGAGGAGGAAACAGCTAAAGCGCATTCAGAGGATGAAGAAGAGGAAGGGGAAAAAGAAGACATCGAGGTACCAGGTTCTTGACTGAACTATATCAGTATTCACAACTCCCCACCTGGACAGCATTTTCTCATCACAATCGTCATCATCATCTTCCCATTAAAAACTTACTAGGCAATCCATCAGGTCAGTAGACAAGTGGTCTCTCAGTCAGTCTCAGACTTTGGATGTGGGATAGAATCCCACCTGACACATCCGGTTCATAAGTGTTCTTGCCAGTGCTACAGAATGTTTGCACTGTGATGAGATCCTTGACAGGAGAAGATCAGAGCGCTTATGGGCTTGTACAATGCAAAGTGATGATAACCCTTTAACATTTAATACCAGTTTGTTTTTATTCAAGAAGAGAAGTTCTGTGACAAGTTCTGAGCATTGCCTAAAGATAAAGATCACTTTTGACAGTATCATAAGATGTTTTATGGCATGATCTTCATAATTATTCAGGTGTTCAGCAGCAGAATGTAATAAATTGCCTTTGTTCTCATCAAATACCAGCTGCTTCATAAGTTCAGTAATGACTTGTTTCAGTGCCAGTCATGGTTGTTTCCCTTCATCTTGTAATGGCATAAAATTATTTCTAGGGTTTTTGCTGGCAATGGTTTGCTAGGCTGGTAGCATCAGAGCTGCTACTCTTAATCTCTAGAAATTGTTAGGTTATCTTTCATCTCTGTTCTGCGTGTAACATCTCCTTTCATGTATTCCACACTTTTCACCAGTCAAATCCACTGTGTTTTAGTGAGTCTAAAATACACTGTCATTACAGATGTGAGAATAATGTAGTTGTTAGTAAATTGTCTTTTCAATTTGCACACCTCTGCAGCTACATAGACCAGGATGGTGACACCAGAAAGGAAGGTAGAATTCAAATTGCAAAAGCAGCATTGACCTTCAATAGTCTTGAGAACATATGACATTCAAAAGTTATAGCACAAAAACCAAATAAAGATTATTCAATTCAAATGTAATATCCACCCTCATTTATGCATGTGAAAGCTGGAAAACAAGACAAGAAATTAGACTCTTTTGAAAACAAATGCCTAAGGAAAATACCTGGTATAAAGTGGAATTCAAGAACAACACAGAGATAAGACAGATGAGCAAACAACAACCTGTCTCATGGGTGATCAGAAAAAGAAGATGGACATATGTCGGTCATGTGATGAGAAGAAACAACCAGAGAATCCCCAATCTATCAAATGGAAAATGCAAGGCTGAAGTAAAAGAGGTCGACCACATGAAACTCTAAAGAGGACATTGTTAAGAGAGGCCAGGTCAGTGGGTATAACATCCCTTGATGAGATTGAAAAACTCGCCGAAGACAGGAAATCTTGGTGAACTACCATGCAAGCCCTATGTGATGTTTAACGGCACGGGAAGGATGCAAGATGTAAGAAATTGTCTTTTCACAGAAAAGATTTGAGACTGAGTCCAATTATAGGCAACCTTCAGTCAGCTCAGCTGTAAAATGAGTATGTGCTGTGGAAATTACTTTGGAAGAAGGGAATATTTGCTCACAGGGCAAGGCACACTGGATAGCTGTTTTAAAAAAACCCCCCAAAAAACCCCAGTTAGTGTGTGATGGGAATTATAACACATTTAAAACTCAGTTCCATGAATCTGTTGACTAAGTCAAAGAGGAGGTGAATAGGTAAATAAAAGAAGTTTACAAATTTTTTCCCCCTTATATTCACTTTCTTGTTAATGCTATTTCATTTTTCTCGAACTGTGAGGAGTTGTTCTGATGAGTTGATGCTATGAAGGTGTTGGAACACAAGCATCATATAATGTTTTGGTATGTGGCTTATGATGATTAGCTTGAAGTGGGCCAAATATAGCAAGTTTCTCAGTGAACTGCACCACTCTTGTGGCCATATCAAGCCCCGCCCTGTTAGTCAGGTTGAGCCTGTCGCTAGGAGTACAAGCAGAGCGATGGGACAGGGTCTTTGACACTTCTGGATAGATATTTCTGATAATGAAGCCCTGATAATCGGTCATGTTTGGTTCCACATCTTTAGAAACATTTATAGTGTTATATAAATAATACATAGGTAGGTAACCCTGTCATGCCTTAGAGGCACGTATGGATATGGTGTTAGTGCTCATATTTTCCTTGACCTGTCAGCACACTAGAGGGTCATGTGGTCAGCATCACATCTGACTGCCTTTCCTTCTCCAGCTTCAGGAAAAGTCAGGGACCCATTTCTACAGCTGGGTGATTGGAGGTTGGGGGGGGGGGGCTGGGCGCTCCTCTGGCCAGATTTGAAGTCCTGACCTTCACCATGAGAGACTAGTACACTAACCACTTCACTACTCAGGTGTATGGTAACATGTAGTATGCCATTTATTCTCAGTCTTCAAATGTTTATTATCTAGTGAAACTTCCTAGTTCACTGCATCGTCTTTCTTGTGTGTTTCTCAGCATTAAACTAATACTTCTACACTGCAAATGCCTAATCAAAAGATTGTGGATGCATTTCTTGATGTTTTATTAAAAATATGTGTGATGAGTTTTACAGAATGAAAGAAAGTCATTTAAAAAAAAAATAACAGAATTAACCAGTGTTGCAGCCAAAATGAGAATTTTTTTTCCCCACTAAACAGACAAGGTATTATAAGTAAAAAAAAATTGCACAGCAATAGAAAACGCTTATTTGTTGGGTGATTTAGCTTTAACAAAAAAGGTAGAATCAATTTGCACAATCCTAAATTCCATAATTTTATTGGTTGATTATATGTATGTACAAGACAGTAAACTTCTGAGATTTGTTGTTGTCATTGCTGCTGGTAATACCATAACCATTACTCTTTTTGGTATGCTGTGGTACTGGCAGGATGATCTAGCAATCAGCAATGCTGGAGAGGAGTCCGAAGATCAGAAAGAAGATGAAGAGCAGGAGATAGAGATTGAAGAAGATTTTCCAGACCCTCCGACTCCCGGTAAGGTGTTTATATATTGCAAAAGGGGGGGAAAAAAAAAAGAGAAAAAGAGTGAGAGACATTTTGTGTGTTTGTGCACAGGCAAAGGTGTGTAAGGAAAGCTAAGTAATGTATGTGTGATTTGGGGTGGGGGGAAAAAAAAAGGGTGCCCCAGTCACTCAAATGTAGAAATGGGTACATGACTTCTGGGCTTCTGAGAGAAATTTTATAAGCTGGTGAAGAACTCCCTCCCCCCACCTTTATATATTTATTCATCCACTAATGGGGGGGGGGGGTTCTCGACCCTGAAGCACACCAGGCCCACCTTTAAAGCAGGGAAAACCCTCTGGGTCTCAGAGAAATGCACCAGCTAGGCCCCTGACTCACAAGGCCTGTCTGGCTCCTAATGGAGCTGGGTAAGGAAAGATGGCCTGGTGTTAATGTCTGATACATCACCATCTTGTATACTGACAGGTCAAGGAAAATATGGACACTTATCCCCTAGATGCCTCTAAACTCATCCCCTAGATGCCTCTAAACTCATCCCCTAGATGCCTCTAAACTCATCCCCTAGATGCCTCTAAACTCATCCCCTAGATGCCTCTAAACTCATCCCCTAGATGCCTCTAAACTCATCCCCTAGATGCCTCTAAATAATGAAAAGGCTACCTTTGCTTTTTTTGTTGTTTCGTTTTGTTTTTTTTTTCTTTTCACAGGGCCCCTGATTTATTTGATATTTCTCTCTTCACTCTCCTCCATTCCTGCAGAGACCAGAAAAGATGTACTAGTTTTTGTTAGAACTTCAGATATGAAAAGATGTATCAAATTTTAAACTTAAAATATGAAGCTGTTTTCTTTTCTGTAAAAAGAAAAAAAAAAATAATTTAAATCATGCAGTTTAGCTTTATTTTAAAATACAGACATAAGAATCATCATTTATAATGAAGAGAGGAATGTATAAAGTCATCACAGAATTTAGGCATGAAAAATGTCGACAACATACATCAGTATTTAAGAAATTGTACATTTACTATTCACACAATATTGATAACTTAAATGATGATGTGAAAATACTTGCACTATTATTATTGTGAAACAAAATTGACATCAAGACTATAACTGAAGGTTTATATTCCAGAAATAATTGAGTGGGAGGACCTTGATGAAGGTGAAGATGTTGTGGACCTGAGAACATTGTATGTCGTAGGCAACATTTACCAGTTTGACCTTCTTGAACTGCCACCACAACCTAAAACTGTTGGGCTCTGGACACTGACACAGTGTAATTTATTTTATAGTTTGCTGTGGTCTTGTTATTGTCATCATTTTATTTAAAAAAAGAGTACACTTTATTTGATAATAGATTGATAAGCAGCAGATGTAAATGAAAGGGTTATAATAGTAATGGGAATGATGAAATTTTTTTATTTGCGGTTGTTATTGCAAATGAAAGGTAAAATGATACTCTATATCTTTTATTAGGCCACGTCAACATTTATCCAACTACCAAACTATGAACATCAAAGAACATCAAAACAGGAACCAAACTTAGACTCTTTAATACAAACATAAAGACTGTCCTACTGTATGGTTCATAGACATGGCTGATGACTAAGGCAATACAACAGAGGATGCAAACATTCATGAGCTACTGATTGAAGAGGATTTTAAACATTAAATGGCAGGACAAGGTCAGGAACAAGGAGGTCTGGGAAAGAGCAGGACAAGAACCTGTGAACCTATAAATCATATCTAGGAAATGGAGCTGGACTGGCCACACACTGAGGAAACCTGACACCGGCGTAGCATGACAGACACTGATATGGAATCCTCAAGGAAACAGAAATCGAGGAAGACCTGGGAATACTTGGAGAGGGAAAATTATGGCAGTGCTCAGGAAGGAGGGATACACAAGGAAGGAAGCAGAGAATAAATCCAAGAACAGGGATGACTGGAGAGCCTTTATCCATGGCCTATGCTTCCAAGGGAGTGAAAGGTGATGATGATCATGATCTTTTATTACCACTAAAACACTGGAAGGATAGTCAGTCAATACACTGCATGAGCTTGATATGTTTGTTTCTTGTCATAAACATCATATATTTGTGTATTGTCATATGATTCACATGTTTGGTGTCTCTTGTCATAAACTTCATATGCTGGTCTCTTGTCATAAACTTTATGTGTTGGTGTCTTGTTATAAGCCTGACATGTTTGGTGTCTCTTATCATATACTTCATGAGTTCATTGTCTCTTGTCATATGCTTCATGTGTTTGTTGTCTCCTATCATTAACTTCATATGTTGATATATTGTCACAAACTTTATGTCTGTGACTTGTCATAAGCTTCATATGTTTAGTGTTTTTTGTCATATGCTTCATATGTTTGATGTCTTGTCATAAACTTTGTATGTCCATGTCTTGTAATAGGCTTGATATGTTGGTGTATTTGAAGTTCTGTTTTAGTGATCCAGTTCCCCTGGGAACAACTGTGTTAAGAGCACACTTATCTTAACACAGTGTTTGTGAGACAGGGAACATAGATCTGTTTGCTTAAAAACTCTGACCTACCTCTGTAGCCCAGAAACTTGTAGCAATCAACACTAATTGTAATTGTTATTTTTGCAAAATGTAATGTCAGGTTGGTGGACGGATGGGGACATGGAGATCTCTGGCGGGGATGAGGGAAGTCTGGTGTGAAACCAATGAATCCAGGACGTGACAAGCCTATGGGTCTTTACAACAATGGCTATCAGAATGATGTGAACAAAACAGAGCCAGTAGACTATAGGTGGCGGGGAATGGATATCGTTGAAGCACTCATCAGATTCCTCATCTCAGAGTCGGAGTGTCTTTGTGGAACTGTCTCAAACCATCTGACATGGAGAAGGGGTTTAAGTACAGCCACCAGAGGCTGGAAAACAAAGTTTTGGCCAGGCCAGCCACACTGTCTTCATGGCAGTCCGAGCAAGACCACAGTCTGCCCTAGCAAGGAAAGGTGCTGAAGTCGGAGTTACCCAGCCAAAAGGCGCATCGCAAAAATCAGGGTAACACGCATTATCGCTAATGAAATGTCTATATCTACAGTTTTCAAACATGGTGCTCGCCCTGTGAAGACTAACCAGGCAGGTGCAGTGCCGGGCCCCATGCCTCGAAAGGGTCCACCCAATGCTACTGGAGGTCCTCTCAGTTCGTCTTGTGGAGTCAGGAGACATGAGAGTAGAGCTACTGGCCAAAAAATACAACAGAAGAAAACAGCCAAAAAGCAAGAACTTAAAATAATGCAGTGGAATGCTGAGGGTGTCAGCAGTGTTAGAGATGGCTATAGCAAAAAGGTTGAACTAGAGAACATACTTTTTGCAGAGCAGGTAAGTATATGCTGCATACAGGAGACACACCTAACCAAAGATGCCGCCTTTAAAATCAGAGGCTACCAGTGTTTTAGATCAGACCGACAGGACAGAAGAAAAGGAGGAGTACTCACACTTGTTAAGAATAACATCAGCGCATGTCAGGTGGGAGTGTACATGGAAGGAGCCGAATACCAGATGATCCATCTAAAAAGTAGTAATACAGATTTCCACCTCCTTAACTATTACTGTCCTAATGACCGCCCACTTGCTTTAGGAACAATCCCACACAAAGAGAGACTGATGGTCTGTGGTGATTTTAACAGTCATTCCCAGAGCTGGGGCTATGACCACATAGACAAGAGAGGAGAGGAAGTTGAGAGCTGGCAGGATGATAATGGACTTCTCCTGATCAACCAGCCAATGGATGCCCCAACATTTTACTCAAGGGCTTGGCATACAAAATCAACACCAGATCTGGCATTCCACTCTCCAGATCTGAAGTGGAACATTACACGTGAAGTTGGAAAACAACTTGGAGGTAGCGACCATCGACCAGTCTTCCTGACAATAGAAAATGAACTCCTTAACACCAGTAACCCTCTCCCCAGATGGAACTATAAAAAAGCAAACTGGACAATGTACAGACATCGTACAGGTATCCTGGTGGGACAGCTGTCCATAGAAGGTAAGGATATTAACAGCATAGTGAAGGATTCAATGCTTGTATCCTTCAGGCCGCTCGTGAAACCATTCCCAGAGGAGCTCGCAGGGACTATAAACCATACTGGTCTAGTGAGCTGGGAAAACTCCATGATGACGTGGAAGCAGCTCGAAAGCAAGCAGAAAATAGACCATGCCAAGAACACCACAATAATTACCAACATTCTAAGGCCAAATTTCAGAGAGCAAAGCTGCAAGCCAGACGGGAAAGTTGGAGAGAGAAAACAGAGTCCCTAAACTTTGAAAAGGATGGAAGGAAACTGTGGAAACTAATCAAACAGTTAAATGATGAGAGTACTGGAAGAAGTACAAAGATTACACTAATAGAGGATGGGAAAACTCTTACAGGTAAGCAGGTAGCAGATCACTTTGCTCGCATGTTTGCACAGGACTGCAACATTGATATCCATCCAGAGAAGGAGCGTACAGTGCGCATCGAGCCACAGAAAGAGGAGGAACAAGTCAGAAAAGTGGAGGTCATGGATGCACCAATCACACGCAGTGAGTTAGACCTAGCAGTTAGTAAACTGAAACCAAGGAAATCACCAGGACCAGATGGAGTGTCCAATGAAATGATCAAGAACCTGGGAATGGCAGCAATGGGAAAGCTGTTGGATATTTTCAATATGTGCTGGAGCACAGGTAAGTTACCTCAAATCTGGAAGGAAGCAAGCATGGTACCACTGCTAAAACCAGGGAAAAACAGTGATACTGCCTCCAGCTACAGGCCAATCAGTCTCACTAGCTGCCTATGCAAAACGATGGAACACATCATTGACCTGAGGCTAAAATGGTACCTAGAAAGTGAAAACCTTCTCGTTCCACAACAAGCAGGATTTAGGCAGTACTACAGTACGGAAGATCAAGTGACCTATCTCTCTCAAGAGATTGAGGATGCATTCCAAGAGAAAAACCTTGTACTAGCAGCGTGGATAGACCTGAAGAAAGCCTTTGATAAAGTATGGAAAAAAGGTCTGTTGTGGAAACTAAGAAACTGCAATGTGAATGGAAGACTGTACAACTGGATAAAGTCCTATTTACACAATAGAAGAGCTAGAGTAGTAATGGATGGACACAAAAGCCAGAAAGTACTTCTGCGACACGGTGTACCACAAGGAGGAGTCCTTTCGCCTACACTATTCCTTGTATTCATTAATGACCTGGTCAAGGAACTTCCCTATGGAATCAAAGCAGCACTGTATGCAGATGATCTGGTCATGTGGTGTACAGATGAATATGCGACAGTTGCTACACAGAGACTCCAAAGAGCAGCAGACATCTTGACATCATGGACAAACAAATGGTGTGTAAGTATCAACACAGAGAAATCAAGTACCACTCTGTTCACCCTCTCATCTAAACAGAAAGCAGGTAAGATCTTTGTAAATGAAATACCCTTAAGGATGGACAACCAACCCACTTACTTAGGAGTGACTCTTGACTCAAAACTGACTTGGAAGCAACACATCAACAGTGCAGAAGCAAAAGCCAGAAGAAAACTAGCCATATTAAGAAAATTGAGTGGGACTACATGGGGAGCTAGTGAAAGAATCCTCAAGAACGTATATCAGCAAAGTATTCTACCACATTTAGAATATGGCTCAACATCTTGGTGCACAGCATCAAACACTACGCTGCATAATCTAGACAAGGTTCAAAATCAGTCACTACGGATTATCACAGGTGCCATGAGGTCCACACCAATAGTAGAAATGCAGAAAATAGTTGGTGTTCAACCGCTAAAGGAACGTAGAGACACAAAGGTCATGACCATGGGAGAAAAATTCCTTAGCTCTGTAAGCCATCCCCTGAAGGAGAGATTCAATAACTTGGCATTAGGACGGCTTAAAAGAAGCAGCTTCATTCATCAGGCCAAGCGTATGCGTAAGCTGATACCTGACCTTCCAACTGTAGTCGCTCCATTATCATCTGTACCAGACCATACACCATGGAAAGAAGCAGATTATACACAAATAACTATTCAGACTGAAGTGAAAGGTGTGCAGAATGGTGAGATGCAGAGCAGTCTTGTAAGATCAGTAGCCACACTTAGTGTTCTAGATGACAAATATCCATGTGACACCTGGATACGTGTGTATACAGATGGATCTGCACATAATGCCATAAAAATGGAGGGGCAGGAGCATATATTGAATATCCAAACAACACCATTGACAAGATTTCCATACCCACTGGTAAATACTGCAACAACTTTGATGCAGAAGTTAGGGCAATTATTGCTGCAGTTGAAAAACTATCAGACTCCAGAATTGATACATGTCCTGTAGTAATTCTCACAGATGCAAGATCAGTACTGGAGGCTCTTCAGTGCAACAAACTACCAGACCTTAAGGATGCCTTGTCAAAAATTGGCTTACAACATGGAGTCACTTTGCAGTGGATTCCCTCCCACTGTGGGATACCAGGCAATGAGAAAGCTGACCATCTGGCCAAAGAGGGCACTGAAATGGAGCAACCAGACATACCAGTCACCTATAATCAGAAGAAAAGCATGATAAAAACCTACAGGAAGCCACAAACACCACCACATGATGACTATCACATGCTAAACAGAAAGGAACAAGTCACCATCTTCCGTCTCCGAACAGGACACAGCCGACTCCGAAGTCATATGTATACAAAGTTTAAGGTTGGTACTACTAATCTATGTACATGTGCCCAGGTGCCCCAAACCGTGGAACATATCCTCCAGAACTGCATCAACTACAAGACACTGAGAAATAATTACTGGCCCAGTGAAACCACTAAAGAAGATAAGCTCTACGGTTCCATACATGAGTTACAAAAAACAGTGAAATTTATTCAAGAACAATGCAGAGATAAGACAGATGACTGAACAACAACCAGTCTCATGGGTGATCAGGAAAAGGAGATGGACATATGTTGGTCACCTGATGAGAAGAAATGATCAGAGAATCCCAAAACAAGCTATCAAGTGGAACACAACAGGCCAAAGAAAAAGAGGCAGACCGCATGAAACTCTGAAGAGGACATTGTTAAGAGAGGCCAAATTAACAGGCATAAAATCCCTTGATGAGGTTGAAAGACTCGCTGAAGACAGGAAAAATTGCCGAACTATTTTGCGAGCCCTATGTGACGTTTAACAGCACGAGAAGGATATAAGATATAAGATAAGAATGTTTGGCATGAAAGTGTGATATGGTCAGTATCATGTCTGGCTACATTAGCCTTCCCAGGTTTCTCTGATACCCATTTTTAGAGGCTGGGTGGACCCCAGGGCCATTTTGGTGTGTACCAGAAAAATCCCACTTCTGGGACTTGAACTCTGTACCACCAGATTAGTAAACCGAGTGCTTAACCAATCATCTAGTCAGGCCGCCATTTACTTGCGTAGTATATATTTATTTTTATATTCCTTCAGTGGTAGATCCTCCTAAAATCTACAGCTTAGACTACATGGCAGATCCTGAAGGTGATCAAGATATGGGTAGAGATGTCAGAAGGGATGAGAAAGCTCCAGTTACTGTTACTTTGACGTATGTATAACTGTGTGTTTAATTTCAGTTTTCTTTAAAATGTTAGAAAAGTCTGGTGTCTTTTGTCTATAGCATAAGTGTAACGGTTTCTTAACTCTCAGTCCATTAAACTTCTTCTTCTTCTTCGTTCGCATTTTCTGTCTATATCTTCAGTCGTGTCTCTTGAATAAATTTCACTGTTTTTTGTAACTCATGTATGGAAGCGTAGAGCTTATCTTCTTTAGTGGTTTCACTGGGCCAGTAATTATTTCTCAGTGTCTTGTAGTTGATGCAGTTCTGGAGGATATGTTCCACAGTTTGGGGCACCTGGGCACATGTACATAGATTAGTAATACCAACCTTAAACTTTGTATACATATGACTTCGGAGTCAGCTGTGTCCTGTTCGGAGATGGAAGATGGTGACTTGTTCCTTTCTGTTTAGCATGTGATAGTGATCATGTGGTGGTGTTTGTGGCTTCCTGTAGGTTTTTATCATGCTTTTCTTCTGATTATAGGTGATTGGTATGTCTGGTTGCTCCATTTCAGTGCCTTCTTCGGCCAGATGGTCAGCTTTCTCATTGCCTGGTATCCCACAGTGGGAGGGAATCCATTGCAAAGTGACTCCATGTTGCAAGCCAATTTTTGACAAGGCATCTTTAAGGTCTGGTAGTTTTGTTGCACTGAAGAGCTTCCAGTACTGATCTTGCATCTGTGAGAATTACTACAGGACATGTATCAATTCTGGAGTCTGATAGTTTTTCAACTGCAGCAATAATTGCCCTAACTTCTGCATCAAAGTTGTTGCAGTATTTTCCAGTGGGTATGGAAATCTTGTCAGAGGTGTTGTTTGGATATTCAATATATGCTCCTGCCCCTCCATTCTTTATGGCATTGTGTGCAGATCCATCTGTATACACACATATCCAGGTGTCACATGGATATTTGTCATCTAGAACACTAAGTGTGGCTGTTGATCTTACAAGACTGCTCTGCATCTCACCATTCTGCACACCTTTCACTTCAGTCTGAATAGTTATTTGTGTATAATCTGCTTCTTTCCATGGTGTATGCTCTGGTATAGATGATAATGGAGCGACTACAGATGGAAGGTCAGGTATCAGCTTACGCATACGCTTGGCCTGATGAATGAAGCTGCTTCTTTTAAGCCGTCCTAATGCCAAGTTATTGAATCTCTCCTTCAGGGGATGGCTTACAGAGCTAAGGAATTTTTCTCCCATGGTCATGACCTTTGTGTCTCTACGTTCCTTTAGCGGTTGAACACCAACTATTTTCTGCATTTCTACTATTGGTGTGGACCTCATGGCACCTGTGATAATCCGTAGTGACTGATTTTGAACCTTGTCTAGATTATGCAGCGTAGTGTTTGATGCTGTGCACCAAGATGTTGAGCCATATTCTAAATGTGGTAGAATACTTTGCTGATATACATTCTTGAGGATTCTTTCACTAGCTCCCCATGTGGTTCCACTCAATTTTCTTAATATCTCTCTCTCTCTGAACCTTAAGTGCCCAGGGCACATGGGGCTTCCGCAAAGGTTTTCCACAAATGCCTGTCCTTCGCCTTTTTTTCTGCTCTTGCCCAGGTGAGCCCTCTATTGCTCAACATCCTTTCTGTTGTTCTTCTCCATGTCTCTTTTGGTCTACCCTTACTTCTGCTCCCCTGTGGTGTCCATCTTAGTGCTATTTTTGGTAGTGAGTTGTCAGTCATTCGGAGCACATGTCCCAACCATTGCCAGCGTCTTTCCTCAATAATTGTTGTCAGTGGTTTCATCTGCATTTCTGCTAATAAGATGTTATTTCTTATAGTGTTTGGCCAAAATATTTTTCTAATTCTTCGTAAACATTTAGTCTGGAAAGAATTCAACTTGTTTTCTATGGTTTTGGTGATTTTCCAGCATTCGCTTCCATAGAGTAGTACACTTAGAACATTACTCTTAAATATCCTGATTTTCATATTTATGCTTAGTTTTTTTTATTTCCATATATTCTGCAGCATTGCAAAAGCCTGGTTTGCTCTAGTAAGTCTGCTGTTGATGTCCTCTGTGCTGTCTCCATTTTCTACTACTCTGCTGCCAAGGTATACAAATTCGTTGACCTCCTCCACTAACTTGTTATCTACTCTGAGTACATTTCTGTTGTTCACATTTTGCTTCATTAACTTTGTCTTTCCTACGTTGATCTTTAGTCCTATGTTGTTTGCATTCTGAGTTAGCTTGTTTATTTTATCTTGCATATCTTTGTGACTGCTTGATAATAGACAAATGTCGTCCGCAAAGTCAAGGTCCTCCAGCACTGTGTCAAGGGTCCATTGTAATCCTCTGCGTTTGTCTGATGTTGCCTCCTTCATTAACCAGTCTACTGCCAAGATAAATAATGTTGGTGATAGTACACATCCCTGTTTCACTCCTGTTTGTACCCTAAAGCTGCTGGAGGTATGTTCTCCACAGATAACTTTGCACTGAAAACCCTCGTATAGGGCTTTGATTACATTAACTATTTTATGGGGGAGGCCATGCCATCTTAGGATTTTCCACAGTGCATCTCTGTTGACACTGTCAAAGGCTTTCTCAAAATCTATGAATAATGCATATGTTGTGCTATGCCACTCATTTGCCTGTTCTAATATTTGTCTAAGTACAAATATGTGGTCTATGCATGATCTTCCTTTCCTAAATCCTGCCTGCTCTTTCCGAAGTTTTTCCTCAAGTGTTGGTACAATTCTGTTGATGATTATTCTGCAAAATACTTTACTGGTGAGAGGCAGTAGGGTAATGCCTCTCCAGTTCCCACAATCTCTGAGGTCACCCTTCTTTGGTAGTTTTACTATAAGACCAGTTTTCCACTCCTCTGGGGCTTTTTCTAAATCCCAAATTTGTTGTAATATCCGGCAAAGTTGTTTTGGTGTTTCTGTTTCTTCTGCTTTCAACATCTCCGCAGTCACTTCATCTTCACCTGGTGCCCTGTCTGATTTTAGCTTCTTTATCGCCTCCTTTACTTCATTTATTGTTATTGGTCCTGTATTGATGTTTAGTTCCGTTTTTGCTTCAGGTATGTCTATTGTTTGTGCTGCTTGTGTTCTGTTTAGTAGGGTGTTAAAGTGTTCCCTCCATCTTTCAATTTTTTCTCTTTCTCCACTGACCAGTTGTCTATTTTGTGTTCTTACTGCACTTTCACATCTTGTGCTGAAGTTACCTGGTCATCTGCTTTGTGATTTTATATATGGTTTTCATGTCATTTGTATATGCTGCTTTCTCTGCTGTTTCTGCTAAATTGTCATAATATTGACGTTTATCTTGACGGCATGATTCCTTCACTTCTTTGTCTTTTTGTGCATAATTACTTAAAACTCGTTCTTTAAGCCGTTGTGATTTGGTGTTCAGTAATTTTTTCTTGATTTCTTTTCTTTGCTCTATCTTTTCCCATGTGGTCTCGCTTATCCATTCCTCTTTTCTCCTTTTCCGATATCCCAGCACCTCTTTTGCTGTTTCCTGTAGTGTTTTATTGAACTCTAATATGGACATTTCTGCTTCGTCTTGTAGGACACTGAAGCGGTTCTTAAGTACTACTGAGAATTCATTTCTTGTTTGCTGGTCTATCAGTTTGCTTGTATCAAAATGTATCTTTCTGTGTTCTCCGATTTTGGCTTTCCTTAATTTTAGTTTTATTTTTGCTACCAGAAGGTTGTGATCACTTCCTACATCTGCTCCTTTCCTTGCTCGTACATCTTGTAGTGACCGTTTCCACTTGTTGTTTATTAGTATGTGATCGATTTGGTTTTATATGGTTTTATCTGGTGACCTCCAAGTCACCTTATGGATGTTTTTGTGTTGGAAAATTGTCCCTCCGATGGTCATCATGTTTTCTTCACAGAAACTGCACAGTCTTTCTCCATTTTCTTTTATTTCTCCAATTCCTTCTCTTCCCATGATTCTTCTTCTATCTTCATTTCCTTCACCTATTTTTGCATTGAAGTCGCCCAAGATGAGTAGCATATCATGCTTGGGTATTGTTTCTACTGTTGCTTGGAGGCTGTTGTAAAAATCTTCTTTTAATTCCTCTTCAGCTGCTTCTGTTGGTGCATAACAAACTATAATAGACAGCTTCGTGAATCTTGAGTTGAACCGTGCATATAATAATCTCTCATTTATTGGGGTCCATTTCAGCAATGCTCTTGATGCTTCTTTTGTTATAATCAATGCTACTCCTCCTTCATGAAGATCTTCTTTACCTGACCATATTATTGTATCTTCTGTGTGCTGTGTTGTTAATTTCCTTCGTCCTTGTCCTGTCCATCTTGCTTCTTGTATTCCTAGTATGTCTAGTTTGTATCTGTGCATTTCCTTGATGGTTTGTGCTAGTTTTCCAGTCTGGTTTAGTGTTCTTACATTCCAGCTGCCTATTTGCATCTTTTGTTTAGGTTCCAGGAGGTCTGCAGTCGGGCTGGGGACTTCCAGTGGCTGGCTTTCATCCACAACCTTCATGGGCTCAGTTTCCTGATACGCATTTCTCCTTCCACCTGCATTTGCTTTTTCCCTTGCTTCTGTTTCTGTAGCAGTCTGATAGTTTTTTTACCAGATAGGGTTTCTGGCCCTATGCTGAACCCTCCTTAGTCGCCTTTTACGATCATGCATGGTAGGGTACAGTGGTCCTATTCTTTGCAGATCCCGGGTACCACACGGGGGAATTTTCTTAATATGGCTAGTTTTTTTCTGGCTTTTGTTTCTGCACTGTTGATGTGTTGCTTCCACGTCAGTTTTGAGTCAAGAGTCACTCCTAAGTAAGTGGGTTGATTGTCCATCCTTAAGGGTATTTCATTTACAAAGATCTTACCTGCTTTCTGTTTAGATGAGAGGGTGAACAGAGTGGTACTTGATTTCTCTGTGTTGATACTTACACACCATTTGTTTGTCCATGATGTCAAGATGTCTGCTGCTCTTTGGAGTCTCTGTGTAGCAACTGTCGCATATTCATCTGTACACCACATGACCAGATCATCTGCATACAGTGCCGCTTTGATTCCATAGGGAAGTTCCTTGACCAGGTCATTAATGAATACAAGGAATAGTGTAGGCGAAAGGACTCCTCCTTGTGGTACACCGTGTCGCAGAAGTACTTTCTGGCTTTTGTGTCCATCCATTACTACTCTAGCTCTTCTATTGTGTAAATAGGACTTTATCCAGTTGTACAGTCTTCCATTCACATTGCAGTTTCTTAGTTTCCACAGCAGGCCTTTTTTCCATACTTTATCAAAGGCTTTCTTCAGGTCTATCCACGCTGCTAGTACAAGGTTTTTCTCTTGGAATGCATCCTCAATCTCTTGAGAGAGATAGGTCACTTGATCTTCCGTACTGTAGTACTGCCTAAATCCTGCTTGTTGTGGAACGAGAAGGTTTTCACTTTCTAGGTACCATTTTAGCCTCAGGTCAATGATGTGTTCCATCGTTTTGCATAGGCAGCTAGTGAGACTGATTGGCCTGTAGCTGGAGGCAGTATCACTGTTTTTCCCTGGTTTTAGCAGTGGTACCATGCTTGCTTCCTTCCAGATTTGAGGTAACTTACCTGTGCTCCAGCACATATTGAAAATATCCAACAGCTTTCCCATTGCTGCCATTCCCAGGTTCTTGATCATTTCATTGGACACTCCATCTGGTCCTGGTGATTTCCTTGGTTTCAGTTTACTAACTGCTAGGTCTAACTCACTGCGTGTGATTGGTGCATCCATGACCTCTACTTTTCTGACTTGTTCCTCCTCTTTCTGTGGCTCGATGCGCACTGGATGGATATCAATGTTGCAGTCCTGTGCAAACATGCGAGCAAAGTGATCTGCTACCTGCTTACCTGTAAGAGTTTTCCCATCCTCTATTAGTGTAACCTTTGTACTTCTTCCAGTACTCTCATCATTTAACTGTTTGATTAGTTTCCACAGTTTCCTTCCATCCTTTTCAAAGTTTAGGGACTCTGTTTTCTCTCTCCAACTTTCCCGTCTAGCTTGCAGCTTTGCTCTCTGAAATTTGGCCTTAGAATGTTGGTAATTATTGTGGTGTTCTTGGCATGGTCTATTTTCTGCTTGCTTTTGAGCTCTTCCACGTCATCATGGAGTTTTCCCAGCTCACTAGACCAGTATGGTTTATAGTCCCTGCGAGCTCCTCTGGGAATGGTTTCACGAGTGGCCTGAAGGATACAAGCATTGAATTCCTTCACTATGCTGTTAATATCCTTACCTTCTATGGACAGCTGTCCCACCAGGATACCTGTATGATGTCTGTACACTGTCCAGTTTGCTTTTTTATAGTTCCATCTGGGGAGAGGGCTACTGGTGTTAAGGAGTTCATTTTCTATTGTCAGGAAGACTGGTCGATGGTCGCTACCTCCAAGTTGTTTTCCAACTTCACGTGTAATGTTCCACTTCAGATCTGGAGAGTGGAATGCCAGATCTGGTGTTGATTTTGTATGCCAAGCCCTTGTATAAAATGTTGGGGGATCCATTGGCTGGTTGATCAGGAGAAGTCCATTATCATCCTGCCAGCTCTCAACTTCCTCTCCTCTCTTGTCTATGTGGTCATAGCCCCAGCTCTGGGAATGGCTGTTAAAATCACCACAGACCATCAGTCTCTCTTTGTGTGGGATTGTTTCTAAAGCAAGTGGGCGGTCATTAGGACAGTAATAGTTAAGGAGGTGGAAATCTGTATTACTACTTTTTAGATGGATCATCTGGTATTCGGCTCCTTCCATGTACACTCCCACCTGAGATGCACTGATGTTATTCTTAACAAGTGTGAGTACTCCTCCTTTTCTTCTGTCCTGTCGGTCTGATCTAAAACACTGGTATCCTCTGATTTTAAAAGCAGCATCTTTGGTTAGGTGTGTCTCCTGTATGCAGCATATACTTACCTGCTCTGCAAAAAGTATGTTCTCTAGTTCAACCTTTTTGCTATAGCCATCTCTAACACTGCTGACACCCTCAGCATTCCACTGCATTATTTTAAGTTCTTGCTTTTTGGCTGTTTTCTTCTGTTGTATTTTTTGGCCAGTAGCTCTACTCTCATGTTTCCTGACTCCACAAGACAAACTGAGAGGACCTCCAGTAGCAGTCCATTAAACAATACTAATAACACATGGACATTTTTTTTTTGTTACTGAAGATCATGGGTGCAATCTTTTGCCAGAAAGTGATGCAATGCCTATTTTTATCATTAATTGTGTGAAATTATAAATTTCCAACTTGAGAACAAAACCATATGACTGCAGTTGCTTCTTTTTAATAAAAAAAAACTGTTTAAAACAACACATGCCTAGCTAAGAGCTAAAAGACTGCAAATGCTGTTTTTTTGAGCCTTCTTTTCATGAACATTTGGCATTTTCAGATCTTGAGTAACTTTAAGCTTATAGACATGCATAGACGCATACAAAGCAACAACAAAATACTGATGCCAGTTTTTGCCTACTGCCTGACATATCTGGTGTCTTTAAAGTTCTTTGTTCTGTCTGATTCAGTATGTAGCCACATCTAATCTTTTTGAAAACTGAACCATACACCTCTCAGTCTACCTGCATCTAATCTGACACCAGCAGAAGAAACTATAGAAGTGCTATAGAAGTGTTTTCCAGTGCTAGTAACTCTGTTAAACAGCACCATGAGCTTCTTCAGGTTCATATGTCTCCATCTATTGGCATAAATCAAGTAAATACTTTAAAGGTTTCTTTAAATTTTGGCATTTTTGTGTGTGTGTGCTTTGTCACAGTGAACTTACCATATCACTTTTCAGTTTGTACAGCAAAGCATGAGTACCAGTGTAGTGTAATTTTTGGCCATTTCTAATTTATGTTACAGTGTCAAGAAAAATATTTATCAGTGCTGGTGTAATTCACTTGGGCTGTTATTAATTAGCAAATGAAGAATGCCTAAGGAAAGCCATTGAGAAATTAACCTTATAAACACATTATGAAGGAGACCGTTTAGGTTCATTGATCATATAAGAGAAGAGAAGGAATAAAAAAATATCATGACAGCAGGGAAAAATTGGATGAAGGAAAGGGAGAGGCAGACCAAGAGAGAAAATCTTAGATGGCTTAACAATAGAACTGGTGGAGAACATGAAAGATCAGAAACTGCGGAGAGACATGGTTGCTAATGCCTTCATCCATGGCACATGATGATAGTAATGATTATTAATTTCCATTATAGTAACATGAGGAGAATTGAATCCATTGTTGATTAAGCTGTTTTTAATTTTTGTTGCAATTCTCTCATGAGCATCCATGACCAGCAATTTTGCTTAAGTTGTTAATAAGCACTGTTAAAAAAAATTTAGATTGCAAGAAAATGTTCTGCTATTTTTTCTGTCACTGAACAGTATGTTAGTATGTTATTTCTAATAGTATCACATGACCACACTAAGTATGTTATTTTAATAGCATCACTATAGCACACTGTTATAATAATCCATGTACATAATTTGCTTGATCTACAGTGCTTCTGTACCTTATCTCTGAAGCATATATTTCTGAGCAGTGGAAAATTTTGCCATGCCTTTGTGATGCCCAGAGCTTGCTATAAGAAAATCAGCATGACATACATGCATTTTCCTGGTTAACCTGGCTGTCAGTTTAATCTTGTTCTTGTTCTATCTTCCTGGAACTGTGAGCAGATGTTCTTTGCAGCTGATGCTGTGAAGCCACTGAGATACATTATTGTGTTGAATTAGGAGTGGGTTATGGTGGCTGTTTTTTTCAGAGAGCAGTGCTAAAAAAAAAAAAGCAGGGAGTGTGCAATACTTTTTTTTGCAGACTGAATGGAAACTTGGCAATCTCTGCCCTGTTAGCCAGGCTGGGATCTGTTAATTGGGGCATCAAGAGAGAAGCTGGACAAGGTCATTTGTCTGCTGTGGTTCGCTGACCCTGACACAAGCATGTCAGGTGTGGGTCACTGAGCACTAAGTCAGACATTGCTTTCATGCCTATTAACTTAACTTAAAGTGGATACAGTGCTGATGAAGTCAGTCAGACTGCACATTCAACCTTTTTTGATTGTTAATAATGGCTCCATCAGTTTAGGAACATATTTGGAGCTCTGATTAAATAAATCTTCACTCAGTCCACAAAATAATATGGAGTTGATTAAAATGGCTTCTAGCAAGTTTTGGTGACAGAATGTTAATTTTTTTGTTTTCTAAATTAGTAACTTTTACTTGACACTTTCTATGCACTTGAAAATTTGAATGCTCGATGAGGATCAACAGATAATGTAATGAAGAGTCTCATCACTTAAAACATAGTTTCTACATATAAATCATATTTTCATTTCTTTTCCCATCATTTTGACAAGTTACAACTAGTATAAATATAACATGATTTGTTTTTGTGTACTTGATTGAGAACGAGAGAGAACAGCACAGATATGGGTTATGACCCAGTGGTAGTCATATGAGTTTTAAAATAAATTTTTTTTTTAATTTGTAAGAAAGGACTAAAAATTTGGCTCTTGATGTTCAAAGTCTGGATTCAATTAATCAGTTTTTTTTTCAGTCTTCCGAGTGATGTTTTATTTCTGGAGAAGCCACAGGTTGGTCGCTGGGACAGTGAAAGAAAGCTGTGGAGCACCAAAGGATTTTCAGATCTTGCCTATGCAGAGGGTAATTTTATTTCCTTTCCTATCTATATTTTTCATGGTGAGCGTATAATTAGCAGTCAGTCTTAACAAAGTGTATCTAGGAAATCACACTTTTTAAAAATTTCTTTGACAATGAAAAAAATAATTATACTTTTTAATTAAAAAAAATGCGGCTCACATTTGCTCTTAACTTTTGATATACAAGGTTCAAAACACTTCTTTATACCTTTAACATTTAGTTTGTTTCTCTTGCATGAACAGCATTACATTGTTTCATTTTCTGCAATGCCTTTTGCAATATATGCTAGATATAGTTATCTTTTTTAATTGGGGATCATCTGATCAGAAGATGAATGCACTAGCAGCCTTACCACTGTGGCACCTTGATTTTAATAGTTGTCTTAAATAAACCAGCAAAGAATGTACTGAAATTTAAAAAAAAATTTTTTTCTGACATTTTGAAATCTCAGGTTACCTAGTTTTCACTCCCCCCCCCCCCCATCTTGTGCCAGGTTGTAGAATATGCAGGTCTTCTGTTGTTCTGAATCTCTATACATGTCAATGATGGAAGGGATTTGGTGGTAGCAGATGTTTTCAGAGATCTTTCAGTGCAGGACAGTGCACAGTTTCTTCTTCTTGTCACAGCTGTGAATGCTACATGGTGTGTGGTCTGTGATCACTTTATGCTAGTGTTGTGCCCTGTGCACAGCTTGAAGATTATGAAAAGGTCAGTGTGACTTAGGCTATTGATGCTGTTTCTGGTGGTAGGTTATGGCAGATGTGCATTATATGGAATATTCCAGTTGTGTTACTGATCCTGTGATCTGTGATCCATCTATTGCTCTCAGCAGTCACCACATTTATTGAGTTTTATGGTTCTAATGTTTGTGAAGTTGTGGTATAGTTGGCTCCATTTTTGCCTGGTCTATTTGTACATTCATTGCCTCTGATTCATAGAATGTACAGAGATTATAATATGTTTTAATAGTATTTGCTGAAGACTAGTAAGCTCATTTCATTATGAGTTGCATCACAAAGTTTAAAAAAAAATTATTTAATAATCTTTGAGTGATCTTGCACAAGAAGTTCGTAGCAGTGAAAGGAATATTTCCTATCATTTACAGTTTGTCCTCATTGACCAGAGCATAAGATCAGTGCACAGTGTGTTTTCACTCTCCTGCTGTTTATACTACAAACCATTTCTAAAAAAAGTATTTTGATGTCAAGTTTACTGCAGAGAATGAAGTGAGGAGCATTATGCTATCATAAAATATTTCCTTGAAGTGATACTAATCCATTAACTCTTTGCTATATATTTGTATGTATATTTATGTATATATATTTCAAGATGACACACGCAAACATTTATAATAAACATCAGGTTTTTATTAGAAGAAATGACAAGAGTTTATAGTTAGCTTATATTTTTGCGATTTGGATTTTGGAAACTAAATGGATATGGTTATTTTTTATCCAGTTAAAAAAAAAGCATTTAAAAGACTCATGATAAAAAAAAGTGTTAGTTCATTTATTTCCAGATCTGAATTTTCAACAGAATATTCTGCTATTACTAGATATAATCTGTTAAAAATGGTGAGAGAAGAAAGTGAAATTATTTTTATGCCCTTATCGATGATCTGCAAATGGATGCATCAGCAGCAGGCCATCTTGCTCACAACCAAGAGGCCTACAGGAGTGCTGTTAGGGAGGCAAAGTTCCGCAAGGGACATGCAAATGAATGAATGCATGATCGATGCTGTACCTGTGATATAGCATCGTACATATTGTCTAGGCAGCTCTGTCTTTTGCTCATATACTGAATGTGTTATCACTGAAGAGTGCAACTGAAGTGCAGCAAATAACCAAAAGTGGCTAATGAAAATATAAGATATTTTACAATATGTAACTGTATGTGTAGTATAGATGGTATGCAGAAAGTGGTTAAGTGGTCATCGGAAAAGCAAGCTTGATTTTGCATCATCTTCTTCTTTGTTTTTCGCCCTCAAAAGGGTGGTAGGTGTATTGTGTTGCAGTTATGTGCCCATTTAGTCCAACAAACTTCAGCTTGATACATTTTTAGGACTGGGTTCGTCTTCCCACAGAATCTACAGTCCCCATTCACTTGGCCAGACTCCTGTCTGTTTCCAGGGGCATCACTAGGAGTAGAATAGGAATTTGGCTGGCAGTGGCTCACCAACCCTGACATAAGCAATCAGCTATGGGTTGCTGACTGCTGTCTGTTTCCAAGGGCATCACTAGAAGCAGAATAGGATTTTGGCTGGCTGTGGCTCACCAACCCTGACATAAGCAATCAGCTATGAGTTGCTGACTGCTGTCTCATTCGGCTTGAGTGCATCTTTGCACCTGTTTGTATGGTCTGAACACAGTATAATATGATGTTAAAAACTGGTCTGGCATATGCACAGAATGTAAATGTACAAGCTAAGATAAAGATAATTATGCCTATAGATGTATCTGGATGACTGAGATTCATCTACACAGCGTGCCTATTTTAAAGTTGCTAGCTCCTGTGATGATTTTAAATGACCCTGCCCATTCGTTTATTTCACAGAGACCAGAACATTCTCTTTTAAGACAGCTCAGTTTGGAGCATTGTGCCTGCTTCAGAATGCTCATTATAGCATGCCTTACCAGTCTTGGGAAATTAGACCACACAGCTTGAACAGTGCCGTCTTTACCATCACAACAAACACTATTGAAATCAAGATTGAAATAAAGGTTTGACTGTTGCACATATTTTGACTGCTGTCATTCTTGTTTTGACTGCTGTTCTAACCACTAAGAAAAATATGGCACTAGATTTAGTACAGACTGGAGCAGAAATTTTGTAAGCATATCCATGTAGGTGTGCAGAATATCTTTCATTAAAAAAACTGCAGCAAGTAGAAAGAAAGTTTAAAAGATTAGAAAAGATGAATAATGATTAAAAAAAAAGTTCCTGAGAAGGGTACCATGATAATTTATAACAAAAGAAGAGACATTATTTTTCCAAACGTACAGAAGAATATATTAGTATTTGTTTCAATAATCAGAAATTATGTCTAGATAATATAAAAAAGCATAATAAACCTGTTTTTAAAAAAAGTAATGTACAGATGGAAAAATAGAAAAGCATTTGCATTTATTGGAAACGGCAAGGATCTCATAAAATAGAGAAGCATGATTGTCAGTGCTATCTGGCATGGCACATAATTATGTATATATAATATCGTTGATGAACTGAAATGGCCAACCAAGGACAAATATGATTGAAGAAAGTTTATCTGTACCTTTGTTCTTCATAAAGAACCTCCGCAGGATGAGAGTAAAACACTACACACTTCTGTGTGCACTTCTGGTAATCCTTATTACCAGATCTGATCGGATTAAGGAGTAGAAATAAAGGGAAAGACCCAGGGAAGCTTTGCATTCTGTTAAGATTGTTTTGATTTGTGTCACTCTTGTTTTGACTGCTGTCACATCCTTTGTTCTGACTTTCACCATCCTTATTTTGACTACTTTCACTCTTAACTGCTATAACCCTTGTTTTGCCTTCTGTTACTCTTGTTTTAACTGCTTTCACCCTTATTTTAACTGCTATCATTCTCATTCATGTTTATCAACCTCTTAGTTCAACCTAAATATCATTAAACATCATGATAATCTAGAGAAGACCATCTTGGAAGGGTACATAATGGGAAAAAGAAAGAGAGGAAGACCAAGGTGAAGATGGTTGCAAGACATTGTTGATGATCTGCAAATGGATGCATCAGCAGCAGGCTATCTTGCTCACAACTGAGAGGCCTACAGAAGTGCTGTTTGGGAGGCAAAGTTCCTCAAGGGACATGCAAATGAATGAATGAACGAGTTCAGCCTAATCTGTAGATATTTTTGTTTCGATAACCTCAGAGTGAAATTGTTGTTAACAGCTGTATTTAGAAACATAGTATTGTAATTGCATTTATTTTTCTGTAGTTCAGTAATCAGTTTTGTTATATTTCCAATAAAAAACTGTATGGTAGCATTAATATTTTTTCCTGTTAAATGTAAATAATTTAACCTAATAGGATGAACTCTGCTGCCTCAGTGAGCCAAAAGACAGGCCAGAGTTAAATTCAGTCAGAAATAAATGGGTCACACCAGCTGTGCTTATTAAGGTAAGTTTACACATTGTCAGTCATGAGTGAGTATGATTTTCATTATGTTTATAGAATTATGCGAGGCTGAAATAAAAGCAGACATGGGTGACAAAATTGTATTGTCTTTGCTCTATGACTTCTATATAACTGCTAACCTGAGTTCTTGTAGTTAGTAAGCAGAATGGATAATGAAAATCTGCCATATAGTAAGAACACACAGAAGATACAGTGGTTGGCCCATATTGTCCATGACCAGTTGGCACATTAGAGAGTGATGTGGTCAGTACTAGGCAACCTCTCCTTCCAAAGCTCCAGAAGGAGTCAAGTACCCATTTCTACAACTGGGTTTGCTGGGGTACCTTTGGTTGAGATCTGAACCAACAGCTTTAGCCATGAGAAATGAGTGCACAGACCACTTCACTACTCAAAACAAGAGTTCATAAAATGGCTGTAGGTGTTTAAAATCATGGAGCCTAACTGGTTGAGGAATTGATTTCACTGAATTTCCAGAGTGAATCCAGGAAACTTACTTCTCAGTAGACTCCACTACCTTAGAGGACACATTGGGACCTTCCAAATTAGTCAGTCTAAAGAAGCACACCAGCTGCATCATCAGGTGGTGGAATCTATGGTTTGTTTCCCTGATAATTTTGTACTCCCTCAAATCCCTCTATGCTTCCAGTAAAATTTTATGTGCAATTTTTTCATCATGTAATATGAGGTGATCTATTAAATCATGATTTTCAGAATTAGACTTGCCAGTTGTTAGCAACAAGGTAGATTATTCATAAGTTCTGGCTGAGTTGTTCATGTGATCTCTCTTTTTTTTTAACTCCTTTTGGCTCTAGATGATGAAAATGGCAGGTCTCAGCATTTTTCCCAATGAAGATTCATCAGAGTTTGTCCAAAAGCCCAAGGTGATAATACTTTGTGTCATTTATTGTCTTGTTTTCCCATTATTTTTTTTTACCATCCTTTTGCTGTATCTCTCCTTTTTTTTGAAAAGGGGGCTAGACAATGTTGCAAGAATGGAAAGCAGCCTCATCCCAGAGCAAATATAATGTAGGGGAGCTTTTGGAGAGGAAATTATGTGGTAAACCAAACTTGAAATAAAAGGACACCTGTAAAGTTTTCATGACACATTTTTCTATCAACCACAAGAATGTATAAAAACTAGCAACAAAAAAAAATATATGACATAAAAAGCAACTGCATCATTTTATGAGAAAATGTCTAAAAAATTGAACCAGAGGATGTTTACAAGGAGACTTGACCTTCCCTACTCCTTTGCAACAAGCACCACCACAATTAAATCAGACAGCTGGTGGAAATCAGGTATAAATGCTGTAACTGACACTTTTAAAAATAATTATGCATACCATAGGTGTTTTTTTTTAAAGATTCATCCATGAAAATAATGGTTTTGTAAATTTTCATGAACTAACTTGCTTTAACTTTTGCACTTTTTTTTTTATTTCAGATTGCTTACAAGGTAGATGTTACAATGGAGTTTACAATCTGATAGTTATGTTCTGTCTCTTACAACAGAGTTTACAATCTGATAGTTATGTTCTGTCTCAAAATGTGTTGAAATTGTACTACTCAGGATGTGGTCATGTTGTTTCATGTAGCAGTTTTCACTTTTATTTGATCTCTCAGAATGTGGTCATGTTGTTTCATGTAGCAGTTTTCACTTTTATTTGATCTCTCAGAATGTGGTCATGTTGTTTCATGTAGCAGTTTTCACCTTTATTTGATCTCTCAGAATGTGCTCATGTTGTTTCATGTAGCAGTTTTCACTTTCATTTGACTTCTCAGAATGTGCTCATGTTGTTTCATGTAGCAGTTTTCACTTTCATTGATCTCTCAGAATGTGCTCATATTGTTTCATGTAACAGTTTTCACTTTCATTTGATTTCTCAGAATGTGCTCATGTTGTTTCATGTAGCAGTTTTCACTTTTATTTGATCTCTCAGAATGTGCTCATATTGTTTCATGTAGCAGTTTTCACTTTTATTTGATCTCTCAGAATGTGCTCATGTTGTTTCCTGTAGCAGTTTTCTCTTTCATTTGACTTCTCAGAGTGTGCTCATGTTGTTTTTACAAAGTTTTTACTTTTATTTGACTGTTCAGGACCTGTTCATTTTAATGTTTAGAATGTGTTCTGTTCATTCAGCTCTCAGAATGCGTTTAGTCTTTGCTAAATTTATCTTAATAATATTTTTGTATTTGGTTAATTTAACTTTCAGACTGTGTTCAGCTTCAGATAAAATTGACTTCATGTATTGTGTTCATATTTCATTAATTTTAACCTTCAGGTCTGCTTTGTATGAGATGCTTAAACTGTTTCTTTTTTTTTTTTTCATTTTGGATTTTATTTTATATTTCATATAAAATTATTTATAAGAAAATGAATTTTTAAAAATTAAATTTTTAACGAAGTTTTGTACTAGAAGAAACTTTAAAAATACAAATGACAAGGAAAAAATATTGATCAGAGAGTGAAAAGTACACAAGTTCTACATGTAGCAACCAATGGGGAGAGGTGTTATTAAACGAACATCAAAATTGCAGTGATTTCTTCAAATGGAGTGCACCAGACCCAGTGCATTTACAAATACCATATGCAAAGGAATAGAGTGGAAATATAACACTCTTGTGCAACTGAAGTCAAAAGAGGGGCATAAAATAATGAACAGAGATGAAATAATGGCACGATGGTGCGAATACATTAGAGAACTCTATGAGGACAATAGAGGCGAAATAAATATCATCATCATCATCAGGTGCCATGCCGACTGGTGTTGGTTATTATGCTTCTCCAGAGTACACGATCCTTCATGCAGGCCATCAGCTCAGTTGGTGATCTCCTTCCACACCATCCCGTCAGACTGTCCAGTATCATTTCTCTTGGTCTTCCTCTTGATCTTCTTTCTTCTATTTTTCCTGTTGCTATATTTTCAATGCCCCCTCTTCTCATTGCATGTCCTATGAAAGTACATTGTCTCTCTTTTATTTTTTTTACAAGATTTTTTGTCTCTCCAGCCCTTCTCAAACATTCTCCATTAGTTATTTTTGCTGTCCAGGGAATTCGCAACATTCTTCTAATAAACCACATTTCTGCTGCTTCCAATGATTTTTGTGCAGACCTGCCTATTGTCAATGATTCACTTCCATATAACAAGATAGGTTCAATATAGCATTTTAGGATGCGTTTTATATATACTAATAGATATACGAAATAATAATGAAGGGCCTATATTAAAAGCAGAAGTGGAAGAAGCCATCAAGCACATAAAGAACAACAAAGCACCAGGATCAGATAAAATCACCAAGGAAGAATTGGAAGCAATAGGAGAGCTTGGCATAGAAATAATTACAAGATTGCTGAATGACATCTATAACAGTAACTATGTCCCATCAGACCTTTTGCAATCAGTTTTCATTGCCCTACCAAAGAAACAAGGTGGAGTTGAATGTGAAGACCATCGAACCATTAGTCTTATGAGCCATGTTACCAAAATCCTGCTTTGTATTGTCATGAGAAGAGTCAGGGGCAAAATAAAACCAGAAAATGCTGAAGAACAGTGTAGCATCATCGAAGGAAAAGGCACAAGTAATGCCATATATATACTGAGAACATTGATGGAAAGATCAATAGAAGTAAAGACGGACCTATACTTATGCTTCACAGACTAATGTAAAGCAATCGATAAAGTGAGACACACAGAAATTATAAGAATGCTGGAAGACATCAACATAGATGGGAAAGATCTGAAACTCATCAAAAACATATACTGGCAGCAATCTCAAGCACAGAACTGAAACAAGTTGATAAATTCAAGTACTTAGGAACAATTTTAACAGCTGATTGGAAATGTCACAATGAAATAAAAAGTAGACATACTCAGGCCAAGTCAGCATTCCAGAAAATGAGAAACATCTTATGCAACAGATCTATATCTGTGGAAACAAGATTCTGAGTACTTAAATCTTACATTGAGCCAATTTTGTTTTATGGATGCAAAGCATGGTCCGTGAATAAGAGAATACAGCGAGAAATGGAGGCCATGGAAATGTGATTCATAAGAAGGATGTTTAAGATACCATGGACAGCTAAGAAAACCAACAAAGTAGTCTTACGAGAGGCTGGAGTTAAAAGGCAAATTACAACAAAGATCAGAGGCAGACAAGTGAGATTTATAGAATGTATAAAATCGGAAAAAAATGGGAGCAGCTTTATTACTTAACGATTACAAAGTTGTGATGTTTCGGCGTGAGCCTTAATCATACAAAAGCATACAGGACGAAGAAATAGAGAGAATAGATAAAGTATGGATTCACATGAATACTGTTTAAAAAAAAAAAAAATTTTTTTTAAAGGAGTACTTAGCTGCAAATTGCAAGGTGTGGCTTGTCCAGCAGTGTGTGTCAGGAATGGATCTGGTAGGACGTGGAAATTGTTTAAATAGAGACCTGTGACTCGCTGTTTAGTTACACGTAACGTCATCTTCTTCAATCATTATAGTACCTCTCCACTAAATCCACCCCTTCTTACTTTTCAAACTTCCTCAAGCATCACTCTGCAACCCCGCTATTTTCTCTGCAACCCCTCTTCCCCAATCACCTGTTTCAATTTCTCCTAGCTAGGCCAGTAGTGTGTCACTCTCTCTCCCTTCCCCGGTTCCCCATCCACCACCCCCAGTTACAACCCACCGACCACATGTCACAGGTCTCTATTTAAACAATTTCCACGTCCTACCAGATCCATTCCTGACACACACCGCCGGACAAGCCACACCTTGCAATTTACAGCTAAGTACTCCTTTAGAAAAAAAATTTTTTTTTTTTTTTTTAAAACAGTATTCATGTGAATCTATACTTTATCTACTCTCTCTACTTCTTCGTCCTGTATGTTTTTGTATGATTAAGGCTCACGCCAAAACGTCACAACTTTGTAATCATTAAGTAATAAAGCTGCTCCTACTTTTTTCCGATTTTATACATTCTGGTATCACAGCTTTACTGCAGTGCTTAGTGTATAGTTGTATACTTATACACCAATTATTGTGTAAGTGAGATTTATAGGACATTTTCTGAGAAGAGGAAAACTGGAACACATTGTGGCAACTGGAAAAATTGAGGGAAGAAGAGAAAGAGGAAGACAGAGAGGGAAGTTACAGGATGGGCTGTCAGTGTGGCTAGGAAGAAAGTCACTGGCAGATCTCATAATCAAGTCTAAAGACAGGGAACTGTGGAGAGAAATGATCGCCTATGCCACACAGCACGGCACTTGATTGATTGATTGATTGTGCAATTTATTCTTTCCATTGTCTATCCTTGAAAGATAGGTGTAAATATAAACATTTTAAATTTAAGATAAGATAAATATAAGACAATTCTTATAAATCTATTTTAGAAGAGCATGTTTGTTATTTGATGATTGTTTTAATCTTTGTTCTACCACTCTGATGCTAATTTTCACACATGATGACTCTTTAGACATGCTCTCATGAGATAAACACAGCTTTTTATAAATTCTATTTGGGAGAGGTTAGACTGGTGTTAACTGGGGATACACTTGTCCTGAATATGAATTTTATATAAACTAGTATCTTCTTATCACAACATCTTACTTTTATCTTGAGTTGTCATATGTGTCCATGTTAATTGATAGGTACAGTTAGAGCAGACTTACATGGTAAACAATACTTCAACAAACTGTGACCATCATATGCAACAAGAACCACAGTTACAACCTTTTCATGCCAAGCAGTCTAAAAAATTGAATAAATAAGACTGAATGATCAAACTTCATATAACAAAGGGCTTAATGTACATGGTCTGGCATAAAGCATAGCTCAATTTTTTAAATGGAAAATAAATTAAGCGGCTTACATGTTTTTGGTAAAAAAAAGTGGAACGAAACTCAGAAAACTGGGTAATTTTATTATTACTGACAATCATATTTAGGTTTTGAAAACTATGCTGGTTAGATGCCCGCCATTACATTTGATACATTCAGCCAGGTGTCTGGAAAATTCCTTAATAACACCATTTTACATGTTCAAAGGGATATTTTGAATGCAGTGTCAGATTTGATCCTTTAGGTCTGTGGTCGACTAGCAATACTGTGTTCTTGAGGTCAATGAATGAATGAATAAATGAATGAATGAATGAATCAATTGATTGGTTCTTGAGGTATCTCCACAAAAAGAAGTCTGCAGCCAATAAATCAGGTGATTTTGCCGGCCATTGAATATCTCCAAATCTGGAAATAAGACAATTATGAAATGCTTGTCGCAGCATGGCCATAGACTGATGAGCTTTGTGGGCAGTTGCTCTATCTTATTGAAACTATATTAGTCTTTTATTTCTATTGGCCAACTCTGGAATGAAGTATTCAGTTAGCATCTGCACATAGAGATCGCTATTAACATTAAGAGGATGTCCATCTTAGTCTTCAAAAAAATATCGACCAATGACGCTGAATGATGCAACGCCACACCACACTGTTACTCATTCACTATGGAGCAGTTTCTCATGCAGTAATTGTGGATTTTCGGCTGACCAGTATCAGAAATTCTGCTTGTTCACACTTCCTGACAACTCAAAATGTGCTTTATCAGACATTATGAGGTTATTGGGCAAATTCAGATTTTCTTCAATGCATGCTAGAAAATCAGTAGCAAAGCCAAGTCGGTTAATTTTATCCAAATCATTCAGTTGCTGCACAACTTGCAACTTGTAAGGGTGGAAATGCAGATGATTATAAATGATGTGATGTAGCGAGCGATCTGACATACCAAATGCCAAAGCATGCCTAACAGCTGATTGCCAAGGACTACGAAGCAATGTGTTGCAGATTTCTTAATTCATTCAGATGTCTGTTGAGTTCTTTGACATACAGTAGACGTGTATAATTTGCAGTTTCTTCAAATTTTTGGACCCACCTCAAAATTGTTCTCTGATTGGGAACATTATCATGGGGATGCAACTCAAATGGCAACAAAACTTTCATTGTACAGTGATAGACAATTCTCCACTTTTAAAATAAGTTTCAAAGGTGAGTGCACGATGTTATGTTTGCCAAGAAGCCATTGTTAGAAGTTATCATTTGTCTGCTGCATCTCTGACGTGATTGTTTTTTTTTCACACATATTCAGTTTCTGTACACTACGTCAGTTAAATCCAGTTATACTTTATGCCAGACCCTGTGTTAGATGGTAACAAAGGACATTTCTTTTCATGGAACATTATACTTCAGGAGGACAACATAAGACTTCCACAGTGCTGAATCTTTTTCACGCAACATAATCAATTTATTAAATGTTGAACAGTCCATTTTCTCAGTGAATCACACAGACATACATTCTGAATCATACATTCTGAATCATATTTTCTGAATCATACATTCTGAATCATACTTTCTGAATCATACATTCTGAATCATACATAGCAGAACAATACTTAAACTCCAACAGACTCTGACTGAGCCTTTCTTTCTTGTCCCCACCTGTGCCAAGTTCTTGGCCTGCCAGCGTGTGAATGTAGCGAGCGGTTCTCTCTTCACACCTAGTCTGTATTATTCCTCATATCTTCTTGGCGCACTGTTATATTCTCATTTTTTTTTTCATTTTGTATTTGCTTTCCAGAACCAAATACAAAACTGTATAAAGTGTAAATTAAATACAATAATATTTTAAGTACACTAATACTGGTCATATCATTTTTTTTCTCTGCATTTAATTTTGTTCTGAATACACAGGTTTCATGTTGTAGTACAAATATCATCATGATCATTCTTCTGTGTCATGTTACATGGAAAGACTAGCTGCAGTTGATCTTCAGGTTGCTCAGTTTCTTGATTCCACTGAGCTCTTGATAGTGTCCACCATCTGTATATATGTCATCCTGCAACTTTTCTCTCCTATGTAGTTGTCAGGATACTATCATGTCTCTTGACATGACCAGAAATTTTGTTTTCTTCTCGTTTCTCATCATATTATGTTCTTGTGTTATTTGTCAGAACTATTTTCAGTTTCATTTGTTCTCGTATTTCATCATTGATCTATATAGTGTTCACTATGCTCTTTCCTAAATCAGCACCCACTGATAGAGGAACGACTGTACCAGCATATGGCCTTGACTGCCTCAGCTATGGCCTATAGCCAGTCAAAATGGAATCAGAGGCTCACTGAGAGTGTTGACATTTACTTCCAAGGGACTGAAGCCTTAGAGGATGAATTTATCCCGGAGGTGTGTGATGGGACTAGAAATGAATGAACAAACAAACTTTATTTTCAAAGTGTGAATAACTGGGGTCTAACCTTTATCTCTCAATTTTTATTCCAGTGTATTCATTCAATAACAGTATGGTGTCAGTGTTATGAACATAAAGAGTAATAAAAACTATAAACTGAAAACTATTACTTGTAACCTCATTAAGGGATTCTTTTTTTTTTCAGCGTGTTTTGTTTTTTCATAGAACAACACTGTGTAATGATGTTGTTCTGAATACTTTGAGAATCCATGATGATGGTGAAATAGATGCAGATAATAACTTTACTCATGTTTTTGGATGAACATTAGAGGATGAAGATGATATAAAATAATTCTTCTTAATAGGCACCATCTGGACAGACCACATTGATCCCTAACTTATTTGTCAGGTTGCATGACGTGGCTGGTAATTAGGAAGAACTTAGGGAAAAAAAAAATACAGTCCTGGTTTTGGTTTGCAATTAGCCAGGCTGAAATAATGCAAAGGTTTGTATTTATAGCAGTGGAAGATGTTAAAGAACAGAAGACTGGAGGTAATTTTGGTTGTGTGGACACTTTCATTGCCTCTCAATCATGTAATCATGTGACACTTAATCACTCAGACACTGTTACTTAAATTTCAGCTTGCCCTTTCTCTAAAAATGGCTTCATTAAATGGCACCAAACTTCATCATTTCCCTTCTGCTGCTGTTATTAAAATATGTTTAATTTTACATCTAAAAAAAAAGTATATGATGCTGAATAGTGTATTGAGAAAACTGGTATTTCAGAAAGAACTTCATGCAAAGTGGAAGACAGGTACAACTGTACTGGTTTCAAAAAAACATAATGTGATCACTGGTTAATGTTCAGACTTCATTCTGAGGAAAAAAACAAACTGAAGTTTTAAGTTCACAGCGTCTGAGTGATTAACCGTCATGTGATTAGGTATCTGAAAGATTAAGTATTGCATGATAAAGTGAGTGATTAAGTGTCACACGATTGTCACCAAACAGTAATTTATCAATTATATATATATATATATATATATATATATATCTCTTACATCTTATATCCTTCCCGTGCCATTAAACGTTACATAGGGCTCACATGGTAGGTTCACCAAGTTTTCTTGTTTTCAGCGACCTTTTTCAACCTCAAGAGATTTCATGCCTACTAATTTGGCCTTTCTTAACAGTGTCTTCTTTTTCTTTGGCCTGTTGTGTTCCATTTGATAGTTTGTTTTGGGATTCTGTGACTGTTGCTTCTCATCACAAAACTGATATATGTCCATCTCCTTTTTCTGATCACCCATGAGACAGGTTGTTGTTTGCTCATCTACCTTATCTCAGTGTTGTTTTTGAATTTGTTCCACTTTACACCAAGTATTTTCCTTAGACATTTGTGTGTGTGTATATATATATCAGCATCATGAAGATTGGAGACAATTTTTAATTATATTTTTATATATGACAAGGCAGGTTTTAATGAAACTTTGACTGAATCATTTCTTCTCATTTAGTAGTCATGTCATGCTGTGCTTCATTGTCATGTGTCTCATATGAAAAGGTTTGCATCCAGTGACTTCTGTTGGCCTTCAGTTTGTTCTTTATAAAACAGGGATCTTTCTTACAAATATATTTGAAGAATAAGTTTTAAATAAGTGGCCCTAACATGTAGAACATATTTCTGTCTGTGTGTGTTGGCATGTGTTATTTAAAATGATGTCATGTCCTTTACATAATTAATCTTTTGTGTGGCAAGTGAAGATGAAAAAAGAATGATATTCTGTGTCCAGTATATATCACAAAAGACTGTGCAAGCATTTAAGATCACAGTTTTTAGCTGGTGTTGTTTGGTTGCCCTTAGTTTTCCTCCTCACAAAGTTCTTATCTCCTGTTTGGGCAGTGTCCAATGACTACAAGACAAGGGACTTCATACCACTGAACTATGTTGGGGATATGATATTAGTGCCTATATTTTCGTTGAACTGTAATCACCTGAAGATTGAAGTGGTTAGTACTACACCTGATTGCCTTCTGCAGATTCAAAAGGGAGTCTGGTACCAATTTTTATAGCAGTTTGACTAGGTTCTCTCCTTGGCTGATATAAAATCACCAACTAACACTATGAGAAACAGGCATAAAGATTACTTTGTTACTCATCCAACCAATAAATGGAGAATTTCTGCTAATTGGTTTCTTTTTTTTTTTTTAAATTATCTGTCATTCTCAAGACTTTCTGTTGTGTTGATTAGTTATTTTTCAAAACTGGAAAGACATGAACTTGCTTTCATTGTAGGAAGCTTGGTCAATTTACGTGGCCTACAAACATCGACTGATGAAACTAAAGCCGAGAAAGACTGACGAAGTCACGGAGGACACGAAGGTGAGATTTTTTTTTTTCAAACATAATATAGAAAGCACTTAACCTTGTCACAGCATCTGTTGTTTTTTGCCTTAAAGTTAAAGCTATAAGTGAATGAAATGAAACTAGGATATCACGTGAAGGTCATTTCTACAAATAAGAGGCCATGCTCAAGTCATGAATAATGCAAATTTAAACAAAAATGCTTCTAGCAACATAAGAAATTTAATACTTTCACTTGCTTGTACATTGTGGGGTCAAAGAATAGATTATTGAATATTTGTATAATCTTTATGGTTAACACAGGCCAAAAAAAAAAGAGAAGTATCTGTTAATGTATTACATAAATTTGGATCTCTGGATATCTCTCTAAGGACAGAATGTCAGACGGGCCTGCGTGGCCAGTTCTTAACCCTTTTGAAATAAAGATCAGTCAGTCAATCAATCAGTCAAATCAATCAATTTCTCTCTCTCTCGATCCCTGGTGACAGGCACAGGATATCACGTCCTTCCATAACTCTCAGTCCCATGTGCATCTCAACAGGCTTGTCACCATGCATCTCCCATGCCTTCATATCTTTTCTCATTGTCTTCCTCTGTCTCTTCTACCCTCGATCTTCCCTGCTGCCATAATGTGCCCTAGCCCTTCTCTCCTCCAAGCATGTCCCACAAATTTAGATTGTCATTTTCTGATCTTCGCTATGATTTATCTTGTCTCTTATGGCTCTTTCAGAACTTCCTTGTTTGATTTTCTTGCTGTACATGGTACCTTCGGCATTCTTAAGAACCACACTTCAGCTGATTTCAGCTTTTTTTTTTATCTCTTTACCAACCATCCAAGCTTCATATTCATAGAACAAGGTCAGTTCAGTGTATGTCAAATATTCATATTCTTTTGCCTATCCTAATAAACATGGTTAGACATTTTCTCTCCATGAGTGGAATCTGTGATCTCAGAAAGTTTCCTCATCTTGTCATGATTTGAAGGTCCGCTATCACATCCCATGGTACAAATGACTGGGATGTGATAGCAGACCTTCCAGGAAGAAGAGAATACCCAACTGCCATCAAGAACACAGGAATGCGACCGGACATTGTAGTGTACTCCACAGAAAAACAGGAATTAATAATGATCGAGCTTAAGGTCCCATACGAAACTAGAACAGAGGAACAGCATTTATTCAAACTGGAGAAGTACAATGATCTGGTCAAGCAACTGAGGCAGGGGGCAGGAATCAAGGCAAATGTGATAGCTGTAGAAGTGGGAGCAAGAGGATTTGTAGCAACATCAGCATATGTCCTATGTAAGCAACTGGGCATAAAGGGACAAGCAAGAGCAAGGGCATTGAGAAGCCTTTCAGAAACAGCAGAAAAGGCCTCATGCTGGCTGTGGAGTATGCGAAACAAGCATTGGGAACATAAGTAATTTCATTTGCCACAACCAATACCAGTCCTCCGTAGCTAAATCGCTGAAAAAAAGTACAATGGCAACTGGAAGATCATGGGTTCAATCCCGGGACCGAAAAAAAAAAAGCAACAACTCACAAGACCTCTGGGAGTCATGACCCAGAGGGGCCCCCCCCCCCCCTTAGAGTGTCAGGAGTTTAAAGGACCGAAACACTTGTCTGAGGGGGGGTATGTCTCTGATGATCTGAAGGAGTTGTGTTGTTCCGCTTTCTACGGTAGAGAGTTTCCTGAATATCAAAGTGCATTGTTATCTCACTAAATCAGTGGTTCTTAACCTAGGGCCCTTAGAAGGATTTTTGGGGGTCCACAGCCCAGCAAATGGATCAGTTTGACTTAATTTTTTTTAAATCAAAGCGACATCTGGGATGAATTTACTACTTTATTTTTAATGAAGGTTTCAAAGCTATTTACTGGCCAGGAAAGGGTTCAACAGCTAAGAAAAGGTTGAAAACCACTGTTCTAAATTAACAAATGGGGTCTTGAGGAATTTTTTTTGTGCTTGTTTTAAGGCGGCGCAAAATGTATCTTCTGATGAGGATGAGTCATCACTTACACGAATGACAAGTAAGTCATTGAAAACCTTGCAGTTTATGAGGAAGAACTCAAGCACATTCAGGGTGGGAAAGCGTGTTAAAGGTTTTCAGAAGGAGAGCAAAACCCCCATGGAAGAGTTTGTAGAAGTGTACAATATTCAAGACTCACAGGTAATGGTTCTTTTTTTCGAATCTTTTTTTTTTTCCATTCTGTGGGTGTTGACAAGTTCTTGACCTGTTCATAAGTTTTCAGATTTCTGTCATAAATCTTGTTTTGTCTTGTCTCCTTCATCATACACCTCTTGGTGTTGAGGGGACAAATAGGCATCTTGATAGGGTTCAGCAGTGTTCATCATATAGTGGGATATTTAAGGCTTCTGTAATTTACTCCCTTCATCTCCTGCATGGGTGGCCCCTTCCTCTGTTACCTAAGAATCTTAGTGTGAAGGTTTTTGCAGGATATTGTCAGGTGGTGGTCATGTAACGTGGCCAAACTATTTGACTTCTTGTTTCTGCCAGAGATGTAGTGTAATACTGGTGTTAACTCCAAACTTTGCCCTGATGGTGACATTTTCAGGCATAGAATTTCTGCCAGAGATGTAGTGTGATACTGGTGTTAACTCGACCCTTTGCCCTGATGGTGTCATTTCCAAGCACAGAATTTCTGCCAGATCACAGAAACAAGGCTGCAATCAGTATATACTGGTCAAAAAAAGAAACGCAACAAATACAATGTTGCGATTTAAACTGAAGTTTGCTGATCAGACAAGGGCAAATTGCCTGAAATGTTCACTTGGATATGAACTTCACGTGCTGACCTGAATTGTACTCAGCAGATGATTCCTGAGCACAGAAAAGGGACACTAGTTAAAACAGCATTTTTGACAATAACTCATGATAGGTTCATGAGAATCCAATGAAACTTACTGAACACACAACTCACTGACTATATTTATTGAATGCTTATAAAAAATTGGTGCTCCTCGAATCAGTTCATTTGAAAATTCAATGCACAATATGGCTCATCTCACTACAGAACGACTCATCATCATTGGACATTTACACTTTGGACAGTAACAAAGTGTAGTGGCCAGACAATTTAATGTAGTTAGAAGCACCATTAGTTGCCTTTGGAGATGATTTCAAGAAAGTGGCTCAGTTGCAGACCAGCTGCATGGTGGAAGACCCATAGCCACAACTCCTGCCGATGACAGCTTCATACGACTGCGTCACCTCAGGAATCGATTTGCAACTGTGTCCTCAATAGCCCAGACAATGACAGCAGCTCATTGAATTTCAGATCAAATGGTCAGGAACTGGCTGCACAACGCTGGTCTTTTGCTAAAAGACCCTACAGAGGTCCTTTTCTTACAGACAGGCATCGCCAGAACCGACTGCAGTGGGCAAACCAGGGGGACGATCAACTTCATGGGAAGAAGTGATCTGGTGCAAATTGATGGATGCCTGAATGCCAGATATGTCACTGAAATTCTTCATCCTCACATCCGTCCACTTCTGGCTGGACCTGGGTCGATTTTTCACCAGGATAACACTTGACCTCATGTGGCACAACTCAACACGCAGTTCCTCACTGACAACAACATCCAGACCATTCCGTGGCCATCCATGTCATCAGACATGAACCCAACAGAACACTTATGGGATTAACTCAACAGACAAGTCCGCCAGCAAGACGTGGCGCCAACCAATCTCCAACAGTTGTCTTTTGCACTGCAGGAAGAGTGGGCAGCCATCCCACAACAACAGATCCATGTCAAGGAGATGTCGTTCTCTGATACAGGCCAGAAGAGGCCATGCACCTTACTGAAATGGAGGCCTCAGTCACAAAGAATAAAAGTCCTAACCAAATTTAATGAACATCATTTCATTGTTAAAGTCTTAAAGTTTCTTCATGCCAAGATTGGAACATTAATTCCGTAAAATAAAATTTTAATGCAAGTTTGAAATTTGGTGTCCATTACGATTAGTGTTGCGTTTCTTTTTTTGAACATACATACTCTTTCACTACTAAGCAAAATTCCTCAAAAACACGCATAGGTTAAGCCTTGAAAACATTTATCTGTAGTTAGACAGGCTTTAGAAAAAAAATTTATCAGTGGACAGACAGTCCTTGAAAAAATGTATCAGTAGACAGGCATGCCTTGAAAATATTCAGCACCTTTATTTCTACCATTCATGGGGTGATGAATTTTACATCTCATATCTTCCCGGCATTTTTCTGTTGAGATATATATATTAGTATCAAAACTTTTGATCTCATGATAAATAAAGATATAAATCTAGTTCTTGACAGAAAAGCTTAGTCTTGAGTATCTTGTATGTTTAATTCTCAGTTGCTGAGACTGGTCATGAGTATCTTTTATGTTTTGTTCTTGATAGCTGAAATACAATTTTTAGTATTTTTTAAGTGTAGTTCTTGACAGATAGAGGACTCTCATAATAAAGACAGCAAAAACATGCACAAACGAATTAGTGAACTCACAGGCAGGAAAACAAAATATACCACAGAATGCATGAAATCAAAAGAAGGTAAAATGTTAATGGGAAAAGAAGACATTGTAGACAGATGGACAGAGTACATCAATGAGCTGTATGGAGGAGAAAGACCAGAATTAACACCAGATACTGAAAACTGTGATGGACCACCAATACTCGAAGATTCTGTCATAAATGCCATCAAACACATGAAGAAAAGAAAATCGACTGGGGCTGATAATATAACAATAGAAGAAATAGAGGCACTAGAGGAGACAGGAATAAAAATAATAACCAAGTTACTGAATGGCATTTACAATAGTGGTTATATTTCCAGTGACCTGATTAAATCCACATTTATAGCACTACCAAAGAAACCAGGTGCAAAGGAATGTGATGACCACCAGACTATCAGCCTTTCATGTCACATAACGAAGCTACTTCTGAGAACAATCATGAGAAGAACAAGGAAAAAGATAAAAATGGAAATAGCAGATGAACAGTTTGGATTTGTTGAAGGAAAGGGAACACACAATGCCATTTATGCTTTACGAACACTAACAGAAAGAGCTTTAGAAGTACAGAAAGATCTCTACTTATGCTTCATTGATTACACAAAGGTGAAACATAATGAAATTATTAAAATGCTTGAAGTCATCAATGATAATAAATGTTAGTTTTTTTAAAGAGAAGGGAAAAAAATGAATCTTAAGCACAATAAAGTCATCTACCAGACCCTTTTTTTTTTTAAAGGAAGGAACTTAAGTCTCCTTTTAAGAATATCCAATTGTTTATCACAGTTATATAATTTAGTTTATATAAAAGCTATGTGTGTGTTTAATAATCTGGCAAGCTTTTACAAACAGTATTGGTTGATATTGTTTTATATGTTGTTACATTTAAATTACTCTAGTTTCAACAGTTTATAAATCAGCCAGATTTTAAATGTAGTCTTTTTTCAGTTTAAGTACATTAAATCTGAAATCCTTAATTTAAATGTGGCCTTTCTTTCAGTTTAAGTCCAACCTCTACCATTACGTGACCAGTTTTGGAAGTGAAGAAGCACGAACCAGAATCGGCACTACAGACTTTCAGTTTGTCGACTGTGTACACCAGCTTCTCAAAGCAACCAGAGTCCTCACATTTTCATAGACCACCCTGTCCATCATCAATACTGCTGACAATCAGCTTCTTCGTTGTAGTGGTCGTTACATTAACAGTGTTTTCACCCATCAGAAACTAAACAGATTTGTTGACAGCCAACTTTGTCTTTATCAAAAGATGTGAATTTACTGCACTTCATCAAACATGCATTTGAGGAGACAATGATCTAAATTTCCACATATTACTCTAGAAGTGTGAAATGAGTAACAGGTGAATGAAAAAGAAAAAAAAAACACCTAAATGATTTATGAATGTGTGCAAATAATGAGCTCATTTAAAAGTGTGAAAAGAGCATCAAATGTGAGAAATCCCACATATAAAAGTTTGAAACAAGCATTAAATGTGAGAATTATCCAGCCAACATGATTAACTCATCTAAAATGAAATGTGAAATGAGCAATAAAATAAATGTGTAAATAGCTAAGCCAGTAAACTGCAGCATCCCTCTTGTGAAGCTCTTGCTAACAGATTTTAATTTCTGCACTTTCTTAATCTGTGAATCATTATTAGTGTCCAGTTTGTTTGTTTTTTTTAATGTGAGAATTTCAGGTGAGAGAAGAAAGAAACAGATTTTGAATATGTACAGAAAACTACATCTCGTCATTTGCTTGAAGCTAAGAATATTATGAAGAATATCCTCACATGATACATCTGCAAATGCACCAAAAACTGACATGCTTTTTTTAGACAGACACATCTTCTAGTTTAAAGCAGGTCAACATCTAAGCCAACTTTAGACCATTTGATATTATTTACTCTTATCAGCTAATCATTTCATTTGAATTTTTAAATTAACAATTTCATCTGAAATAAACTAACCTACTTGCAGAGTGTCTGAATATGTTTTTTTTTTTTGTAAACATTTTAATGAGTACATTATTGAAAGGTGTGAATCTGATGTTGTGAAAATGAATGAAATAAAGTTTCTTAAGGAAAAAAAAAAAAATCCTTTACTCTCAAATTTTCAAGCCGAATGACCAGACGCTGGTGGTATGCTACTCACTGTGTGCAAAGCTGAATGTGTAAGAGTGATGGCACTGTGATCTGGGGTAGTGGACCACAGCTTAACAAGACCCTGTTCCACCTCTCTCTTGGAGCTCCTGGAAAACATGCTCAGCCTGACTAACAGGATAAGGTCTGCCACAATCCCCATGGTGGTGGAGTCTTCAGAGAAGACTACTCAATTCCATATCATTCAGCACGCAGCATCATCAAACCATTTGACCACCCAAGCTTCGTATCCATAGAACACACGCTCAACAGCAAACAAATAATAAAGCAACAAGCAAAATTTAAGTTGTTAAACTTCTGAACATGTTTTTCCATTTTCAAGATTTAAACAGATAAACAAAATGCTATGCAATCATAAATTTAGAAGGTCAACATGACATCACAAATGTGTAAGCTGACCACAATGCTCTGCTATTAGTTGCAACACGAGGAAGAATCAGTGCCTATGTCTAATAGTCAGGAAAGCCATATAATCATACAACACTAATATTCATTCAATGCTCAAACTAAACCAAAAAAACCCTAAAAACTTCATGAATGTACATCTTTCTTACCATTCACTGACTTAAAAAAATATACATTTCTTACACTAAAATACATTCTCTTCTAAGAAACAAAAAACTGGATATAACACATCCACTTCTCATGTATGTAAAAAAAAAAAACATGAAAATATTACGTTAACTTTTATGGCAGCGTGGCCTCAATTTTTATTTAACATGTGCCATTTGCACACCAACATTTCTGAAACCACTGAACTTCTAAACTAAATTAAACCAACTTGTACTGTTGTTGCCGACTATCCGTTACGAAATGTACTGATTTTTCACTCAGACAGACAACCCCATCAAAAACTTTACTGTTGCTTGTATTTATATGCTAAGAGATTGTGTTACCTTCTGTTCTAACTTACATCTTACATCCTTCTAGCGGTGTTAAACGTCAGATAGGACTTGCATTGTAGTTCGCCATGTTTTCTTTTTTTGGCGAGTTCTTCCAACCTCGTCAATGGATCTTAAGTTGCTTTTTTAGCCTCTCTCAACAATATTCTCTTTAGAGTTTCACGTAGTCAACGTCTTTTTCTTTGCCCTGCTGTTATGTCTCATCTGATAGCTTGTTTTGGGATTCTCTGATCATTTCTTCTTAGCAAGCGGCCAAAATATGTCTACGTCTTTTTTTAATTACTGACGAGACAGGTTGTTGTGTGCTCATCTTCTTATCTTTGTGTTGCCTTGAATTCACTCCATTGTATACTGAGTATTCCATTCTACCTACAGCAGTCAAAATTTGTACCTTCTGTCAGTTCTAATTATTTATGTTTATATTTATATATACATACACACACACACAATTCAATTGTCTCAGATATAACAGTGGAGAAAATATATGTGACCAAGCAATAATGGCTTCGGTTTTTTTTCTTTTCTTCCCATGTTATTTAAAAAACGCAAACTCCAATTCACCCATTCTTTGCAAATTTCAGCTCCTAGGTATTTCTATGCTGTCCTTCATTTTTCTTTTCTGAATATCTGCTTCCCCCACAAGGTATCACACTTAAAAACTGTTCTATAAAGATGTCTCCCAAATCTTTAGTGACTTCCACTCATCATCAGTATTTCATCTAAACCATTAAGTTATGAAGCTTGCCAGGTAGACAGCACTATAAAATAACAGGTCAAACAACTACAGTCTTCATAGCTGATCACAAATGGAGGCAAATTTTTTTTTTAAAATTTGATAACATAATTAGCCAACATAAGCATATTCTATAATTTGTTTCAAGTGCTTATTAAAGATAAAATGCTCCAATGACTTCCATAATCTAACCTGACTATTGCTAACAATAGGTCACATGAGAAAAATGCTATAGTTTCTCTCTCTCTCTCTGCCAAGTTATTAGACTGAAACTTTACTGTCTGGGTCAACTTCTTTTCCACATCAGAGTCCTGGCTATCAAATTTTACTACAATGGTTTCCTATTAAGCCTGACTGTGGCATAAGCAAAGAAAAGTGGTGGTGGTGTTTCACTTTCACATGTAAGACCCCCACAATATCTGCTAGTTATACAGCTGATGTTTGTTTCACACACTCAGTCAGACATATCACTCATTAATGAAACTTTCAGAGATCAGGCAGCTTTTGTTTGGTAGAACTCTGCCGGTTTGGGCGGCTCAGGATCCGCAAACTCTCCAAACTTCTCAGAATAGTATGCATAGCGGCGGTAGGGGTGCAAACAGAAGTGAGCTATGACATCAAACGGGGTCAGTGACACCCCAAGATCTTCCAAAGACAGGTTTTCTGGATTGGTCCAGTCTGTAATGCTCTCCTGAATACAGCAGAAACAAAAAAAAAAATCTTTTAAGGTTTGATGCAGTCATATCTTTCAATACACATGTTCTTGCAACTACTTTGATTTTTCTGATTCTTGGGTTTACAAGTTTTCACTCTTTCTTCCCTGGTGCCAGGTTGTGGAATGCATAGGAATTTTCCAACTAAAAAAACTAGGTTCTTTGAGAATGATGCTGATAATCATCATCATCATCAGGTGCCGTATCGACTGGCATTGGCTATTATGCTTCTCCAGAGCACACGATCCTTCATGCAGGTCATTAGCTCAGTTGGTGATCTCCTCTCACACCATCTCGTCAGACTGTTCAGTATCATTTCTCTTGGTCTTCCACTGGGTCTTCTTCCCTCTATTTTTCCTGTTGTTATATTATTTTCAATGATGTTGTTAGTCTTGAAAAACAATCATCAAAATAGTGGAGGCAGGGGTTACAATATTTTTTTTTTAAAAGTACAAATACCCCCCATCATGCCACAGGAGACACATATGGGAAATGGTAGAAAGTAATGGCTGTCTTTCTCCAGCTCTAAAAGTGGCCAGGCATTCATTTCTACAGCTAGGTGACTAGGTGTGCTTCTGCAAGACAAACATGCTAAATGGACTACAGTGACTTACTTGACTTGCCAGATAAGACCTAAGAAGGAGTTACTCCACCCTGTTAAGAACATTTAAAAGCTCTGCCATACCAACAAGAATCAACCAGCACAACAAAAACCTGCTAGAAGCACCATGAAAGAGAGGACAGGATCTTAGATCCACCAGTGGTTCTAAGACTGTTATAGCCGGAGGTGGGGGATACGCTCTCTGCTCCAATGAAATGTCTCCAAGGCGTGCGTCTCAAATAGCCTCTGACAGTCAAGTCCAGCTCCTGGCCTTCTCATGGCAGAACTGTTCAAACTGACAGGAGAAGGGGCGAAGACGAATATCTGGCGCCTGAAAACCAGATGCTTCAGGCAGATGAGAGTCATGTTCGGTAGCTCATCTACCGCTGCTGGCAAGATTCTTCATCTGCCGTGCGTGGAGTGGGGCTCCTCCCAGCCAGTGAAGAAAGGTGCGAATGGGGTTGCCGCGCAGTGCCACTGTGGAAAAGGTGAAAGAAAGGATTAAGTGACGCAATCAGTAGTCTCAAGGTCAGGATTGCTCAAATCACGGCACTCTGCTCTGGAGGTCGGCCACGTCCTATGTGCACTCATACTGGGCAAATTGCCTGAACCGGCTTAACCCAGGGGTTAAGACACTACTGCCGAGATTCTTCAGATGCAGCGCGTGGAGTGAAACTCTTCCCGGCCAATGAAGAGAATGCAAAAAACCAATAAGGGTTGCGTGTGGCGCCGATGTGAAAGGGTGACGGAAAGGATAAAGTGAAACTTAATTGGTATGTCCAGTAGTCTCACAGCGAGACCTACTCATATCATGGCACCTCTGCTCTAGAGGCCGGCCACATCCGATATATACCAATACTGGTGAAATATGCATAAACTGGCTTAAACCAGGGGTGAAACTTGATGGCTACTCATGTCACGGTACCTCCGCTCTAGAGGTCGGTCACGTCCTAAAAATGCCCATACTGGGATAATATGCCTAAACGGCTCAACCCAGGGGTGAAACTTACTAGTGACGAGGATTCGTCCTCTTGGACAAAAGCTCTGTACTGGTCACAACTAGAAGGGGAGCGGCCACGACCACAAAATGCCAAAGTCGGAGACACTGGACCAGTGCAGTCTAGATAGGCAACCACCTCTCACCCAGCGGGGATATGCTGATATCCAAAACACGTCGAAGTTTTCCAGTGAGAAAGTCCAACTCTAGATTAAACTGGTGCAATGTAAACCACGGTGTCATGCATTCCCGCTTCTGAGACCCACCGAGAATACAGGCTCAAGCCCTGCGATACTCTGAACCTCCTGTGGTTCTCTTGGGGATCTTGTGTGGTCCTTTTGGGGATCACAGGGCAGTCTTGGTGATAGAAGCGAAAGAAGGAGAAGAAGAAAAGATCCACCAGTTCTGATAACTGTCCAAAGTACTCAGCTCTGGTCTACTGGCCCTGATAACTATTCCATCCCAGTCAGCTCTGGTCTACTGGCCCTGATAACTATTCCATCCCAGTCAGCTCTGGACTACTGGCCCTGACAACAGTCCCATCTTAGTCTGCTATGACTCATCAGTTCTGATAACTGTTCCATCCTAGTCTGCTCTGACAACTGTCCCATATTTGTCTGTTATGACACACCAGTTCTGATAACTGTCCCATCTTAGTCTGCTATGACTCACCAGCTCTGATAACTGTCCCATCTTAGTCTGCTATGACTCACCAGCTCTGATAACTGTTCCATCCTAGTCCTGCTCTGATAACTGTCCCCTATCCCATCCTAGTCTGCTCTGATAACTGCCCTATCCTAGTTTGCTCTGTGCTCTGATAACTGTCCCATCCTAGTTTGCTCTGATCCACTGGCTCTGATACACGTCCCATCATAATCTGCTCCGATTCACCAGCTCTGATAACTACCCCATCCCGGATGACTTCACTTCTAGTCTATTATAAATACAAGAAAATGTAATCTGCAGGGAAAAAAACAAACCATTACTTCAGTTAATAAGGGTAAACTTTTATACTTGAAGCATGGGAGGTCAACTATGAAAATCTACTCACCCTCTCTAGTTTATCAACAGTGAATCGTGGAGGGAAGGGAGTATATTCCATAAGCTTTGCTTTCTGCCTGAAAAGAGATGCAAAAAAAATTAGTTGATCTCTGACCAGTTGTGAAGAATATTTTTGCACGCAGATGTTAAACTGCATGTCTGTATCTTTTAACAGCTGGTCAGCTACAACTTTTCAATCAAAACTATTCTAATGATAACAAATATCAATTGCATGAGAGCTTTTTCTGGACATCTATCCATTTATACCATGTGATTTATGGGGAAAAAAGGGAAAAAAATCCCATGTCTGTCTACAAAACAAGGCAATTTTTTTCGAGCTAAAAGTTCAATTGAATTCTCCATCAGGATTTCACCGAATTTCAGGTTCTACAAAAATACTGTCTGGGGCTTCCAATAAATAAAATGCTTACAGGATCGACTACCACTTCTGACACACAATTCTGATGGCTGATGTCTTTGTTCATTTACGTCTTTTAAAGCTATTGCTATCTGTCCTTTCACATCAATGAAAGTTCTTATAATACTAGAGTGTTGATTTGATTCTCTACTGCCTTTCTATCCTCTATGTTCTTTATCAACATTCTCAGGTTTGATTCTCTACTGCCTTTCTATCCTCTATGTTCTTTATCAACATTCTCAGATTTGATTCTCTACTGCCTTTCTATCCTCTATGTTCTTTATCAACATTCTCAGATTTGATTCTCTGCTGTCTTTCTATCCTATATGTTCTTTAACAAGATTATCTATGTTCTTTTGCTCATCAAGTGCCATGCTCCAAACCTTATCAGTTGCCTTTCTTTTCTTGTGCCACTTGGTTGGCCAGTTCATATATTTTTCTCTTATGTCCTCCTATCTTAACTACTTTCAAACTTTACTAAGCCAGTGAACCCCATGTGGTGTCATGCTGCCCCATTCTGAAAATGGAGAATGTCTCCCTGGAAGGCTCAACACCCTACAAAACAATGTATACGCTGATGTCAGATCATTAATCAAAAGCAGATGCTCATATAAAAATCTATCTTATATAGATCAATAACAAAGTTGATTGCCTGTCAAAGCAAATATTATTACATCTTACATCCTTCCTGTGCCACTAAATGTCACATAGGGTTCGCATGATAGAGTGCCAAGATTTCCTATCTTCGGCGAGTTTTTCAATCTCATCAAGGGATGTTATCCTCACTGAACTGGCCTCTCTTAACAATGTCCTCTTTAGAGTTTCACTTGATCAATCTCTTTTTCTTCAACCTGTTGTGTTACACTTGAAAGCTTGTTTGGGGATCTTCTGATTGTTTTTTTCTCATCACATGACTGACATATGTCCATCTTCTTTTTCTGATCACCACTGAGACAGGTTGTTGTTTGCTCATCTGTCTTATCTCTGCATTGTTCTTGAATTCATTCCACTTTATACCAAGTATTTTCTTTAGGCGTTTGTTTTCAAAAGAGTCTAATTTCTTGTCTATTTCTTTAGTTGATTTCCAGCTTTCACATGCATAAATGAGGGTGGATATTTCATTTTAATTGAATAATCTTTACTTGGTTTTTGTGTTATAACTTTTGAATGCCATATGTTCTCAAGATTACTGAAGGTCAATGCTGCTTTTGCAATTTGAATTCTACCTTCCTTTCTGGTGTCACCATCCTGGTCTATGTAGCTGCAGAGATATGCAAAATGACAAAAACAATGGCAAATATTACCTCAGGAAAAAGGTTACGCTGGATCTCTTCAATTGTTCCTCTCTGCGAAGAATGTTGATGATGTAATCAATTATGTCTGCCAGGTAATATCGATGAGGTCTGCAAGTTTTCAAACATGACAGTTTACATTGCAAACAGATTTAACACAAAAATGTGTGTGAGGTTTTCTTGTGAACCAACAGGACTAAAACATGAAATGATCATCAAGGATATTGGGGGCTGAGGTGGATAAATGTTAGTATGATATATTAAAAGCATGTGATGGTAGTGAAAAAGTACAAGTCTTATGTAGCTTCATATCATAATCACACTGACATCAAACTCTTTCAAGAATTTAAAACAAACTGATAAGAAAAATAACATATTGAAATGAGAATGGCAGGTGAAAAAAAAAAAAAAAGATGCTTAAAAAAAGAAAAATTTGGAAAAACTTAGTCATCTTGCTAACATCAGATGGACGATGTATTATGGAAGTAAAAAGCAGAATTGCATAAGCCAAAACCTTTCAAAAGTTGAAATCCATACTTTGCAATAAATGACTGTCTATGAGAATCAGGCCATACTACAAGAACTTAATATTGAAGAAGGCTGGCTAGTAAAGAGGATTAAAGAGAAAAATTTAAATATTTTCGACACATTAAACGTCATGATAATCTAGAGAAGAATGTCTTGGAAGGGTACATAATGGGAAAAAGAAAGAGAGGAAGACCAAGGTGAAGATGGCTGCAAAACATCGTTGATGATCTGCACATGGATGCATCAGCAGCAGGCCATCTTGCTCACAACCGAGAGGCCTACAAGAGTGCTGTTAGGGAGGCAAAGTTCCGCAAGGGACATGCAAATGAATGAAATGAATGAATGAGATTCAGGAAGAGAGTGCTACACTTAGGAGAATCAAGAAGAGAGTGCTACACTTATGAGATTCAGGAAGAGAGTGCTACACTGTTACACTAAACCAATCCTGTTCTATAGATGTTCAGCCTGGACGGCCAGTAAAGAGATACAAAGAAGGCTGGAATCAGCTGAAGTGTGGTTTTTAAGAAGAATGCTGAAAAGTACCATCAACAGCAAGACAATGAAGTTCTGAAAGAGGCACAAGCAACAAGTAAAACTATAACAAAGATCAGAAAACAACAATCCAAATTTGTGGGGCATGTTTCAAGGAGAGGCGGGATAGAGCATCTAATGGCAACAGGGAAGACTGAAGGTAGAAGAGACAGAGGTAGACACAGAGAAAAGATATCTGATGATCTGGCATTCTGGCACAGGAGATGTTCAGAGACAAGCCTGCTGAGATGCACAGAGGATCAAGGGTTATGGAAAGCCATAAAAAGAAAATCATAAGAAAGCTTGTTGGCAGTGACCTTGAGTGAGTGAGAGAGAGAGAGAGAGTGAGAGGAAAAGCAGATTTATTGAGAATTAACTGAAACCTTGCATTTCTGCACACATAATTCCAACAAAGCTAAAAAAAACTCAAATGTATGAAAAAGTGTGTACTTTCACTGAAATTTTCACTTTCTCAAACCAATGCTAATATCAACATATATCATTCACAGTTGCCTCTTCCAATAACTTGTGGCAGCAAATATGAAAATCTGATTACAGTTTAACAACCCACATTATGATTTCACAACAAATATTCCATCTATTTGATGCAAAATGTTAATAACATGCAAGAAACTCTTCTTCCAATACCAAAGGATCGAGCTTTTTAATCATCTGCTCACCACTGATTGTAACGGTTCCCACTGATGGTAGTGTAGGTTAACCACGATGGCTTCCTCAGGTCCCAGAATGTACATAAGAAAACAATAAGCTCAGTAAGACTGAAATAATCTGCTTTTTTTAAAAAGCTCCACCATGATAAGGACCACCTCATTCCTACCTCAAGTGTCAGTTTTGTGGGCCATCTCTCTTTAAAAAAAAAAAAAAAAGTTTGTTCTGTTTTGTACTTCTGTACCACATCTTAGTGATAAAGGGGTTAGCCAGGCTTACAAAATGCTTTACTACGTTCAAAGCTGCTTACTTACCCAACACAATCAATATTTCTGCCAACCACATCTGGGTTTCTAATTGCCTGAACAATACCTTCTGCAACATTGCTAACCTGCAGATGTTAAAAGATGAAGCAGAAAAAAATTGGTTAGGAAAGGCTATGGTCCATAGACTCCTGACACATCCATAAATGCTCAGATCTCTTCAGTGTCTCCTTCAGCATAAAGTAAATGATTTAAACCAATTCTATGCTGGCTGACCATCACAGAAAGCACTTCACATGACACAACTAATAAGAAGACAATAAGCACTGAATACTACCATTTAAAACTAAGATATTACCAATCACATTTAGAATACTAATGCTTAAAATGTAGATATTAATAGTCAATGTTTTTCAGCATTCTTTAACAATCTTGAAGGAGCAACCTGAAGCAAGTGGTAGCCCATGCCACTGTGCTGAAGATCAACAACACAGGCTTCATTTTAGATGAGAAGTATAAGCTGTGGGGTTTTTCTCTTCACACTGTTGTTGTAACTTACAAGGCTGCTAAAAAAAAAATAAATCCTGTAGCATTTGCATGCCATAGGGGTGTGAAGTGTTGGTGCCTTCATATTTCTAGGCCAGTACACCATCTGCCTTGCCTCACCGTCTTTGTTTTCCTAGGGAAACCCCAGGTACCCATTTTTTGAGCTGGTTGACCCTGGCGCCGGTAGGTCTGAAAAAAATTCTGCCCAAGTGCAAAATCAAACCAGGAACCTTCTGATCGGCAAGGCGAGTGAACTACTAGACCACTGCAGCATAACACTACCACACAGGAAAACACATGGATCTTTACTTGTTGCATCAGCAGACCGCTTATTCAGTTCTCATATACAACTGTTTTGTTTTTTGTTTTTTTTATATATGCAAGGAATAATCGAGCATATATGTACACACTAAAAAACGTTTGAAAATACTGAGACCCAATCTGGTGACTCACAGTAACAAATGACTGTTTGATAATCTAAATACTATATGACAGTTTAAACTGAACCATCCATCATTTGCTGGACTGTAGCCTCCATAATATCAATATGGAGCAGGAGCAGGAGCAGGGGATGAGGTTGGAGAACCCGACAGATGCATCAATTACTGCCTGCTGTGGGTGAAGACACACTCCTCAAACTGAATAAGACAGCTGCCTGCGGCAGGGGTTGGCGAAACACAGCCAGCCAAGAGCCTATTATACCTCCCAGCCGTGCCCCTGGAAACAACAGTGGTCCCGACCAAGAGAACAGGGAATGCACTGAGAAGGTGAAGCTGGTCCTAAAAATTCACCAAAGGCTTAAGTCAGGTGTGTTGGGCCTAAGGTCACATTAACTGCAGCACAATGCAACTTTTCAGGATAAACAATGAAAGAAAAGAAGAAAGCCCTCCACATTAAAAAAAAAAAAAAAGCTGACAAAGAGGTGTAGTGAGCAGAATTTAAAAAAAAACATGTCCCAGGACTTTCAGCAGTAACTATAACTTGCATGATCAGATTTTTTTGGGGTCTCTGGTTGCTGAAGTTTCTACTGATGGGTGGTAATACTTGATAATGAGGTTTTTACTGATGGGTGGTAATACTTGACAATGAGGTTTTTACTGACAGGTGGTAATACTTGACAATGAGGCTTTTGTTTTCCCTCCCATCATTTCTTCTTCTTTTTTTTTTTTTTGGGGGGGGGGGCAACTTACTGCCCATTCTGTTACAAAATCACAGTTTTTCTTTTTTCAGTTTTCAATACTCTAATCAAAGGACTCTATTACAGTACCAATTCTGTGGTAAAGTGGACTCATATTTGCATCTAATTACAAATATATATAAAAAATGTAGGATATAGAAAGATAAAAAAAATACAAAACAAAACAAAACAAAAAAAAAAAAAAAAAAAAAAACTACATGCTAAAAGGTAGTACTGACAAAGACTGGCTGTTTAATGGTTTGTTCTCCATTCTTCCAGAGCTGTATTGATGACTGAGATAAATTCCATCTCCCTGAAAAACAAAAACAACTCATCATCATTAGTATTTGCTTAATTACAAATGCAGCATATAAGCCATCTAATGGTAACAGTGATATTTCTTTCTATTTTAAATGGAAGAGAGGAAAGCTCGAGTTCAACATTAAATTCTCTCAATTTCAAACAAATTATTTTTATTCTGCTCTACGACGTGTAAATTTCAGACAAATTACCTTTTTTTGTCTACTTCAAGAAAGCAGGAAACATATATAGACAGAAATTTTGCAATTTATGTGCTTACCATTACTGTTCCTCATAAAAAAAATAGATTACTACAAGAAATTTAAAAAGTTAAACATATTATCTTTTAACTATCAGAGTGATTTAAAAAAATAAATTACTGCCTATAAATTATAATAAAATTTGTGCTAAGAATGAATGGACTGTCTAAGAAGACTATGATACATCCTTGGAACATGATACATGACAGGAGAATATTAAAACATGTTTTAATATATAATGCAGATTATTCATTAAATATAATAAATAATTCTGTGATAACATGGTTTTATAAAAATATTTTATGAGCAGGAAAGCTTAAAATAACTGTATCTAATACAGAAAACAGGACAAAAATACTTTTATTCATTTATTTGTAACTCACATTTCACAATATAGTTTAAAAAAGACAAATTCCTACACATCCTGCAAGGAAGCACCAACCTATGATGTTTAAATCCTTACATTTTCAGAAAATATGAACCTCAAATATAATTGGGATAAAGGTTCTTCTTATCTTCATTATTCTTTGTTCTTGATACTGTATGAAGAATAATTTCAGTTTCCACCATTATTCTCTCCCAGTTCCATTCTTTTTTGTACTCTTGTTGTTGTACATAAAATTTTCTAAGGACAATATGTATTGAATTTTTATCTTATTTTTAATTTTGTGCTATGAGACTTCGCAATCACTCAATTTGCATACCTTGGCAGCTACACAGACAAGGATGGTGACACCAGAGAGGAAGTTAGAATTAGAATTGCAAAAGCAGCATTGATCTTCAAGAATCTTGAGAATATATGGAATTCAAAAGTTATAAGCACAAAAACCAAGTTAAGACTATTCAATTCAAATGTAATATTTATGCATGTGAAGGCTGGAAATCAACTAAAGAAATAGACAAGAAATTAGACTCTTTTGAAAACAAATGCTTAAGGAAAATACTCTGCATCAAGTGGAACGAATTCAAGAACAATGCAGAGATAAGACAGATGACTGGACAACAACCAGTCCCATGGGTGATCAGGAAAAGGAGATGGACATATGTTGGTCACATGATGAGAAGAAACAGTCAGAGAATCCCAAAACAAGCTATAAAATGGGACACAACAAGCCAAAGAAAAAGAGGCAGACCACGTGAAACTCTGAAGAGGGCATTGTTAAGAGAGGCCAAATTAAAGGCATAAAATCCCTTGATGAGGTTGAAAGACTCGCCGAAGACAGGAAAAATTGGCGAACTACCTTACAAGCCCTATGTGACATTTAACGGCATGGGAAGGATATAAGATAAGATTTTGCAAGGACAGCATATTGTAAGCTGATATGCAAGAAACACATGAAGAGGTCTACTTTATGCTGTATTTTTGGATTATATACAGCAGAACTTGGATTATATACAGCAGAACTATTTATTTCAGTGTTGTCCTCATTCTCTGTGTTGATAAACCTATCTTTTGGTGCTGTCCTCACTCTGTATTGACAAACCTACCTTTTGGTGTTGTCCTCATTCTCTGTGTTGATAAACCTATCTTTTGGTGTTGTTCTCACTCTCTGTATTGACAATCCTATCTTTTGGTGTTGTCCTCATTCTATGTTGATAAACCTATCTTTTGGTGTTGTCCTCATTCTCTGTGTTGACAAATCTATCTTTTGGTGCTGTCCTCATTCTGTGTTGATAAACCTATCTTTTGGTGTTGTCCTCATTCTCTGTGTTGACAAATCTATCTTTTGGTGCTGTCCTCATTCTGTGTTGATAAACCTATCAGGCCAACTTCACAATGTAAACAGCCCAGGGCCACATGTCACGCAGAAATTAGTTATTGTACCATTAACTTGTTCTAACTTCAGCTTTTAGGAGGCTATCTTCTCAACTGTGACCATAATTACCATGGCTGGTATGCAAAGATCTCTTAGTTTTTATCATTACATATATGCATGACACTGGTGCCACTGGTCCAGTGCATCCAGCTTCATTCATTCATTCATTTGCATGTCCCTTGCGGAACTTTGCCTCTCAAACAGCACTCCTGTAGGCCTCTCGGTTGTGAGCAAGATGGCCTGCTGCTGCTGTGTCCATTTGCAGATCGTCAACGATTTCTTGCAGCCATCTTCGTTTTGGTCTTCCTCTTTTTCTTTTTCCCATTATGTATCCTTCCAATATGGTCTTCTCTAAATTATCATGACGTTTAATGTGTCCAAACTATTTAAGTTTTCTCTCTTTAATCCTCTTTACTAGCCAGCCTTCTTCAATATTAAGCTCTTGTAGTATAGATATATTTGTTCTTTTTTGTGTCCACGATATTTGGAGAACTCTTCTGTAGCATTTACATTCAAAGGCATTTATGTGTTTCTCAGCTTCAACGAAGCATTTATTCAGATACCGTTTCTAACTGTTGACTGCATGGGACTTCCAAGTATGTCAGCAATGCCCATGTTGGTGCATGACTTTTTAATGGATATTCATCTCCTTCTTCTGTGTTAAATCATATGCTCAGTCATGTAAGCATGGAGATGGGTTATCTCCATAAATCCTCCAAGAATTTTCACATATGACACAATTTTCTATCAAAGTTCTTATCCTTGTGAGTCTGGTTCTTATATCTCTGTAGAGAATATAGGGCTGCAGAATGCGCTCTGGAGAATGTGTTCTGGCATGCGGAGAGCGCAAAGTGGGTGGTCTTCAGTTTATGTAAACAAGTTTGTAACCTGCAATATCCTGCTAATGAAGATTTACAGCAAAATTCTGTTCTGAGATGCCCCCCCCCCAGCAGTATATGCACCTCCTCACAGCCTGGACACACCTAAGAAGAGAACAGTCATCTCCTACCTGGAATGCAAGATCACTCATTCAGTTTAACTCACATTTGTTAGCGTAGTGCATGAGAAACCGGTCACCTTCACCAAACATGTCTGCTGGTTTGAAGATAATGGCTTCAGGAAACTCTTCACGCACAGCAAGCTCCGACTCATACTGCAAGAGCAGACATTACTTTCATGACAACTGAACCAACAGAGGGCAAAAAAAAAAAAAAGAGTAATAATAACAAACCAATGAAAGAAACAATCACCTGCCACTTTATATTTAAAATATATATAAGAAAAAAATTTATTTTATTACAGAATCTAAAACTTGTGATGACCTGTATAAAGATGACAACAAAAAACATGTACGCTTTTTCTCTGACTAATTTAACTGTCCGCCCACTATAAATTCAAGTGTGGCCCCATATGTTTATGGTCCCATTTTCATTTTTAACCTCGCATGCTGTTACTAGGAGCATATTAACCCTCTCCTAACCTTTGTCAGAAGTTTATTAGTGCTGGTTCAAGACGTAAACAACATACACTCATTTAAAAAAATTTCTGAAGTTAATTTCATGTCCATGTATCAATACTTTTCATAAACTTCACTGCTATCACAACTGAAGCAGAAAAATTAACCTGTAAATGAAACAAAGTACACAAATTAACTGGTAAACAAAATGAATTTATGCAAGATATGAAAGGGTTAAGAGGACAACAAATTATAGAAGTAAAAAAATACACAAAACAAAATTATTATGTAAGACAAACATAAGAAGAAAAAAACAGCTGCACTTCCATAAAGATAAACAAAAAACAGCTGCACCTCTATAAAGAAAAAAAAAAAAGCAGATGCACCTCCATAAAGATTAAAAAAAACTGCTGCACCTCCATAAAGATACAAAAAAACATCTGCACTTCCATAAAGATAAAAAAAAAAACAGCAGCACCTCCATAAAGATAAAAAAAAAACAGATGCACCTCCATAAAGATTAAAAAAACTGCTGCACCTCCATAAAGATACAAAAAAACTGCTGCACCTCCATAAAGATACAAAAAAAACAGCAGCACCTCCATAAAGATTTTTAAAAAAAAACAGAAGGTAGACAAATTTAAGAACGGACAGGAAGTTTGTGTATCTCTACAACCACCAGATAACTAAATTCACTACTTCAAAGCTAAGACATAAGTCACCATCATCAGATACCAAGTGATAAGATTCTGATTTAGAACTAGCCTCTAAAACTTTTTTACCATTTCCTCAATGATCAAGAAAATGACAAAGAGATATGCATCTAAATGAAGATGTCATGTCAGCAGCTGGCCTACATCAATGTCAACTACTGATCTACATTAATGTCAACTGCTGATCTACATCAGTGCCAGTGGGTGGCCTACACCAATGTCAATTGATCTACATTAATGTCAACTGCTGATCTACATTAATGTCAAATGGTGATCTACATCAGCGCCAGTAGCTGTCCTATACCAATGTCAATTGGTGACCTACATTAATGTCATTTTCTAGCCTACATCAATGCCAGCTGCTGGTCTACATCAATGTCAACTGCTGGCCTACATCAATGTCAGCTGGTGGCCTTCATCAATGTCAGTTGCTGGCCTACATTAATGTCAACTGCAAAAACAATCACAGAACCCTAAAACGGACTGTCTTTTGTCTCAAGGAAAACAGATATGATCATAAGATAGTTTATTAGGAAGGAAGACAACAAACTAAACAGGAAGTTCATCATTATGTAACAGACGTATACTATAAATAAATGTCATAACAAGGAAGTTCATCAATATATAACAGACACAAGCTATAAATAATGTCACGCAATGTCAAGTTTATGCAATAATGTGTCTTTAAGAAACTCTTACTGAAGCACAGACTGTTCAGAACAAACAAAATCAAATCTATTCAGGATTATACGAGGGGCGTTCAGAAAGTAATGCAACACGTTTTTCTCAGGAGTTGTTTATTCAAAAAGCATGAAATTTATACACAATATACATGGATGTGTCATACATTGGTATTATTGAACATAATCCTCATCAACTTGTATGGCTTTAAGCCAGTGTGAAACAAGTGCATATATTCCTAGCCCATATCAAATTTCCTCTTGATTATGTAGCCATTTTTTCACTGCATGAATCACTCCTTCGTCATCTTCAAATCTTACCCCTCGGAGTACATCTTTAAGTGGACCAAACAGATGGAAATCAGGTGCCAAATCAGGACAATAGAATGGATGGGGTAGTAGTCCAACCCAATTTCGCAATTGCTTCCCGTGTTGCCAGACTTGTGTGAGGGCACACACTGTCGTGAAGGAGAAGCAGGTCTGCTGGATTCTTGTGTAGCCGAACTCTGCGAAAACGCTGATTGGTTTTTTCAATGTCTTAATATAAGCTTGCGAATTGAATGTCTCTCTTCTTGGCATAACATCTACAAGGATTACACCTTCAATGTCCCAAAAGACAGTGAACATGACCTTTCCAGCTGAAGGAGTTGTCTTGAATTTCTTTCTTCATGGTGACTGCAGTTGATGCCACTCCAATGACTGTCTTTTTGTCTCAGGTTCAAAATGATGTGCTCAGGTTTCGTCACCTGTTACGATCTTAGCCAAAAAGTTCTCTCCCTCAGCACTGAAACACCCCAACAATTCAGAAGAAATTGCTTTCCTTTCCTTTGCAACTGATGGTCATTTGTGAGACTCTGAGGACCCCATCTTGCGCAAACCTTAGAAAATCTGAGACCTTTTATAACTGCATTTGCACTACTATTGCTGACTGACAGCTATAAGGCCAGTTGTTGAGTAGTGATACACCTATCAGTAAGAATAATACCCTCAGCGCATTTCAACATTTTTGCATTGGTGGCTGTGGCAGGATGTCCACAGTGCGGCCGATCATGCGGCTCCGTATCTCCACTTATTGATTCTTTGATTCTCTGAACCCAGTGACCAACTGTACTTCTGTTGACTGCAAAATTTCCATACACATCACATAGATGGAGCTTGTGAATGTTCACGAAAGTTTCCTTCTCTGCAACGAGAAAATCTATCACTATTCGCTTATACTGCAAGTTGCTAACAGTCCATTTCAACGGTAAAGGCAGTCATATTCTTTGGCCAGCTGCGGCCAATTAATTGGTTCACACAATCGGCATACGCCACATTTAAAGTGTGCAAAATTTCATTATTAGTTGAAAAAAAAAACAAAAAAAACGATGTCGTGCATTACTTTCTGAACGCCCCTCGTAGCATAACTTGTCTCCAGGAAACTATTAATCAACCACATTTTATACTCAGAACCATGACTCTGGCATCATATGCAACAAATTCAAATTACTTAAAAATCTCTAATGTGTAACTTCCTTATTTTCCACTGACCTTTGACTTTAGGAATTCAGAGCCCTTCCAGACCTTCTGGGGACTCTCTTTTGCATTCAGATGAGAAACATGAATGAACTTCTCCACCCCACTCTCTTTAGCAATGCGTGCAAGCCTACGAGCACCCTCAACATGGACCCCATGAAAAGTGAAGTTCCTAATAACAGAGGGATTTAAAAATCATAAAACACAATCTCTAAAACATATAACGAAAATGACAGTGATTAGTGGTATACTATCTAAAAAAGGATCTCACAGGTGTTTATTTAATCACCGGCCTATATCAGTAATGCCCCAACAGGCCAAGGAATATATGGGCACTGACACCACATCCCTAGGTGTCTCTAAGGCATGACAGGGTTACCTTTACCTTTTTTTTTTTTTTTTAACCTTTGTCAGTTTTCATTTAGAACTTCCCTGTCTACTGAAATCAATAAAATGACCTAAAAAAAAAAATGATTCAAAATAAGAAGTAAAAATAAAGGGATAAGGATGAATGAAATAGGGAAATAACAAGCTGAATCATGTAGGAATAGAAAGAACTGGTACAAGAAATTTTTTTGTTGTTCCCAGTTAGGGCTGAAAAGCAATTCATTATCCCCTCTTACACTTTCAATGCTTTGGTGTTTGTGCATTATACTAATGTATCACTTCAAGCATACTACAAATAACAAAAGGACAATAAATAAATTATAATTCAAATCTGTTTAAATGAAAAAAATAAGGCGGGCAACACTTATGTTACTTATTTATCAAGTATTTAAACTATAATGTCTTCATCTCTTTTACTTTTCAAGAAAATCTATTTTAAATCCACATCACCTGTATGTCATATTTAGTTGTTTTCATTTATACTTCCTACTCAATCACCAAATTGTATATAGTAATTTTTCTTTGTACTTGTACAAACTTCCTGTAACTGTGAGCTGTTGTTCTTTGCAGCTGATGCTGTTGAGGCACAGCATTGTATCAGCGTGGGAACGAGTTATGGCAGCTACTTTTTCAGTCTCTGAGTACAGCTAAAAATTTTTCTTTAAATGTTTTATGGAAACTAAGGACAGAGTTCAGTATAAGAAAACTGAACATAAAATCTTTTCTACACAGGTGTTCATAAATCAGTTAATGAGCATAAAAACTATGCTACATGGCTGTTCATAAATCAGTTGTTCTACTAATGAAAAAAGTTATAAAACATGCTTACTTTGTCTCATAATCTTCACCAATTAGATTGATCACTACATTTGAGTACTGGACAGTTTTGCGGATGGCTTCTTCATCTCGTAGATTAAAAGGCTGGAAAAATGGCAAGAATGATAAAAGAAATAAATTTACTAATAAGATAAGAGAAAAATAAATGCACTAACACGATAGGAGAAATAATTCGCCAATATTATATACTATGCACTAACATGATATGACAGAAATAAATGCACAAATAAAATATGATAAACGCACAAACATAATAAGAGAATAATGCACTAACATTAATACAATATGCATTAAAAAAAAAAAAAGACTATAACACAACATATCATCATCAAGTATCTTCACCCTTCTGGAAGCCAAACTATCAATGGGAGTTTCTCCTTTCTTCTTTTTCTTCTGAACCCGAAAGTGACAGTAGTTCTCAAAATTTTGTTAAATCCAGTAACCATTTACTGTGTGAGATTACCCCTGGTCTAAAACATTTCATGGTTATAATGACTCCTTGCTCTAATCCCATTGAAGCTTATTAATTTTTCCCCAACAACACTTTTATGTTAAAATATAACCTTTATGTATGTTTATTTTTTTCTGTCTTAGGTCTAATACTTTAATGACTAAGAATTTATGTTAGCCATCAATTACATCTCTGACTCTTTGTTGGTCTAGGTCCACATATGCTAAAAATAGCATGCTTTATACATCCCAGTTCATTTATCCATTCAGTTTAAATATAGTTTTGTCTTGAATGCTTCTTAAGCTATTAATAAAAATCACCACCAGCTCCACCCATCCAACAAATGATAATCCAGGATGATTCTAGGTACTGTTCATAGCCATTGTATCTGTCCTCTGGCATCGCCAATACTGTCCTTCATATAATATGCTGTTGGAGCACATGATGGTCACAATAAAACTGAAGGGAAAAACAAAGCAGAGAAAGGTCAAGGGAAGAAACATATCCAAATGGGCTAACTGGGTGGTACAGGACAGGGAGGGAAACAGAATGGGATGAAGAAACGTGATCACCAAAAACTTAACCAGACGTGGCATATAATCAGTCAAACGATATATTTTAAATTAAGAAAAACAACTTTCAATTAAAATAAAAAGGAAGAAACATACTTACAAAGAAAAGCACCTGGCCAAGATCTCCCACCACCCTCAATCTCATCACATCGTACGCTTCACAACGATATGGGACAATTATCTGTGATCCAATTTTTCCTGATTTTAGAGGAATAACTGTTAATGCCTGCTGTTATGTAAAATTTAAAGGACTGCCTAGAGAAACTGAAAAAAACAGCATGCAATTTACTGCATGATACAGGGCAGAAAAATATATTCACATCTAATTATTAGATGACATATTAATGGTGGCAGAAATAAGGCTTCAAGATCTGCACTATTTATTCTAATGAATTACCGAATTTCTTAAAATATCCTTCATAACAACATAAATAAAATCACATATCACCAAACAGGCAGAAATAATTACAAAACTGATACAAACAGCAAATGACAGAACAGCAACTGTCAAGATATGTCGCTACTGTCATTTTGGTTTCAAAAACACCGTTCTGAACAAAAAAAGTACTTGACAAGATCTAATTTCTGTTCAAAGAAGATACTGAACTAAAAATACAATAGCATATTATAAATTTAAAATGAACGGCCAATCCTTATACTTACATACATATCAGTTTCTATTTATTAAAGAATCGTCACTGTGTTAATCCCCTTCCTTATTTTTTATTAATTATCATCTGGCCCTTCCTTATTTTTTTTATTAACTATCATCTTTCCCTTTCTTATTTTTTTTTATGAAAACTATCATCTTGCACAGACTTCTCATACCTAATCTGTTACACACCGCTGTGCCAAGATAGCCAGAGGCTCCGAACACCGTGGCAACAATGCCGCTGAAAGAGCTGCGACCCCCTGTTCCACGTTTCATTGCTGCCAGTCTGGTCTCAACTTTGTCAGATGATTGTCTGTTTTGGACAATCAAGCATCCACTGATCTTTGGTAGCTGATTCCATGACTGACCTGAAAGAAAAAAAAAGTTCAAATTTTCTACAACAAATCTTTATTTCCTTTCTACAAGCTATCTCTTGTATATTTCTATATCATGGCTATATGGGCAAAAAAGACACTGTCCATTTTGGTAATCAGCAATCCACAGATGACAGGCTAGCATCAAGGTTTGTGAACCATAGCTGACCTATATGCTCTCCCAACTCTCCTTTGGTACGCCCAATAACAGGCCTAGCCTGGCTAACAAGGCAGGAATCACCACAGTCCCCATGGTGATGAAGTTTGTTAAAGAAGTACTGCACAACCCCTGCTATTTAGCTGCACTAAGGACTGAAAATATAGCTGCCATGACCCATTCCCAAACTAATATGATTCTGTGTATCAACATCTTCACTGCATTGGCTGCAAAGAACACCAGCTCACAGTTTCAAGATAACTGAAGAAGACATAGCTACATTTTATTATCTTTTTTACAAGTTATTTCTTGAATATTTCTATATTATCTCTCTCTCTCTCTCTCTCTCTCTCTGAACCTTAAGTGCCCAGGGCACATGGGGCTTTTGCAAGGGTTTTCCACAAATGCCTATCATTTGCCTTTTTTTCAGCTCTTGCCCAGGTGAGCCTTCTATTGCTCAACATCCTTTCTGTTGTTCTCCATGTCTCTTTTGGTCTACCCTTACTTCTGTTCCCCTGTGGTGTCCATCTTAGTGCTATTTTTGGTAGTGAGTTGTCAGTCATGCGGAGCACATATCCCAACTATCGCCAGCATCTTTCCTCAATAATTGCTGTCAGTGGCTTCATCTGCATTTCTGCCAACAAGATGTTATTTCTTATGGTGTTTGGCCAAAATATTTTTCTAATTCTTTGTAAACATTTAGTCTGGAAAGAATTCAACCTGTTTTCTATTGTTTTGGTGATTTTCCAGCATTCACTTCCATAGAGTAGTACACTTAGAACATTACTCTTAAATATCCTGATTTTCATATTTATGCTTAGTTTTTTAGATTTCCATATAGTCTGCAGCACTGCAAAAGCCTGATTTGCTCTAGTAAGTCTGCTGTTGATGTCCTCTGTGCTGTCTCCATTTTCTACTACTCTACTGCCAAGGTATACAAATTCATTGACCTCCTCCACTAACTTGCTACCTACTCTGAGTACATTTCTGTTGTTCACATTTTGCTTCATTAACTTTGTCTTTCCTACGTTGATCTTTAGTCCTATGTTGTTTGCATTCTGAGTTAGCTTGTTTATTTTATCTTGCATATTTTTGTGGCTGCTTGATAGTAGACAAATGTCGTCCGCAAAGTCAAGGTCCTCCAGCACTGTGTCAAGGGTCCATTGTAATCCTTTGCATTTATCTGATGTTGCCTCCTTCATTAACCAGTCCACTGCCAAGATAAATAATGCTGGTGATAGTACACATCCTTGCTTCACTCCTGTTTGTACCCTAAAGCTGCTGGAAGTATGTTCTCCACAGATCACTTTGCACCGAAAACCCTTGTATAGGGCTTTGATTACATTCACCATCTTATGGGGGAGGCCATGCCATCTTAGGATTTTCCACAGCACATCTCTGTTGACACTGTCAAAGGCTTTCTCAAAATCTATAAACAATGCATATGTTGTGTTATGCCACTCATTTGCCTGCTCTAATATTTGTCTAAGTACAAATATCTGGTCTATGCATGATCTTCCTTTCCTAAATCCTGCCTGCTCTTTCCGAAGTTTTCCCTCATGTGTTGGTACAATTCTGTTGATGATTATTCTGCAAAATACTTTACTGGTGAGTGGCAGGAGGGTAATGCCTCTCCAATTCCTGCAATCTCTGAGGTCACCCTTCTTTGGTAGTTTTACCATAAGGCCAGTTTTCCACTCCTCTAGAGCTTTTTCTACATCCCAAATTTGTTGTAGTATCCGGCAAAGTTGTTTTGGTGTTTCTGTTTCTTCTGCTTTCAACATCTCAGCAGTCACTTCATCTTCATCTGGTGCCCTGTCTAATTTTAGCTTCTTTATTGCCTCCTTTACTTCATTTATTGTTATTGGTCCTGTATTGATGTTTAGTTCTGTTTTTGCTTCACGTACGTCTATTGTTTGTGCTGCTTGTGTTCTGTTTAGTGGGGTGTTAAAGTGTTCCCTCCATCTTTCAATTTGTTCTCTTTCTCCACTGACCAGCTGTCACTTATGTGTCCTTACTGCACCCTCACATCTTGTGCTGAAGTTACCTGGTCATTTGCTTTGTGATTCTGTATATGGTTTTCATGTCATTTACATATGCTGCTTTCTCTGCTGCTTCTGGTAAGTCATCATAGTACTGACATTTATCCTGACGACATGATTCCTTCACTTCCTTGTCTTTATGCGCATAATTACTTAAAACTTGTTCTTTAAGCCTTTGTGATTTGGTGTTCAGTAATTTTTTCTTGATTTCTTTCCTCTACTCTATCTTTTCCCATGTGGTCTTGCTTATCCATCCCTTTTTTCTCCATTTCTGATATCCCAACACCTCTTTTGCTGTTTCCTGCAGTGTTTTATTGAACTCTAGTATGGACATTTCTGCTTCGTCTTGTAGGACACTGAAGCGGTTCTTAAGTACTATTGAGATTTCATTTCTTCTTTGCTGGTCTTTCAGTTTTGTTGTATCAAAACGTATCTTTCTGTGTTCTCCGATTTTGGCTGTCCTTAATTTTAGTTTTCTTTTTTACTACCAGAAGGTTGTGATCACTTCCTACATCTGCTCCTTTCCTTGCTCGCACATCTTGTAGTGACCATTTCCACTTGCTGTTTATTAGTATGTGATCGATTTGGTTTTCTGTGGTTTTATCTGGGGAACTCCAAGTCACTTTATGGATGTTTCTGTGTTGGAAAATTGTCCCTCCGATGGTCATCATGTTTTCTTCACAGAAACTGCACAGTCTTTCTCCATTTTCATTTATTTCTCCGATTCCTTCTCTTCCCATGATTCTTCTTCTATTTTCATTTCCTTCACCTACTTTTGCATTGAAGTCACCCAGGATGAGTAGCATATCATGCCTGGGTATTGTTTCTATATTATAGTTACAGTTTATTCTCTTTTTTTTTTAACAAGCTATTTAAAAAAAATATTTTTATATCACAGCTACACTTTATTTCTTTTCTTGCATGTTTCTCATAAAAGTCAACAGTTGTTGAGCAATGAGGGACACTGAGCAGTAGAATGAAGAACCTATAGACTTGTCTGAAATGGCAAAGATGATGACTAACAAACTCTATTTCTTACACTATTCTGACTGACTCTAAATGAATGTACTATTTTCTGCAAACTTACAGTTAACTCTTTTATTCCTAAATTAATTTCTGTGTTTCCCCAGAATAAGCTTTCATGAGAAATTTTAGTAGAAGGTCATTATCATCATCAGGTGCCGTGCCGACTGGCGTTGGCTATTATGCTTCTCCAGAGTACATGATCCTTCACGCAGGCCATCAGCTCAGTTGGTGATCTCCTTTCACACCATCCCATCAGACTGTACACTATCATTTCTCTTGGTCTTCCTCTTGATCTTCTTCCTTCTATTTTTCCTGTTGTTATAATATTTTCAATGCCCCCTCTTCTCAATGCAAGTCCTATGAAAGTACATTGTCTCTCTTATCTTTTTGACAGGGTTTTTTTGTCTCTTCAGCTCTTCTCATACACTCTTCATTAGTTATTTTTGCTGTCCAGGGGATTCGCAACATTCTTCTAATAAACCACATTTCTGTTGCTTCCAATGATTTTTGTGCAGATTTGCCTATTGTCCATGATTCACGTAGAAAGTGCTCTATAATTTAAACGTATGGCTTGGTTACAAAAGTGCTAGTTTTAATTTTATTTATACTTTCGCTAAATATTGCTCTGTGCATTGATTGGCATAAGTATACAAGATCTACCAACCCTGCCAATGTTGTTTTGAAGTGAAAAAAATTAAGTGCTTTAACCATTTGTAAATTTTTTTTCGTATATTTCATGGCCTAACAAGGACTAAATTATTAACAAAATGACTTGCGATTACTGTTGTTATGAAAGCATCTTTGTTTTCATTTAGGTAAATTTGATATGATGGCGTATTTTCCTTATCTGTCTATAGAATGCATCGCGATCTCTCTGAGCTATAAATTCCACTTTATTATATTGCATTTTATGTGATATAATATGCGTGCACGTAAACATCACACAATACTAACAACCAAAAGTTCCTCCGGCCTTCGCCAATCTGATGGCCGCCATTATGACTTAACAAGGTTACCGGGTATTCCAGATTTTTAATCAAGGCCAACCACGTTTTTTTCTTTTATTTTCCCTGTTGTTCAAGAAATTAGACTCTTGAAAACAAATGCCTAAGGAAAATACTCGGTATAAAGTGGAACGAATTCAAGAACAACGCAGAGATAAGACAGATGAACAAACAACAACCTGTCTCATGGGTGATCAGAAAAAGAAGATGGACATATGTCGGTCTTGTGATGAGAAGAAACCATCTGAGGATCCACAAACAAGCTATCAAGTGGAACACAACAGGTCGAAGGAAAAGAGGTCGACCACGTGAAACTCATGTACTTGTACGAACTCCCTGTAACTGCGAGAAGGTGTTCTTTGCAGCCGGTGCTGTTCAGATGTTGAGGCACAGCATCGTATCGGCGCGGGAGCGGGTTATGGCGACTACTTTTTCAGTCCTGGAGTGCAGCTAAAAAGCATGGGGTGTGCAATGCTTCTTTAGCAGACTCCACCACCATGGGGACTATGGCGATCCCTGCCCCGTTAGCCAGGCAATGCCTGTTACTGGGGGTACCACGGACAGGTGGGACAGGGTCTTGGTCAGCTATCTTATCTTATATCTTATATCCTTCCCGTGCCGTTAGACGTCACATAGGGCTCGCAAAGTAGTTCGCCAATTTTTCCTGTCTTCGGCGAGTCTTTCAACCTCAACAAAGGATTTTATGCCTGTTAACTTGGCCTCTCTTAATAATGTCATCTTCAGAGTTTCACGCGGTCTGCCCCTTTTTCTTCGGCCTGTTGTGTTCCACTTGATAGCTTGTTTTGGGATTCTCTGATCATTTCTTCTCATCAAGTGACCAACATATGTCCATCTCCTTTTCCTGATCACCCGTGAGACTGGTTGTTGTTCAGTCATCTGTCTTATCTCTGCATTGTTCTTGAATTCATTCCATTTGATGCCGAGTATTTTCCTTAGGCATTTGTTTTCAAAAGAGTCTAATTTCTTTTCTATTTCTTTAGTTGTTTTCCAGCTTTCGCATGCATAAATGAGGGTGGATATTACATTTGAATTGAATAGTCTTAACTTGGTTTTTGTGCTTATAACTTTTGAATTCCATATGTTCTCAAGATTCTTGAAGATTGATGCTGCTTTTGCAATTCTGATCCTAACTTCCTTTCTAGTGTCACCATCCTGGTCTATTGGTCAGCTATGACGCTGGCATATCAGCTATGGATCGCTGATTACCTTATCGGGCGTCTCCCCCCCCCCCCCCCCCCCCGCCTTGAAACTCTAAAGAGGACATTGTTAAGAGGCCAGTTCAGTGGGCATAACATCCCTTGATGAGATTGAAAAACTCGCAGAAGACATGAAATCTTGGCGAGCTACCATGCAGGGCCTATGTGACGTTTAGCGGTACGGGAAGGATGTAAGATATAATATTTTCAATGCCCCCTCTTCTCATTTCACGTCCAATGAAAGTACATTGTCTCTCTCGTGTGTTTTGTTTTTTTTTTTGCCACTATTTTTCTTTTTCACTCCAGCTCCTCTTCTACATTCTTCACTTCTATATAATGATAGGTTCAGTGGATCATTTTAGGCCTCGTTTTCTAATATTCATCGATAAGGACGTGTTGCAAAAATATCTATCTCATTCTCTGAATTTATAATAAACATAGCAAAGTGATTAAGATTTAATATCCCTCTCCCCTCCCAGCCTGGTTGGCTGAGCGGTTGCTCTGTGGTACCAAGTTCAAGTCCCAGTAGTGGGGGCACCAAAAAGGCCCCAGGATCCACCCAGCCTCCAAAAATGGGTACCAGAGAAATCTGGGGAGGTAAAATGCAGCTACTGACCACATCACACTTTCATGTGTTGAAAGTCTTGGAATACGGGCCTAACACTTGATGACATGGAAAGGAGGATTTTATCTTTACCCCACCCCCTCCCCACAGCTCAGCCCAGCCCAGCCCAGATTGACCGAGTGTCCCGTATTGAACTTAGACAAGATGGTCAGGTTAGCTATAGGGTTCTGTAATCTACGTCTCTCAAGTTTAATGATAAATGTGAGGCATGGTTTGTGGTTGTAAGGCCAATGTTATTTTCTTACAAAGTTCAGTACCATTGAGAGAGGTTATCTGTTGGACTATGGACTATATCTTACTAGAAAAATGACTGGTACATTTTTTGTTGGAGGGGGGGGGGGGGTGGGGATGAGAGATTAGTGTCCCCTTTTATTCCATAAAATGAGTTTTTCATGGAGATGTTCAGTATCTAAATAAGTGTTGAAGTGCAAAATGTTCCTTTTAAAAAAAATATTAACATAATACATCTATTGTTCAAGCTGGGATAACCAGATATCCCATTATAATAGTATCATCCTGCATTTCAGTATTAGTATCATCTTGCATTTCAGTATTAGTATCATCCTGCATTTTAGTATAATATTCTGATATCTGTCCAGAAACAAAAATTGGACAGCTTAGTACATTAACAGGCTTTTAAAATGTTGAATTTAGAATCAGAAACTTGAGTAGAATCAGAAACACCATCATTCTATACTGCCCCTCATCAGATGGTTGGCTGTAATTGCAGTCCAACTTGCTCTGCCCTTGTTTTAACAGTGCCCTTGGCCATGATGAATTCAATCCACCTCTTATGTTGTTCAACCCATCTGTATAATTGTTGGCCTCTTGCTCTTTTTCCTCCAGATTTTCCCCTCAGTATAGTTTTAATTATTGTACTTTGCCTTTGGATATGACCAAAATAGTTAGTGGCGCTACTTCAGCACAATGTGGATGAGCATTTATTTTGAAAAATGTGTTTAGTGTTGGCAACACAAAACAGCCATCTTCATTAGCATATTTGATACTCAGCTCAGTTTTAAATGAGATGAAGCTGATTTTAGCATTATGTTATGTGTGTTCTGCTGGTTCCCATTCACCATGGTAACATATCTGATATCCCATGGTGGCTTTTGCAGAAATGAAGAGAGTGGCAAAGCTGAGAAGAAAAAAAAAATTCTTGTGGTTTATAACTAACATATAACGATACATGCTGTTGTATTTTCCTATTATTGTGGCTTTGAAACTCCTAGCAGATGATGTGATATATAGAGTTATACTGTCAGCCTTGAAAAGTACAAAGCACTTTAGATGTGAAAGAAAGAAATATAGTAACAGAATGATCATGACCTGAACCTTGGACTCTGGTAGGATGGGCAACCACCCAAATGTAAGAGGACAAAACATTATACTTTATTGCTCTTCACTTTGTTTGAATCCAGCTGTTTACCATTTGCTACATTTGGTAGATCATGCAATTCAGGTATCAACTCATGCTGGGAATAAACTGCAGTAGCATAAATCCCTGGAGCAGACAAAATAACCAGACTTCTCTTAACACAGACATATTTGTTGGTGATCTCTACTGCGACACTGATTCCACAAAACATGCTCATGAGTTCTGTCTCTCTCCTGTCCATGCCAATCAGGCATTGGTTGCCACCGATTCCCACAACCACCTGTTCTTTGCTCTGTCTATAAGATGCTGCTGGACCGTGCTCCATGCCACTCTTTTAGTCCATCAAGTATGAGTTCTATGGTAACAAATTACACCCAGCACACACCCACCTTTTACAGAAAAAAAAAATGACAATTGAAACTAATGGCATTGTTTTAAATAGAGAAATATAGACATTTTTAATTTAGTGAACTCATTGTTACAAAAAAATTTGTATAAGAATTTTTATCAGTTGTATATAATTGTGCGAAATTATTGATTTTAAAGTTTATAATACATAACATTTATTGATATCAAAATATATAATATAGAGAAAAAAAATCAAATTTGTACACAATTATTTAAATTACTAAAAACATTCTGAACATTATATTATCATATGAAATTACTGGAACAGTAAAATAAAATTTATAACATTGGAAATTTTACATTAATCTGTTTATGCTACATAAGCATATCTCTCATCTTCATCTCTTATTCAGATATGCACATGCAAGTCAAATGTACTACTCAAAACATTTTGTGCATGTGTGTGTGAATTCACCTGAAGCTACAATGATAATCCTGTAAAAGGGACATCAAACTGGTTAGAAAAGTGGGCAACTGGTGTCTTTTCCTTACTTCCTAGATCAGACTAAACAAACAAGTTTCTTTGCCACGTATCTTACCAGAAGTACCAGCCTGTAGTTTCTGTTTCTGGAAACATGCATCACCAATGTATCAAAAAATAATTAAATTTTATGCTTGTAATTTAGCATTACTCCACTCACTTTTATATTGTTTTCTGGGTGGATTTCTTTTCATAGAATCATATCCATCTGGTTCCATCTACAATTCAGACAGAATCTTACAGTAATTTTGACTTCTCAATGTTGTATTATCAATCATTTCCTAAACATTCAGGTGCTATCTCAAAGTACAAAAGCATATCAATGCTTTAACCTAATGTGCACTATTTCATTGCCAACATATGCTCAATAAAATTTCTAGTCAACATGGCATCAGTCAGAAATGGTAGGGACATTAGCCATTAATATCCCTTTAAAAAAAAGATTAATGCAAAATATCGAAATAGATTTTAAAAATTCTTAAATATTAAGTGGTTATGTAACAGATTTCACGGCACTTTTTTTTGTGGCCTCTGCAGCTCTATTTTGTGTCATTATGTTTAAGATGGTTCTTCTTTATGTGAGGACTATTCAAACTTCCTGGATCTGACATAATGAGAAAACATCAATGACAATTGTGTATTACACATGTAAACAAAAGCCTCAAGTTTCCATTATAAATATAGATTTTTATTACTGTACACAGATTTCAGACATGTATCTGCACATAACAAGAAGCAGAACAGAAATTAAGCCTAAGAACCATCTAACATAGGGCAGAATATACAACAGAGCCATATGCCATAATAAGAAACAACAAGAATAGGTACCTGCAATACCTAGAAACAGACAGTTAAAAAAAAAAAATGAGACGAACAGAGAGTTATAAATATCTGAAAACAGTTTTCCATAGATGCAATAAATTAAGAGAGGAAATAAGAAGGCAGGCTGTGGATAAAAAAAAAAATCTACTATATTCTGCAACACTGGTCCTATCTTTTTTACATTCAAGGACCAATTTTCCAACTACATGTAAGCTGTGGACCACCAATGTACATATAGTAATATAACGTCATAAACCTGTAACTGATGTTAGTGACATCAATAGATGACACTTAACAATGCAGCTACAAACCACTGGTGGGAACCACTGCTATACATTCATTCATTCATTCATTTGCATGTCCCTTGCGGAACTTTGCCTCCCAAACAGCACTCCTGTAGGCCTCTCGGTTGTGAGCAAGATGGCCTGCTGCTGTTGCATCCATTTCCAGATTGTCAACGATGTCTTGTAGCCATCTTCGTCTTGGTCTTCCTCTTTTTCTTTTTCCCATTATGTATCCTTCCAATACGGTCACTGCTATACAACACATATTAAAATAAAAATATTATCCTAGAAGGCCAAGATAACAAAATATAAAACCATTATAAAACCAGCACTCCTGTATGGCTTAGAAACATGGAGTACAACAATGCAAAATGAAAAACAAATGCAATGTTTTGATAACAGAAGGTCAAGAAGAATGTTTGGCCCCATCAGAGAAAACAATAACTGAGAGCCAGAACCAACACAGAAATTCAAAATCTGTACAAAGAACCACTAATCACCCCCATTATGAAAGCTAACAGATTTACCACTGATAGATCATGTAGAAAGAACGGAAAAGAATCATCAGACCATATATAGGAAGTCTCTGAGTAACAAATAACTTCTGTTATTAAGTCTGGTAATATTACATCTAAAGAAAGACCAATCCTTAGCAAAACTGGAACACTATTAACATCAAATAAAGACCAAAAGCAAAGATGGGCTGAACACTTCCAAGAAATACTCAATCGACCACACCCAAAAGAATTGTTAAACCTTGAAAATGACTTACCAGCCCCACAACTAAATGTCAACCTAGATGAAATTAAATTGCATGAAATTGAAACAGCAGTGAATTTAATGGCTAACAATAAAGCTGCAGGTGAAGATGAAATAACAGCCGAAATGCTAAAAGCTATCAATAGTGACAACATGAGACAACTACAGAGAATGTTTAACAAGATTTGGAAAGAAGAAAAGGTCCCTTCTAATTGGAAGAAAGGAATCATTGTTAAAATACCAAAAAAGGGCAACCTTAGTGACTGTAACAACTGAAGAGGAGTAACCTTAATATCAGTTGTGTCAAAAGTATTTTGCAAAGTCATTTTGAATAGACTCAAAGATATAGTGGATACTGCAATGAGAGAAGAACAAGCAGGATTTCGAAAAGGGAGAAGCTGTCTCAACCAGATCTTTACTCTCAGAATAATACTTGAAGAACATATTGAAAAGCAGAAACCATTAATACTGAACTTCATAGATTTTAAAAAGGCATTTGACAGCATACACAGAGATTCATTATGGAGAATTTTATGTCTATATGGAATACCATCTAAAATTGTCAACATCATTAAGGACTTATACAATGGATATGGTTGTGCAGTCAAGACAGAAGAAGGGATGAGTGAATGGTTCCAGATTGAAACAGGTGTGAAACAAGGATGTATACTGTCTCCTTTACTTTTTGGGATTACAATAGACTTCATAATGAAAAAATGCTGCACAGGTAACACAGGTATTAACTGGGTACATGGGACCAAACTAGAAGATCTTGATTTTGCTGATGACATAACTTTTATCAGTAATAATGTGAATTTCATGCAAGAAAAAACAGATAGCCTGTCTTCACTGGCTAGCAAAATAAGACTTGAAATTAACAAGGACAAAACAAAAATAATGAAAATTCCTCTCAATAAAAATGGAAAAATACACATAGAAGGGATAGATATTGAAGAAGTCAATCAATTTGCATACCTTGGCAGCTACATAGACCAGGATGGTGATACTAGAAAGGAAATTAGGATCAGAATTGCAAAAGCAGCATCAATCTTCAAGAATCTTGAGAACATATGGAATTCAAAAGTTATAAGCACAAAAACCAAGTTAAGACTACTCAATTCAAATGTAATATCCACCCTCATTTATGCATGCGAAAGCTGGAAAACAACTAAAGAAATAGAAAAGAAATTAGATTCTTTTGAAAACAAATGCCTAAGGAAAATACTCGGCATCAAGTGGAATGAATTCAAGCACAATGCAGAGATAAGACAGATGACTGAACAACAACCAGTCTCATGGGTGATCAGGAAAAGGAGATGGACATATGTTGGTCACTTGATGAGAAGAAATGATCAGAGAATCCCAAAACAAGCTATCAAGTGGAACACAACAGGCCGAAGAAAAAGAGGCAGACTGCGTGAAACTCTGAAGAGGACATTATTAAGAGAGGCGAAATTAACAGGCATAAAATCCTTTGATGAGGTTGAAGGACTCGCCGAAGACAGGAAAAATTGGCGAACTACTTTGTGAGCCCTATGTGACGTTTAACGGCACGGGAAGGATATAAGATATAAGATTAAGTCTGGGCGCTTTAGTGAGACGTGAGAGAAAGAAAAATCACAATATCACATCTCACTAAAGTGCTTTGTCTACGATTTTTTTCGAGGTCTAATCCTACAAAACTCTGTTCTCTTACTTTACAGTATGAAAGCCTCATTGTTTCCTATTTATTAAAAAAATTGTTCCTATTATTAAGTCTGTTCATTAACTCTTTCCGTGCCTTTGGTCATTATAATGACGCTTCCGGTTTCCCATTGTGTACCAATAGTCATTATAATGATCATTGTTTGTTTCAATAAAACAACCGGTGTAACATTTAGATTGTATATATTTTGTCCACAATTCCGGTGACACTTTTCAAAATGGCGAAAGAGCGCCTAGTTACGAGCGATAAAAAGGACAAGAAGCATGGAAATTACTCAATTTTTGATGATGTAGATAGGGGTATGGACATAGCCTATGGCCACCCCACTGCTCTTGAATGTTTTCTAAGTAGATCTAAACATATTTAGATGACTGGAGAAGTAGTTAGGAGGTTAGTTCAGACATTCATTCAGCGAGAATGCAACACAGAATCACAATACGAGATCGACAAGTAGATCTACACATCTCAGATGGTAAGTAGTGGTAAGTAGTGCATATCTAGACCTAGCCGATGGTGAGCTGGGCACAATCAGTGTCTAAAAACATCACATTACTTCTTTTTTCCTAAAAAACTCTGCATTTATGAAATTTTCATTCATTTAGCTATACTTTGAAACATATTAAGTATACGGAAGTACATGGAAGTACTGTTTTCCATTCCATTTTATAACTATACCCCCCAACCCTATCAAGACCCGCGTTTTTACTCTGGTACTCCACAACACGTCCGTGTTTCTTCCTCAGGCACGGAAAGAGTTAAGCTGACACAAGTCAGATCAAATACATAGGTCAGTTACATAATGTATGGTATACAGTGTAACTCCCTATAAAACCATTAAAGAAAATTCAGAGTGCTGTAGATAGACAATGTTTTGATGTGCACCACAAAGTAGTGCCCATGTGTTATTATTAGCCATTGTATATAACTTGAATTTTGAATATAAAATGCTGTGATGGGGGGGGGGTTGCTTGTAACTATGGGCTGTATGTAAGTCCAACATTTGTAACTCAGGAACTGGTTGTACAGGAGATAGAAAGGATAAAGCCAAGGCAAACATGGGTACATGGAAGATGACTTAACAAAACTTGCAATTAACAACTGGAGAGAGAAAGTCAGGAAGAGAGATGAATGGGGACAGATTCCATCTGCATCAATGAGCCCTACAGACTTGGAATGCTACAGAGGGTTCTTATCTGTGCAAAGCAATGTCATAAACAAAAATCCTGTGCATAAAACCAGGTTTGCACTAGGTGATAACATAGTGAGAGCTCATGTGTTAGAGATGTAAGCTAAAAAAAAAAAAAAGAGGTGCAGTTAGTTATTTACTTCCTGTGAACTTCAGCTCAAGAATAACTATGTGCCCATTCACAGCAAACAGTTTCTCAGGAATATAAGAATCCTGGAAGTAAGTGAACAAAAATACTTTTTTCAGTAAAACATTTCCCCTTGTCAAATATATAGTTTTAGTTTCATGCTGAGTATTATGTCATGGACCACATAACAGAGAAAAATAAACAGTCACCACATAGCTTTTCTTTTTTATATAGTAATAAATTCAATGAGCAACAATGTTACCGTGTAAAAGTGTAAAATCTGAAAGTATCACAAAAAAAAAACATACAAAAACAATAAAATAATTGTAAATTACAGGGAAATTATCAATAAACTGAAGAATAAAATGGGAATAAAGTTTGTATTTTATCTCACTATACAGACTAAAGTCTATTCCACATGATTTTAAGCATTACAGTCAATAAATTGGGTTCATTTAAACAAAGTATGCTTGCTGATCAATGCTTGCTCAAGACAACTCTTCGATTAGTACTGTTTTTTTTTTTTTAACCTAACAAGGAAACTGACAGAACACCAATATCATTTTTGTGTGAAATGGACAGCTGTTAAAAAAACACTTCTTCATTTATATCAACCTTGTTATGTCCTTCTAAGTTTGATATGTTTGTTCTATATTACCCATGATTCACTGGGGTAGCAAAAAATGAGCAATTCATCAAGAACTTCAGATGGACCATCAACCAACAAAGAACAGGTGTAATTAGTTTCTGTACACAGAAGGGGGTAATGAAGAGGAGACAGAAGCACCTACAGATGTGTCCAGAATGCATGGATAATGGTCCTTCCTACCTAAGTAATTAACTAGCCAACTAACTAACCCATGATTGATACACTTTCCCTTTTCTGGCTTTGCCATTTGATTTCAATTTTCAATGACATAATATAAACACACAGTCTAATGGTCCTTTTTTTTTAAATTGCGATTTATCAACTGCAAATTAGCACAAAAGAGTTACAAGTGACTGGGTGAAAATAATGTCATCTGGATAAATGTTTTATGTTGAATTATACTCATAGTGTTATTAATGAGTATATAGTTCATCTGTGTATATATATATATATATATATATAGAGAGAGAGAATTAATATTCTATCCTATCACAGTATCAAGATGTTTATGTTTCTGGAAACTATGCAGAGAAGATTAGTTACTGTTCTTAAATAACATTTCTTTGTCTGCTTACTCCCTCACATCATGTCAGAAGATTATGTTCACTGCGTCTGCCACCAGAAGGACCTATAGAATGGTACAAGGCAGGTGCCCTCCTTGCAGCACCTGCTCCCCTGGGCAGCAGACTTGCCCCCTCATCACTTTCCACATCATCGTTGCCACTGTTCACCATGTCATCCTCTGATCCTGTCAGTCTTGGCTGGACCGGGGCTGTAAATCGGATGTGTCTTGCTGGAATATCAAAAGATGGCTTGTCTCTGCCTCTATAGAACTGGAAAACAACTCCAGTTATGGCAAGTGCTGGCCACAGAGCAGCTAAGGCAATATCTGTATGAAAGAAGCACAGATTATAACCTGTCATTTGGCCTTGACCCACTAGATTTGCAAAAATAATTCCTCAAGACTGATACTCATTATGATTTTTATAACTGCATGGAATTTAAAACTGTATTATTATTATTATTCTGTTATTATAGTGAGGGGGGGGGGAGTGGAACCTGGTAACCATTGCACGTTTTTTTTTTCTAAACTTTGTCATCATAAAAATGAATGCCTTACACCAAGTCATTTGGCCTGAGCTTCAGTATGCCTTATGTGGCACAGCAGGATCTTCTACCAGATATCAGGTCCATGTGTTCGCCCATGGTGTTTACTGAACATCTAAGCTAACTTCTGCTGTGAGTGCTGCCCCCCCCCCCACTCACCATACACCACCCAATGGACATACCTGAAAAAAAAAAAAAAAACAGGTTCCTCCCAACAGGAAATGTTCAATATAATAAAAACTTTTTTCTTGGTTTTATTTCATTTGTGTATTATCTATCTAAATCTCACAAGAGCAGAGTAATACTGGATACAATATTTCAGCAAATCATAAATAAAATTTATTTCACTGCTCAAATTCTTTCAGTTAACCTTTATTCACCCATAATAAACAAACAAATAAAAAAACACACAACACACACCACACCATACAACCACATACATCAAACCAACAGTACAAACAACAAGTATGTTTACTTCATCAATATAAACTATACTAAGTACTGCAGTGTAAAAAAAAATGCCATCGAACCTTGTGAATGGAAGGGTGCCACAACTTTTACTGTAACATATCCCTCTTCAGTCTGATGATACAGGGCATTAAGGAACACGAGTCTGAGGCTTGACCTCAGAGGGATGCCTGGACACAGGATGAGCATGAATGCACCCACAATTCCACAGGATAGGATGCTCAGCTGATGAATGAAAATGTACCATGCAGGAAGCTCTCAACTTTAAAGGAGCAAAACAACTATACATACAAGTCCCTGGATCATTAGAGGAAGAATCCTTCCCTTTACCTTCCTGGCCTTGAGCTCTTGGTTTATTCTAAATTCTAGTCTTAATCAGAATATTTGCTTAACATTTGATTTTTTTTTTTTTTTAAAGAAAGTTTTACAAAAGTAAAATTAGATCTAGAAATAACAATTTAAAGCTTGACTGTATCTAGAATCTGGGAATCAGCATCATCACACTCAGGGCACACCCATACATGCTCTGCTCTCTGCTCCAGTAACCACCATAGAGTATGATCACTAATTGTGCCAGTCAGCTGTTGTTTCTGGTAACCTTGAAATCTGTCAGCCTGCCACCTGGCTCTTCCTTCTCCCCTCTTCATTCCTCTATTCTTCATCCTCTGTAGGATTATATACACATATATGCCATTTTCTCCTCCTGCACAAGTTTCTTGGCCACAACTTCAGTATATCTATCCTGTCCATAGGAATCATACCTGTTTCAATAGCATTATGGGAAACATGATTGGCTACCTCACTGCTTCTCATTCCTACATGACCTTGGCAATATATGATTTCCGCTCTATGAGCCAATGTTGGCCCTAAAGGAATGTCAACAATCAATCTATATGACCTTCATAATAACTTTTTTTTTAAGTAGGACTCTAATGATCTTCCAGTGATTAAGAAAAAACTTTTTAAAAAAGTTTATATCTCAACAGCAAATACTTTCAATTTAATGCACATAAACAAGTTTACTGAGGCCCTTACACGCGACTAGTAAACTTGAGCTATTAAGTGATGCACTTTACACTACTGTGCAAGTGCAAAAGAAATATCTTTAAAGTTACTTTGCTACATTAAAACTGAAAACAATGACCATCTGTGCAATGAATTACTTACCACTTTTGTGTATGCCATGAGCAAAACACAGAACAGAAGAACAACACAGACAAAGCCAATGCTGTAGTTCAAATCTGTATCCCACCACCAGATATTTCCTATGAGGAAATTACAACCATATTATCTGACTCAGTCATCAGGTCAAAGAACTGCTTAAGAAAATCAGTAAGTGTATACAGTAATGATCTCTTATCCTACTTCATAAAAAATGGATAGATTGATAAATGTATGAAGTCAAAGACAAGAGGCTGGTATGTCTTTATAAGACTGACTATTATTACTACCAGCAAAGTATATAAATGATATATTTCTGGTTAACATACCACAGTGGCACTGACCGATCAATGGGCAGGAAATGTTGGAGCACCTGTTACTGTTAACAGCTTAAAACATAGTCCTATCATTCCAATGAGGCACCTATGCTGTTAGCGCTCATATTTTTCTTCACTTTATAGGCTCACTTTTGAGTAGAGTGCACAGCACTAAGCTTAGCTGCCTTTCTCCCCTTAGCTCCAGAAGGAGATTAGTATCCATTTCTACAGCTAGGCAGCGCCTTTGGTCATATCAGAACTACAGACCTCTGCATGAGAGATGAACATACTAATCACTACACCATTCAGTCACCCGTTAATAGCTAAGCAAAGGATAAACAATTTTAATGTTTAACAAACCACAGAAATGCTAAAAAAATCTGTAAATAGTTAAGAAATGACATGAAAAGCTTTAAAAAAAAGCTTTAAAAACTTTAAATTTCAACAACTAAGCTAAAAAGGAAATAAATCTTACCGAAAGGTGTGAAGAACAGCACTGATGTCACCAAATAACCTGCGCACATTCCTGGGACAAACACAGAAATGATGGGAAAAGCCAAAAAATACCAAGAAGCTACCCACAGGCATCCACCAACTACTCCAAGGGTCGCTGCTACTGGAAGTTTTACTGATAATAAAATATGAAGAAGCTGAAAATTAGCCAACAGTAAATCAACATGAAGTGCTTCTTTCTGCTTTTTATATATTAGTTAAGCAAAACAATGAAGATTTAAGGATGTTGTTAGATCTTGTTTCACATGTGACGAAACAGTATTTCTGTTACTGTCCCTAGTGATAATATAACTGAAAAAAGATACTCATTTATTTGGACCAGGGGAAGAGAGTGAAAACTTGTAAACCCAGGAACTGTGAAAATCAGATCAGTCTCATGATAACAATGATGACCAGTAACAATAATTTCAGGTTGCCATAGGGAATATACACATGACCAATGATCATCAATGTTCTCTCAGTAAACTGCAGCACAATGCTTCTTTGCAAGCTCCACTACAATGAGAATATCAATCTCTACCTCCTTAGCCAGACCATTGAAATGCAGTCCTGTAACCGGAGCAGACAACTCTTTATGTTCTGAAAGCTTCCTGACAGAAAAAAGATAAAGCTAAAGTGACCAAATGTCCATATTTTTAAGGATTTGTCCCGTGGATGGTATTGCTTCGCCTGAGATGCCTAAATGTGCCCTGTTGTAAAAGTTGTGTCCTATACTGTCCCACATTCTCATCTTTGGTCACTGCATATTTGGAAATACCCAGAATTTTAAAAGTATCTTAGCGGAAATGTTGCTATTTTGAAGAAAATTCAACCTGCAGAGAAGTACAACATGTAGGCCTGATTATCACATTTGTAAATAAGTTACAAATCCAGCTTTAACAGAAGCACAGATCCTGCCAATGCCTTTCAGTAAAACAGATACTGCAGGATCAATGTGCTGACAGAACTTAAGATTATTTGATAGATTCATGTCATGGTCTTTAGTAAGCAAGATTACCTAAATAACAGCAGTATCTGGGACCCTTGGATGAATAATGGATGGAACATTTTGTATAATTTGTCACAATTAAAACTGAATGCCCTGTACCATGTCCTTTGGCCTGGTGTCTTCAACTTCAGTATGCTGTATGTTAAACAAGGCCTTCTGCCAATTAGTACGTATATGTGTTTGTCTATGGTGTTTTTTGAATATCCAAGCTAACTTCCATTGTGAAAGCTCTCCACATCCAACCATCCCATGAACATGACTGAAAAAAAAAAGACAGGTTCCTCTCAACAGAAGATGCTTCTCTTTCTGTGCCACAGGAAGAAACGCGGACATTCCACTTAGTGCAGGAGTAAAAGCGTGGGTCTTGATATGTATCGGGGGTATAGTTGGAAAAGTGAATGAAATACAGTAATCTCAGGTTATGTGTACTTATTATGTTTCAAAATAACTAAAAATGTATGAAGATTTCATAAATGCAGAGTTTTTTTTTTTAGGAAAAAAAGAAATAATGTGATGTTTTTAGACAATAATTGTGTCTTACTTACCACTGGCTGGGTCTATGGTACAGTACATACCATATGAGATGCCTAGAACTACCTGTCGACTACCTGTCGATCTTTTCTTGTGATTGTATGTGCCTTTCTCCCTAAAATAATGTCTGAAATAACCTTGTAACTACTTCTCCAGTTGTTTAATATGTCTAGATCTACTTGTGATACATTCAAGAACAGTGGTCTAGTCACAAGGTATGTCCATATTCCTTTCTACATCACCAAAAATTGAAATTTCTCGCAGAAACTTCAATTTTCTCCCTCGTAACTAAGCACTTTTTGGCCATTTTGAAAAGGGTCACAGGGCATGTGCACTAAATGTTTACAATCTAAATGTTACACTGGGTTTTTAATGAAACAAAGCGTGTAGTGAAATATAGTCACACGGCACTATAGACACAAATCGGAAGTGACTATTTTTAGTCATAAGTTACGGGAAGAGTTAATATAATAAAAAAAATTTTTTCTAATTTATTAGTCTCTTAGTTCACTCAACAGTCATAAAATACAAATGAATGAACTGAGGAACAAATGCTTGCATACACATACACATATAATCACTCGATTTTATTCTCACAAGCCTTACATGAATCACCCATGGTATGGGGTAATGACAACAGTATGTATGTCAAAAGGCTGGTGAAGGTGAATCCAAAAAGGAACAGCACTGAAAATAAATATACATAAACTTTAAGTTTATTCTCTTATAATACCATATGTATGTGTGAGGGGTCTTAGCTATCAAACTAGCTTTTAACAATTTATTATAGACTCATTCATGAATATTTGTCAGAAGGAATTGAGTTACCTGTTTCTGGACTCACATCTTACATCCTTTCTGTGCCATTAAATGTCACACATTTGCAAATCAGATAATTAAAAAATCAGATAATCAGCAGTTAAAGAAATGAAAAAAAAAAAAAACCAAACTGGAAAGCTGACGTGAATAAATAAAATGATAAAGACCTATTTAAGATATGAGACAGCAGTGACAACATGACTGTCTACATTCCTCAGTATAAAAAGAGAACTTGTTAATGATTTGTTATTATGAAATGAATATATGGCATAATGTTATTTGCCATTTGGCCCAGTGCTTCTGACTTCAACATATTTTTCATAATATGAAAGCTTGTGTAAGACAGCAACAGCAGGACTTGTTTAGTCAGCAGCTGTTTATTAGTTACGCATGCCTAAATTACTGTAAAAGCCCTCTCACCCCATCCCACCATGTACCATCCATGAGACACACCTGGAATGAGGACATATCTCTCTCACTAGACATAATGATTAATATCTAATCACTCACTTGCACACAATATTACAGTCTTACCACTGACCTTTTAGTGATCATCTAATGATCTTCATTACTATAAATCTCTGAGCAAATCACTGTAATTCATGTAAACAAGTACTTCAGTTTCATATATATCACCAAAAATATGAAGATACGAATTTTAAATACATGGGTTCAGAAAACATGGTATTTTATATGACAACTGCACATCTACGAGGGGCATTCAGAAAGAATTGCACCACATCGTTTTTCTCAGGAGCTGTTTATTTAAAAAGCATAAAATTTATACACAATATACATGGATATGTCATGTAAACATCGGTATTGTTCAACATAATCCCCATCAACTTGTACGCCTTTATGCCAGTGTGAAACAAGTGCATGTATTTATAGCCCGTACCAGATTTTCTTTTGATTACGTAGCCATTTCTTTGCTGCATGAATCACTCCTTTGTCATCTTCAAATCTTACCCCTCGGAGTGTATCTTTAAGCGGACCAAACAGATGGAAATCAGAGGGTGCAAAATCGGGACTATAGAAAATACAGATGGGGTAGTACAGTCCAACCCAATTTGGTGACTGCTTCCCGTGGTGACTTGTGCGAAGGCGCGCACTGTCATGAAGGAGAAGCAGGTCTGCTAGATTCTTGTGTGGCTGAACTCTGCGAAAACGTTGACTGAGTTTTTTCAATGTCTTATTGTAAGCTTGCGAATTGATTGTCTCTCCTCTTGGCATAACATCCACAAGAATCACAGCATCAATGTCCCAAAAGACAGTGATCTTGACCTTTCCAGCTGAAGGAGTTGTCTTGAATTTCTTTCTTCATGGTGATGCCACTCCATTGACTGTCTTTTTGTCTCAGGTTCAAAATGATGTACCCAGGTTTCATCACCTGTTACGATCTTAGCCAAAAAATTCTCTCCCTCAGCACTGAAATGCTCCAACAATTCAGAATAAATTGCTTTCCTTTGCAATCGATGGTCATTTGTGAGACTTCATGGAACCCATCTTGTGCAAACCTTAGAAAATCCGAGAGCTTTTATAACTGCATTTGACCTACCATTGCTGACTGACAGCTTTAAGGTCAATTGTTGAGTAGTGATACGCCTATTAGTAAGAATAATGCCCTCAGCGCATTTCAACATTTCTGCATTGGTAGCATTGGCAGGACGTCCACAGCATGCCCAGTCATGCAATTCCTTATCTCCACTTATTGATTCTTTGATTCTCTGAACCCAGCGACTGACTGTACTCCTGTCAAATGCAAAACTTCCATACACATCACATAGACACTTGTGAATGTCCACAACAGTTTCCTTCTCTGCAACGGGAAATTCTATCACAATTTGCTGCTTATACCGCAAGTTGCTAACACGATCCATTTCAATGGTTAGGGAAGCCATATTCTTTGGCTGGTTGTGGTGCAATCTGGTTCACACAATCGGCACACGCCATATTTAAAGTGTGCAAAATTTTATGCTACTATGGTTCTAAGGACTGTAAATGCGTCTCAAACAGCCTCTGGCAGTCAAGTCCAGCTCCTGGCCTTCCCGTGGCAGAACTGTTTAAACTGACAGGAGAAGGGGCGAGGGCGAATATCTGGCGCCTGAAAACCAGATACTTAGGGTAGATGAGTGGCACGTTTGGTAGCTCATCTGCCACTGTTGGCGAGATTTTTCAGTGGTGCAATCAGGTTGCTGCACAGCATCACTGCAGAAAAGGTGGTAGAAAGGATAAAGCGAAGCTAACAGTCAAATCACGGCACCTCTGGTCTGGAGGTCGGCCATGTCCTGAGTGCAGTCATATTGGGTGAAATGCATGAACCGGCTTGTCCCAGAGGTTAAGACACTGCTGGCGAGACTCTTCAAATGCCGCGCGTGGAGTGAAGCTCCTCCTGGTCAAGGAAGAAATGCGGAAAAGAAATAAAGAAATAAAGGTTGCTGTGCATTGCCGATGGGAAAGGTGGTGGAAAGGATAAAGTGAAGTTTAATGTCCAGTAGTATTGCTATGAGAGCTATACATACCACGGCACCTCTGCTCTAGAGGCCGGCCACGTCCGAAATACACCTACACTGGTGAAATATGCCTAAACCGGCACACACCAGGGGTGGAACTTGATGGCTAGACATGTCATGCCACCTCCGCTCTAGAAGTCGGTCACGCCTGATATACACCCATACTGGTAAATTTTGCCTAAACCGGCTCACACCAGGGGTGAATCTTGAAGGCTATGCATGTCACAGTACCTCTACTCTAGAGGTCGGTCATGTCCCAAACACGCCCATACTGGGATAATATGCCTAAACCGGCTCAACCCAGGGGTGGAAGTCACTAGTGGCGAGGATTCGTCCTCCTGGACAAAAGCTCCATCCTGGTCACAACTAGGAAGGGTAGCGACCACGACCGCAAAATGCTGAAGTCGGAGACACTGGACCAGGGCAGTCTAGATAGGTAACTACCTCTCACCCGGCGGGGATGTTTGCGTATCCTAATCACGCTGAGGTTTTCCGGTGAGAAAGTCCAACTCTGGACTGGATGGGCAACCACCTCTCACCCGGCGGTGATACACGGGTATCTCAAAACACGTCAAGGTTTTCCGGTGAGAAGGTCCAACCCTAGACTAAACTGGTGCAATGAAAACCACAATGTCACGCAATCCCGCTTCAGAGACCCACCAAGAATACAGGCTAAAGCCCTGTGATACTCTGAACCCCTTGTGGTCCTCATGTGGATCTCGTGTGGTCCTTTCGGGGACCACACAGGAGACCACAGGACCTAACGACGACCACAGGCGTAAATTCAGTAGGATCACAGTGCGGTTTTGGTGGTAGAAGCGAACGAAGAAGAAGAAGAAGAAGTATGCTACTATATTCATTATTAGCTGAAGAAAACAATGTGGTGCATTACTTTCTTAACACCCCTCGTATTATCTAAAAGCAAAAACTGAAAAAAAAATTACTTACTAGTTTTGAAATAAGCGTGGCCCAAAATTAATAAGAATACACCACAGATACAAACAACTACAGCAAACACAATTTCCAGTGCTGAACCTTCAGAGGAAAATTATTTTCAAATATTCAGGCAAGCAAATAAACTAGTGTATACATTATACGAGGGTCATATCGAAAGTTGTGAGCAAAAATTTTTAAAAAATCAGAATTTATAGATAGAGAAAATATAAATGTATCACCTTAACTCTTTGCGTGCTTATAGCCAAAAATTTGGCATTACTGAGTTCCGAGGGTAATGCACTAGCCAGAAATTTGGCCATGCTTCGCTTCACTTTAAACAACCGGTGTAACAATTATATTGTAAACATTTCATGCGCATGCCCCGTGACCTTTTTCAAAATGGCCAAAGAGTGCTTAGTTACGAGGGAGAAAATTGAAGTTTTCTGTGAGAAATTTCAATTTTTGGTGATGTAGATAGGGGTGGATAGGGATATGGACATGTCCTGTGACCAGACCACTGTTCTTGAATGTATCCCAAGTATATCTAGATATATTAGACAACTGGAGAAGTAGTCAGAAGGTTATTTCAGACATTATTTTAGAGAGAAAGGCATATACAGTCACAAGACGAGATTGACAGGCAGTTCTAGGCATCTTAGATAGTACGTACTGTACCCTAGACTTAGCCAATGGTAAGTAGGACACAATTATTGTCTAAAAACATCACATTTTTTCTTTTTATCCTTAAAAAACTCTGCATTTATGAAATCTTCATACATTTTTTAGTTATTTTGAAACATAATAAGTACAAATAACATGGAAATACTGTATTTCATTCACTTTTCCAACTATACCCCCAATACATATCAAGCTGCACGCTTTTACTCCGGCACCAAATGGAACATCCGCGTTTCTTCCTGCGGCACGGGAATAGTTAATTTGCATCCTCAGCACTTCACATAGAGGTCACGTGACACATGATGGTGATGTCAGAGCATAAACAAAATGACGGGTCTGAAGTTTCATTTCGTCAATTGCTGTTACTGAGCTCCTCGTTAAAGAGGAAATCCCCGCTGCTGAAATTCACCAAAGACTTCAACTTGCTTGTGGAGATGTGTGTATGAATGCTAGCAGTGTTTGAAGGTGGGTGAAACATTTCAAAGATGGAAACACGAGCATCCAAGATATGCCTCGCAGCGGTCAGGGAGGGTATTTTCAAACTTGCAGAGCAATGGGAAAAATGTGTGGAGAGAAATGGAGATTATGTTGCAAAGTGAAGAAAAGGATGCAAGTTAAGGTGATACATTTATATTTTCTCTATCTATAAATTCTGATTTTTTAAAAATTTTTGCTCATAACTTTTGGTATGACCCTTGTATGATTCAGAATATCTCAGAAAAAAAAAACAACACAAACCAGGACTGCTTGTGACAGTTGTAGCATTATGTACTATTAGATATTTCTAATTAAATCTGTTACTGAGGAGTTTCTGATATAGAAATATAAGGATTGCAAGTGCATAAAAATTAACACAAACTCCATGCTATTCTGTGCATTGTTCATAAAACTGTATTGTTTTATTAAGATGATATTACTATGGTTACTTTGTCTGTTCTTACTGTTTCTGTGAAAGCAGAAATCAAAAGTGTGAATTATTATTGGGGGAGAAAGAACGTGAACCGACAACTGAAGAAGTTTTATTATGGGCAATAAAGAATCTGAAAAATGGTAAATCACCAGGATGTGATGAGAACTTATGAGCTGAACTTATTATTAAAGCAGGAGGAAAGAAATGTGCAACAATCTATCATGCCCTATGTAAAATACATGGCATTCAGGTATGTGGCCAAAAGAATGGAAAAGAACTGTATTCATACCACTACCAAAAAAGGGTAACTTGAAATTATGCCCAAACAAAGGAAGAGGATCAAGAGATCATATATTTAATATAAGATTAATAATAGAGAAATGCAGCTATATTTATCTTTTATAGACTATTCAAAGGCATCTGACTGTGTACAACACCAGAAACTTTGGGAAATAATGGAAAAAATGGGATTTCCAACACATCTGATACAATTAATATCCCTGCTGTATCTAGACCAACAGGCAGCAGTAAGAATAAATGGTGAAACAACAACTTGGTTTGATATAAAACAAGGGGTCCGTCAGGAGTGCATATTTCCCCTTATTTAACTTGTATACTGAAAATATAATGAGGAGTGTTAGATAAGATGTAGACAAAGAATATTACGATGCCATAACAATTGGGGGTTATGAAATACCAGAGATTAGATATGCTGATGACACAGTATTACTGTCCACAACACAAAAAGGAATGGAAAAACTAATTATGTCCATCCGTAAAAACAGTGAAGAGCAAAACCTCTATTTTAATGCGAAGAAAATTAAATTGATGACAACTGACAAAACAAATGAAGCAGCTGAAATATATATCAATGAGGAAAAACTGGATGAAGTGGAGGGTTTTGAATATCTTGGATCATTACTAACTAATAATGGAGATACAATGAGGGAAATTAAAAGAGGATATCTATTGGTCTTCAGAAAGTAAAACAACTAAAGAATCTGTGGAGACGAACAGACAGAACTACAAAAATAAGATTTTTGAGGGCATGCATCTTTTCCATTGCAACATATGCCTGTGAGACGTGGACACTTAACAAAACAGCTGAGAAACACATAAATGCCTTTGAATGTAAATGCTACAGAAGAGTTCTTCAAATATCATGCACACCAAAAAAATATATATCCATACTACAAGAACTTAATATTGAAGAAGGCTGGCTAGTAAAGAGGATTAAAGAGAGAAAACTTAAATATTTTGGACACATTAAATGTCATGATAATCTAGAGAAGACCATCTTGGAAGGGCACATAATGGGGAAAAGAAAGCGAGGAAGACCAAGGCGAAAACGGCTGCAAGACATCGTTGATGATCTGCAAATGGATGCATCAGAAGCAGGGCATCTTGCTTACAACCGAAAGGCCTACAGGAGAGCTGTTAGGGAGGCAAAGTTCCTCAAGGGACATGCAAATGACTGACTGACTGTTCTTGGGTGACTGTATTTCAATCATTTATGCTTCCAAAATACTATATATATTAATAAAATATTACCTTGTTTTTAACATTTCATCAATATACCATCTCCAAATGTTATTTCTTCTTTCTGTTGAAAATTTAAGGCCATCAGGTTCTTCTTTCAGAATTTCTGAAAGAGCCTACAACATTTTTCTTTCACATTCATCTTCTTTCTATTATCTTCTTCATGATATGCATTTGTACAGATTTATATGTGCATTATCATCCTAGAGAAAAAATACTGCAGGCACCTTTTATCTGTTCACATCTCATCTTTTAGTGCCACAATATGTAATACCTCTAAAGAACACCTCCAAATATACACATGAAAAATGGAACTGATAAAACCATACTGTCTGAAGTACAGCCGCCTTTTTCAAAGTCACAAGCATATGTCACTGCTGTTACATAGGCAGCCTGCTTTCCTGTGTCAGAGCGGGTGACTATAACAGCATACAGCGCCCCTTGGCTTGTCTCAGAGGTTACTGTAACTTGAGATTTTGAGGAGGGACTGTCTTGGACTGAAAACACCTGCGAAGAATTTCATCATTACATAGGTTGGACAAAGTGTCAATTATAACTATTTGAAATAAAAATATTAGAAAAATGACCTTGCTCAATATCTGGACAATAACTACTTGTTTTTCATTTTAGTATATATAAAATGACAGTGATACATTTATTATTTCTGTCTCAATTATTTATGTTTGTCATATACACCACAGGGAAATCCATCAGAAGTTTATAAGGCCAATAAGACATTTCAGTCAAAAATCAAAATGTAGATATACCAGTGAACCGTATCCCATTAAATTTTGTTGGGATCGCATGCAAGATGTTTTTTTTTTACATATTTCTGTTGTGCACAGTGGATTTATGCACTCACATGGGCCAAGAACAGAAACTAAACACAGTCGTGGATATAGTGGAGTTCTAAGAATGTTGTGCACAGAGTCCACTACCAAGTGGCATTTGCTCCAACAATCATGTGTCAAGATAAAAGCAACAAATGGAGACAGATTCCTTGATTTGGACTAAACTACGCTGGGCTAGCATCACAATAATACACAGAAGGAGACATGGAGACTGCTTTCTGGTATGATGAAAACTTAATGGGACCATGTCAAGTATGTGACAAGCCTGTAAGTCTCTAAAACAGTAGTATACTAGTAGGAGACTCATTTGAAGCGCCATAAATGATTGAAGGAGGCTTAAATGCAATTTACTGATTGGCCGAATTGCTCTTCTTTTCCCCATACCATTTTAAAAATTATTTTTATGTATTTAAGAGGACCAAAAATCTAATTAGACATCTCTTCTGTCCTTTTGCAAAATCTTACTTCAGTCCAAAAGAACTGTTACAAAAGAAGGTAGACAGAGGTCTATGGTTCTAGTAATAAGGTAGATAGAGGAGTATGGTTCTAGTAATAAGGTAGATAGAGGTGTATGGTTCTAGTAATAAGGTAGAAAGAGGTGCATGGTTCTAGTAATAAGGTAGACAGAGGTGTATGGTTCTAGTAATAAGGTAGACAGAGGTGTATGGTTCTAGTAATAAGGTAGATAGAGGTGTATGGTTCTAGTAATAAGGTAGAAAGAGGTGCATGGTTCTAGTAATAAGGTAGACAGAGGTGTATGGTTCTAGTAATAAGGTAGATAGAGATGCATGGTTCAGTTTTACAAAATGACAGAGGAAATGAGGAAACTAAGCAGAAACACAAATAGCAGAGAATAAGGAAGTAAGATGATAACGTATAAATGGAGAACATACAACATCCAATATTTTGGTGTGAGCCTTTTTCAAGGAAAATGTACAAGGACAACACAACACATGGTCTCTTCCTGCTTTGAAAGAGGACCATAAATGACACAGGTAAACAGAACTGCAGGGTGGGAATGAAGTGAATGATGTAGGATAACAACTTCAAAACTTCAGACAATCAGAAACCCTTAGGTGGCATGGATGGAAAATGAGAGGACAATAGTCAGGAGGGAGGGGGGGTAGGTTACAGAAAGTGGCAAGAAAGCTATAAACACCTGGATGGTGTTACAGAAGAAGAAGAAAAGAATAAAAGCTAAAACTGCAGCAGAATGAGTGGAGCTACAAAAAAGAAAGAAAGTGCAGTACAGACAGCAGAAAGTAGGTGGAAATTTAAAGAAAGCTGAATTTGTTAATTTCAGCTGGGTGGAGACAGCCAGCCTGGAAAATAAGGCGCTGTTCTAAAACCTTATGGGAGCGTTCACTGGAAGAACAGAAGCAGACTGCTGTAACAGAAATGTCCCATTTTCCTTGGTGGTTTCTTTGGCAGAAGCGTTTTGGCACTGGTGTTCATGTCCTCCGAGAAATGTCATTAAGGTGTTGATGAAAATGACCTCCTAAGTGTAAACCAATCTTCCCTATATACTTCATATCACAACGATTGCATATAATGGCATAAATGACATTGCCTGAAGTCAGAGAATAAGGAAGTAAGAGATCTTCACTGAGATCTCTTTGCTGCGCAAATGATGCATAAACATCATAACTCAGTGTGTTTCTCACCTGTAAATATCATCTTACTTTCTTATTCTCTGCCATTTGTGTTTCTGCTTAGTTTCTTCATTTCCTTTGTCATTTTGTAAAACCGAACCATACACCTCTGTCTATCTTATTACTAGAACCATACACCTCTGTCTACCTTATTAGCAGAACCATACACCTCTATCTACCTTATTAGTAGAACATACACCTCTGTCTACCTTATTACTAGAACCAGTTTTACCACAGTCATCATCTCTTTCATCTCTTACAAAAGAAGGAATCTTATATGTTTTGTGCTTAAAACATTTCAGATGCATAATTTACTAAACTATTACTGTCGTTGTCATCATCATCATCTTTCACCTCATTGGGAATTTAGGCCAGAAAAGAGGCTCTCCAGTTGTCTTTGTTCTTGGATTTGTTAATGCTTTCTTCCATGTGCATTCCTTGTCTCTGAGCACTGTCATAATTTCCCCTCTTCAAGTGGTCCCAGATTTTCCTCAATTTCTATTTCCCGGAGAATTCCACGTCAGTGTCTCAAGACAAAGTTTTCTGGTTTTCCCCTCCGTATTTCTGTAATACCGCAATTTTTTCCGGGGAACAGGTTGTTGGCCTATTCCCCAACCACCTTAGTCACCCCTTATGGCATCCATGAAAGGTGACAGTGGTCCTATTCTTTTCTCCCCAAATTTAGACCTAGGCCCTAGTAATCATACATAACAGTATGCTTCATATTGCACAATTTAATAATAAACAATATGTGCTTTCCATAACAAACTGAATGACTTACATTGATGCCATTGGCTAAGATGCTGCCGGGGCTCAACATAGCCTCTACACTGTCAAAGAAAGATTCCTCACTGAGATCTCTCTGCTGCACAAATGATGCATAAACATCATAACTCAGTGTGTTTCTCACCTGTAATTAAAATGAATGTAATTATATGTCTCACTAAAGTTCTATGCTATGCTTCTGTTTTTAGTATAATACAAATAATAACAGAAAAGTAATGAGCTACAAAATAAAAACACGCCTGGTTGCTGTAGTCAAAAGTCAATGTTCTTACTGTGAAAAAATATATGGCTCATGAGCAAAAGCCAGTCTTGCACAGTAACAACATTTTTTTTTTCTTAAATCAGGAGCTCAAATGTACACATCTCAAGACTGCACCCCAGTGATCACCAACAAGTCACTGAGTTCATTTCCAAGGATGTGGACTATGGAAAACTGTCAGAAGAGTCACAAAAAACGATTTCACAAGTGTTGTATAAAAAAAATTACTCATAAGTAAAAACCCCAATATCTTCAGTATTAATTTATAATACAGGAGCATATCAGCCTAAGGTTACTGTGTGCTTTCTTTATGTTGTGCAAATTCGACTTCTTGTCAGTGGAAAATAATATGCTACTTTCTAAAACATACTGTGTGTATGTATGTGTGATGGAGAGGGAGAAAGAGGGGGGGGGGGAGAAAGAGAGGGAGAGAAAGAGAGAGGAGACACACAAACAAACAAAAAACACATACGCACCCACAAAAACAAAAGCTGTTGATTATCATGGAGCTAACCTTTGCGGAGACATTTTTATGGTAAGGTTGTGTACTGGACACTGTATATTTAATGAAACAACTTATAAGTTATGGAAATCTGCAGTCATATTTCTTAACATTATTTTTTAAAATGATATGAGAATAATGGGAGATCTTAAGCTTAACGGTTAGCGGGGTAGGGGTATCCCCTATCAAAGGAGAAGTAAGACGCCTCCTTACCTCCGTCAGTCTACGGGACACCCGTATAGCCCCCCGATCAGGGTGACATGAAGCCATGGGAGCAGGTGGTGGATGGAATGGGAGAGCAGCTGACAGATAATGTTGGTTATGGTCACCATTCTATGATGGTAGGCAGATGATCTCAATGTAGGGACAATGGCTACGATCACTGACTAGTACAGTCACTGCCCGGAAGGAAAGCAATGGTAAACTACCGTCTGGAAACATACCAAGAAACCCAAGCAGCAATCATGGAAAGTCAAATAGGAAAAAGATCTGGTGGTGAGTCCCCCAGGCCAGATAGATCTAATTTTAACACTGGGGAAGAGTGTGAGGCAGAGGTCGGTACTAGTAATTGTGATGACGGACAAAATCCTGACGGTGTTACCAAGGAAAACCCCTGTATCAAACTAAAAAGAAAAATAAGAGTAGGAACATGGAATGTAAGAAGTATGTATGAGGGAAAATATCAAGTAATAAGTGACGAGATGAAAAGAACGCGGATACACATTTTGGGAATCTGCGAACATCGATGGAAGGATCAGGACACTTTAAGAGCGAGAATGATAATATATTTATATTCTGGCGGAGAAGTAGGAGGAAAGAATGGAGTGGCTTTTTATTTGGACAAATCAACATCAAAAGCATTACTAGGCTACAATCCAGTAAGTGATAGAATCCTAACAATCAGACTTAAGGGCATTCCTAGAAATGTAACCGTCATCTAGGTATATGCACCTACATCAGCAGCAGAAGAAGATGAAGTAGAACATTTTTATAACACACTGCAGACGACAATGGACCAGGTACGGAAAAATGATATTGTATTTATAATGGGTGATTTTAATGCAAAAATTGGTACAGAAAGAGCAGAAGATGAAGGACATGTTGTAGGGAAATTTAGCATAGGACACAGAAATGAGGCAGGTGACAATCTAATGGCGTTTTGTATGGAAAATGAGCTAATGATCGCTAACACACTTTTTAAACAACATCCAAGAAGACTTTACACATGGACATCACCTGATGGGAAAACCAGGAATCAAATAGATTACATTTTAGTGCAGAGAAGGTGGCGGTCAAGCATAACATCAGCAAAAACTTTACCAAGTGCTTATTGTGACACAGACCATGAGTTATTAATAGCAGACATGAAGATAAAGATAAAAAAGATAGTTATGGGATCAAGACCACTCCGCTTTGACCTTACAAATATACCAGAACAATACGGTATAGAAGTGAAGAACCGTTTCGAAATCCTGATGGCTGTACAGGAAGAGATGACCCCAGATGAACTGGCTACGCAGGCCAAAGATATCTTAGTAACAACAGCTAAAGACATGGTTCCAGTAAAGAAAACACAAAAGAATAGATGGATCACAGCAGGTACACTAGAACTGATAAAACAATGTAGAGAAATGAAGTCGCAATGGAGAGTGACAAACAACAACAAAGATAAATATAAAACTTTAACAAAAGAAGTACGAAGAAACATAAGAAAAGACAAAAAACAATACATACAAGATTGTTGTGAAAGAATAGAATCTTTTTTATCAGAGGTGTGGAAGAGATAGTGAAATGTTTAAAGAAATGAAGACATTGACGAGAAATGTCACACCTAAGCTAAATGTAATTTGTGATGAGATGGGGAATACCCTGACAGAGACAGAGGAAATTCTGGAAAGATGGAAGGAATATTGCAAAAGAATGTATGAAACAACCGACTGTGGAAGCAGAAATCAACAGTGTGAATTATTATTGGAGGAGAAAGAACCCGAGCCGACAATGGAAGAAGTTTTATGGGCAATAAAGAGTCTGAAAAATGGTAAATCACCAGGATGTGATGAGATAACCGCTGAATTTATTAAAGCAGGAGGAAAGGAGTGTGCAACAATCTATCATGCACTATGTAAAAAGATATGGCATTCAGGTATTTGGCCAAAAGAATGGAAAAGAACTGTATTCATACCACTGCCAAAAAAGGGTAACCTGAAATTATGCACCAACTACAGAACTGTTGCCCTGATTAGTCATGCCAGTAAAATTCTGTTAAAAATCATAATGGGTAGACTTCGAAAGAAAATAGAAGAAGAAGTCAATATGGTCCAAGCTGGCTTCAGGCAAGGAAGAGGATCAAGAGATCATATATTCAATCTAAGATTAATAATAGAGAAATGCAGGGAGTTTAATGTGAATCTATATTTCTCCTTTATGGACTACTCAAAGGTATTTGATTGTGTACAACACCAGAAACTTTGGGAAATAATGGAAAAAAATGGGATTTCCAACACATTTGATACAATTAACATCACTGCTGTATTTAGACCAACAAGCAGCAGTAAGAATAAATGGTGAAACAACAACTTGGTTTGACATAAAACAAGGGGTCCGTCAGGGGTGCATATTGTCACCCTACTTATTTAACTTGTATACTGAAAATATAATGAGGAATGTTAGAGAAGATGTAGACAAAGAATATTACGATGCCATAACAGTTGGAGGTTATGAAATACCAGAGATTAGATATGCTGATGACACAGTATTGCTGTCCACAACACAAGAAGGAATGGAAAAACTAATTATGTCAGTCCGCAAGAACAGCGAAGAGCAGAACCTCTATCTTAATGCAAAGAAAACTAAAGTGATGACAACTGACAAAACAAACAAGGCAACTGAAATATGTATCAGTGAGGAAAAACTGGAAGAAGTGGAGAGTTTTGAATATCTTGGATCACTACTAACTAATAATGGAGATACAATGAGGGAAATTAAAAGGAGGACATCTATTGCTCTTCAGAAAGTAAAACAAATAAAGAATCTGTGGAGAGGAGCAGACAGAACCACAAAAATAAGATTTTTAAGGGCATGCATCTTTCCCATCGCAACATATGCCTGTGAGACCTGGACACTTAACAAAACAGCTGAGAAGCACATAAATGCCTTTGAATGTAAATGCTATAGAAGAGTTCTCCAAATATCGTGGACACAAAAAAGAACAAATATATCTATACTACAAGAGCTTAATATTGAAGAAGGCTGGCTAGTAAAGAGGATTAAAGAGAGAAAACTTAAATATTTTGGCCACATTAAACGTCATGATAATTTAGAGAAGACCGTATTGGAAGGATACATAATGGGAAAAAGAAAAAGAGGAAGACCGAAACGAAGATGGCTGCAAGACATCGTTGATGATCTGGAAATGGATGCAGCAGCAGCAGGCCATCTTGCTCACAACCGAGAGGCCTACAGGAGTGCTGTTTGGGAGGCAAAGTTCCGCAAGGGACATGCAAAGGAATGAATGAATGAATGAAGCTTAAGCACAGGAAGTATATAATGAGAACTATGCAAACTTTTAGACTCTCTTGCATTTTCAAAGACACTCATTGATGTCCTCCTGTGTGATCTGTGGCTCGGCGCTGGCAGTTCAAAGCATACAAAATTTGTACTAGATTAAACTGAAATATCAGGGACATGTGTAAGCTGGCTGACGGTGACCTTTCTTCTCATATAAAAGGTTATAACCTTGTGACTTGCTATCGGCATAATCCAAGTCAACCCAGCAGTAAAAATGGGTAACCAGCATACCTATGCCTGAGGGAAAAAAATTTATACTCTGTAGCATTTTTAGGCTGGCTAGTGAAGAGGATTAAAGAGAGAAAACTGAAATATTTTGGACACATTAAACGTCATGATAATTTAGAGAAGACCGTATTGGAAGGATACATAATGGGAAAAAGAAAAAGAGGAAGACCAAGACGAAGATGGCTGCAAGACATCGTTGACGATCTGGAAATGGATGCAACAGCAGCAGGCCATCTTGCTCACAACCAAGAGGCCTATAGGAGTGCTGTTTGGGAGGCAAAGTTCCGCAAGGGACATGCAAATGAATGAATGAATGAATGAGCATTTGCAAACTATATGGGTTAGTGCCTTTGCATTTTTTAGGCTGCTACAGCATATGAGATGGGAATGCCAGTACCTGTCCTCGCTTCCTTTTTTTTTTTTCCTCGGGGAAGCCCCAGGTACCCATTTTTTGCAGGCTGGGTTGACCCCAGTGCCGGTCAATCCAAAAAAAAAAAAAATCTGCCCAAGTATGAAACTGAATCAGGCAAATTCTGATCAGCAGGCAAGTGGACTAACCATAAACCACCATGGCAATGCTTTGCTCGAGAAAAACAAGAACTAGACAATATATGCCTGAATGGTGAGGCACACAACAAATCAAAAAAATCAGTTAGAAAGGACCTTACCTAAGTCTACAGTGAATGATCACACATACACACACAAAAAGACAGTAAAATAAAATGAACAATCATTAGAAACCACTCACTTTAATTTAGTAAGAAAAATATGCAATTTTTTTTTTTTTTTTAGAAGTGAAAAGTCCTACATGAGCAAATAAAAGCCATTAGAAAATGTCCTCCTGTCACAACCAGTGTAGTTCTTGTTTCAAACAAAGAAGCATATCATGTTGCAGGGTGTGAATTTAAGCTATCCATACTGTCATAACAAATGCAAAGTCAAGCCAATAACTCCTTATCCGGCTTACTGTTGTTATGACGGCCTTCATCAAGGCATCAGCAGCAAGTTTGCAATTAATGAGTAATGTTTCAACAACAACCAAGTACATTTTGCCAATCCCCATCTTTTCATGATTTTATAGTTCTCATTTTCTCAATTCTGTATACAAAAATTTTAATATGCATTTTTTTTGCTCAAATAAAAAACACTGAAATCCTCAAATAAAAAACACTGAAATGCTCAAATAAAAAACACTGAAATCCTCAAATAAGAAACCTTGAACTACTGTGCTGCATAAACAAGACAGCCAAATTTTTCTCCATCACTTGTTATAAACTGAAAAATAAACTTACTGTTGCGTTTTCACAATCTGGTAGAGGCTGGCCACGAGAAGCAGCCAGATTGGACCACTGGAACCAAATATTTGTTGAATGAGATTTTGTAGTCAAAACAACAGAGGGATCTATTTCAATGTTGAAAACTTGGTTACATCCACCAGGTACTGGATCTTGTAATGAACAAAAACACAGTAAAATTTAATTATCAAAATTTCATTTTTTGATGATCACATAAGTCCTGTTCTTGCTACAAAAATTATCCTCTTTGTTTAGGATCTGAAGTAATGTTTTAGGACGAATACATCAGAGCTAATGTCTCTTTCCAGTTATGTTATAAGACTTACCCCACTTTTATTTCATGGGCAGATTATCCAAAACAATAAGCCAGAAAAATATAATACTGTAGGCCAAATGAAGCCAAAATCAGTAGTCCATATATTTTCATGGAGGGGAAAAAAAATTCACAAAACACTATATATATAAGTATAGTATTCAAACATAAATGTAATTTCAACCATAAATATACATGAATATAAAAAAAAATGAAACCACTCCTCACCTCATTCAGACTTCAAAGTTCCTCTACTTGTTAATATAAAAATAAATGTGAGTGACAATATATCTCAGCCAGTTGTGATGAATTAATCTGATTTGGACTTATTACTGGGATTTTCTTTCTTTTTTTTTCTATTAACCTTTTACCTTACTTCAGAGAGCAAGAACTGTGCAGTAGAAGAAGATATACTTGAAACTGTCAATTGGCAAGAAAAGATCATGAACAGAGGAATGGTGATGTGTCCTGTCTGCAGCTTTCCTCATACTGAATTCACTAGCTGGTCAAAGAAGAAGAAGAAGAAGATGAACTGTGCAGGGATAAGTGAGCTGGCTTCTGCAAGCTGTTAGCGCACAACCATCTCCATTATGATCCAGCCAATCTAAATGTTATGGTGGGTCCCAAACACTTGCATTAGCTGAACTGCTCTTGAAAACTACAAAAATTCTGCTTACAAACTAAGGCACACCAGAACATGCTCTTCACTATTTTAAAGGAAAACAGGACATTAACATAAAACCTATGCACACACCCAAGCACACTCACACACAAAAAGAATTCTCTGTTCATCAAGCCTCCTGCTCTTGAATATTACTGAACAAACCCATACTAATATACTAATGATAACAAATATCTATATCTGGAAACTTCAGACAGAAAACGTTATCAGTAGTGAGATAATTCCATTAAGGCATAATGGGGACACGGTGTTTGGCCTAAAAACACCTTTGGCACATGAAAGTGTGATATGTTCGGTAAAGTAAATGGCCACATTTCCATGATTTCTCTGGTAGCCATTTTTAGAGGTAGGTGGACCCTCGGGGCCTGTTTTGGTGTGGTGGTACCAGAAAAAAAATCCCCACTGCTGGGACTTGGACCCAATACCACTGGATTAGTAGGCTGACCACCTAACCACTCAGTCAGCCAAATAATTATATACAGAAACAATAAAGTAAAGATGTGCAAGAATAATGTCATATAAATCAATGCTGATATGATATGGTGACTGCTCAATGAAAAATCTGGTTACTAACCATCCTGTGTATAAAGCTGAACATAAGCAACTGCTGTCAAATTACTGTTTGTTGCTAGCACATACCAGACTAGCTGTGTCTGGCCCTGAGCTAGCAGTTTGTCATGCCAACACTGCTGCCGGTTTTTGTGGCATTTTTGAAAAATTGTGGTCTTGTTGATAAGGATAAGTTGTAACGTTGTGTGTGAACCTGTGGATAGGCAGACACTGAAATGTTAAGTAAAAATTTAAACATAAACACAGAATATGGAGTCACTAATGATACGCATATACTGTATGCATGTAACTAGAGACTAAAGAGTCAATGTATGTCATGCATGAATCTAAACTAACATTTTTATGAGACATCTTTTGCTGTCCAATCATACCAGGTATTAATGAGGTCACTGCAGCACTAACTACCATCATGCTTATGAATTAATCTGTAATGAATGACTGTCATTTCAACTCGCTGAACAACTACTTGGGTTTCATGCTAAAACACAAAGCGGGAACACAGGAAATTTTCTGCTTTGAATCAAGGAACTACAGTAAAGTTTCCATTAGCCATTAATCACATATTTTTCCACATAGAACATTTTCTGTTTATTTCTGGAGTGTTTTAAATCAATTTCATCCTGGCTAAATTCAACTTCCTTAATACAATGTGTCAATGAAGAACAGAAGGAACCTTCAAGTAAAAAAAAATGAGATTGACACAAAAAATTTTATTTTTTTCATACATATGTGAAGGAAAACAAGGTTCTATCGGCAAATTTTTTCAATGAAGCCTTCACACAGTAAACTGATTTAGCACTCTGATGTATGGCTAGCATTAAAAAAATAACACCATAAAGCACTTCAGACAAGAGAGAGAGGACAAAAAATGACAAGATAATCACATGTGATTCGGACCATGGACTCTGGCAGGGTGAGCAGATGCCTAGCCACAAGAAACAGCACACTATCCATTCAACCATCTTATACTATCCACAGGCACCCAATTCTGAGAAACAAACACACACATGGAATCCTGCGGGTGTCTAGCACCACCTGAACAACAATAACAACAAATAAACAATGATTTTACATAGAGGCAGTTTCAGTTTATGCTTTCAGGTATAAATTTTTCAAATGAGAAACAATGAAGCTTTCACACATTAGATTAATTCAAGAGGGGGAGACTGAATTTAAGTGGATGGAATTTCTATGTCATACCTCATTTCCTTTCTGAGTGTCACAACTTTCAGCTGCATTAAAGATTTGGCTATTTAATCACTTTCGCTTTTTTTTTTTTTTTTAAGTGTATGATGGCCGAGTGGATAGCACATTGTTTCTTGTGGCTAGGGTAACTGCCTGCCCTGCCAGAATTCACAGTTAGAGTCCTAGATAATTCTCTTGTCATTTTTTCTAACATCTAAAGTGCTTTGTTTACTGTTTTTTTTTTATGCTAACCATACAACACTGTTAAATCACTTAACCATGTTCAGAAACTATTTTAGTCTAAACAACACTGAAACAGACACTGCAGGGCAAGATGTACCAAAGACACAGTGATGGGGGGGGGGGACCACAAGTTATCTTTCTCAAAATAACAATAAACAATGTCAAATTTTCAAGCCAAACATGTAAATATTACACTGAAGTAATAACACAGCATTTAAAAAAAATTTTGTTTAAACATTTAAATTTCAAAATTTCCCACCTGGACTACTGCAAAGAGTGCATCCGATGATATGTTCTGGATGTAAATTGATGAAGTTTCATTTGCTTGAAGGACAATTTTTAGAGGAAGACCAGGTGTTAGGTGAAACTGCATGCAGTCTGTGTTAAATTTAAAATAAAACTTTTAACAAGTCCTACTGAAAAGTCATAAATTTCATCTGTTTGCTTTAAATAAACAGATGTCCATGTAAAATGAATATTAAACATTATGTCAGTAACCCACTTACTTAGGAGTGACTCTTGACTCAAAACTGACTTGGAAGCAACACATCAACAGTGCAGAAGCAAAAGCCAGAAGAAAACTAGCCATATTAAGAAAATTGAGTGGAACCACATGGGGAGCTAGTGAAAGAATCCTCAAGAATGTATATCAGCAAAGTATTCTACCACATTTAGAATATGGCTCAACATCTTGGTGCACAGCATCAAACACTACGCTGCATAATCTAGACAAGGTTCAAAATCAGTCACTACGGATTATCACAGGTGCCATGAGGTCCACACCAATAGTAGAAATGCAGAAAATAGTTGGTGTTCAACCGCTAAAGGAACGTAGAGACACAAAGGTCATGACCATGGGAGAAAAATTCCTTAGCTCTGTAAGCCATCCCCTGAAGGAGAGATTCAATAACTTGGCATTAGGACGGCTTAAAAGAAGCAGCTTCATTCATCAGGCCAAGCGTATGCGTAAGCTGATACCTGACCTTCCAACTGTAGTCACTCCATTATCATCTGTACCAGAGCATACACCATGGAAAGAAGCAGATTATACACAAATAACTATTCAGACTGAAGTGAAAGGTGTGCAGAATGGTGAGATGCAGAGCAGTCTTGTAAGATCAGTAGCCACACTTAGTGTTCTAGATGACAAATATCCATGTGACACCTGGATACGTGTGTATACAGATGGATCTGCACATAATGCTATAAAAAATGGTGGGGCAGGAGCATATATTGAATATCCAAACAACACCATTGACAAGATTTCCATACCCACTGGTAAATACTGCAACAACTTTGATGCAGAAGTTAGGGCAATTATTGCTGCAGTTGAAAAACTATCAGACTCCAGAATTGATACATGTCCTGTAGTAATTCTCACAGATGCAAGATCAGTACTGGAGGCTCTTCAGTGCAACAAACTACCAGACCTTAAGGATGCCTTGTCAAAAATTGGCTTACAACATGGAGTCACTTTGCAGTGGATTCCCTCCCACTGTGGGATACCAGGCAATGAGAAAGCTGACCATCTGGCCAAAGAGGGCACTGAAATGGAGCAACCAGACATACCAGTCACCTATAATCAGAAGAAACAATCAGAGAATACCAAAACAAGCTATCAAGTGGAGCACAACAGGCCAAAGAAAAAGAGGTCGATCACATAAACTCTAAAGAGGACACTGTTAAGAGAAGCCAGTTCAGTGGGCATAACATCCCTTGATGAAGTTGAAAGACTCGCCGAGAACAGAAAAACTTGGCAAACAACTTGGCCCTGTGTGACGTTTTAACGGCATGGGAAGGATGTAACAATGTATGAAGTCTTTGCCATTCATCACAGGAAAACTTTCTGACTTACACTAAAGAAGCTTTGATGCCTCTCAGCTTTCATTTATTTGGTCTGTGTCAGTCACTTAATCCAAGAGAAAGATTTAAAATTTGTAAATATTAAGTAAAATGTGCTGGTTCCAAACACAAAATGAGTGGACATCAGTTATTCATGCACAAAACCATAAGTCATAACTACCAAAAATTCCTACTGAAAAAAAAGGTTCTGGCAGTTTTTGCATCTGGAAAAAAGAAAAAGAGGCCGACTTCGAGAGACATAAACAGAACACTGACAAAAGAGGCTAAGATGACTGGCACCAAACCCCTTGATGAGATTGCATTTGTTGTGAATAGAGATACATAGCAAGGCACGCTGCAATCCCTGTGTGATGCTAGATGTCATGAAAAGGATGTAAGATGTAAGTTAAGTTTTTGCAACCATATCATAACCACCAACAACAGAAGCATCAGCTGATCATCATTGCTCTTATCCAAGTTTTTTTTTTTAATGGTCAAAACTGAGCCTTGAGCCACTTTCATGGCTCAAATTTTTAAAAAAAAATGTCCCCCAGAAATTTGTACCAAGACCCTAGAATACATTCTTCACAACTTCCGAAATCATGATGACAGAACATTATTTGAAAGAAACCAACATACTCCACCAAAAATATAGTGAGCATTATTTTAGATATCTCACCTCCTTTGATGAAGAAGACAAACAACAGCAGCAAGGCTACCCCTACTTGCTGCCATGTACAGTTTAACATGTTGGCATAGGCAAAGGGCAAGAGAGCTGCTTCAAAGTGACTTATCAATGCTTCAGTGCTTTCCCGTTTACATACTGTTCAAGCCAACCATTCCTTTAATTCTGTTGTGAAAAGAGTACAAGACAGACCTGAAAGCTAAGATCATGAAGCATTTAACAAGTAATGGCTATAAAAATACTATATCTAATATGGTGACAAACACTGTAATTTTGTTTTAGTACCCAGACATTTTTTTTTTCTTTCTTCTAAACTTTCATTTCAGTTGGGTTATATTTTTTTAAATAATGCCATCATTAATACCTTGGAATTAACTGTTAAAATTTACAAACCTGCTGTGTTCAACTCCTTTATAATCATCCTAGTTTGGCACTGGTTACATGCTAATTAAAGAGCACAAATATAATATACATTTTGTCATAAGATATTCTTAGAGGTCTTTGAGGAAAAAAAAAATTTCAACAGTCACAATTTTCAGCAATCACAATTTTCAGCTAGTAGTGAACATGCAACACATTTGAACTTCATTACTCAGCTGAGCTTGATGTTGCAAACATGATTTGCTCAACTTTCAAATTCCATGCTATGAAATTATTTTTGTGCTGAACTTAAGATGCACTTTTTGTTCCAGTTGTTTCCCTTATTCTTAATCTTGTACTTCCTGGCAAGTATTTTACTCAAGTTAAAGAAGTATTATATAAAATTTTAACAAAAAATTGTAAATGTAACTCATTATCAAATTCACAAATCATTCATTTGCATGTCCCTTGCGGAACTTTGCCTCCCAAACAGCACTCCAGTAGGCCTCTTGGTTGTGAGCAAGATGGCCTGCTGCTGCTGCGTCCATTTCCAGATCGTCAACGATTTCTTGCAGCCGTCTTCGTTTTGGTCGTCCTCTTTTTCTTTTTCTCATTATGTATCCTTCCAATACGGTCTTCTCTAAATTATCATGTGTCCAAAATATTTAAGTTTACTCTCTTTAATCCTCTTTACTAGCCGGCCTTCTTCAATATTAAGCTCTTGTAGTATAGATATATTTGTTCTTTTCTGTGTCCATGATATTTGGAGAACTCTTCTGTAGTATTTACATTCAATGGCATTTATGTGCTTCTCAGCTGTTTTGTTAAGTATCCAGGTCTCACAGGCATATGTTGCGATGGGAAAGATGCATGTCCTTAAAAATCTTATTTTTGTAGTTCTGTCTGCTCCTCTATTCACAAATATAAATATTAATTTACTGAGACAAATGGAGCACAGCAGTAGCACAGTTGTAGTGAAATGATTCCTAAGGTAGGGGAAGTGGGTTGAAGATCAGACTCTATTCCAGTGAACCCAGCTGTAAAATTGAGTACCTGATACCTATGTTAGGGAATCATCATCATCATCATGTGCCGTGCCGACTGGCGTTGGCTATTATGCTTCTCCAGAGTACACAATCCTTCATGCAGGCCATTGGCTCAGTTGGTGATCTCCTCTCACACCATCCCGTCAGACTGTCCAGTATCATTTCTCTTGGTCTTCTTCTTGATCTTCTTCCCTCTATTTTTCCTGTTGTTATAATATTTTCAATGCCCCCTCTTCTCATTGCATGTCCAATGAAAGTACATAGTCTTATTTTTTTGACAAGATTTTTTGTCTCTCCAGCTCTTCTCATACATTATTCATTAGTTATTTTTTCTGTCCAGGGGATTCGCAACATTCTTCTAATAAACCACATTTCTGCTTCTTCCAGTTATTTTTGTGCAGACCTGCATATTGTCCATGATGTTAGGGAAGCTGCATCTAAAAATAGAGGACATTTGCCTAAAAGATGAGGTGTACCAGAGAACACCATATACACATGTTAGTGTAGTAAAATAAAGAAAAAATTAACTGGATAAATTACAATCAGTCACATGTAAATGAGGGACAACATGCATGTGGAGAGAGGGAAGTTGTGACTGAGACTTCTTAACATAATGCAAGTGGAGAATAAAGAAGCCATGCTTTTTTCACATAGCAGAAGTGGACAAAGTCTGAAATTTGGCTGTCTTCAGAATCAATAACTGGAGAAACACTGTGAACAACAGAGCATAGTTTTCAATTTTGTGCACACTGTGATGACTCAAGTCTGGGGAGAGTAATATGAAGAATGGCAATATTGCTAATCTGGGGAGTAGAACTAGGTATGCAGACTCTGGTAAGTGGAAGAAAAAAAATAATTTATGGTTTTTTTGTATTCTCATTTATTTTCAGACACATGAAACTTTCTTTTATAACTAGACCAACTTGACACTGAGAAAAGAAAGGCTGATAGTACAATTATAACTGAACATCTTAATTAGCTATTGGTGACATTCTAATTCTATGTAAGTGCCATGCTGTGTGGTGTAGGCGGTCATTTCTCTCCACAATTCCCTGTCTTTTGCATTGATTTTGAGATCTGCCAGTGACTTTCTTCCTAGCCACACTGACAGCCCATCCAGTAACTTCTCTCTCTGTCTTCCTCTGTCTCTTCTTCCCTCAATTTTTTCCAGTTACCACAGTGTGTTCCAATTTTCCTCTTCTCAGGAAATGTCCTATAAATCTCGCTTGTCTGCCTCTGATCTTTGCTATAATTTGCTTTTTAACTCCTGCCTCTCTTAAGATTTCCTCACTGATTTTCTTGGCTGTCCATGGTACCTTCAACATCCTTCTTATAAACCCCATTTCCATGGCCTCCATTTCTCGCTGTACTCATATTTATAGACTATGCTTCACACCCATAAAACAGAATTGGCTCGATGTAACATTTAAGTACTCGTAATCTTGTTTCCATTGATATGAATCTGTTGCACAAGATGTGTCTCATTTTCTGGAATGCTGACTTGACCTGAGCGCGCCTTATTTTTCATTTCATTGTGACATTTCCCATCAGTTGTTTCTAAGTACTTGAATCTATCAAGTGACTAGCAAGTAACCTTGGTGACATTAACGAGTTGTTAAATAACTGGGTCTTCTGAAACTTGTTTCCAGTCTTTAATAATGTTTTCAACAGTATTCAGGTTTTAATTTATACAGAACAGTACACATTAAAATCATAAATATACTTTACTCCGAAATCTCACCCCTTTCAAACACTCAGGTAAACAACACAAGCAGACGACGGAAGTTCCTTCTCGGAGATGGGACGCTACTCCTGTCGCATATTTAGCAAACTGTAAAATGGCACCAGAGAGAATAACGTTCGTGGAAATAGGAACTCATGCAAACCGCGATGGCAGTCGTCTGTTCTTGGAGACAAAATTAAAGGATGAAGGAAAGGAAGGCTTTACTTTGACAGTTCTTGATGGTGAAAATGTCTGGGAAGGACTGAGTGAGTGTGCTTGCTTGTATGTTGGTCCTTATGTTATTCTTGTTTTAACCACAAGGGCTCATAACCGGAGTATCCATGGGGACCAAACGATAGGGTTATTCAGAGCCTTCGAGAGGAATTTTGTCAGCCAATGCAAAATCGTTTCTCATTCTACCCCGAACCTTAGCTTATTGATTAGACATTCAGTTTTCATCAAGCATCATCATCATCAGGTGCAGTGTCGACTGGCGTTGGCTATTGTTTCTCCAGAGTACACGATCCTTCATGCAGGCCATCAGCTCAGTTGGTGTCTCCTCTCATACCATCCCGTCAGACTGTCCAGTACCATTTCTCTTGGTCTTCTTCTTGATCTTCTTCCTTCTATTTTTCCTTTTATAATATTTTCAATGCTCCCTCTTCTCATTGCAAGTCCTATGAAAGTACATTGTCTCTATCTTTTTGACAAGATTTTTTGTCTCTCTAGCTCTTCTCATACATTCTTCATTAGTTATTTTTGCTGTCCAGGGGATTCACAACATTCTTCTAATAAACCACATTTCTGCTGCTTCCAATGATTTTTGTGCAGACCTGCCTATTGTCCATGATTCACTTCCATATAGAAAGTAGGTTCAATATAGCATTTTAGGACTCGTTTTCTAACATACATTGATAAGGATGTGTTGCATAATATGTTTTTCATTCTCTGAAATGCAGTCTTTGCTTGGCCTATTCTGTTCCTAATTTCTGTTCTGCATTTCCCATCTGAAGTTATTACTGCTCCAAGGTATTTGAATTTCTGCACCTGCTTTAGAATAGTATGGGACCATCTTAATTAAAACAAGAAACTCTTGGCCCCTCCCTTAAATTATGGGAAAGTTTCCAGGCCTCAGAATAGCGAACCGAGTTGACCCATTCCTTATCTTCATTGGGCCTGGAGGCGTGTTTTTTTTTTTTTCTGAAGAAAAATTATTGTTAGATTAGATATTTCTTTCAGCTTTTCTGTTCATAGATATCCATATTTAAAGTAAAATAAAGCTATTGACATCTTTTGAAGTCTTACAAGTACCTAGTAGAACTGATAATGATGAATTCAACAGCCTGATGAATCATGTTGATGAAACATGTTGGGAGATCCCTTGGTGTTTAGCTATCATAAAAAAAAGGTTAAGACACATACACCAAAAAAAGACCAGAAAAACAAACAATGAAAACTAGTTAAACTTTATATTGAAAAGACAACATAAATTATTATGATATTTCATGAGAACATAACGTTAATATGATAACCAGCGGCAGAATGTATGGGACAAAGAAGGAGCCTGAAATAAAAACATATCCTAAAATGCACATGATCAAGTGGCACAGTAACATAATTATGATTGAAATGTTCAGAGACATGTTTTGAGATGTCCAGTTTGTGGAAGCATAATTTCACGTACTTAATGGCAAGGCATAGAAAATGATGAATGGGTGAATCTAGCACTTGTATAAGTTCTTCTCAAATATATACTTTGCTGTCTGAAAATAAGTGCAGAACTAATGTTTAAATTTCTGGAGTGCATTTCATTCTTGGTCCTTTAGTGATGATAATAAGGCCACTACATTTGCCCTACATAAAAATCTTAGTGAATCTCATTGAATGCTACTAATAATTTTAGAGATAGATAAAAATCAACTGCTCTGAAACAGAAATAGGAATTTATGTCATTCAGGAAGTAGAATTTAGCAAGAGATACAAATCTGAAATAATCTGGTGGAAGTACGTAACCACAGACAGGTCTTGAATAAACTGAATAAAATGGTAATGAACCCTGTCAGGCCATTTAATGGAGAACTGTATTTAGAGGCACTCATTTTCTTCAGAGCAAAACAAACAAAGTATAAAATAAATGGCAAAGGAAGAGTGAAATAGCACACAAGTGGAGCTGGTTTTAGAATGTAATATCAGTTTTAGAATGTAATATCTAAGTACCTGTGAAAAGATTTAGATATTTATTTATATTACGAGTAATAACACAAGCATAGCATCCTGCTTGTAACTGAGAGGCCTCCAAGAGCATTGTTAGGGAGGAAAGTTCCAAAAGGGACATGCTAATGAATGAGTAATAACACATTTATATGGCCCTTTTTTATCTTTATATATGTACTGAATCAAGTGAATGCATAACTTGTTCTGCCTGACACATTGATGTGGAGAAAATTGCTCACGTGTTCTGTATTAACTTTACTCTTGGCCCTGTTTATTACTTCACAATGAAAGTTTAAACTTTGGAGGTCTGGAAATTAGAAAGAGTTATTACAGTGCGGTTGAGAAAACACATAACATTTACTGACTTTTGGTTTATCTCTGCAGATTCTGAGTCAGGGTTTATTCTCTCTTCCCCCCCTCCCCCCATTTTTTCCACTCTTTGCAAGATACCCACATAGTAATGAGTTTAACAGGAATCTCTAAAAATAACAAAGAACTCACAGGCAAACGTACAGGAAATTATAACAGAACTGAAGCACCTTACACTGTCAACAACTGTGGCCCTACAGTGGGTACCATCCCACTGTGGAATAGCTGGCAATGAAATAGCTGACAGCCTATCCAGTGCCGACAGCAATCAAGATCAAACCAATCATCCAGTAAACTACCAAGAGGCGAAAACCATAATCCGTAACCAGTGCAGATCTAAATGGGAAAAAGAAACTGAAATGCAATAATGAACCAGATCCAGTACACCAACCACAGAGACTTCAGCAAACCGTTCTCTTTCGCCTAAGGACAGGCCACTGCAGACTACTGAGCCACCTGCATCGATTCAAAATGTCTCACACGGACAAGTGTCCATGTGGCAGTGGAGTCCAGACTCCAGAAATCTCCTACAAGATTGCCCAAACCATGCAGACCTGAGGCGTAAGACATGGCCAGAGGACACAGTCTTGGGGCAAAAGCTTTGGGGCTCCTGTCAGGATCTGGAGAGAACTGCAGGCTTTGCCATGTTGACAGGGATCAGGATCTGAAGTGACCAACAACCTCGAACACAGAAGAAGTAGAAGTAGAAGTAGAAGAAGAATGAGTTTAACAGGAAGACCTGACCTGGGGAAAAATGTGATACACAGCGGTGAGAAAAATGTGGATAGAAAACAGAAGCTATTACTATACTGACTTCATGATATTTGTTGATACTATATTGAGGATGTTGAGCAATAGAGGGCTTACCTGGGCAAAGCAGAAAAAAAAAGGTGAAGGACGGTTGTTTGGGGAAAACCCCTGCAGAAGCCTCATGTGCCTTGGGCACTTAAGGTTTAGAGAGAGAGAGAGAGAGAGAGAGATACTGTCTTGATTTAAATGATTATGTTTTTCTTATTGCAGTATCAGAAGATGACCTGGACCAACATTGTACAGACTTAAAGATGGACTTTGACACTTATGTCAGAGAGACCAAGGCAGCTTTCACCCAAGAGGATGCAGCAGATCAAAACTTTGAATGCCAGTTTAAATCAACAGCAAACTCTGCTCAGTTATCGTGGAAGAAACTACCAACTCAGGATATTAAGGCAAGATTATGGTTTATGATTTGGATCATCATCATTGCACTCTGAACATGACCATAGGTGACTGTCTCCCCTCCTTAACTTATCTGTCTGTGACCTGCAGATGATAGTGCCCTTTCTGTGTTGGTTGACTAGTCCTCTCACCCACCCATTTTGCTTCTCATTCCTGGCTGTGCCAGTCTGTACTCCCAGCTTTCTCAGTCCAAGCAGTGATGTGTAAGTCCTCCACTCTGCTTATCTTCCTAAGTGTATTAACAATATTAGCTTGATCCAGTGGTTATCTATCTGCAATAGTGGCAGAGCCAGCCTACCCTTCATCTCATTCATTTCCCTGGATGCTCATATACACAGGGACTTACATGCAGGTGACTCTGTGAATTAAAGCTAGAATAATCAGTAAGTGAATTAGACTAATATGTTTTCAATTAGGAATGTGTATGACTGAATGTTGCTCGTTTAGAACAATATTATCTGCATATATTGCATCTGTTTCATTTTAAGAACTTCTATAATTTAAGCAAAAAGGTGCTAAAATGGAATGATCATGTACTCTAAAAATACTGAAGCAGTTTTTGCTGAAACAGTCATGTGATCAACAGGAGTAGCACAGTGAACAGCAGACTGGCTTCTCTCAACAAAAAGAGTGGTTATGTAAAAATGGCGGTTAAAAATGGTGTTTTACCTGATCCGTGCTAACAGGATATTCAATTAAAATTCAGTCTCCCACATATGCAGTTATGCCATTGTTGAAAGTAGACAAAAAAAAAATCCCACAATGACGTTACCAGGAGGATGAACGCATCAGAGAAATTACTCATGTATGTCTGTTGTGATTGACCAGTAGGTCATGCTTGACTTGAGGCCTGAAATTTAAAAAAAAATCTGGTTTAAATATCTGCTTAATGATTGATGGATATCACCCCCCAGTTGATACAAAGAAAGGTTGCATACATAATGCTGTAGTCTTTATGAATAACATTAAACATCAAGGAAATCATAATGAAGGATATCACATTTGTTTCATATATAATTTCTGTTTAGGATTATGTTCTCCTGCTCCATTTAGGAACTGTACATTAGTGAATACTAAACTTCTGTGACTAGTGGAGTAAATGACAGTATCATTCTGCATTATCATCATCATCATCATTTATATGTCCTTTAAAATTGCAGTATCATTTAGGTTCAGCCAACTTGAGAAAGTCTCCCAAACCAGCAGCAAAGATGAGTGATGTTTTCAGTTGCTGTATTGCCCATGCCTGCAGTCTTCAAGCACAGCTTCAGTCTTTGGCAGCAGACAACGAGAGGTTGACTCTAGAGCGGCAGAATGCTCTCAAGGTTCTTTATCTTCTTGTCCTCAGAATATATATTTCTCATTGTTTTGTAGTTGCAGGGCTGAACACCTTTTCTCTGAATATTTTGGTTACTTCTCAGTTTTTGATCTTGAACCACTAGAGATTAGTTTCCATTTGGCTTGTAACTATTATAAAAGTTTTGTTGTGTTTGTTGGTCTGAAACTTAGTTCATGAAAAGCTGTCATGAAGCAGTTTAGTTAGTGAGTAAGCTGTCATGGAGTAAACTGTTTCATGAATAGGCTGTCATGTGGCAGATTAGTTTATTAATAGGCTGTCATGGAGTAAAATATTTCATGAATAGGCTGTCATGTGGCAGATTAGTTTATTAATAGGCTGTCATGGAGTAAAATATTTCATGAATAGGCTGACATGTGGCAGATTAGTTTATTAATATTAGGCCATCATAGAGTAAGATATTTCATGAATAGGCTGTCATGTGGCAGATTAGTTTATTAATAGGCTGTCATGTGGCAGATTAGTTTATTAATAGGCTGTCATGGAGTAAACCTATTTCATTAATAGGCTGTCGTGAAGCAGCTTAGTTCATTAGTAGGCTTTTATGAAGTAAATTAGTTCATTAATAGGTTGTCATGAAGCCCCCCTTTTGGGTGGATAATGTATTTTGCTCTGTCTGTGAACAATGAGTCTCAGTGCTTATGTTTTACTTCCAACTGATGACTCGGAAGAGGAGACAATAGCTGTCAAAGATGTATTAACAGAGAAGAAAGCAACAAGACAGGGCTGAAGTAGCAGCAAAATGATATTAATAGATGGAATATCAGCAAGAAAAGATTGATAGAATAGCAGCACTAGAAGAGTGAGGAGCAGCAAGAATAGAGTAATAGAGGGAGAAAAAGCTGTAGAATTTAAAGAGAGCTATAATAATGCAAAATCATACATCACATTTGGCTCAGTCTGTTACCACTAGTAAACTGTTATACTGAATGGTGGGGAAAGATACTACTTGTTACCTGTCTTACTTCTTTTTTTTTGTTCATAAATTTCACTCTGGCATGGTAGAAGAAATGGCATGTTCTTATTCAGAATCTTACTGTAGGATAATCACATCTGACATGTTTCTGTTTTCTAGTAGTAATTGTTTCATTTGATGGAATGTTATTGAAAAATGTAATAAGTTTTCTTTTTTAAAAATAGTGAGGAAATATTGGTGAGATTATTCATGTAAAGTTATAGAAAGTTGTGTACAGTTTGTTAAAGTTTATTTGTAATAGCTCACACAGTCAAAACTGATGTATTTTCACCCTAGGTTAGAATTTATAGTTTAGTATTGTTGAGAACTACAGAGAATGTTTAATAAGATTTGGAAAGAAGAAAAGGTCCCTTCTAAATGGAAAAAAAGGAATCATTGTTAAAATACCAAAAAATGCAGCAACCTTAGTGACTGTAACAGTTGGAGAGGAGTAACCTTAATATCAGTTGTGTCAAAAGTATTTTGCAAGGTCATTTTGAACAGACTTAAAGATATAGCGGATACAGCAGTGAGAGAAGAACAAGCAGGATTTTGAAAAGGGAGAAGCTGTCTCGACCAGATCTTTACTCTAAGAATAATACTTGAAGATCATATTGAAAAGAAGAAACCACTAATACTGAACTTCATAGACTTTAAAAAAGGCATTTGATAGCATACACAGAGATTCATTGTGGAGAATTTTAAGTCTATATGGAATACCATCTAAAACTGTCAACATCATTAAGGACTTTTACAATGGATATGTTTGTGCAGTCAAAACAGGAGAAGGGATGAGTGAGTGGTTCCAGATTGAAACAGGTGTGAAACAAGGGTGTATACTGTCTCCTTTGCTTTTTTGAATTACAGCAGACTTCATAATGAAAAAAATGCTGCACAGGTAACACAGATATTGACTGGGTACATGAGACCCAACTAGAAGATCTTGATTTTGCAGATAACATAACTCTTATCAGTAACAATGTGAATTCCATGCAAGAAAAAACAGATAGCCTGTCTCCATTGGCTAGCAAAATAGGACTTGAAATTAACAAGGACAAAACAAAAATAATGAAACTTCCCATTAATAAAAATGGAAAAATTCACATAGAAGGGACAGACATTGAAGAAGTCAATCAATTTGCATACCTTGGCAGCTACATAGACCAGGATGGTGACACCAGAAAGGAAATTAGAATTAGAATTGCAAAAGCAGCATCGATCTTCAAGAATCTTGAGAACATATGGAATTCAGAGGTTACAAGCACAAAAACCAAGTTAAAACTATTCAGTTCAAATGTAATATCCACCCTCATTTATGCATGTGAAAGCTGGAAAACAACTAAAGAAATAGACAAGAAATCAGACTCTTTTGAAAACAAATGCCTAAGGAAAATACTCGGCATCAAGTGGAACGAATTTAAGGATAATGCAGAGATAAGACAGATGACTGAACAACAACCAGTCTCATAGGTGATCAGGAAAAGGAGATGGACATGTGTTGGTCACTTGATGAGAAGAAACAGTCAGAGAATCCCAAAACAAGCTATAAAATGGAACACAACAGGCCAAAGAAAAAAGAGGCAGACCGCGTGAAACTCTGAAGAGGACATTGTTAAGAGAGGCCAAATTAATAGGTATAAAATCCCTTGATGAGGTTGAAAGACTCGCCGAAGACAGGAAAAATTGGCAAACTACCTTGTGAGCCCTATGTGACGTTTAACGGCACAGGAAGGATATAAGATATAAGAAGATAAGATTGTTGGAGAGTATCCAGTAAGCAACCTGTTTGTGGTAGTTAAATGTAGAGAGCAAAACTTGTGAAATACTGTGTGCACTTTTTTCAGAGGCTAGACAAATGTGTCACAGCTAAAGAAGAGCTTGAAAAGGATTTATACTCCAAGGTAATAACCAGCTGCTCTGATATATATATATCTCTCTCTCTCTCTCTGTGGGTGGGTGGCTGGGGGGGTGTTTGTTTTCTTTTGTTCTTTTTTCTTTTTGTTTTTTAAATTGTATATTTATATATTGATGAGTGAGAAATAGTGCAGCTGATGTTACTTAGTAACATTTGTAATGAAATGTTAAGGATCTTAGTTGTAAACCTAGAGCTTATGTTTTATTTATACATGAAATATTCTAAAGTAAATCTAGTGCTTATGTTTTATTTTATACGTGAAATATTCTAAAGTAAACCTAGTGCTTATGTTTTATTTTATACGTGAAATATTCTAAAGTAAACCTAGTGCTTATGTTTTATACATGAAATATTCTAAAGTAAACCTAGTGCTTATGTTTTGTTCTGTATATGAAATATTCTAAGCTAAACCTAGTGCTTATGTTTTATACATGAAATATTCTAAGATTGTAATTTATTCTGTTCCTGGTTTTGAGGATTCACTTTCAAATTTAAAAAATACAAAACAAAACAAATGTTTCACACTGCTGACATTTTTTAATCAGACATAAATGAAATTATCCACCATTTTTTCACTAGAGAAACAGAAGTAAACAGAACAGCACAAAATGTAGACAATATGAAAGAATTATTTTTGTTATGTGATTGATGATTGGACATAGTCATGTACTGAGAAGAAACAACCAGAGAATCCCATAACAAGCTATCAAGTGGAACACAAAAGGTGAAAGAAAATGAAGTCGACCACATGAAACTCTAAAGAGGACATTGTTAAGAGAGGCCAGTTTAGTGGGAATAACATCCCTTGATGAGGTTGGAAATCTTGGCAAACTACCATGCGAGTCCTATGTGATGATTAACGGCAAAGGAAGGATGTAAGATTGATGTTTTATTTTTATGAATGCTGATATGAAGTTCATTCATTCGTTCGTTCATTTGCATGTCCCTTGCGGAACTTTGCCTCCCAAACAGCACTCCTGTAGGCCTCTCGGTTGTGAGCAAGATGGCCTACCGCTGCTGCATCCATTTGCAGATCGTCAATGATGTCTTGCAGCCATCTTCGTTTTTGTCTTCCTCTCTTTCTTTTTCCCATTATGTACCCTTCAAAGACGGTCTTCTCTAAATTATCATGACATTTAATGTGTCCAAAATATTTAAGTTTTCTTTCTTTAATCCTCTTTACTAGCCAGCCTTCTTCAATATTAAGCTCTTGTAGTATAGATATATTTGTTCTTTTTTGTGTCCATGATATTTGGAGAACATATTTGATATGAAGTGCTTGCCACAAATAGTGGGTGGGGGAGGGGGTGTTCACCCTGTCATACCTTAGAGGCACATAGAAATATGGTGTTAGTGCCCATATTTTCCTTGACCTCTTGGCACACCAGAGGGTGATATGGTCAGCATCATGCCTGGCTGCCTTTCCATCCTCAACTCCAGAAGTTGGGCACCCATTTCTACATCTGGGTGACTGGTGCACCTCTGGCTGGATTTGAATACCACAAATAGGGAAAGGTACAAAAACACTAAGAGGTGTTGATTTCTGTGTTCTTTAAAGTCCTGACTTTATTAAGGCATGGTGAATTAACTCTTCCTGTGCCTTTCACCGCTTAGACAACGGTTCCGGTTTCTCACGTGGTGCCTTTAGTTGCTCTAGCAACATTTGGTTTGTTTCATTTAAAACCCGGTGTAACGTTTAGATTGTAAACATTTAGTGTATATGCCCCATGACCTTTTTCAAAATGGCTGAAGAGTGCTTAGTTACAAGGGAGAAAATTGAAGTTTTCTGCAAGAAGTTTCAATTTTTGGTGATGTAGATAAGGGTATAGGGGTATGGATATGCCCTGTGACCAGACCGCTGTTCTTGAATGTATCCCAAGTAGATCTAGACATATTAGATAGCTGGAGAAGTAGTTATAAGGTTATTTCAGACATTATTTTAGCCATAATGCAACACAGAATCGCAATACAACATCAACAGGTAGATCTATGCATCTCAGATGGTACGTAGTGTACCTCTAGAACTGTCTGATGGTAAGTTGGACAGTCATTGTCTAAAAACATCACATTACTTTTTTTTTCCTAAAAAACTCTGCATTTATGAAATCTTCATACATATTTAGTTACTTTGAAACATAATAAGTACACTTTTCACACGGAAATGCTGTTTCATTGACATTTTACTAATATGCCCTATACATATCAAGACCCTCGCTTTTGTCCGGCATCCAACTGAACGTCCGCGTTTCTTCCTGAGGCACGGAAAGAGTTAAATGTTCTTCTTTTGTCTTCTATAGTTTGTATTAGTACTGAACAGCAAGAAGGAACACATTCAAAATCTACTGCAGCAAATATCAGCACAGTCATTAGATGGTGAGCTAGTAACACTGTTTCTTTCTAGGACAAAGAGTGTTTCTTGAAAATTGATTCTTTCTTTGTCATTGTTTAAGGAAAGACAATTTTCTTGGTATATTTTTTTTAAAACAAATGTACATACTCTTGTATTATAAAAAAAAAATCTTTTAACTGATTTATTTTAAACCAAAACATGATGTGTTATTGAATCTTTTCATTATCATAATCATCCATATCATAGTAATCATCAGTAACAACGCTTTCAGCCTTGATCTTGTGTAGTAAGTGGTAATGTCATAGAAAGCTCAAGAGTGTAGATGTCTTTCAAATTGTTATTTAGTACCATTACAGTAGAAGTATTTATACCAGCCATTATCCTTGTTTTTTTATTTCCATAATTGAACAACTAAAAAAAGATGGCCAGGTTCTTCATTATGCATAAGTTATCAAGCCACTAACACCACTGTAGTTCTCTACACAGTAGACATGGATGTATTATCACTATTATTATTATAAATTTATTCCTGTTTAAAATCAGAGGCAGCAAACTCCCCAGTGCCAAGCACTTCCAAGAAAGACAGTAGTTCTGTGATTTCTGCTAGGAGAAATCCAGCAGATAAAAATGGTATGGGAATCAAACACAGGTCTGACAGGTAAAGAGCTTGCATTTTGTTTTTGTTAAAAACATTTGTAAGGTAACATATAAAGAAAAGGTAGACCTATCATAACACTGAGGGGCAGTGATGACACTACAGTTATCAAAGCCGGAGCTGGTCAAGACCCTTTACCACTTCTTCAAGGTGCACCATGTAACAGGTTCAGTGTGGCTAACAGAGCAGAGCTCACCTTGGTCCTCATGATTGACATAGTCTATCAAGAACCCTGGTATTTTCAAGACCATGCAGGGTCTTCAGAATAGCCATCATTGCCCAGTTCTGATTCAGTGTGATACTTGTGGCTTATTATCTTCAGCTGTTAAAAACATCCAGATCAGTTTCAAGGAGATGAAACAGTAACAGAGAGACATCTATTATTTCCTATACTTTCCAGGGTCTGTCAGCACACTAAAGCGTATTGTGGTCAACATCATACTTTGCCATCTCTATCTTTCCATCTCCAGAGGGAGTCAGGTACCCATTTCTACACCTGAGTGACTAGGGTGTGTCTGGACAGATTCAGAACACTGACCTTTGCCATGTGAAGTGGATGCACTTACCTCTTCTGCATATGATACGTATAATGCCATGTGAAGTGGATGGACTTACCTCTTCTGCATATGATACATATAATGCCATGTGAATTGGATGCACTTACCTCTTCTGCATATGATACATATAATGCCATGTGAAGTGGATGCACTTACCTCTTCTACATATGATACATATAATGGAATATAAAAAGGCAGCCTGTAGCATATTTGTTGCCATGAAGTAGCTTTTCAGTTTTCAGGAATTCAGCCTCACTGCCGCTAGGTCAAGTTATTTAGGTTTGCATATGTTCTACACTTGGAGTATCTGATATGGAGCCAGAACTACACTCATGCATGGGCATTTGTTTATGTTACCTAACAGTTTTATCAGGTACCTGTTTGTTGCCAGTTAATTGACTAGGATGTACTGAGAGTCAGTGTACAACCCACGTCATATGGAACTTCTGAAGCATCATAAATTACTTGTATATTCTCCACACTAAAAACAGTGTCGCAGTTTTAAAAGGTTATAATCACAGCACTTTGGAAAAATACTTAAGCTATCTCTTCCTGTGTAGGAGTAGCTCAGCACAGTGCACATTTTTCAGAGAACCCTGATGAAGTAACAGTTGGCCAGGGGACAGAACCCATGACTATTAGACCAAAAAGTCCCATTCTTTTTGACTGTCCCTACTCCCTGTTCAAGAGGCTGAGATCTGCCAAACAAAGCCTCACATTCATGTGTGCTCCACTTCAGCAGGGAGTTGAAATTGATACAATTGTGGCATCTGATTTAACTGAACTTTGCAGTCCTGCAGGATAAAGCAAGTAGAAGAAGTTTCATCTAAATTAGTGTTTACCGTAGAGAGGTAAATAGAGGTATATGGTTCAGTTTTACAAAACAACACAGGAAATGAGGAAACAGCAGAAACACAAATGGCAGAGAATAAGAAAGTAAGATGATAATAAATGAAGAACATACAACATCCAATATTTTGGCGTGAGCCTTTTTCAAGGATTACATACAAGGACAACACAACACATTAAAAAAAAACTTGGCTTCTCTGTCTCCTCCTGTTTTAAAAGACGAGCATAAATGTCACAGGTAAAATGGAACTGTACAGTGGGAACAAAGTGAACGATGTAGGATAACAACTTCAAAACATCAATCAATGAGAAACCTTAGGTGGCGTGGATGGAAAGCGATAGAACAATAGTGGGGAGGGGGTTGGAGAGTACAGAGAGAGGCAAGAAAACTATAAACTGGACCTGGATGCTGTTACAGAGGAAGGAAGGAATAAAAGCTAAAATGACAGCGGACTGAATGGGGCTGAGAAAAGAAAATGCAGAACAGATAGCAGAAAATAGGTGGAAATTTAAAGAAAGCTGAATTTGTTGTTAATTCCAGGTGGGTGGAGACAGCCAGCCTGAAAGATAAGGTGCTGTTCAAAAGCCTTATGGGAACCTTCATCTGTAGAGAGGAAAGAAAACGCACAATGTATGCGAGATTCAAAAATCACTTTGTGTTAGATTGACTAAAATGATTTCCTTTTTAATGAAACTGGGTTTGATAAAATTGGTTTTTCCTCTCATTTGCAGTGGATCAGATGGCTATGATGTTGATACAGATGAAGATGTAAGTTTTTATTGTTTTGTTTTGTTTATTTTAAATGAAGATTATTTTTCTTTGTTAAAAACATTTTGGCATTAATCATTGTCAGTAGCATTATCAAAGGAATAAACAGTGACTTAGAAGAGAGTGATGCTGGTTGTGATTCAGTCAGAAAATTAAAGCTCATTTGCAACAGGTTGATCAACATTAACTGATATATGGCAAACAGTCTGACCATCTAATAGTAGTCAATACAAACTGAAGGTTCCCTTCAGCCCTGTGAATTTGATATGAAAAATGATGATGAAATTGGGTTAGTGTTTTTTAGCAAACTTAAAACATGAAAGTAGTAATTCCACAAAAAAAAAGACTTGCTTGGAAACAAAATGGCCGAAAAGTGAACCGCAACAATTATGATTCACTTCTGTTTCATCCTGAACCACAAATGGTGACCATCAGTATCGTGATCTCTGCATGGTAGTATAGTTTGTAACCAAAACAGAGTATAAGCAATTTATAACCTATTTCTTCAATAGAGTTCTCCTGTCAAAAAGCAGCAGAAAGTAGCGCCTCCCAGAAATGTGAACAAGACAGACATGTCCCTCAAACTGAGTGAGGATGAAGAAGACCAAGAGTCTAAGCTGGCACCAGTTGCTCGAAGGTAAAGCAAGATTATAGGTAATCCTGTCATGCCTTAGGAGGCACATAGGGATATGGTGTTAGTCCCCATATTTTCCTTGATCCTGTCAGCGCACTAGGGGGTTGATGTGGCCAGTATCACACCTGGCTGCCTTTCCTTCCCCAACTCCAGGAGAAGTCGGGTACCCATTTCTACAGCTGGGTGACTGGGGCACCTCCAGGTGGATTCGAACCCCCGACCTTCGCCATGAGAGACCAGTGCACTAACCACTTTGCTACTCAGATACCCAAGATTATAGACTGAGTATGTTTTCATTTATTATTTTATAATATTTTATTTAAATTATTGAGGAAAGATGCTGGTGATGGTAGGGACATATGCTCCGAATGACTGACAACTCACTACCAAAAATAGCACTAAGATGGACACCACAGTGGAACAGAAGTAAGGGTAGACCAAAAGAGACATGGAGAAGAACAACAGAAAGGATGCTGAGCAATAGAGGGCTCACCTGGGCAAGAGCAGAAAAAAAGGCGAAGGACAGGCATTTGTGGAAAACCCTTGCAGAAGCCCCATGTGCCCTGGGCACTTAAGGTTCAGAGAGAGAGAGAGAGATGTTTTCATTGGTGACTGGCAGAAGAATTTCCATGGGAAAAAAATAAACATTTCTAATATGTATGGAAAACAGAGAAAAAAAAAGAAAGAAGAAATTATGGTAAAACTAGAAGACAATCGACGTTAGCATAAATAAAATGTATCATATAATAAAAATGTGATAAGTTTTTTACTGTGGCAAATTCTGCTGCCAAAATTTGACATGCAAGATATATTTTTCAATAAGATACTGCTTAATAATTAAAATTTAACATCCACAAACTTTATTTTTCTCTATAAAGATGGGGAATTGGCATTTTAGGGAAGAAAGTATACTTATTGAAAATGAGCCATTATTAGACATTTTGATTATCTTATTCATAATTGATTTTTGGGTATTTCTGCAAAATCTGTGATTTTTTAATTAATGATAGTGAAAAACTTTTTTTTTGTTGTTGTAAAATTCTATTGTGGATAGAATTAGTATCTTGTTAAATTCATATAGTATATTATTATGAGTGCTCAGAGGAGAAATTAAATCTAGCAGTTACCAAGTTAAATATATCTTAGGGTCGACCTTTCAAGTGAATTAACCAAAGGTGGAAATTAGGTATGGAAACTTGGCTAGTTGTACAAACTAAGGCTTGTGTTCTCTCCTGTATGAAGCTATCTTACATCCTTCTCGTGCCATTAACTCTTTCTGTGTCACAGGAAGAAACATGGACGTTCTGTTTGGTGCCGGAGTAAAAGTGTGGGTCTTGATATGTATCGGGGGTATAGTTGGAAAAATGAATGAAATGCAGGGCACATGGGGCTTCCGCAAGGGTTTTCCACAAAATGGCTGCCCTTTGCCTTTTTTTTCTGCTCTTGCCCAGGTGAGCTCTCTATTGCTCAACATCCTCTCTGTTGTTCTTCTCCATGTCTCTTTTGGTCTACCCTTACTTCTTTTCCCCTGTGGTGTCCATCTTAGTGCTATTTTTGGTAGTGAGTTGTCAGTCATTCGGAGCACATGTCCCAACCATCACCAGCGTCTTTCCTCAATAATTGCTGTCAGTGGCTTCATCTGCATTTCTGCCAACAAGATGTTATTTCTTATGGTGTTTGGCCAAAATATTTTTCTAATTCTTCGTAAACATTTAGTCTGGAAAGAATTCAACTTGTTTTCTATGGTTTTGATGATTTTCCAGATATCCCTATCTCATTCATTTCATTCATTTGCATGTCCCTTGCGGAACTTTGCCTCCCAAACAGCACTCCTGTAGGCCTCTCAGTTGTGAGCAAGATGGCCTATCTACGTCACCAAAAATTGAAATTTCTCGATCAACAACTTCATTTTTCTCGCTCGACATCACTCGTAACTAAGCACTCTTCCGCCATGATGAAAGAGGTCACTGGACATGCGCAAGTAAAACATGTACAATTAAGAAGTTACACCGTTTTTGTAGAAGCAAAACAGGTATAAAAAAATAGTCACACAGCACGGAACACGCATACCGGAAGTGACCAATTTTAGTCATGAGGCACAGGAAGACTTAAACGTCACATAGGACTCACATGGTAGTTTGCCAAGTTTTCCTGTTTTCTGTAAGCTTTTCAACCTCATCAAGGGATTTTATGCCCACTAATTTGGCCTCTCTAAGTGGTTTATAGTATGGTTTAAAGTAGATTAAAGTATGGCTTGACTGTTGTAACATTTTTATGCTGATTTAAGTTGTTAGTTTTGAATGAATGTAAGAATGCAAGTTTACTTCATGTTATTGCATAAATCAAGAGTGTAGAGTGTATGGACATGAGATAAGTTTATTATTTATTTATGTAATCATTTAATTGTGTCTTCATTATTATTATGCTCATTAACAAATGCTGAATGACTGTGACTGAATGAAAGCTGTATGATGAAGGGCAGAAAGTTAGACGGGCCTGCGTGCCCAATTCTTAACCCTTTGAAAATAAAGTATGCTCATTCATTCGTTCGTTCGTTCTCTTAACATCCTCTTTAGAGTTTCATGTGGTTGACCTCTTTTTCTTTGGCCTGTTGTGTTCCACTTGATAGCTTGTTTTGGGATTCTCTGTTTCTTCTCATCACGTGACCAATATATGTCCATCTACTTTTTTTCTGATCACCCATGAGACTGGTTGTTTGCTCATCTGCCTTATCTCTGCATTGTTCTTGAATTCATTTCACTTTATACTGAGCATTTTCCTTAGGCATTTGTTTTCAAAAGAGTCTGATTTCTTGTCTGTTTCTTTAGTTCTTTTCCAGCTTTCGCATGCATAAATGAGGGTGGATGTTACATTTTAATTGAATAATCTTAACTTGGTTTTTGTGCTTATAATTTTTGAGTGCCTTATGTTCTCAAGATTCTTGAAGGTCTATGCTGGTTTTACAAGTCTAATTCTAACTTCTGTACTGGTGTCACCATCTTGGTCTATGTAGCTGCCGATGTATGCAAATTGGTGTACTTTTCGACAGCTGTTCCTTCTGTGAATATTTTTCGTTATTGATTAATGGGAAGTTTCATTATTTTTGTTTTTTCCTTGTTAATTTCAAGTTCTATTTTGCTAGCCAGTGAAGACAGGGTATCTGTTTTTTCTTGCATTGAGTTCATATTGTCACTGGTAAGAGTTATGTCATATGCAAAATTAAGATCTTCTAGTTGGGTCCCAATACCCAATCAATTCCCAATTTTACCTGAGCAACATTTTTTCTGGTAAAAAAAAAACTATCAGAATGACTGACAACTCACTACCAAAAATAGCACTAAGATGGACACCACAGGGAACAGAAGTAAGGGTAGACCAAAAGAGACATGGAGAAGAACAACAGAAAGGATGTTGAGCAATAGAGGGCTCACCTGGGCAAGAGCAGAAAAAAAGGCGAAGGACAGGCATTTGTGGAAAACCCTTGCGGAATCCCCATGTGCCCTGGGCAATTAAGGTTCAGAGAGAGAGAGAACATTTTTTCATTATGAAGTCTATGGCAATTCCAAAAAGCAAGGGAGATAATATACATCCTTGTACCACGCCTGTTTCAATCTGGAACCATTCGCTTATTCCTTTTTCTGTGTTGATTACACAAACATATCCATTGTAGAGATCCTTAATGATGTTGACAATTTTAAATGGTATTCTATATAGTCTTAAAATTCTCCACGATGAATCTCTGTGTATGCTATCAAATGCCTTTTTGAAAGTCTGAAGTTCAGGATTAATGGTTTTTGCTTTTCAATATGTTGTTCATGTATTATTCTTGGAGTAAAGATCTGGTTGAGGCAGCTTCTCCCTTTTCAATATCCTGCCTGTTCTTCTCTCATTGCAGTATCCACTATATCATTAATTCTATTTAGAATAACTTTGTAAAATACTTTTGACACAATTGATAGTAAGGTTACTTCTCTTCAATTATTGCAGTTGCTAAGGTTGCCTTTTTTTTTTTTTTTAGTATTTTAACAATTATTCCTTTTTTTTTCCATTTTGAAGGGACCTTCTTTCCATACTTTATTAAGCATTCTCTGTAGTTGGCTCATGTTGTCACTGTTAATAGCTTTTAACATTTCAGCAGTTATTTCATCTTCACCTGCAGCTTTGTTGTTAGCCATTAGATTTACTGCCGTTTCAATTTCATTCAATGTAATTTCATCGGGGGGTTGACATTTAGTTGTGGGGTTGGTAAGTCGGCTTCAAGGTTTGTCAATTCTTTTGGGTGTTGTAAATTAAGTATTTCTTGGAAGTGTTAGGTTTATCTTTGCTTTTGGTCTTTGCTTGATGTTAATAGGGTGCCAGTTTTGCTAAACATTGGTGTTTCTATGACAGCCATAAAATCCAGCTAATTGTATTATGAGGAAGCAGTAGGTATAGCAGTGTGTCTTAAGGAACAGAAGCTGATTGAGTTAGTGTTTGTGATATTTCCTGGTGATCTTATCTCTTCAGTGTCTCTATGAGAAGTCTGTTAGCTTCCCTTTTTTTTTTTTCATGATTAACAGGTGTTACCATTGGTAAAATATGTTATATCATCCTTTCTTTTTCACATTGCACTTGTTAATATCACGTTCTAAATCTGATCCATAAATTCTTATTATTCCGTTTCTGGAATAAGATTTTTAAAAGGAAATGGATTTTGTAATTTCTCTCAGTGATCTTTGTTCTAAACTTTTCATTTATCTTTCGTTCATTAGGTCTTGTACTGAAAAGTATTGGATCAAACTCTTTTTCTTTTCTGTGCAGTTCTCGATGTTTCAGATCTTTTCTGTTGTCTTTTCTTTTTCATGTCACATTGTCAACTAGTTCAGATATTTTGTTGTTTTTTTTCTTTCATTCATTCTTTTTCTCTCATGTTTTTCAGTCAAGTTCTGTAAAAATCTGTCTAACCATAGCATGACCAGATAACAGTGATTTTTTTCTTTATATAAAAAAAAACAACTTTTTTTACCAAGTTCTCATAAAACCCTTTTTTTTATATTTTTCTGGCTGCTAAGAGCAAAATCACATTTCTGTTCATTTCACTTTCTATTTCACATGTTACAAATATTTTTTAAAAATTATTATTGCATGGATAAAAAAGGGTAAAATTCCTGTTTCCCATTAAGGCATATTGGGGAAAACAGTGGTAGGCCATATTTTCCATGACCTTCGGCATATGAAAGTGTGATGTGGTCAGTATCATGCCTGGCCGCTTTACCTTCCCAGATTTCTCTGGTACTCATTATTAGAGGCTGGGTCAACCCATTAGAAAAATTTTCAGGCATATATAAAGCAGCTGCTCTGATTATATACATTACTTTTTTACTTTTATTACAGACCACAAAGACAGAGGGTTACTAAAAAGCAAACCGCAGCAAAACCAACACTACCCAGAGTGTCTTCCGGAAATAAGGCAGAGAGGTACACGTTCAACTTGTGAATAGTGTTACTGTGTATAGTGTGATAGAACATACTGTTCTTTACATTGTGGTATATTTTCGAGATCTGTTTACGGTTCTTATTCATAAATAAAGTTCAGAGTTAGCAGTGCTGCAAAGATTTACTTGAACTCTTTCGCTGCTATGGACATATTTGACGTTTTTCTGTATCACTGCTAAGGATGTCTTAACGTGTTCCAAGATTTATGCACTTCTGGTGCTAATGACATGTTACCATGTTCTGTCTTTTGCTAGTTGCTGTTATAAACTACTATAATTGTTTAACAAATGGTGGAACCACAGTAGCTGTTTTTAGTTATATGTGGCCTAGTTTCAGCAAGTGGGACTTTTCAGCAGGTCAGCACCACTGTTTTTGCTTCATGAGAGAGGAGAGGTTATCAGTCCTGTACATGCGTTCATTGTATTCCAGTGTTGTTCTGATATTATGAGTTACACTGGTATTTTGTGGTCATGTAGCATTTAGTATATTATACCATGGCTAGAAAATGAATTTATATAGAAATTTGTAGAATTTCTTACAAAGGGCGATAGTGAAGACAAATCGAAATACATAGTTCTGACAGTAAGGTAAAATTCCCGTTTCCATGCCATTAAACCATATTGGGGATTGATTGATGTTGATTGATTGATTGATCTTTATTTCCAGAAGATTAAGAATTGGGCCTGCAGGCCAGTCTGACATTCTGCCCTTTATCATACAGCTTTCACTCTGTTCCAGGCATTCTACAAATATGCTGTGCACATAACAAACATGATTGAAAAAATGTTTTTTGTTTTTTTTAAATGTAAAAATTGTTTCTTGAGGAAGTTTTAGTCATCAAGAAGATAAATAGTAATATGTGATGCAAATGGAGAAAAATAATCACAGAAAGTTACGGTAAGTCTTAGATTTGCAGATGACATAAAAAGTATCAGCACCAGAGGAATGCTCACAAGCGGAAGTATGTAGCACAGTGGGTCACGGCACAACGTTAATGAAGCAGTGAAAAGGTTAATGGTTCTAGTGTTCGTTATGAAAGTTCATTTTTATCAGGCCTTGTGAAACTTATATCATTATTTTTGTAATTTATTATAATGTAATTTTTTGGTAATTTATTGCTTTGCCACTGTTTATTAAACTTATTTCCTTTGGTTTCAGTTTGTCCCATATTTTGTCATTACTTTCAGGGCTGGTGACACTAGCAGAAGAGCTAGCCTGAGGAAGAGTGGCTCTGGGACATCAAATAAATCTTCTGATATCCTAGATCCTGATGACCTTATTGACAACTTCTGATTGGTTGTATTGTTAAAAGTAGTCTTATGTTTTGTAGATGAAAGTTTGCACGTGGAAAATATCAACAGCTTGTGAGTTTCTGGTGCTACAAGTATGCATCGAAGTGAAAATCACTGGTAGTTTTTTGTTTAGGCTAGCTCAAGTTGGACACCTCCTGGAGTGTATGTTCTGAAGCCAGGGACTCCATTTATGCATGGACATTGTCCATGTTCACAACAAGAACTGGCTGGGTTCTAAACTGAGGAAAATACCTTGTACAGGGTGACACACACAAAAAAAATATGCCTGCCTTTTTCTGTCTCTCCCTTCACCTGCCTGTACGCACCGAGTAAAATATCACCTTGGAGGCAGGCGGCTTTTTCATGTGGCACCCTGTAGAACTTGAAATTGTAGTACTGTGGTGACTGAATCAGGGAATTAACTTTGTGGGCTGTAAATTATTTTACTTAAGATATTTGTTTATTAAGATCCTTATGAGATGTATGCAAATTACATGCAAATAAATCATGAAGAGAAAGACATTAGTGAGAAGGACATGATAAAAGGAAATCCAAATAAAACAAATGTAGGAATTTTTGATTATGCTTCAATAGCATATTCTTCTACACTCATAAATGCTTTGTGGGGCGGTGGGGGGTACCAGCGCTGAAATGTTATAGTATTAGAGAATATTAGTCTGAGTGTTGGAATCCAACAGTTGGTTGTCTGATATTTTACACTGCTGCATGGTCTAGATTCTACATCTGATTGGACCAAAGTAATTTTGTCTGGAGGACAGCTGAGACAGATGCATAATAGATGTTTTTTTTTTTTTTTAGATTGAAAGGGCTTAAGAATGTATGTATTCTTGCTAAAGATTTGTTGTCTTCAGTTTAATAGACCGTGTGAAAACTGCAGTGCTCGAATAAGAAGCAAGTGCCATGAATTCCAGTTTTTGGATAATTTTTATTCTGAAAAATGTTATTGTGTACATGCATATTTCAATTAAAAAAAAAACAAACTATCAAAAATGGCTTCTACTTCCCCTCAGTGCTTGATTGTGTATTTTATAGAGGTAATCTTTTTGTATAATTAATTTCTATCTCTCATCCTTTATGAGAGACTGCCATCCCATATTCATTTGGACAGTTTGACACAATAGTGTCAATTTTTATATAAACTGTAACTGATTGTAAGCTGTGAAGTGGAACACAACAGGCTGAAGAAAAAGAGGTTGACCATGTGAAACCCGAAAGAGGACATTGTCAAGAGAGGCCAAATTAGTAGGCATAAAATCCCTTGATGAGGCTGAAAAGCTCACGGAAAACAGGAAAACTTAGCAAACTACCATGTGAGCTCTATGTGACGTTTAACGGCACAGGAAGGATGTAGGATGTAGCCAACTGTGCCAAATAGAAAGGTATTCCTAATATACAGTTTAACTTAAATTCGCTCATTCATTACTGGTTATGCCAAAAGGCATTGGGGTTCATGCTTTTTTCCCATTTTATGCACTCCTTGGTACTTATAATCACATCAAATACCTTCCTTTTCCTGTACTATATGATCTGCTTGTCCAGATAATTTGGTCTCTGCTCTTTTCTTTTCTCATTGAGTTTTTCAGTAGTTTCAGTTCTTTTCATGACAAGTCCAAAACCACAGCTCTGTTGCTTCAAAATTGTGTGATCAGTTTGTTTTTGAAGATTTAGATAGCTTGAATATTTTCTCTCTTTATAAATGAAATATTTGTATTGCCACTGGCAACCTGTTTATTTTGTTATCTTTAAAACTCATGAGACAGATGAGAAAAAAACATGAAATCAGTGTAACAAAAAAACTTACAATTAGTCATGTGTACAAGTTTGTCCTTGACACATGTACAATGTGATATGGTTGTGGATGAGTGTACATGTGATGACTCAACATACAACAACATCTAAACACATCATGCTGAGTATGACTGAGACTCAGAAATATAACATTGAAGAACAGGAACAAGCACAAGTCCAACTCCAAAATCTCATATCTACACTCCATGTTTAATAACTTTTTCAGCACTCATGTAGGCAGATGAAGATCTCACATACTTCCATATATTCATCCTCTAGCTTTCACACACATGTTCTTCTCAAACTTCATGCCAAAAAAACTCCTCTCATAACAACATGGTCACATGACCAACATTCACATCATCACATGCTTAAAAATGTGTGGAGCCTAACAGCTATGACATACTCAGGAACTCATATACTGCTATACATTTTCACATGCCTAAAAGCAGAAAGCTTTACTAACTTCTTATGAACTGGTACTTTCTTGATGTCATATTACGAGGGTCATACCAAAAGTCGTGAGCAAACATTTTTTAAAAATCAGAATTTATAGATTGAGAAATATAAATGAATCAGCTTAATCTGCATCCTTTGCACTTCATGTAGAGGTCACATGACATCACCATCATGTGTCACGTGACCACGCAGAGCAGAAACAAAATGGTGGGTGCTGAAGTTTCGTTTCGTGCTGTTATTGAGTTCCTCGTTAAAGAGGAAATCCTCACTGCTGAAACTCATCAAAGACTTCAACTTGCTTATGGAGATGTGTGTATGGGTGATGGCAGTGTTTGGAGCTGGGTGAAACATTTAAAAGATGGAAACACGAGAATCCAAGATATGCCTTGCAGCAGTCACCCTCGAACTGCCTCCACTGAACGCAACGTGGAAAGGGTTGACGACATCATTAAAGAAGACAGACGTGTCACAGTATCTGAAATCACTGTAAATCTTGGAATGGACCACAATGCAGTACAGGAAATGATTGAAACCCTAGGTTATAGAAAAATTTGTGCCCACTGGGTCCCACATTTGTTGACTGAAGATCACAAAGCTGTAAGAAAAACCATCACTCAAGACCTTCTTCAGAGATATTGAAACAGTATCAGAAAATGGGTTGGGAAATTCTTCTACATCCTGCCTATAGCCCTGACCTGGCACCCAGTGATTACCATCTTTTCGGTTTTGTGAAAGAACAAATGCAGAGCCACCACTATGACACAGAAAAAAACGTCCAGAAAGCAGTGGGTCTGTGCCTTTGGTGAGATGGAACAGAATTCTCCTGGGAGGGTATTTTCAAACTTGCATCACGATGAGGAAAATGTGTGCAGAGAAATGGAGGTTATGTTGAAAAGTGAAGATGCGAACGAAGAAGAATAAGAAGAAAAAAGTGAAGAAAAGGATGCAGATTAAGGCAATACATTCATATTTTCTCTATCTATAAACTCCGATTTAAAAAAAAATTTTGCTCACAACTTTCGGTATTACCCTCATAACTTAATCATTTGATCACACACCATTCTATGTATTTTTTTATTTCACAACTTGTTAGGAAGGCTTCATTTATTAAGATATGCGTGTCATACATTACTGTAATGAAACTATACTGCTACAGGCTCTTCTTTGGATACTGCATACATTTATGAAATCATTTTTATGAAGTCTTTGAGTCGAATACATTTTTTACTTTGTAAGCTACATGTAAATATACACACGGGAACAAAAAAGATAAGTTTTGCTGACATTTCCATAACTTCAAAGAAATTTTATAGGAATCAGAGAAAAGAAAAATGTGGACATCAAAACTTTGAATCTTTCCCTATGTAATCATCTGATTTCTATTTGGATCCACACACTTGGCAGAAGGTGTTGCTTAGTTTCCCTATGGTGATGGAGCGTTTTGAGAAGCCTGCTGCATAAATTCACTTCAGGAGCTAAAGAAAACCATACAACTCATTCCTCAACCATTGTGATAACCAGTCTCAAAAGATCTTCAGCAAGGTCTCACAACAAAGAACTTCAAGTTCACAGTCATACAGAAATGTGTTGCAATGATAAGTATCACTGTCATTTTCTGACTACTTTAACTTTCTGACTAACCGTCTCACATGAATGCAGTGGATTCTTCTAAATGCAAAAATACCACTGTGTTGAAAATCATTTTTCTGTGAAGGATTTATTTAACAAAGTACAGCATTTCATAATTAATACATTTAACCATTAGGACACTGTAAAACCTCCAAACAGAGCAGAACAGTCTCAGAATATCCATAAATGGCTGTTGCAAAGTAAGTTTCTTTGTGCTCTTGAATGTATCAGAACACATTCTGGAGCACTGAGAAACTTACTTTCAGTTTTGTATGTAACTAGTCCTGCTTAACGTTAGCTACAAAATAATTTCATCCGTAGGGATAATTATTATTTTTAAAAATTCTGCCTGTGATAAAATTTTATCTCAGACCTTCACAAGTGCTGTGTATTTTACAGAATAGTTACTGGTCCAATAAATATGTAAGCAGCAATATTTAGTATTAGAAGATTCATGTCACCCTATAATGGCTTAGAAGAAACCAGGGGGAGTGTTATTGTTCTTATATTACTTGACCTGTCAGCATACTAGTGTACATGTTTTGCCTGGCTCTCATATGTGAATGGGATGACCTACTGGTGGATGAGTGTATGTGCAATGATTCATGTTGTAAGTTATGACAGCTCAACATACAACAACATTCAAACAAATGAACACTTCTTACTGACTCTGGTTGTGACACAGTAGTGACTGACTCTTTACGGAAAAAGGTACAAGCACAAGTCCAACTTCAAGATCTCACTCATATACTCCATGTTTAATCACTTTCTCAGCACTCATGTAGATAGATAAAGACCTCACATCTTCCACATGTTCATCTTCTAGCTTTCACACAACTGTTCTCCTCAAAAGTCTTATTAAAATTTCTCTTATAACCAAGTCCCATAACAACTCAGTCACATGACCAGTTTTCACATTGTCATTTAAGCTTCAACAGCCACAACACATCTAGTAACCCATATACTGCTACACTGGTGAGCAATGTAGCCAATATCATACCTGGCTGCTTTTCTTTACCCAGCTACTGAAGGAGTCAGGTACCCATTTCTGCAGCCTCAAGCTATAGATCTGAATCATTAGCCATTGCTATGAGAAATCAGTGCATGAAACACTGTGTTACTTCAGCCGAGCTCTATACAGCATTAAATACAAGTAATTGTGAAAACGCAGACTTAGTTTCTCCTGTTATTTTACATAATGTATTTTATGATACTGCTGCAGAGAATTCATTACAAAGTCACATCCATCCATGACAGTTAACTGAATGAGAACTTAAGTGAATATTTCCACAAAGGCAAATCAAGTGTAAATATACTTAGAACAATTTTAACCTGCTCAATAAGAGACTCAGGGATACTGTATCTGCAGACTGTTCTCCATATTGCTAGAACAACACTATATTCCAGATGTAGTGACCAAAATGATACATAAGCTAACAGAAGTGTATGAGGGTATGAGTTATTCCTAACATGTGATTTAGGTTTTATAAATGGATTTAAATTATGCTGTATTTATGTAAGTACAGGAACTAGCGGAGTTTTGTTAGCTCAGCTGGTTTATGATCTCCTTATAACGACAAAGAGATCACTGTAGCAAATCTCTATGTCCCATAGGATTTGCATACCGTAGTGGTGTGATTTATTGGTGCCTCCACATTTCTACAGCATTTGAGGTAGGGATGCCAGCGCCTGTCCTCACTGTCTTTGTTTTCCGAGGGAAACCCCAGGTATCCATTTTTTGTTGTTGGCCGTGTTGGTCAGTAAAAAAAAAATTCCACCCAAATGCAAAACTGAACGAGAGATCTGATCAGCAGGTGAGTGCATTATGCACTACACCACCACAGCACTTTTGCCTCAAATTTGCACTAAGAACTACACCACCACAGCACTTTTGCCTCAAATTTGCACTAAGAACTACACCACCACAGCACCTTTGCCTCAAATTTGCACTAAGAACTATACTACCACAGCACCTTCGCAGCAAATGCAGTTCTAAAAATCCCAAAATACAGATGTCAAATCAGAGTGGGCAGTAGGCTATTATAGCTTTCATTAATTCACGGGGTGGACTAAAAAAAAAATAAGAAAATAAAACCCCAACTCTTCTTGGTAGGATCAACCACCACCATTTGAAATAAACTGATCCTTATACCAGTGGTCAAGCTGAAGTAATGTTTCAGGAAGCACCACTGAGAAGCAGGAAAGAATCCTCACCATCCATGGCTCACTGATCCCGAGAACCTGTGTTATTCCAACATTTTCATCCCCAGAACTTTTATGAAGGTGAGAAGACAGCACTGAGGTAGGGCAACATTAATATTGTTGGTTGAGTGACAACAGAATGAAAATAAAAAAAACAAACAACATACGCACCCCATGATTTAAACAATAAGCTTGTTTTAAAATCTCACATCTTCACTTGCTGCTATGTCAAATCCATTCCTTCAGTTCACAAATTCTTTACAAGGCATTCTGCTCCCAGAATTTTTATCACCTTCTTGTGTTCAGCTGATTTCTTTCCTCACTGATGTAATAATAGGAGACCTCCCTGATAAATATGCTTCATTATCTTCACAATGTAATGCTCTTGCCGTGCCATATTCAACAAGTTTGAAGAGGGGAGGAAAATCAGTTGTATCAACTATCACGGACAGATAATTTCTGTCTATTCATAGTATGATTTCCTCCCCCCTTATTTCTGGTTCAGTAAGGTATCATACTTTTGTTATTGAGTGATTAGTCTGCTCAAGTTCTTGCTCATCCTCATCCTCATCACTACCATCTGAGATAGTGATAAAGTTGGATGTGGATGTGGAGTTGTGGAGGCCATGTAGGTCATAGGTATTCTCACCACATCTGGAATGGAAACATTAACTCTTAGTATGCAGACTCAGCATGTGTTAAGTCATTTTTCAGCAAATGCTTGAAAATACAGTGTTAATGAATAAATGAATCTTCAGTGAATATGGGATGATACAATTATTAACTATGAGGAATCTCTGATAACTTACAAAACCAAGCATTAAAAAAAAAAAACCAACAGGTCAAATGCATTCAGTGGTGAAAAAAAATAACCCGAAAGAAAACAAGGAGAAAGTCAATGCAAGAAAGAAAAAAATACTTTCACGAAAAAGAAAAATAAGTTATAGATTGGACTGCAGTAATTTCTGACAATATTTATAAGGTATTCTCCCATGACTGATTTCTTTAAAAATTTAATTAATTACAATTACAAGCGTAAGAGCAAGGATCAATCTCTTTAATACTATTTTACATATGAGCATGTCTATACTGGATATGTATTTAATTATTTTTGTATTTAACAATGATACACTTATGATACATAAGTCCTAAAATGCTATGTTGAACCTATCTTGTCATATGGAAGTGAATCATGGACAATAGGCAAGTCTGCACAAAAATCATTGGAAGCAGCAGAAATGTGGTTTATTAGAAGAATGTTGCAAATCCCCTGGACAGCAAAAATAACTAATGAAGAATGTATGAGAAGAGCTGGAGAGACAAAAAAACCTTGTCAAAAAGATAAGAGAGAGACAATGTACTTTCATAGGACATGCAATGAGAAGAGGGGGCATTGAAAATATTATAACAACAGGAAAAATAGAAGGAAGAAGATCAAGAGGAAGACCAAGAGAAATGATACTGGACAGTCTAACGGGATGGTGTGAGAGGAGATCACCAACTGAGCTGATGGCCTGCATGAAGGATCGGATACTCTGGAGAAGCATAATAGCCAACGCCGGTCGGCACGGCACATGATGATGATGACACTTGTGATTCAACAATACCATTATAGCAATTCAACATTATCATTGTATGATGCAACACACACAATTCAACATTACCTTTATGTGATGAAACACAATTCAACATTACCACTATATGATGAAACAAGTACAATTCAACATTACCACTATATGCTGAAACAATTCAACATTGCCATTATATGATGAAATAAATACAATTCAACATTATCACTATATGATGAAACAGATACAATTCAACATTACCACTATATGATGAAACAAATACAATGCAACATTACTTTTATATGATGAAACACAAACAATTCAACATTACCACTATATGATGAGAAACAAACAATTCAACATTACCACAATATGATGAAACACAAACAAATCAGCATTACTTTTATATGATTAAACACAGACAATTCAACATTACCATTAACAGTATTTCATGTATGATGAAATAACTGTACCACCACAACATGTACGTGTATATGTAAGTCTGTCATTAGTGTAAACAATTATACCTCTGCTTCCTTCTCAGATGTTCCTCTCTGAAAATTCTGCACATTGCCTTTGTTGATTCTTCTCCCTCTCTGCCTGCCAACCAGTAAGTTCTCATCTCTCCCTTACCCTGCATTCAGAAACAAGTTAGTCCACTGTGACAATGTGTAACATTCAGAAACACGTTAGTCTGCTGTGACAATGTGTAACATTCAGAAACAAGTTAGTCTGCTGTGACAATGAGTAACATTCATAAACACGTTAGTCCACTGTGACAATGTGTAACATTCAGAAACACGTTAGTCAGCTGTGACAATGTGTAACATTCAGAAACACGTTAGTCTGATGTGACAATGAGTAACATTCAGAAACATGTTAGTCTGCTGTGACAATGTGTAACATTCAGGAACAAGTTAGTCTGCTGTGACAATGTGTAACATTCAGAAACAAGTTAGTCTGATGTGACAATGTGTAACATTCATAAACAAGTTAGTCTGCTGTGACAATGTGTAACATTCAGAAACAAGTTAGTCTGCTGTGACAATGTGTAACATTTAGAAACAAGTTAGTCCGCTGTGACAATGAGTAACATTCTGAAACAACTTAGTCTGCTGTGACAATGTATAACATTCAGAAACAAGTTAGTCTGCTGTGACAATGTGTAACATTCAGAAACAAGTTAGTCTGATGTGACAATGAGTAACATTCAGAAGCACGTTAGTCTGCTGTGACAATGAGTAACATTCAGAAACACGTTAGTCCACTGTGACAATGTGTAACATTCAGAAACACGTTAGTCAGCTGTGACAATGTGTAACATTCAGAAACACGTTAGTCTGATGTGACAATGAGTAACATTCAGAAACATGTTAGTCTGCTGTGACAATGTGTAACATTCAGGAACAAGTTAGTCTGCTGTGACAATGTGTAACATTCAGAAACAAGTTAGTCTGCTGTGACATGTATAAGATACTACCATAACAACTATGTGGAAAAAAAACCATGTTGGGCAAAAAAGATGTAAATACTTGATATTTGTAAGCATATAAATACAAGTTATTTGGATAAGTTACTCAGAACAACAAGAACAGTAAATGGCAAATGAACAGCAGAAATCAAGTCAAGAATAAGAAATGTAAGAAAGCTAAAGGCATTTAAAGTGGGGAAAATTCGTATACAAACACATGAGAAAGCCTGGTCCATGTGGTGTTTATCATTCGTTCCAAGCAGACGTAATCAAACCATCATCTAAATCAAACAAACCATGCCACCTTAAACACCAAACTACAGACACTATTGAAGAGGAAACAGTTCAACATTTAGTGCTTAAAGGCTTTAAACTAAATGAACCATAAATAAAACTTCCAAGACACCATACAATTCAAAACTGCATATGCTCCGGGAAAGAACAACTGCAGAAGAGGGCCAAGTTCATCACTGTCCATTTTCATAACTGACTGGGTTTCTGATTGGGAATAAGGCTGCATATAAAACTGGGTGATGTGTGCCCATACAATTGTTATGGTGTGTATAGCAAGATCATCTTAGTCATGCAGTCAACACTGCAATTTCACAAAAGACAAATTTTGTTACAGGCATGGCTGCATATAAAAATGTGCAGAATGTGGCCAAATGACTGTAATCATACAGGCAGTTTAGATAGAGTGAAAAATAAGCACAGACAGATGCTAGCCATTCAGAAAGAGTTTAAAAGCTATCTTCACAGTTAGGACATTTCTGTTTAATTCTTCTTCTTCTTCTTCGTTCGGTTCTATCACCAAGACCGCCCCATGATCCTCCTGAATTTACTCTTGTGGTCCTCAATAGGTCCTGTGGTCCCTGAAAGGACCACATGAGAGGACCACAAGAGGTTCAGAGTATCACAGGGCTTGAGCCTGTATTCTTGGTGGGTCTCAGAAGCAGAAATGCGTGACACCATGGTTTTCGTTGCACCAGTCTAGAGTTGGACTTTCTCATCGGAAAACCTCGACGTGTTTTGGATCTGTTTAAGTCATATTTTGTTAATTCAAAGTTTGTGTTTTTGTTTTATCCGAGATTCTCTCTTAAATTTAGTGAGTTTTCCTAGACACAGGTAGTCAGTGTGAGCAAGCAACAACCCTTAAACAGCAGTACTCACTTTTACTTGTATCCTGCCCCTATACACTGTGACATATCCAGTTCCTTTCAAACAATCATGGCATGGCTGAGTCAAGTGTATTCTTCCTGGCTGTGAATGATCACATAAACAGGTATGATTTTCTGTGTGCACCTTAAAAATAAACAGATGCATTTATATAGCATTTTCAGTTTTATACCAGCATGCAGTGTAATACTGTAACTTACTGCAGTCATCATGCTGCTGACAGTGAGGATGATTATGCCAGAGAGATGGCAGTTACCAGGGTCATAAACCCATTCACTCATTCATTTGCATGTCCCTTGTGGAACATTGCCTGTCTAACAGCACTCCTGTAGGCCTCTCGGTTGTGAGCAAGATGGCCTGCTGCTGATGCATCCATATGCAGATCCTCAACGATGTCTTGCAGTTGTCTTCACCTTGGTCTTCCTCTCTTTCTTTTTCCCATTATGTACCCATCCAAGACGGTCTTCTCTAGATTATCATGACGTTTAATGTGTCAAAAATATTTCAGTTTTCTCTGTTTAATACTCTTTACTAGCCAGCCTTCTTCAATATTAAGTTCTTGTAGTATGGATATATTTGTTCTTTTTTGTGTCCATGATATTTGAAGAACTCTTCTGTAGCATTTACATTCATAAACCCAATACTGCTCAAAATCTGTTCTCTCTGATAAACTCCAAGAGTTGGAACCATTCCCCCCTCCCAATTCAGTGTGTATGCTTCAAGATTTTTGTTTATGTCAGCTGTAAACTTTCCAAAGTTCTTTGCTACTGGAAAACTCTACAACAGATTATTACTTCACTTCATCTTCAAATGTTGTTAGTTCATTTCTTAGGATCATCATTATCATCATTTTAACTCAAGACAGATGCTTAAGTGCTTCAATCTCCTCATTAATATACTCTTCAGTTTACAGCAACTGATAATACCAATTCTGCTGGTGAAATAAAGTTTTTCTTATGCCCTGAACAACATGATCAAGTCTGGTTATCCACATATTTTACTCTCAGCAATTTCTGTGCTAAGCAAAGACTTTGTGTTGTAGCATATGTCAAAATCTTCTGTCCAATCAGTTTCTGTGAGAATGTTTACAATGTCTACCTGATCCAGTATGTGTCCAGCTAATATTGGAGATGTAGCTTGTTTCGCCCTTTGTTCAGATGTAATATGACCTTATAACAGAGATCTTAAAATTATGTGTGAGACATGGATCATATGCCAAAATAATAGACCATGTGACATGTGTAATTTAGGTCAGGTCGTCTTACAGACAGGTGAGCAACAAATGAAAAATAAAAATGATTAAGCAATAACAAAATGTTCTCTTTTTAAAAATGTTTTTAACTGTCCAAAAAATTTCTACCATACCAAAAATGCTCACTACAATATAATGGGTGATGTAATAAAAATGTTTGAAGTGCTACTCAGACTGTATGGAAGAAAATTTACATAAATTGCAAGTTCTGCAGTAATTCTGAATTAATAATTGATATCATTTTTTACAATTTATTATATTGCACAGTTGCTATAGTACATCACCTTTTCTTGCTTCATCGCTGTATGTAAATTACAAATCACACTTTATCACCTCTATTATTTCATTATCCTTCATGAAATTTAAAATTAGCTACAATACTAGATCATCTGCAACATTAAATTTATTATACCTCACTGTTGGTTTGCATCCTGGCCGCCGTGTTTACTGTGTCACCAAAGAGGCAGTACTGAGGTGTTCTTTTACCAACGATCCCAGCTACAACACTCCCTGTATGCATTCCTGTGAGTACGGCATCCTTACATTAACCAGTGCTATTTACCAACGTCCAGGTCAATTTTTTTTTACAAATGTCAAGATCAATTTTAAATGAAAAAACAATTTTCTGTGTGCTGTATTCACTGAAACTCATTCATAGTTCTCTTTACTGTGCACCAGACATTCACATTAAATTTTCAGTAAACGAACACATATTTATAGGGTTGCTAAGACCTATTTTTCCAGTTAAGCTGCAACAGTACAAGCAGCATTCATGAGAACATCAATATAAAACAATTCAAGTGAGTGGGGCTGGCTATGAATCATGCATTCGGCAATCCTGAATTGTTCAGTGCAGTCCCATCAAATTTTATACTACTACTGTCATTAATCATATTTTAACCAGTCATTAATTGTTCAGTGGAGTCCCATCAAATTTTATAACAGTACTATCATGAGTCATGTGTAATCAATCCTGAATTGTTCAGTGCAGTCCCATCAAATTTTATAATAGTACTGTCATGAATCATGTTTTAACCGGTCATGAACTGTTCAGTGGAGTCCCATCAAAATTTTATAACAGTACTGTCATGAGTCATGTGTAATCAATCCTGAATTGTTCAGTGCAGTCCCATCAAATTTTATAATAGTACTGTCATGAATCATGTTTTAACCGGTCATGAACTGTTCAGTGGAGTCCCATCAAAATTTTATAACAGTACTGTCATGAGTCATGTTTAATCAATCCTGAATTGTTCTGTGCAGTCCCACCAAATTTCAAAACAATGCTAGCATGAATCCAATACTTACCAATTCTGACTTGCATCCCTGCTCCTGTGATTGGATTTTTCACATACATAGCATTCTCCACCAGCTCCAAGGCCAGACCAGCCATCTTTGGGGCATGATCACTGCATTTGTCAGGGACACCTCCAGCCACCATGTACACTCCATCACCCAGTGTCTCCACCTTGCAAGGACATGAAAAACTAGTTGCATACCTTGCAACTTGCTTTTAATGATAAGGAGGACCCTAAGGAGAATTCCTTTTAAATTCATGTTGTTTACATGATTCAGATGCTTCCAAACACAGATAAGGCTGAAATCTATTATTAAAAGCAGTTACTTTTTAAATGACTTACGTTGAAGCCTATATGTAAACTCAGTTCTCTTGATCTAGGTAAAGGGCTAATAATAGCATGAGACAACAAGAACAAAACTGTCATGGCCCATTTGTACTGTGGACTCTATGAAAAACAAACAAGCAATGAAAGGTTCTAGCAAAGTTTTTTTTTTCAGAGCTTAAGTTTTTCCTCAGTCCTTCTTAGGTGTTCACATCAAGAATTATTCTGGACAAAAATTATAACTGCATGAGTTCTTATATAATTCTGTCTATACTTGTACTGCACCAGCTTGAGGTCACTTCAGACTTTCATATCTAGTTTGTATTTAGTTCTTGATAGGAACGGTCTTTTCCAAATCTTACTGTTCTATAGTGGTACCACTAAATATGACAAAGCTATATCGATATTATATTTTTTTACCATATGACATACTTTGACTGTTCATATAAATCCACTATTCATTTTGAAATGCTGATAAATACAACAGAGCAGCCAGGAAAAGAACTTGCATGGAATAATAATTTAAGCTTATATTCTCAGGTTGAGAATAAATACCATTAACTAACATTAAAATGCGTGAATTTTGTCTAAATTACTTTTGTGACTCATAGTGCTACGTGTGTTACACAGTGTCATCTAGTGGTTGCTCAGTAAAAAGTGTGTTCTATTTCCGTCTAAGAAGATCTTGATTTTGCTGATGACATAACTCTTATCAGTAACAATGTGAATTCCATGCAAGAAAAAACAGATAGCCTGTCTTCACTGGCTACCAAAATAGGACTTGAAATTAACAAGGACAAAACAAAAATAATGAAAATTCCCATTAATCAAAATGGAAAAATACATGTAGAAGGGACAGATATTGAAGAAGTCAATCAATTTGCATACCTTGACAGCTACATAGACCAGGATGGTGACACCAGAAAGGAAGTTAGAATTAGAATTGCAAAAGCAGCATCAATCTTCAAGAATCTTGAGAACATATGGAATTCAAAAGTTATAAGCACAGAAACCAAGTTAAGACTATTCAATTCAAATGTAATATCCACCCTCATTTATGCATGTGAATGCTGGAAAACAACTAAAGAAATAGAAAAGAAATTAGACTCTTTTGAAAACAAATGCCTAAGGAAAATACTCGGCATCAAGTGGAACGAATTCAAGAACAATGCAGAGATAAGACAGATGACCGAACAACAACCAGTCTCATGGGTGATCAAGAAAAGGAGATGGACATATGTTGGTCACATGATGAGAAGAAACGATCAATGAATCCCAAAACAAGCTATCAAGTGGAACACAACAGGCCAAAGAAAAAGAGGAAGACCGCGTGAAACTCTGAAGAGGACATTGTTAAGAGAGGCCAAATTAACAGGCATAAAATCCTTTGATGAGGTTGAAAGACTTGCCGAAGAAAGGAAAAATTGGCGAACTACCTTGCGAGCCCTATGTGACGTTTAACGGCACGCGAAGGATATAAGATAAGATTTCCGTCTAGATTAAAAAAGGCACTTGATCTTTAGTTTCAGAATTGTTGGTAATCAACATTTCCTCTCACCTTGAATAAGTTGTACTTGTGGACAATTTTGTCAAAGACCTCTGTGACATTCTGTATGCACTCAACCACCTGCATTGTGTACCTTCCGTACAAATGTCTGAGAACCTCACCAGGTAACTAAATAAAATGGTCACTTCAGAAAAGGCCTGGGGAGTACATAATTGCATTATTAACTTGTGCTTACTTAGTAAGGTAAAAGATAAAACTCCTATTTCCATGCCATTAGGGCGTGCTGGGGATATAGTGTTAAACTTTTATTTCCAAGAGTATCGGCACATTAAAATATCACACCTGGCTGGATTTACCTTCCCAGATTTCTCTGGCACCTACTTTTAGAGGCTAGGTGGACCCCGAGCCCTTTTTTGGTGAGGTGGTACCAGAAAAAAAAATCCCCACTTCTGGGACCTGAACCTGGTACTGCCAGATAATAAGGCTGAGCACCTAACCACTCAGCCAACCAGTTTACTTAGTGCTGCTTGCATTACATTGTACCTCTGGCTGCTTGTTAATCTTTCTCTTATTCTGATTAAAGTTTTCAAAGACTGCTGTAACAAAATTCTTTCACAGATGATTTACATACTCGTGGGAGCAAGTTATATGGGAGCAGTATTGGACTGGAATGTGAACAGTGTAATGTAGTGACAGAGTGTCTCCTATATAGCTGTGTTGTAAGTGGTCTGCTTACCTGTGTATGCAATCTACCATTATGATTTCAAATTCACACATCAAAAAGTTAAATTAGCATTTTTTTCACATCTATGTTAAACATCTCTCTCTTTCTCTCTCTTTCTCTCTCTCTCTCTCCATTTCATAGCATTATACTTGTACTAACCAATGATGAATACAAAAGACTGAGCTAACTAATGTTGAATACAACAGACTGAGCTAATGTTGAATACAATAGTTTAAGCTAACTAATGTTTAATACAAAAGACTGAGCTAACTAATGTTAAATATAGTAGATTGAAAGTTGAAAGATAAATGGCAGAATATCTGACAGAAATGTGTGCAGAGTTCTCTACTCTTTGAAAATGAAGTTTAGCTGATTTCTCTCTTTTTTCATACCTCACAAGTGTCAACAGCATCATCACCTCGTTTCAGTCGGTCAGCTATACTCTTGGTTAACATGGAGTTTATCAGATTCTCACTCTGTAGCCTTGCTTTATCCAGCTTCTGTAGTGTTTCCTCAATCTGTTTGGTCCAGGCTGTTTGCTGATACAAATTTTGAATGAACTAAATATGTAGCAGAATGGGTCAAATTAAGTAATTTCAGTACAAGTAATGTCTGTGTTTACAATGTAATTCTTCTGTTATACACCCCCAATAATGCCAACAAAAATCTCTTTAATGAAGTCATCAAATGTGCAGTAGTACACCTTTTAGTGAGTGGAATTATTAGAACTGATAGGTATATAAAAATATTAAATTGCCATCACAATGGAAACCTGTGCACCCTTCCTTTAACCTCCTTAGCGTTATGTTTCCAGTGAAAAAAAAACAAACAAACAAACGTTGTTTAGATGCCATGATAGCCCCACCCACTCATTAATATTAATTAAGGAGTTCCTATAATTATTTTTAGAACCTTCATCTCATTTCATTCACTACAATGCAGCACAGCACAACATCCTCCCCCCTTCCCACCACCCACACCCCATCCCAAGTTTATTTGGACTTAATGCTGCATATAGTGTCTAAACCAAGGAGCAGATATAGGAAGTGATCACAACCTTCTGGTAGCAACCTTCTGGTAGCAAAAATAAAACTAAAATTAAGGAAAGCCAGAATCGGAGAACACAGAAAGATACATTTTGATACAAGAAAACTGATAGACCAGCAAACAAGAAATGAATTCTCAATAGGCCAAAGAAAAAGAGGAAGACCGCGTGAAACTCTGAAGAGGACATTGTTAAGAGAGGCCAAATTAACAGGCACAAAATCCTTTGATGAGGTTGAAAGACTTGCCGAAGACAGGAAAAATTGGCGAACTACCTTGCGAGCCCTATGTGACGTTTAACGGCACGCGAAGGATATAAGATAAGATTTCCGTCTAGATTAAAAAAGGCACTTGATCTTTAGTTTCAGAATTGTTGGTAATCAACATTTCCTCTCACCTTGAATAAGTTGTACTTGTGGACAATTTTGTCAAAGACCTCTGTGACATTCTGTATGCACTCAACCACCTGCATTGGTGTACCTTCCGTACAAATGTCTGAGAACCTCACCAGGTAACTAAATAAAATGGTCACTTCAGAAAAGGCCTGGGGAGTACATAATTGCATTATTAACTTATGCTTACTTAGTAAGGTAAAAGATAAAACTCCTATTTCCATGCCATTAGGGCGTGCTGGGGATATAGTGTTAAACTTTTATTTCCAAGAGTATCGGCACATTAAAATATCACACCTGGCTGGATTTACCTTCCCAGATTTCTCTGGCACCTACTTTTAGAGGCTAGGTGGACCCCGAGCCCTTTTTTGGTGAGGTGGTACCAGAAAAAAAAATCCCCACTTCTGGGACCTGAACCTGGTACTGCCAGATTAATAAGGCTGAGCACCTAACCACTCAGCCAACCAGTTTACTTAGTGCTGCTTGCATTACATTGTACCTCTGGCTGCTTGTTAATCTTTCTCTTATTCTGATTAAAGTTTTCAAAGACTGCTGTAACAAAATTCTTTCACAGATGATTTACATACTCGTGGGAGCAAGTTATATGGGAGCAGTATTGGACTGGAATGTGAACAGTGTACTGTAGTGACAGAGTGTCTCCTATATAGCTGTGTTGTAAGTGGTCTGCTTACCTGTGTATGCAATCTACCATTATGATTTCAAATTCACACATCAAAAAGTTAAATTAGCATTTTTTTCACATCTATGTTAAACATCTCTCTCTTTCTCTCTCTTTCTCTCTCTCTCTCCATTTCATAGCATTTTACTTGTACTAACCAATGATGAATACAAAAGACTGAGCTAACTAATGTTGAATACAACAGACTGAGCTAATGTTGAATACAATAGTTTAAGCTAACTAATGTTTAATACAAAAGACTGAGCTAACTAATGTTAAATATAGTAGATTGAAAGTTGAAAGATAAATGGCAGAATGTCTGACAGAAATGTGTGCAGAGTTCTCTACTCTTTGAAAATGAAGTTTAGCTGATTTCTCTCTTTTTTCATACCTCACAAGTGTCAACAGCATCATCACCTCGTTTCAGTCGGTCAGCTATACTCTTGGTTAACATGGAGTTTATCAGATTCTCACTCTGTAGCCTTGCTTTATCCAGCTTCTGTAGTGTTTCCTCAATCTGTTTGGTCCAGGCTGTTTGCTGATACAAATTTTGAATGAACTAAATATGTAGCAGAATGGGTCAAATTAAGTAATTTCAGTACAAGTAATGTCTGTGTTTATAATGTAATTCTTCTGTTATACACCCCCAATAATGCCAACAAAAATCTCTTTAATGAAGTCATCAAATGTGCAGTAGTACACCTTTTAGTGAGTGGAATTATTAGAACTGATAGGTATATAAAAATATTAAATTGCCATCACAGTGGAAACCTGTGCACCCTTCCTTTAACCTCCTTAGCGTTATGTTTCCAGTGAAAAAAAAACAAACAAACAAACGTTGTTTAGATGCCATGATAGCCCCACCCACTCATTAATATTAATTAAGGAGTTCCTATAATTATTTTTAGAACCTTCATCTCATTTCATTCACTACAACGCAGCACAGCACAACATCCTCCCCCCTTCCCACCACCCACACCCCACCCCAAGGTTATTTGGACTTAATAAACCACATTAGCTTGCATAACGTACAGAGCTAATGATCTGAGTATGGAAAACCTGGCCTGTATAACATATGGGGCTAACACCAGGGAGGTTAATGTCTCATCAGTTTTTCTGGTCAACAAGAAAATAAGGTGAAGTACCTTCTCCATGCTGTACTCCAGATCAGAGGCACACTGCTGCCCAGCAAGCACAAGGTCCCTGCTGTTGTCAAACATGTTCAGGTCGTGCAGGTAAAGGCCGGCTTTCAGCATGTCATCAAGATTTCCCAAACTAATGATAGGAATGGAATTTACAAATATGTAAATAACTCATAAATAAGCATGTATAACAAGTTGAATTTCAGGCACAAATCACATCTGAGACAGTGGGAAAATGACAGCATCATATCTGCTGCAAGACAGTTTTGAATATGAGGAGCACAAACAGAATATATGGCAATCACCAATACCAGTCCAGATCAAGCTGTTTGACAATGTCAACAAGTAAAGGCAGATTGCTATGTTCTTCCAAGAAATCCAACCTGACATCTGAGAATGTTTGAGGAAGAAGATGAAGAAAAACATTTTTTGCCACATAAGTTTATGGCAACTATTCTTCAATGCTTGTGTGACTACAAGAAAAAGGTTACTTTTTGTCCAAATGAAAAAAAAAAACATGGACATTATCATATACAGGCATAATTTGTCTTGGGGGCGCTTAGTGTTTTATGGTCCTATCTCTTCGTTTGTACCTGCAGTAACAGGCCTAACCTGGTTAATGAGGCAAGGATCACCATAGTCTCCGTAGTGGAGAAAGAAGTACTGCACACCCCCCCCACACCCCCTGCTCTTTAGTTCCATCCAGGGACTGAAAACAACGAGCAGCTATAATCTGCTTCCAGTCTGACATGATTCTGTGTCTCAACATCTTCAGCTCACTGGCTGCAAAAGAACACTAGCTTGCACTTTCAAGAAGGAGAAGAAGAAGAAGGAGGAGAAGCAGAAGAAGAATAATCCATGCCTTTGTTTTTTGCATCAGCAACAATTATTTCCTAGTGATTCTCTTTCTCCTATAATTACCCTGTTCTCTGTCCTGTCTTTATATAAGTTTTCACTTAAATGTGCTATACCACAGCTACAATCTTTTCAAGGACAGTTATAGAGGAAAAAAAAACAAACTTCTCTTCCCATTCTTCAGTTTAGTTCACATTTCTTGGTGCTTTTCTGGGAGGTGCTTCAGTAGGATGGCCTCTTCAGATATGTGGAGCTTGTTTTGATCAATAAATATTTCTAATATAATTCTAATATAACAGATATTTCTAATCTAATGACTTCCAGTTCAGCAATGGCGGTAGGTCGCATTTGACCATTTCATGCTCTCACAAGCAACACTGCAATTGTTATAATATTTGATATGGAGCTGTATTTCTGTGCTGCCGGCTGAAAGTGCTGTGACTCTTCACTGACTGAATGTGGAGCAAACAGAAATGCACAAACATGTTAAATGAGCAACAGTGTTGTCGTTGCTTTCAAGATGGAGGTCGGTTCTGTGTTCCGAGCTACTGAGTTTAGTGCTATGCCACCAGTGTGAATTGTGAACTTCACATTAGACAGCATTGATGGTTCTTATTTAAGTCTATCTGGCCAACGGTGAACTGTGATGGTCTTTGTGTGTCCTGGTTTGGCTTGGCGCCTTAGCTACGGAGTTCGTGCCAAGAGCAACGATGACTAGTTTCACATTTGTGGGTTGCTGTAGTTCCTAAAATGATGCCCTCACTGTGTAACTCATCATCAAGGATGGACACAAAGGACCACTGATGAACACTCTGTGCGATATTCACTGGCACAGGCGGAGGAGCAATTACAAGAGTATCTCACTCGCAATGATGCCAAGAACCAAATACTGAATACTGAAACATTTCTAATGTATTCAGAAATATTTCTAATGTATAAGGTAGCATAAACTTGCAAACAAGTTACTAGACATAAATATAGGAAAGTCACAAAAAAAGCTGCTAGACATTTACACACAGATAGTTGCAAGACATTTATGATTTCACACAGGCAGTTGCTAAAACATTTATGACTTCACACAGACAGTTGCCATAAATGTATGCATTCATATGGCTAGTTGTTAACAATTTATGATTTCAAACAGACAGTTACTAGATATTTATGATCTCACACAGGAAGTTGCTAGACATCTATGATTTCACGCACACACACAGTTGCTAGACATTTACAACTTTCAAGCCAAACATACTTACAGTGGAGTGCAAAGAAAGGCCATAGCATCCCAGTCTTTTATGTATTTCATCTGTCCACGCAGAAGCAATCTCTTCGTGTTCAATGCTCTCTCATCTCCAAATCTACAACCTTCAAATATGATTTAAACGAAAATTAGTCTATTTTCAGTGATCCATACAGTTACTGTTGGTATCATATAATAAGCTCTTCTTTTTCTTCAACCTCCCTGGAACTGCAAGCTTGATGTTCTCTGCAAGATGATGCAGTTAAGGTGATGAGGCACAGCATCAAACTGGACTGAGAGTGGACTATGGCATCTATTTTTCTGCCTTCTGAGTAAAGCTAAAAAAGGAAAAGGGGGAATGTTCATTATTCTTTAGGAGACTCCACAGGATGGGAACTATGGGAAAACCCTACCCTTTTTAGCCAGACTAGGCCTGTTTACCCCAATAAAAACTGCTGTGAGGGGTGGCATAGGCTCATGGTTGGCTATGGTTCAGCAACCTTGATACTAGCATGCCCACCGTGGGTTGCTGACTGCAAACTTCAATAGCATCTTCACTGTAAAAATCTTTTCTTTCTCCATTGCAAAACATCTAAGTTTTATTTGCTGTGTCTATTGATCATTCAATGTGGAATTCAAAGACCATTTACAAGGAATAAAAAGGATTGGGGTCTGAGATGGGATTTATGGAAAGAGGAGGAGGAAAACTGAACTTCATTTTGACAATTTAGACCAGTAACCATAACAGCATGAAGCAAAAAAATCCTATACAGAAGAATCTCCATTTTTAGACAGTGAAAGAACTAGACAACTTCACAGATTATCAGAGATATTACTCCATCTTACAGAAAGTGCTTTGGCCCTTCAAACTACTTATGCTCTAAGGAGGGTGGGGCCCAGGTAGGCCCCCCTCACCCCTGTGTGAGAGGAGATATTGAGGCCACAGTAAAACTTCTCTCTCCCATTTATCAAACTGATTAGCTATTCTGATTTCATCTACTATGGCCCACAGAAGAGCTTTGGGATCTGAAATAGTGTGCGCACCCCCCCCCCCCAAAATGGGCTTGGTGGGACCCCTGTGTCATGACTCCCAAAACAGTGAGATGTTGGATTTCTACACTTTGTTCATCATATCATCATCATCATCAGGTGCTGTGCCGACGGGCGTTGGCTATTATGCTTCTCCAGAGTACACGATCCTTCATGCAGGCCATCAGTTCAGTTGGTGATCTCCTCTCACACCATCCCGTCAGACTGTCCAGTATCATTTCTCTTGGTCTTCCTCTTGATCTTCTTCCTTCTATTTTTCCTGTTGTTATAATATTTTCAATGCCCCCTCTTCTCATTGCATGTCCTATGAAAGTACATTGTCTCTCTCTTATCTTTTTGACAAGGTTTTTCTGTCTCTCCAGCTCTTCTCATGCAATGAGAAGAGGGGGCATTGAAAATATTATAACAACAGGAAAAATAGAAGGAAGAAGATCAAGAGGAAGACCAAGAGAAATGATACTGGACAGTCTGACGGGATGGTGTGATAGGAGATCACCAACTGAGCTGATGGCATGCATGAAGGATCGCGTACTCTGGAGAAGCATAATAGCCAACGCCAGTCGGCACGGCACATGATGATGATGATGAGCTCTTCTCATACATTCTTCATTAGTTATTTTTGCTGTCCAGGGGATTCGCAACATTCTTCTAATAAACCACATTTCTGCTGCTTCCAATGATTTTTGTGCAGACTTGCCTATTGTCCATGATTCACTTCCATATAACAAAATAGGTTCAATATAGCATTTTAGGACTCGTTTTCTAACATTCATTGATAAAGATGTGTTAGCTAATATGTTTCTCATTCTCTGAAATGCAGTCTTTGCTTGGTCTATTCTGTTCCTAATTTCTGTTCTGCATTTCCCATCTGAAGTTATTACTGCTTCAAGGTATTTGAATTTATGCACCTGCTTTAGAATAGTTCCATTTAATTTAATACTGCATGCTGGTGGATTCTGTTTCTTAGATATAACCATAGTCTCTGTCTTTTTTATGTTCAAAGCAAGGCCTTTCTGTTCACTTTCTTTGGCGACTTTATCCAAGAGATTTTGCAGGTGTTGTTGGTTCTCAGCTATTAGTACTGTGTCGTCAGCATACCGAAGGTTGTTAATATTGTATCCTCCAATTTTTATGCCTGGTTCTGTGATGATTGTTCTTAGAATATTCTCGCTATACAGAGAAAAAAGGTCTGGAGATAGTACAAATCCTTGTCGCACTTCTTGTTTTATAGGTTCATCATATGAGATAATAAAATTTTTAAAAAGTTAAGTATTACTTGAAAGAATAAAACATTCTGGCAGCTCTTCACAACTTCATTTCAAGTAAGGGAAGTAACATGCAACAAATCATGTACAGTACTGTTAACATTTGACTGATCACATTTGTTTTCCTATTCTTTCAAATAATATTCACCCTGATTCTGTGCTATCAGTGCCAAACATGGACACTCACCAAATACCACGACAGAAAGATAACAACATGTGAGACGAAATCCTTATGAAAAATGATAAATGAGACAAAAAGGGATCAAGTACAAAATAAAATAATCTGGAAAATGATGGGAACAACACTTGTCCAGGACTACATCGAAAATCCGAGTTAAGTGGTTCAGACATTTGATACACATGAATCCTGAACAACCAGTGGCACAGGCATGCAACCAGAAAACATCTGGATACTGGGCACGAGGACGACCAAGGAAAAAGTGGATAGATGGGGGTGAAAGACACACTGAGGAAACATAACATGACAGCTACCCTGACCTCTCACCCTGCTCTGGTCCGATAAGCAGACAGATAAGAAGTTTTCCTACTCTTTGTTCAGCATTGAAAAAATGTTGAAAGAAAGGTGTGAATGAATGTAAAAATCCAATATAAAAATGGATTTTTTAAAAACAATACTTAATATATTTTTTTTTAGCCTTACCTTTAAAGGTCACACTGCTGCAGTCTCTTTGGCTATGCAAAACTTCCTTTCTCCACGCAACCTCAAATATCACTTTCTGAAGGCACATTATCTACAAGGTAACACACAATTTGGATTAGCAATACCTAAAAACAGAAGCAATGGAAACAATGAGATACAACATTTGAAAAACCAGAAACACTGTATATGTTTACTCAGATTCTGCTTTTCTTTCTGAATTATCAGATTATGCTTTTTGATTTAGTGTTTGGATGAAAAAAAAAGAGATCACTGCCATCTCAGTAGAACTAAGAAAAAGCTGGAAATTCATGAATGGCTAACAAGGATATGATCCTGCTAACAAGAACTAAAGGCATTTGATGTACATAAAAACTACAGCCAAAATTGAAGGATTTGTTTAGTTTTCATATGGTCTAATTTTGGTATTATGTGTATAGCTTTGGATCTATGCAGTCTAATCTTGGTATTGTGTGTATAGCTTTGGATCTATACAATCTAATCTTGGTATTGTGTGTATAGCTTTGGGTCTAAGCAATCTAATCTTGGTATTGTGTGTATAGCTTTGGGTCTATGCAGTCTAATTTTAGTAATGTGTGTATAGCTTTGGATCTATGCAATCTAATCTTGGTATTGTGTGTATAGCTTTGGGCCTAAGCAATCTAATCTTGGTATTGTGTGTATAGCTTTGGATCTATCCAATCTAATCTTGGTATTGTGTGTATAGCTTTGGGTCTATGCAATCTAATCTTGGTATTGTGTGTATAGCTTTGGGTCTATGCAGTCTAATCTTGGTATTGTGTGTACAGCTTTGGGTCTATGCAATCTAATCTTGGTATTGTGTGTACAGCTTTGGGTCTATGCAGTCTAATCTTGGTATTGTGTGCATAGCTTTGGGTCTATGCAGTCTAATCTTGGTATTGTGTGTATAGCTTTGGGTCTAAGCAATCTAATCTTGGTATTGTGTGTATAGCTTTTGGTCTAACCAATCTAATCTTGGTACTGCATAGATGGTTCAGGTCAAGTCACCAATTGTCCCATATTATATTGGACAATCTTGCATTCTAAGGACTTGTCCCTGGAATCAAATCACATGTCAGGACTCTAAATGTCCATTACTTTAAAATATTGTCCCATACTGCCTCATTTACCCTCTCTTACCCCCACATGCTCAGAAATATAGGGAATTTCAGTGTGTGTGTGGACAGGCCATGGAGGAATTTTGTGCTACAGCTAGGAAGAGTGCATCACACTCTCAAATTCACAATAGGACACCATAATCTCGTTGGCTTTGCTTGCCTCTCAGTCTCCCTCCCCCTTTTTCTCCTTTTACTCCCCCTCCCTCTTATGTGGGGCGGGGGGGTGTTCCTGTATTTGAACTAAGAGAAGACGATCAGCTTTGTTTAGGGCCCATGCTGACTATAATCTTGATACTGTGTGGGTGGTATACAAGGGGTCTGTGGATTCCAATCCTGATGTTATGTAGACAGTTACTATTGGTAGACATGGAAACAACAGACCAGACATTCATGTGTCATCATCATCATCATGTGCCGTGCCGACTGGCGTTGGCTATTATGCTTCTCCAGAGTACACGATCCTTCATGCAGGCCATCAGTTCAGTTGGTGATCTCCTCTCACACCATCCCGTCAGACTGTCCAGTATCATTTCTCTTGGTCTTCCTCTTGATCTTCTTCCTTTTATTTTTCCTGTTGTTATAATATTTTCAATGCCCCCTCGTCTCATTGCATGTCCTATGAAAGTACATTGTCTCTCTCTCTTATCTTTTTGACAAGTTTTTTTTGTCTCTCCAGCTCTTCTCATACATTCTTCATTAGTTATTTTTGCTGTTCAGGGGATTCGCAACATTCTTCTAATAAACCACATTTCTGCTGCTTCCAATGATTTTTGTGCAGACCTACTTATTGTCCATGATTCACTTCCATATAACAAGATAGGTTCAATATAGCATTTTTGGGACTCGTGTTGATTCATGTGTGGATATGGCAAAAATATAAATCAGAACAAAGAAGCTGAGTACGTGTACAAGGTCAAATTTTGGACTAATTGAAATAACTGAAAGAAAAAAAAATTATTTTAGTATAGTTCATTCCTTGTCACTCTAAGTGGAGTCAGTTACTTAAAAAAAAAAAACAGAAAAAAAACTTCTAAATACATGGGCTCAATGCAGGGCCGTCTTAACTGTAAGGGGGGGGGGGCATTGGACAAAATAATGCACTGGGCCTCCATCATTCCTCTCTAACCTATGCAAGTCTTGTATTGTCTTGTCCTTCCTAATTTACTGTTAGGTGTAGAGGTGAAGTGCAATTGTCTCCCAGTGGCTCGCATGTTGGCTTCGTACATTGAGATGTTCAGGGAATCTGCTATACCATCGGTCCATCGTTTGCATGGGTGGCCCTTTCTTCTACCTTTGTGTGGTCTGTAAAACATTGCTCTCTGTGGTACACGTTCTATTGGTAGTCGTGACACATGACCGAACCATTTTATTTGCTTTTTTTTTATATCGTTCAGAACGGGTTTAACTCCTACTTTATTTCTAATGACATCATTTCTGAGTCTGTCAAATCTTGATATTCCAAGAATTCTTCTCAAGAATCTCATTTCAGTTGCAATTTTCCTTTTGTCTTTTGCTGTCAGCGTTCATGCTCGGCATTGGTAGCACAATTAATGTTAGGAATTCACAGATTTTCATGGGCTAGTTTGGCCCCATGCACCTAGGCACTGCTCAGGTGGGCCCATGCGTTAAAGGCGGCATTGGTTCTATGTAAACGTGAGTGCCCGAGTCGCGAAACGGTTAGTGCACAAGTCTCCCAAAATGAGGTCACTGGTTTAAGACTGGCCAGTGGCGCCCCACCAACTCCTCTGAAGAAATGGCCATCACGAAGCAACTGCTTATGAAGCTGGGGAAATGTATGCAGCCTGGAGTGAAGCCAAGCATGCCACTCTCTTGTATGACGACTGCTCGTATCCCACAGTTGTCTCTATGTACATTTACGTACATGCACAAATTATTATACGATTATACTGATGTACAAATTCATGTAGTGTGTTATAAAATTACTACAAGGTATAATTTTATACATGATGTATATTCATACTTCATTTCAAATAAGCCAATACAACATATTTAATATGGTCAAAATAAATCCGAGTGTTAAACTTACATTAGTCCAAGTAAAGTCCACCAAAGGGCGCCGAAGACAAAAAATGTCCTTGACATTTGACCCTAACAACTCTTGCGAGCGTAAGAGATTTGCTAGACTTCCCCCACACCCAATGATCTTCATGTTGGAGTTGAAGACTAGGCAAAAGGGAAATAACTGGAATATAAGAAACGTGCAACAATGAGTTGAACATCAATTAGAAAACAATTAGATAATTGCAAGGTTATTCCAATATCTCTAACGAAGATTTTTGTTTACTGTTGTAAGTTAATATGTGTTGCTGAAGGTTTGTTCCGCCATTTATACAGTCTTCTTTTGAACAGATATTCATTCACGTATGAAGTGTTTGAATGCCCTTTGAAGTCTGTTTATGTTCCAGACAACAGAATGAATGTATTTTTCTAAGTTTGGTAACGTTTAAAACAACGAAAGAAAGAACAAACTATAGTCTTACCTTTGGTTAGACAATCAGGGCATTGTCGTAAACCCCACTACTTTATTTCCCTAAATTTATTTCAGCTTTTTACTAACTTGTTACCTTAAAATTCTGCTAATATAACTTGACATACCAAATTTAAGAAAACTCCAGCCCTTTCCCGACAACGTAACAAAGCTCTCAACAATGAACAGTTGTAAAATCTCGCTGCTTATTTAAGATTTTTTAAAACACGGCCTGAACATCGATTAAAGGTAATGTTACAGTGCAACTTCTCCAAAATTAGAAAAGGTCATTTAATTTCGCGCTCTCTCTCTCCCTTTCTCTCTCTCTCTCTCTCTCTCTCTCACCTTCTCTTCTCTGTACGACTATTTTCTTGCTCTTTTTATTTTCCAGGAAAAAAAATATGTACTCGCACAGGAAACCTGCCACTTCTGTAAATAGTGGAAAATCGCGCCACAGGCTACCTTTCATCTGGTCCTCTGAATGGAATTTTGGAAACCGGTGTGAATCTATCTATCTATCTATCTATCTATCTATCTATCTATCTATCTATCTATCTATCTATCTGTCTGTCTGTCTGTCTGTCTGTCTGTCTGTCTGTCTATCTATCTATCTATGCATCACCTCCTTCTCATTGAGCCTGTCCACACCCTCCTAGCGACGGCCCTGGATGAGACTTTCACACACGGATGGGGGCGGGGGTGAAACATAAACAACTGCCTTAGAACATCAATCGAGAATTTATGCAAATGATCATGCGCGCTTACTGTATGCCGCTTTCCATAAACTAGTTCATGAATAACCATGAGGTTAAGAAATGAAGCTTTCGTGTATTATTCCGCCAATCTGTTGCATTAAACACGTGGCCTATTTATTCGGAGCTCTGCTGAAGGTCAACAAAATCTAATTTGTTTCACGTGTACGGGACTAAATCTAAAAGGAGCCGCAATCTGTCGTTTTGCCGAGCCAGAACCCTCGGAACTAAACCTCTAAATTAAATCACTGGAATTAAACCCCTAAACAAAACCCTTGGAATTAAACGCCTAAACGAAACCCTTGGAATTAAACCCCTAAACAAAAACCTTGGAATTAAACGCCTAAACGAAACCCTTGGAATTAAACCCATAAACAAACCCTTGGAATTAAACTCCTAAACAAAACCCTTGTAATTAAACGCCTAAACGAACCCTTGGAATTAAACCTCTAAACAAAACTCTTGGAATTAAACCCCTAAACAAAACCCTTGGAATTAAACGCCTAAACGAAACCATTGGAATTAAACGCCTAAACAAACCCTTGGAATTAAACCCCTAAACAAAACCCTTGGAATTAAACGCCTAAACCAAACCCTTGGAATTAAACCCCTAAACAAAACCCTTGGAATTAAACTCCTAAACGAAACCCTTGGAATTAATTAAACTCCTAAACGAAACCCTTGGAACTAAAGTCCTAAACGAAACCCTCGGTATTAAACTCCTAAACGAAACCCTTGGAATTAAACTCCTAAACGAAACCCTTGGAATTAAACCCATAAACGAAACCCTTGGAATTAAACCCATAAACGAAACCCTTGGAATTAAACTCCTAAACAAAACCTTTTGAATTAAACTCGTAAACGAAACCCTTGGAATTAAACCTCTAAACGAAACCCTTGGAATTAAACTCCTAAACGAAACCCTTGGAATTAAACTCCTAAACGAAACCCTTGGAATTAATTAAACTCCTAAACGAAAACCCTTGGAACTAAAGTCCTAAACGAAACCCTTGGTATTAAACTCCTAAACGAAACCCTTGGAACTAAACCCCTAAACGAAACCCTTGAATTAAAATATTTACCGCCGCTCATTTCTCCCCCATCATATCCACCCACCCCCCCCCCCCTTTTTTTTTCCCCTGATATCATTGTAACCGCCCCTACTCCTTATCACTCCATAAAATATGTCAGTTCTAATAGTCCCTAGTTTATGTGGGAGATGGGGTGTTTTTACTTTTAGTTTATCCAGAAGGGACCGCCGTCGAAGAGAATCATAATAAATACGAGGGGAAGTGGTTAAGTAACTCGCAAATGCCTGTTACAAAAAAAACAAAACTAAATGTGATTTTAATTTGAAAACTTTTAATTTTTGAACCTGCATTATTCCCCTATTTCCCAACGTAATCGCCACCAACATTTGATACATTTGTTCCATCGTGTAATCAGTGATGCAATACCCATGGCGTAAAAATCGGGAGTCTGAATACTGAACCATTTTTTAAAAACTTCTGTTCACCTCTTCTATTACTCTGAATAAGCATAATTGTCATGGGAGCTATAACAGTGGTTTCCCGTTGCCTTCTGTCGGTTTGTGTATGAACTCTCCGCTAGCCTTTGGACTCCCTGTCCTACACGCAAGGCAGCAGGAGCGAGAGGTTTTAAGGCGCCTCTTACCCGCCTGGTATTGCCTTCACTGACGGGATGGTGTGAGAGGAGATCACCAACTGAGCTGATGGTTTGCGTGAAGGATCGTTTACTCTGGACAAGCATAATAGCCAACGCCAGTCGGCACGGCACATGATGATGATGATGATTCCACCTGTTCGTCACTCGAGAATCTTCTCCCGCCAAAGTGGTTTTCAATGGACCAAAAAGGTGAAAATCACTTGGAGCTAAGTCAGGACTATAGGGTGGATGTTACTCGTCTATCAGCTCTGATAATCTCATTCACACGTTGCACAGTCGCTTCTATTGCAATCTGAACAGGACGGCCAAGTCGGAATTTGTCAACAATTTCGGTGCGTCCCTGAGAAAATTCTTTTACCCGGTTATAGACCGCTTTACGTGATAAACACTTTTCAGCATAAACTGTAATCATTTCCTTATGAATGTCCTCAACTGAATGATGTCCTTTAGCCTACAAAAATCGCACTACACATCTATGTTCTTCTTTGGCACACACTAACAGTTTGGTAGCCATTTTGTTATTGCTTTGCTTTGCGCACGTAACTCCCAGCGCTCCCTACATACAACTATTATAAAGTTGTATGATGGTACTATCTAAGGATATATTTAAACACTACCTGATAACTGCCACTGATAAAATATTTCAATTTGCGAGTTACTTAGTGACTTCCCCTCGTATATAGTAGACAAAATGTTCATTAGGTGTGGCTTGTAGCATACAGTATGTGCTAGTGTAAGTTTGTTTCCCCTCTTGTGTAGAACTAAACATGAGTTTTTAACCAGCCTGACTGAAGCATGCAGATAAGCAATAGGCTTCAGCGAGAAAGTGCCTAGGAGGGATTTTCCAGTCATGGTCTCTGGTGGAACCCCTGCAGATCCGTTACGAAACCCTGGGGCTCCAGGGAACCCGGTTTAAGAAACCTGGCGTAAGCGAAGACATAATGTTGAGACAAAGAGAAAATAAAACTGTGGCGGTGCTGTAACTTCTGACGGGTGTAGTTCCTGCACTGGCGCTGTGTGTGTGTGGGAGAGAGGAGAGAGAAAAAGAGAGAGAAAGATAGAGAGAGAGAAAGAGAGAGAGAGAGAGAGAGAGAGAGAGAACTAACTGTATTTTGAAATCGTCAAGACTAGAGCACTAAAAAGAAAAATGAAAAAGATAAATGTCAATCTATTAGAAACCTTTTCTACTGTTTAGGAAAAAAAAACCCCACAGTATTTATTTACAAAGGCTGAAGGGAAACGTCCATTATTATCAGAATGTAACGAATACTGTGAAAACAAGGGACAGAAGAAATTGAAGGACCACACCCAATCTTTCGAGAGGAGCCTGCACATGATGATGATGATGATTCCACCTGTTCGTCACTCGAGAATCTTCTCCCGCCAAAGTGGTTTTCAATGGACCAAAAAGGTGAAAATCACTTGGAGCTAAGTCAGGACTATAGGGTGGATGTTACTCGTCTATCAGCTCTGATAATCTCATTCACACGTTGCACAGTCGCTTCTATTGCAATCTGAACAGGACGGCCAAGTCGGAATTTGTCAACAATTTCGGTGCGTCCCTGAGAAAATTCTTTTACCCGGTTATAGACCGCTTTACGTGATAAACACTTTTCAGCATAAACTGTAATCATTTCCTTATGAATGTCCTCAACTGAATGATGTCCTTTAGCCTACAAAAATCGCACTACACATCTATGTTCTTCTTTGGCACACACTAACAGTTTGGTAGCCATTTTGTTATTGCTTTGCTTTGCGCACGTAACTCCCAGCGCTCCCTACATACAACTATTATAAAGTTGTATGATGGTACTATCTAAGGATATATTTAAACACTACCTGATAACTGCCACTGATAAAATATTTCAATTTGCGAGTTACTTAGTGACTTCCCCTCGTATATAGTAGACAAAATGTTCATTAGGTGTGGCTTGTAGCATACAGTATGTGCTAGTGTAAGTTTGTTTCCCCTCTTGTGTAGAACTAAACATGAGTTTTTAACCAGCCTGACTGAAGCATGCAGATAAGCAATAGGCTTCAGCGAGAAAGTGCCTAGGAGGGATTTTCCAGTCATGGTCTCTGGTGGAACCCCTGCAGATCCGTTACGAAACCCTGGGGCTCCAGGGAACCCGGTTTAAGAAACCTGGCGTAAGCGAAGACATAATGTTGAGACAAAGAGAAAATAAAACTGTGGCGGTGCTGTAACTTCTGACGGGTGTAGTTCCTGCACTGGCGCTGTGTGTGTGTGGGAGAGAGGAGAGAGAAAAAGAGAGAGAAAGATAGAGAGAGAGAAAGAGAGAGAGAGAGAGAGAGAGAGAGAGAGAACTAACTGTATTTTGAAATCGTCAAGACTAGAGCACTAAAAAGAAAAATGAAAAAGATAAATGTCAATCTATTAGAAACCTTTTCTACTGTTTAGGAAAAAAAAACCCCACAGTATTTATTTACAAAGGCTGAAGGGAAACGTCCATTATTATCAGAATGTAACGAATACTGTGAAAACAAGGGACAGAAGAAATTGAAGGACCACACCCAATCTTTCGAGAGGAGCCTGCACATGATGATGATGACGATGATGATGATGATGATGATGATAATGATGATGATACAGAAGCATCACATAAAGAGGAGGACAGGGGGTGATGGAAAGTTAGAGCTGGCTCCAGGGAAAAATGGAATTTAAAGTCAAATACATGCACAGCATATCAAGCCTCATCACAGAGTCAACAAACGCATAGAAATTTTGACCTTCGTCTAAGGTTTTAAAATGTCATACCCGTTCTCCAGCTATCTGATCTTTCGTATAAATTTATACTTAATGCCGATCCCCTTCTTTTGTGTGCCTGACAAAATATGAAAACCTTCACTCGAACTTTATATTTCATGACACACTTTGAAAAGAGACGAATAACAAAGATGGCTGGGTGTAAATGAGGATCTACAGAACAGAAATACAGGAAAGTGTGTGATGCGGTTATACAATATGCTGAACGGCAAACGAAGGAAGGAAAGGTGAGAAAATGCAAAAAAGGCGGTGTATGTTACATACAAACCATATGATCTGAATTTGCCCCTTCTACATTCCATTTCCTTTCGCTTTTTCCCCCCTATACTTTCAGCCCAAGCATTCTTTGACCGTCTATATACGTAAGCATATTTTTCACTCAGAGAAAACTTCTACCAGGGCATCTTACGTACGACCGAGAGGCCTACAGGGGAGCTGTTAGGGATGCGAAGTTCAGTAAGGGACATGCAAACGTCTGAACGAAGATTTTTGACGGAAGACTCCTGACTGATATATGATTTTCTTTGTTCATTTCTTGTATTGCACTGACCCAAGAGAAAGTACTTTCTGCTGAAATATCGGTTTTATTAATGTTCTTTCATAGCGTTTTTTAATCCATTCCTTTATTTCCTCGCTTTGCATTTTCAGCTAAGTAGCTTTCATTTATCTCTGACTCACTAGTTCTCATATTCCACTTTACAATCTTCCCTTTTCAACCTAGACCGTCCCGAATACTCCCCCCCCCCCCCCCCCCCAATAAACTCATCACCCAAAAACGATTTTCACTTTTATAATTATGTCACACTCATGCACAAAAAATATATGCCACCCATACACAGTAGACAAAATGTTCATTAGGTGTGGCTTGTAGCATACAGTATGTGCTAGTGTAAGTTTGTTTCCCCTCTTGTGTAGAACTAAACATGAGTTTTTAACCAGCCTGACTGAAGCATGCAGATAAGCAATAGGCTTCAGCGAGAAAGTGCCTAGGAGGGATTTTCCAGTCATGGTCTCTGGTGGAACCCCTGCAGATCCGTTACGAAACCCTGGGGCTCCAGGGAACCCGGTTTAAGAAACCTGGCGTAAGCGAAGACATAATGTTGAGACAAAGAGAAAATAAAACTGTGGCGGTGCTGTAACTTCTGACGGGTGTAGTTCCTGCACTGGCGCTGTGTGTGTGTGGGAGAGAGGAGAGAGAAAAAGAGAGAGAAAGATAGAGAGAGAGAGAGAGAGAGAGAGAGAGAGAGAGAGAGAGAGAGAACTAACTGTATTTTGAAATCGTCAAGACTAGAGCACTAAAAAGAAAAATGAAAAAGATAAATGTCAATCTATTAGAAACCTTTTCTACTGTTTAGGAAAAAAAAACCCCACAGTATTTATTTACAAAGGCTGAAGGGAAACGTCCATTATTATCAGAATGTAACGAATACTGTGAAAACAAGGGACAGAAGAAATTGAAGGACCACACCCAATCTTTCGAGAGGAGCCTGCACATGATGATGATGACGATGATGATGATGATGATGATGATAATGATGATGATACAGAAGCATCACATAAAGAGGAGGACAGGGGGTGATGGAAAGTTAGAGCTGGCTCCAGGGAAAAATGGAATTTAAAGTCAAATACATGCACAGCATATCAAGCCTCATCACAGAGTCAACAAACGCATAGAAATTTTGACCTTCGTCTAAGGTTTTAAAATGTCATACCCGTTCTCCAGCTATCTGATCTTTCGTATAAATTTATACTTAATGCCGATCCCCTTCTTTTGTGTGCCTGACAAAATATGAAAACCTTCACTCGAACTTTATATTTCATGACACACTTTGAAAAGAGACGAATAACAAAGATGGCTGGGTGTAAATGAGGATCTACAGAACAGAAATACAGGAAAGTGTGTGATGCGGTTATACAAATATGCTGAACGGCAAACGAAGGAAGGAAAGGTGAGAAAATGCAAAAAAGGCGGTGTATGTTACATACAAACCATATGATCTGAATTTGCCCCTTCTACATTCCATTTCCTTTCGCTTTTTCCCCCCTATACTTTCAGCCCAAGCATTCTTTGACCGTCTATATACGTAAGCATATTTTTCACTCAGAGAAAACTTCTACCAGGGCATCTTACGTACGACCGAGAGGCCTACAGGGGAGCTGTTAGGGATGCGAAGTTCAGTAAGGGACATGCAAACGTCTGAACGAAGATTTTTGACGGAAGACTCCTGACTGATATATGATTTTCTTTGTTCATTTCTTGTATTGCACTGACCCAAGAGAAAGTACTTTCTGCTGAAATATCGGTTTTATTAATGTTCTTTCATAGCGTTTTTTAATCCATTCCTTTATTTCCTCGCTTTGCATTTTCAGCTAAGTAGCTTTCATTTATCTCTGACTCACTAGTTCTCATATTCCACTTTACAATCTTCCCTTTTCAACCTAGACCGTCCCGAATACTCCCCCCCCCCCCCCCCCCCCAATAAACTCATCACCCAAAAACGATTTTCACTTTTATAATTATGTCACACTCATGCACAAAAAATATATGCCACCCATACACAGTAAAATATGTGTCACACTCATACACAATAAAATGTTATGTCACACTCATACACAATAAAACATATGCTACACTCATACACAATAAAATATATGTCACACTCATATACAATAAAATATATGCCACATTCATACACAATAAAATGTTATGTCACACTCATACACAAAAATATATGCCACCCATACACAATAAAATATATGTCACACTCATATACAATAAAATATATGCCACATTCATACACAATAGAACATATGCCCCACTCATACACAATAAAATATATGCCACACTCATACACAATATATTCTACACTCATACACAATAAAATATGTGTTACACTCAGACACAATAAAGTGTATGTCATACTCATACACAATATATTCTACACTCATACAGAATAAAACAGGCCACACTCGTACACAATATATTCTACACTCATACAGAATAAAACAGGCCACACTCATACACAATATATTCTACACTCATACAGAATAAAACAGGCCACACTCGTACACAATATATTCTACACTCATACAGAATAAAACAGGCCACACTCGTACACAATATATTCTACACTCATACAGAATAAAACAGGCCACACTCGTACACAATATATTCTACACTCATACAGAATAAAACAGGCCACACTCGTACACAATATATTCTACACTCATACAGAATAAAACAGGCCACACTCGTACACAATATATTCTACACTCATACAGAATAAAACAGGCCACACTCGTACACAATATATTCTACACTCATACAGAATAAAACAGGCCACACTCGTACACAATATATTCTACACTCATACAGAATAAAACAGGCCACACTCATACACAATATATTCTACACTCATACAGAATAAAACAGACCACACTCGTACACAATATATTCTACACTCATACAGAGTAAAACAGGCCACACTCGTACACAATATATTCTACACTCATACAGAGTAAAACAGGCCACACTCGTACACAATATATTCTACACTCATACAGAATAAAACAGGCCACACTCATACACAATATATTCTACACTCATACAGAATAAAACAGGCCACACTCGTACACAACATATTCTACACTCATACAGAATAAAACAGGCCACACTCGTACACAATATATTCTACACTCATACAGAATAAAACAGGCCACACTCATACACAACATATTCTACACTCATACAGAATAAAACAGGCCACACTCATACACAATATATTCTACACTCATACAGAATAAAACAGGCCACACTCATACACAACATATTCTACACTCATACAGAATAAAACAGGCCACACTCGTACACAATCTTCATGAGAACACAACCTAAGCTCATCATCCTTGGTTCTTTCCTGCACAATGTCTCTTCCTCTGAATGGAATTGTTTCCTTTTATTCAGATATTATAAACATCGGTGACTTTACAAAAAGTGCAAAAGAGTGCTCATTTGACAAAGCTAAAAAATGGAAATGTGACGATTACTAGATAACAGCAGTTTTCGTGCAGACGTCAGGCGCATTTTTTATGTGACAAATCCACCTTTTTTTTTTCGTTTCGCTCAATCATGGTCATTAAGAATTCAGATTTATTCATTTTCGTTACAAACAGCAAAATGAAATGGGCGTTTGAGTCCTTTCCTGTTTCTAATAAGAACTAAGATTAGTTTATGGATCGAAGGGCGCAGGGAACGAAGAAAAAAAAAGAAAATAGGAATTAGTAAGAGAGTCTGCATTTCACAATTTATCTTTCCATACGAGATGTTACTGAAGACGACCCAGAATGAATTGAATGGATAAGTGGAACGATAAAAGTATTTCGGATGCTCGGCTCCATCAAGAAAAGAAAGTTATCTTGTTTTGATCTTGTAAACAATATGATTTTTCTTGGAAAAATAAGAAGAGGGCGGTCAGGAAATTATGGATTTTCTAAACACAACAGTCATTGAGGAAGGCATCTTGACTAGATTATAATACGTTTTTCAGACTGGCTATCGAGAGAGCAACGTGCTAAGAAGGACCAGTGATGCAGAGCTATTATTAACGGCAGTCCTTACTCCCACTTAACAAAGACTAGCCGTCAGCTTCTTCACGTGGAGTTTCCAGTGAGTTGATTTAATGAAATGCTCAGTTACACAATGAGGACGTCACATATCCTGTATGTTACACACTTGACATGGACCCAGGTAGATATCTCACGCACTTAGTTTAGCAATAGACACAACATGATACCAACGTCATCGATCTAGTTATTTATGTGAATTTAATGGCGGTTCCGGATGATGATGTAGTTCAATTATGGATGAAATACATCGTTAAATATCAAACTACTGGTGGGCGGACACAAATATCAAGTTCTGGTGCCATGTTCCGACAGCCAACTGGAACCTACCAGCAAACAAAACACAGACTCCGGACATTATTCTACTGCTGTGTTAAGCCTCTGCGAGTTTCCGTAACGATATCTTTTTCTCCCATCTGGAGTCGCCTCTAGATAGGTCCCAGGATAAGGTTGTTAGCCTTATGCCCAAAAAGAGGCAGACCGCGTGAAACTCTGAAGATGACATTGTTAAGAGAGGCCAAATTAACAGGCATAAAATCCCTTGATGAGGTTGAAAGACTCGCCGAAGACAGGAAAAATTGGCGAACTACCTTGCGAGCCCTATGTGACGTTTAACGGCACTGGAAGGATATAAGATAGAGGATGTTAAGCCTAGGGGAGTACCAGTGAAAAAATCCTCACTAGTCTGCCTGCCTGCCTGCCTCAGTATGACATAAATCGGCCGCAAGAACAGTACTACATCCACATCCTCATGACAGTTAACTAAAACCAAGACTAAGGGGGGGGGGGAATAGCTTCCTTACTTTTCCGACCAACACTAAGTCCGTCCCACAAATCCCATGAACGTATTGCACGCCCAAAACAGGTTTAAAAAACCGGGGCCAATAGCCTCTATAGCCCGAGTATATAAACAAACTAAGTGGCGTTAACTTTACATGAGTTTGTGCGGAGTTGCGTACCCTGAGAACATAAACCACCCATATAAATAAACTCTAGAGACCATACTAAAAGCTATTTTTATTGCAGTCGTCATTTCTCTTATTAAGTAGACTCGTTAGCACATGGCTGACAATGCTCTGGGAACACCAGCAGTGACGAAATAATCATCAACCAGGTATCTAGGCTAAACTTAAGGCCCCTAGCTCTCTGTGAGTTACACTGCCAAATCCTATTATCACCGTATGACCTGATTCCATGCTAGTTGTGATCTTTACTTCTGTTACTATACAGACTAAACATACCGGACATGTCACTGTCTTTGGACCTAACTATAGCCCTCTATACTTTAGATTGTTCAGCCTAGGGGCTAGTCTGCCCATAAACGCCGGCATGATCTGCTTGCCTCTGCTCGTGCAGCTGTGCCACGTCGTGAAAAGCTATCACTATTCCCACTGCGGTAGCTGAGAGGCTTAAAATGTGCACAAGTGTTAGAACCAAAGGCCTTCTTATAAGAATAAGGCAGCAGTGTCTGTGACTTCCAGACTTTTCGTTGTACGTGCTTTTACAACTGAGCGTTCAGTAGCTTGTCTCAATCACAAGCTTTGACCTTATTACCCGTTGCTATTTTTATTTTCCTTTCATCATTTATTGATGAGCTGCTTTCTTCATATTTCATTAACTAACAGATCAGCGTTGTGTTCGCTTCATTAAAATATAATGATATAACTTAATCGCATAATTTACTGAAACAATCTCTGTTGCTAGCCCAGCTTCTCACAGGTTTGGTTAGGAGCACAGAAATTGGGCTACTAGAGTTACTTCTCTTCTAACACGATCAAAATTGCTGGACAAAACAAAAAAACTGTCGCCGAACAGATGAAAGCACAAATAACATGAATCTCCCTAATAGTTAAAAAAAACTTTTCCCCCTTTATCTTACTTCGTCCATACAAACCATCCATTTATATAGCCTCTCTCTCTCTCTCTCTCTCTCTCTCTCTCTCTCTCTCTCTGTCTCTGTCTCTGTCTTCCAAAACCTAGACTTGATCTTTACAAGAAAAGCTTTAGTTATTCTGCTGCTCATCTTTGGAATACCCTCCCATCCTATATAAAAAATATAAATTATACTCCTTCCTACAACTGCAAGCTTTCCCAATATCTATTTGATGTCGACTACATGCCTCCATGAATTATAAAATTTAAAAGTTATCTTAAACTGCTCTTACAGACATCGAATACAATTAATTGTTTTCTGAATAGTCCCGAAAATTTTGTTTAGTAGATAGTCATTTATAATGTATGTAGTTACTTCTGTACTGAGTGAATGTTTAAGTGCGAAACGTAAATGTTATATTTTATTTGATGTCTCTCAGCTTCAATGTTAGTTATGTTTGTTACATGAACAGCATATTTGTAGAATGTCTGGAATAGAGTGAAAGATGTATGATAAAGGGCAAAATGTCAGACGGGCCTGCGTGCCCAATTCTTAACCCTTTTGAAATAAAGATCAATCAATCAATCAATCAATCAATCTCTCCCTCCCTCTCACTCCCCCTTCCTCTTCCTCCATCCCCAACCCCCTCCTTACCGTCATCACTCAATGACGTTTCTTTTTTCTTCATTGATTAAGTTGATAGACCGGAGAATTTTCCATGACTGCCTTGTCTTGTCTTGTATTGTCTTGTCCTTCCTCATTTACTGTTAGGTGTAAAGGTGAAATGCAATTGTCTCCCAGTGGCTCGCCTGTTGGCTTCGTACATTGAGATGTTCAGGGACTCTGCTATACCATCGGTTCATCGTTTGCATGGGCGGCCCCTTCCTCTGCCTTTGTGTGGTCTGTAAACCATTGCTCTCTGTGGTACACGTTCTGCTGGTAGTCGTGATACATGACCAAACCATTTTATTTGCTGTTTTTGAATATAGTTCAGAACGGGTTCAACTCCTACTTTATTTCTAATGACATCATTTCTGATTCTGTCCATTCTTGATATTCCAACAATTCTTAAGAATCTCATTTCAGTTATTGCAGTTTTCCTTTTGTCTTTTGCTGTCAGCGTCCATGCCTGGCTGGGTAGCACAAAGTTAGTATGAAGATTGTCTTATAGACAGTTCTTTTGATTTCCAGAGAGACATGTTTGTTGTTTAGTATGGGAGCCATTTGCCCGATAAATTGGTTCGCTTTGATACATCTGTTTTCGATCTCTATGTCTATTTTTCCTTTTGTTGAGAAATTTGAAATGCGTTACTTGCTTCATAGTATGGTTTTCCAGTGTATTGTTTATTGGTGTGTCGACTCTTGCGATGGTCATGATTTCTGTTTTTCCATGATTATTGTTGGTAATTGGGAGACTTTCATAACTGAGTTAGTAGATTTGAGACTTTCGTTATTAAGTTAGTAAATGGTTATTAAGTTGTTAGATTTGAGATTTTCTATTTTTATTATTGATTAAGTACAGTGGTACTCAGCTCATGGCCCACAGGTCACATGTGGAAATGAGTAATTATCGTCATAATCATGTCTTTGTGATTTTGTAATTTACTCTGGATATTCGAACCCTAAGAAAGTGAAATATTTTCACATTTTAGCTATCAAGTGAAATACTGTCCTCAGACTGTAATTAACAAGATTTTGCAAAGGCTAATTTACTTGGACCAAATCGGGAACAACTTTCAAACATTTATAGCAATTGCTTGTAAAAATCTATCTATCATTCTCATCACTTCTTTACTCCAAATTGTATAACTACGTTAGAGCACGGAAAATTCATTATTTTTACATCTTCTCCGAATATGCAGAGCAAATGATTAAATCACGAAAGATAATTTTTCGGAATTGGGTTTCAGATAACTTTCAGACATTTCTCACCTATTTTATTTACGTGTTCATTCACAGACAGTGGTAATGTTTTGTGTGTAGTTTAAGCTTAAAAAATAAACATCTTCATTCTTTTTCTAGGCATCTTGACGGGTTATAAATGGGTCCAGCCGTAGGAATTTTGCCTCCCCGTGTAGTAACATACTTTGCCGTCCCCGCAGTAACATACTTTGCCGTCCCATCCAATTCTCAAACTAACATTTAATTTTAAGACCGATTATGTTAAGTATGTTTCATCATTGTCTGACATGCAATTTATACATATCATTGATATCACTCTCATTTATGTATGCGAAAGCTGGAAAACAACTAAAGAAATAGACAACAAATGAAACATTTTCTTTTGAAAATAAATGCTTAAGGAAAATATTCGGCATTAAGTGGAACGAATTCAAGAACAATGCAGAGATAAGACAGATGACTGAACAACAACCAGTCTCATGGGTGATCAGGAAAAGGAGATGGACTTATGTTGGTCACGTGATGAGAAGAAACATTCAGAGAATCCCAAAACAAGCTTTATCAAGTGAAACACAACAGGCCAAGGAAAAAGAGGCAGACCAAGTGAAACTCTAAAGATAACATTGTTAAGAGAGGCCAAATTAGTAGGCATAAAATCCCTTGATGAGGTTGAAAGGCTCGCCGAAGACAGGAAAAATTGGCGAACTACCTTGCGAGCCCTATGTGACGTTTAAGGGAAAAATCATAAGATAAACTATAGATTTATTACAAAATGAGAAACAAAAGAAATTGGTGTAGATATATTACTTACATCATCATAATACCCATCACATGTAAGACGAAGTACTTTTATACCACAAACAATAGTTAGTATACATTTATTTTTTTAGCACAGACGACTTCACGTCATCTGCTCTTTTATTGTTTCAAGTAAATATCTAGCGTTTAAAAAGTTTCCTTGCTTTTATATTACATGTAGTAAAATCAGAAAGAGGTCAGCATAGTCTAAAGTTTGACCAATTTCATGGTCATCTGAGTCCTTCCAATCGAATTTCGCCCATTGTTAAATAAGTTTACTAGCAACATTAATTTCATTTAAGACAAAATGTCATATAACATGACAACACAAAAACTTTAAATCTTTGACTTTAAGGGCAAGTATTCCGGCTTCATATCTTGCCATTTTGTCTACTGCCTCACGTCATTAATTTCTATCAAAACATCGTAACATTCGTCAATAGTGTGGCAACATTGATAACTAAGACGAGAGAATGAGAACAACAAGGAATTTAACCGTGTTGAAGTCTCTAATGCGTTGTCAGAGTCTGAATGTTTCCATTTTCATTTTGGTCTAATGTACCACGTCAACAACCATACATGTTTGCGACTGGAATATTCATGACTGACAACTGTCTAAGAATTACATTCAGTTAACGTTGATGTGGTCTCTAAAGGAAATAAACCAAGAAAATGATTCAGATCACTTGGATCAGTATTAACAAACTGTTCAAAATGACTTACATTTGGAGTACAGTCGGTAACTATGCTATAAAATTTAGCTCTTTTTACCATGTGAAATAAGAAATAACATCTTGTTGGCAGAAATGCAGATGAAGCCACTGACATCAGTTATTGAGGAACGACGTGGCGATGATTGGGACATGTGCTCCGGATGACCGATGACTCACTACTAAAAATGCCTCTAAGATGGACACCACAGGGGAACAGAAGTAGACCAAAGGCGACATAAAGAAGAATAACAAGAAGAATGTTGAGCAGTAGAGGGCTCACCTGGGCACGAGCGGGAAAAAAACCAAATGACTGGCGTTTGTGGAAAACTCTTGCGGAAGCCCCATGTGCCTTGGGCACTTAAGATTCAGAGAGAGAGAGAGAGAGGAGAGAGAGAGAGAGAGAACATGAAACATTTTATAATGGCTTCAGAGAAGAGAGAAATCAATATGAATCCTTTTCCGAATCTAATGTTGGGCCAGTCCACGAATAAGTGTGATCAATAATAAACGTAAATGTGTTTTTAAAAATAATGTATTTTCATATGATTTTACTATTATTATTATTATTCAATTTTTCATCCATCTTTTTCTGTTTTTGCCGCCCCCGAAAACTTGTCGCCCCATGCAGATATACGTACTGCACTGTGGGTTCAGCGGCCCTGCTTTTTCTTCAAACGCCCGCCATGTTCAGAAAAATAAACTTTCAAGGGAAATAAGTCGAAAAATGTAAAAATAGTCACCTTAATATAATGTGCAGTTTTAAAGTGCTTTTACTCAACAAATTTCCTCTTTGGTGTTGCTTCTGAACTAAGCTTAAAGGAGGCAGCATATAAGACTTGTATATCATTTGGCTAGCAACGAGCAGCAAAGTTTAAAACTGACTTTCGAAAAGTTGAGCATTTCTGATTTAGTTGGCAGACTGGAGACATTTTCATTCATTAAGTTGGCAGACTGGAGACATTTTCATTCTTTAAGTTGGCAGATTGGAGACATTTTCATTCTTTAAGTTGGCAGACTGGAGACATTTTCATTCTTTAAGTTGGCAGACTGGAGACATTTTCATTCTTTAAGTTGGCAGGTTGGAGACATTTTCATTCATTAAGTTGGCAGGTTGGAGACATTTTCATTCATTAAGGTGGCAGATTGGAGACATTTTCATTCATTAAGTTGGCAGACTGGAGACATTTTCATTCATTAAGGTGGCAGATTGGAGACATTTTCATTCTTTACGTTGGTAGTTTGGAGACTTTTTATTGATTAAGATGGTAGATTGCAGACTTTCACTGTTTAACTTGATAAATAGAAGACTTTTTTTTTCGTTGATTAAGTTGGTAGTTTGGAGACTTTTTCATTGATTAAGATGGTAAGTTGGAGACTGTTTATCATTGATTAAGTTGGTAGGTTGGAGACTTTTTCACTGGCTAAATAAGTAGATCCTTCTCAATAATTAGAATTTTGCTTCGGAACTAGATTATTAGGACAAAAAAAATTACTGAGTTGGCTGTTAGATGAGTAAAACAAAACAGTTATGTATTACACTGGCTATTTGATGGGTAACAACACAGTAATATTACACTGGCTATTTGATGGGTAACAACACAGTAATATTACATTGGCTATTTGATGGGTAACAACACAGTAATATTACACTGGCTATTTGATGGGTAACAACACAGTAATATTACACTGGCTATTCAATATGTAATATAACACAGTTATATTACACTGCTATTTGGTATGTAACACAAAACAATCATACTGAACTGGCTATTTGATTGGTAACACAACATGGCTATATTACAATCCTAAACTATAAAATTTCCACCATCAGTATTCTCATTCATTAAAGTTGTTCCAGGGGAGGCAACTGACCTTGAAAAATGTGTCGCTCTTGACGGCTGGATAGCCTGCCAGGTGGATGCCATGGCCGCCCTTCTCTCCAGGGGGCGTGTAACCGATGTTGTCAAAATTTAATCTGAACGTCACGTGACACCCCTTGTCCGTGATGATCTCTTCCAGAATGCTGATTTCTACGTCAACCTTGTTTGAATAAAAGCATGAAAACATTCACCGAAACGAGGAACTAGATCTTTTCACTGACAAGCTGTCTTTGTGCAAGCGTGGTTGGGTGTAGGTGACATCAACAAATAGGTGAAAGTAAAGCCTTGGTCAGCTATAGTTCGCTGGCCCTGACAAATAACCCAAGCAAAGTTATTCTTAACTCTTTTGCTGCCTTGATAAAATTACTAGATGACACTCTAAATCAATTAGGGACTCATGCCAGTCCTCGAAATTGATAAGTTCATTCATTCAAGTGCCATGCCGCGTGGCGTAGACGATCACTTCTCTCACAATTCCTCTCTTTAGACTTGATTATGAGATCCGCCGGTGACTTTCTTCCTAGCCACACTGACAGCCCATCCAGTAACTTCTCTCTCTGTGTCTTCCTCTGTCTCTTCTTCCTTCAATATTTCCAGTTGCTACAGTGTGTTCCAATTTTCCTCTTCTCAGGAAATATCCTATAAATCTCGCTTGTCTGCTTCTGATCTTTGCTATAATTTGCTTTTTAAAACTCCAACCTCTCTTAAGACTTCTTCATTGGTTTTCTTGGCTGTCCATGGTACCTTCAACATCCTTCTTATAAACCACATCTCAATGGCCTCTATTTCTCGCTGTACTCTCTTATTCATAGACCATGCTTCACACCCATAAAACACAATTGGCTACTCAGAATCTTGTTTTTTTTAAATGAGTTAATGTTTATTATTCAAATATATATGACAATAATATATATTAGTATCATTGCTTTTACTATACTCACGTTAAAAAACATTTTGGCGCAGTGTATAAGCTGGCCAATGACGTAATGCGTGAAGCCGGTGCGCATGGAACGGTAGATGAGTATACAGCCGTTTCTGTCCTCAGACTGCACGATGAAAGATGGACTCTGAAACGTAATAAGAATATCGTGGAGTTATAAATAGAAATATATAGCACAGTTCTGAGGATCTAGTAGGCGGTGATTAACCCGTCCGAAGAACCTTCATTGTGTGAGACAGCGTTGACAACGGGCTTTATCACTTCTTAACTCTTTCATTCTTGAGTTATTTTCCATTTTCTGACAGAATAAATTTTGACGAGAAATTTTGGTAGAAAGAAAATGGGAGGAAGTTACTCTGTAACTTAAAAATATGAGCTGGGTTAGAAATGTGCTACTTTGCGTTTGATTTTGACTTTGTCAAAATATAGATCTGAGCTTTGATAGGCATAAGTGTCCAAGATCTACAAGCACCGCCAGTGTTGCTTTGGAGTGAAATAGTTAAGGCAATGATTCAACCAAACATCGGCCTCCCTACACTTCCTTGGCACTCTGTAATAAAGCGCAACAAAATCTTCGCACAAATATAGAATTCCATTCAACCTAGATTTGCTCCGGGGATCCCAGCTTGAGAACCACTGGCTTAGATCAGTGGTTCTCAAATATTTTCAGACTGTGAGACACTTGGCAGTGCAAATTTCTGCCTTGGCACTTTTGCTTTCTTCATGCCACACTCTAGCATAAATTAACTGTAAACGTATGGTATTTTATAGTTGCCGCTACACCGGTGTTTCCCAGGCTTGTTCGAGCTGCCATCCTATTTTTTCACAAGTCACATCTTCAAAGCACCCCTCCCAAATGTAGTACTCTTACATTAAACTAGGGTATGCATTGCACAACTAAAAACTTCAGCTAGCAAACCAATTTATTTAACAATATGAAGGAGTACGTTTATAACTCACCGACTGCATTATTTTCTTAACTTTCATTATGACGGATGAGTTTCATGGAGGGACACAAGTTGCTCAATATCAGGTTGAAAAATGCCAAATGGGAAGATATTACTGCCCCCTGTTTATTGCTTCGTTTTCCCTCAACGCCCCTCTACTGTCCCCTTGTCCTCCACTATCCCCCTTCTGACCCTTTTTCTTTCACCCACCCCCACCCCCATCCAAATCATTTTCAACGCCCACACGGAGCCTTCTCGCCCACTTTGGGAAACACTGCATTACACAGGCCACATTCAAATTCTATTACAATAAATAAAAGTATGGAAAGACATGACAAATGAAATAAATGAGAATGTTTTAAATTTTATTACACAAATGTCTTGTTATGGCGTAAAATACAGGCATGTTAAGAGACAGATGTTTTCTTTCTATAGGAAAGTACTGAGTAACTACACTTTATATAGGGGAGTACAGAATAAATACACTTTATATAATGGAGTACTGAATAAATGCACTTTATACGTATTTAAGCTATACAAAAGTAACGCTGCTGACAGATTTTACACGAATATTGCTGTATAAATAGGCAAAATTGCCTTGTAAAATTTCAACGAGAACAATTTTCTCCAAACAAATTTTGACGAAACATTTCTGCCTCTCTTGTGGCACATAGTTTCAGAAACGCTGGCTTAAAGAAAAAGAATTAGTGTCTGTGTGGGGGAGGGGTGAGTGGGAGAGAGAGAGAGAGAGAGAGAGAGAGAGAGAGAGACTATAATCTTAAAATGACGACTTCTGATAAAGCTAGCTCACACAAAAGCTTATTTTCAGCCCAAATATCCGTGCATATAACCAACCCAAGCCATATTAATCACCAAATATTTAAAAGGAATAACAATAAAATGATAGATTGTAAAAGGAGAAACTCTCTCGGGCGCCAAAAAAAAATATGTCTTGAAGAGAGAGAAAGATGTGATGTTCCAGAGATACAATTCAGGTATAAATTTGTGCAAAAACTTTTAACTCAACGAAGAACTATAGCATATCAGAATAGAACAAACAACAGCATATGCTATATATACTACTTGACTATCTTTACCAGTCGCATCGGCGAAAGCGTAGAGAAGATGTCATGAATCGGTAAACTTCATCGTTGAGATTGTTATTTTTAACAAACTAACTCTCAGTTCTTACCTGCATTTTTGGATGCGAGAATCTAATGGTTTCGTGCACGTTGTCGATTTCGTTCAAGAAATCTCTGTAGTTTCTGCCCGCTAGTCTGCAAAAGAAAGGAATACATTTTTAAAAAAAAATTTATCTTCGTCCTCAAGCATTTTCACATCTTACAAATCTTGCAAGAAAGTAATGGCCCCTTTTATGAACCGGATACCAGAGCTGTGAGATCGGTATAACATGTCCCTGAATTTCAACTCCTCTATCATTCTACTCTAATGCTCTCCTTGTTGTTTTTGTTAATGACCGTGATTCGCTCCCATATAGTAATACTGGCTAGAAATAGCATTTCAAGACCCTTTTCCTAATATTTATTGACAAAGATCGACTGTACAAAATAATTTTCCTTGTATGAAATGGTACCTTTGCTTAGCATTTTTTTTTCTGTCTATAGGCAAAGCTTATTCTCGGGATCGTTCAATAGTAGTTTCCTGTTGCAACAGCGAGAACATATGAGGCAACTACGATGTGGTTCCTGCGCGAAGAATGTTAAGAATACCTCGGACAGCTAAAATAACAGGCGAAGAATGTTAAGAATACATCGGACAGCTAAAATAACAGGCGAAGAATGTTAAGAATACCTCGGACAGCTAAAATAACACGTGAAGAATGTTAAGAATACTGTGAACGGCAAAATAACAAGTGGTGAATGTTAATAATACCGTGTACAGCTAAAATAACACGTTAAGAATGTTAAGAATACGGTGGTCAGCTAAAATAACAAGTTAAGAATGTTAAGAATACGGTGGTCAGCTAAAATAACAAGTGAATAATGTTAAGAATACGGTGAACGGCAAAAGAACAAGTGATTAATGTTAATAATACCGTATACAGCTAAAATAACAAGTTAATAATATTAAGAACACGGTTGGCAGCTAAAATAACAAGTGAAGAATGTTAAGAACACGGTGGTCAGCTAAAATAACAAGTGAATAATATTAAGAACACGGTTGGCAGCTAAAATAACAAGTGAAGAATGTTAAGAACACTGTGGGCAGCTAAAATAACAAGTGAATAATGTTAAGAACACGGTGGGCAGCTAAAATAACAAGTGAATAATGTTAAGAACACGGTGGGCAGCTAAAATAACAAGTGAATAATGTTAAGAACACGGTGGGCAGCTAAAATAGCAAGTGAATAATGTTAAGAACACGGCGGGCAGCTAAAATAACAAGTGAATAATGTTAAGAACACGGCGGGCAGCTAAAATAACAAGTGAATAATGTTAAGAACACGGCGGGCAGCTAAAATAACAAGTGAAGAATGCTTAAGAAAAGCCAGCGAGAAAAGAAGCTTAGTGAACACAACTAACAGGGAGACAGTTTAGGTTCACTTGTCATATAATGAGAAGAGGAGAAACTGAAAATACAGCGACAACGGGGAAAACTGGAGACAGGAAAGGAAGAGGTAGACCCAGCCAGAAAATCTTACGTGGCTGGACAAAATGACATGGGAGAACCACAGCAGAACTGTTAGATAACATGAAAGATCGGAAACTGTAGAGAGACGTGCTTGTCGACGCCTCCAGCAATGGCACATGATGATGAATGTTCTACAGTCCAGCTCCAGCTACCTCATTAAAAAATCCAGTTCCACCACATCCATTCTGCACTCCACCAAATATCGTTTCCAGCTCTGATCTCCATGAGTTCACATTCTGGTGGATATTCTAAAGAGTTTCAAATGGGAGACCAGGGGACAGACAAAATACCGATGCACTTATAGGCGGACATGTAACTAGTCCGACACATCTAGATGTGGAATTCAAAAGTTATAAGCACAAAAACCAAGTTAAGACTATTCAATTCAAATGTAAGATCCACCCTCATTTATGCATGCGAAAGCTGGAAAACAACTAAAGAAACCGACAAGAAATTAAACTCTTTTGAAAACAAATGCCTAAGGAAAATACTCGGCATCAAGTGGAACAAATTCAAGAACAATGCAGAGATAAGACAGATGACTGAACAACAACCATTCTCATGGGTGATCAGGAAAAGGAGATGGACATATGTTGGTCACTTGATGAGAAGAAATGGTCAGAGAATCCCAAAACAAGCTATCAAGTGGAACACAACAGGCCAAAAAAAAAAAAAAAAAGAGGCAGACCGCGTGGAGCTATGAAGAGGGCATTGTTAAGAGAGGCCAAATTAATAGGCATAAAATCCTTTGATGATGTTGAAAGACTCGTCGAAGACAGGAAAAATTGGCGAACTACTTTGCGAGCCCTATGTGACGTTTAACGGCACGGGAAGGATATAAGATATAAGAAGACATCTAGACTCCCTCGAAGGAAGACACATCAAAGCCGACTCGTTTATCTGATACGTCAATTTCATTAACTCTAAGCACACACCTGAGTATTTTATCGTAGGAAAACTTGCGACAGAAGTTGACGAAGCAAGTGCCAAAGTAATGCATAGTATCGTTGAGCTCCTGATCGCCTAGAACGGCGCATGTAGCTTTTGCCAAGTTAACCATCCACTCGTCTGGGTATGACTGTGAGAAAAACAAGCGGACAATTTAGTGGAAATAATGATTTCTCTGCACTCTCTCCATTTATATATATATAAGTCAGTCATTTGCGTGTCACATGCGGAACTTTGCCTCTGTGGATGATACACGTTTGGATGGAGGGGTGTACGACCTTGACTGAAGCGTCATCGTCCACGCGATTTTGTAGTTGGTTTCGGGGATGGGATTTTTATATATATATATATATATAAAAACATTGGCCTGGATCAGATGAAATAGGGGAACATGGCCGGCGATGTAGTGTCTTCGTTGTGCGTGTTAAGTATATTCTGCCGAACCCATCTCATGTGATGTAGATTATGTAGTTGTTAATGAATCTGTGATCTAGGATTCTTGTATTTACGTATCGATATGGAAATTCTGTGTATGATAACAGTGTGATCTATCGGTATATTGGATGGGCAACGTGGATGATTCGTTTTTTATGCTTGTCATGTAGACTGATCGTGTTCTGCATCAAGACATTTATATGGAGGTGTGTCGTATAGCTGCGGGGAATAAGTGCCATTGCACATTATATTAGTAGTGTAGGCACATTATATTAGTAGTGTAGGCACATTAGATTCGCAGTGTAGGCACATTAGATTCGTAGCGTAGGCACATTATATTCGTAGTGTAGGCACATTATATTCGTAGTGTAGGCTACGTAGAGGGCAAAGAAAGCCCGGGATCTCAGGTCCATTAGGTTTTCAATATGCAACATAAGAGGTCATTATCATATGATATCATGCTTAGTTATCCTGCATTGCATTGATATTGTTCATCCAAATATTTTTTTTTTCCTGTCACTGACGATTGCTTGAAGTATTTTGCTTGCATTGAAATTTTTCATCCAGTTGTTCGTCCAGTATGATGACACCTGTCTGGATGTCATGTTGTTAGCAGTGTCATTTGTATGTGCTGTTGTGACAGACAGTGAGGTTAAAATGCTGTGTCCTTAATTTCAGATTTGCTTATGTTGTACTGCATGTCAATGTATTGTTGTATTGATTGAATGCTTGAACAATACATTAAGGAGAGGATAACCTGGATTGGCAGTCTAATGTGGGGGGGGGGGTCTAGATTGGCCTCGAGTACGACAGTACATTGCCCTTATCGGTGTGTAACCAATCTTGAGAAAATATTCTTTCCACTAGCTTTAATGTAAACTTGCACCAAATAAGTTTTACAATTGGTGCCGGAAATTATTCTTCCATATGGTCATACTATGTGCTAAACTATTTCGTAAAATGCCGATACTACAACTTCATACTGTCATTATGACCAGAAATGGATATATGTTATAACATAACGACCTGTGACAAACCAGTCAAAGTGAATATACCATAGAACTGTAGCCGGAAGGGTTAAAAGGAAAGTCAATGTTAAAGTAAGGTACATAACTCTAAAAATTACACACCGGCTTTTGATAAATTCGTATTTTCTAAATTTCAAATGTTATTCATGTCCGTTGCGTGTGTATAATTCTAAGATGATTTTCAGCGTTTGAAATAGAATAAAAAATTAGTTGAAAAATGAAGATCAGAATGCTAGATGATGCATGAATGTTTTTCGTACTTAAAAGCTAAGATTCATTTCTTGAAAAAAAAACACTTACCATTGGAATATTCTCCATTTAAAGATGGAGAATGTAAAATGAGAATGTAAAATATATCATTTGGTTTAAACTGACACTATACCTGTAAAATGATGAAGTCTATGAAAAAAATAAACGCTCCCAGTATAGTTTGTACCATTGCTTAGAATAAAAAATTTTAAACTATCATGCAAGGTAAAAATATCACCACTACCACCACCACCACCACCACCACCACCACCACCATCATCATCATCATCATCATCGTCGTCGTCATCATCATCGCCTTTTGAGAGCATAGGTCACGGATAAAGGGTCTCCAGTCATCCCTGTTCTTGAAATTATTCTCTGCTTCCTTCCACGTGTATCCCTTGTCTCTGAGCACTGTCATAATTTCTCTTCTCCAAGTAAGTCCAGGTCTTCCTTGTTTTCTATTTCCATAGCGTAATTTGTGGGGGAAAACTGCATCAAAAGTGGTCATTTTCAAGCTGTTACGGCAGTGGGCTCAGCTGTAAGCAGTAGCCCCTCTTTAAAATAATGGATATTTGAGTGTAGACTATGACACAGAAACATGAACTGCGGTGTGAATTGAGTCGGCGGGAGAGATGAGAAAACGACTTTATCAAACTTCACCCAGTTGAGACACACCAACTGACCTTGTGTGGGATAAATATGACGTTTGGGATCCCAGCCTCTTCTAGGACCTCAGCCCAGAAGTCCATGCCGTAATCCTGCTTGATGCAGAACTGAATGCTCTCGAACAACATCCCGTACATCGTGCCCCGGGCCCGTCGTCGACTGGATCCACTCGGTGTCTGGGTCAAGAAAAGTGTGGGGAAAACATCAAATATACTGTGTGTGCTAGTACAAAACATTAGATACGCTTTGTGTGCTAGTATAAAACATCAAATATACTTTGTGTGCTAGTATAAAAACATCAAATATACTGTGTGTGCTAGTATAAAAATGTGAAACATGCTGTGTATGCAAGTATAAAAACATGAAATATACTGTGTGTGCAAGTTTAAAAATAAAAGACAAACTGTGTGTGGAAGTATAAAAAACATCACATATGCCGCGTATGCAACATTAAATGTACTGTTTATGCAAGTGTATAAACATTAAACTATTCTCAATGCGAATGTTCCAAAAAGCAATAAAAACATCAGACATACTCGCTTTGCAGAAACAGTGTAGAGAAACTAAGTATAATGTGCGTGCAAGTGTATAAACACCAGATACACTTTGTAACAAGTGAGGAAAAAAACGTCAAATCTATACTGAAAATTCAACCACCTCTCACCCGGCGGGGATGTCTGCGTATCCTAATCACGCTGAGGTTTTCCGGTGAGAAAGTCCAACTCTGGACTGGATGGGCGACCACCTCTCACCCGGCGGTGATACACGGGTATCTCAAAACACGTCGAGGTTTTCCGGTGAGAAAGTCCAACTCTGACCTGGGTGGGCTAACGCCTCTCACCCAGCGGGGATGCACTGATATTCCAAACACATCGAGGTCTTCCGGTGAGAAAGTCCAACCCTAGACCAAACTGGTGCAATGAAAACCACGGTGTCACGCAATCCCGCTTCTGAGACCCACCAAGAATACAGGCTAAAGCACTGTGATACTCTGAACCCCTTGTGGTCCTTTCGTGGAACTCGTGTGGTCTATTTTGGACCACACAGGGGACCACGGGACCTAACGAGGACCACATGCGTGAATTCAGTAGGTTCACAGTGCGGTTTTTGGTGGTAGAAGTGAACGAAGAAGAAGAAGAAGAAGAAGTATACTGAAAATTCATATGTAAAAACATATATATACTGTATATACATATGTAAAAACATCAGATATATATATTGTATATATATGTAAAAACTCCAAATGTATGTTGAATATACATATGTAAAAACATCAAATATATACTGAATATACATATGCAAAAACATCAAATATATACTGAATATACAAGACGTTGACTGGAATATTGAAGGGCCACAATAGAGACACAAAATTAAAATCCAAATGCACGTATATAAGTGGAGCCTGTAAGATGTACTACGGAGCCGCTGTATCATCAGGTTTAGAATTCGTAATATACGATACAGAAATGAAGAGTATGCTAAACTCCCTTCAGACTAAAAGTTCTGTTGAACCAGAAGAATATCTGACGACAAGAAAACGAGACGTTATTTAAAGCTTTTTTTTCATCTTTGTTTTGCTGTAAAGTACAAAAATTTAAAGATATTAAAATCAACGGAAAATGTTGAATATGATATATTTTAGAAATGTATATGTTGTGTGAAACATAATGAAATGATTAAAATGCTTGAAGACATCAATATAGACGGCAAAGACCTGAGGATTGTAAAACATCTATACTGGCAGCAAGAAGCAGCAGTTCGAGTTGAAAATAGAACTGGAAAATATCAACCTATAAAACAAGGGGTGCGACAAGGATGTGTACTATCTCCAGACCTTTTTTCTCTGTATAGCGAGAATATTCTAAGAACAATCATCACAGAACCAGGCATAAAAATTGGAGGATACAATATTAACAACCTTCGGTATGCTGACGACACAGTACTGATAGCTGAGAACCAACAAGACCTGCAAAATCTCTTCCATAAAGTCGCCAAAGAAAGTGAACAGAAAGGCCTTACTTTGAACATCAAAATGACAGAGACTATGGTTATATCTAAGAAACAGAAACCCCCAGCATGCAGTATAAAATTAAACGGAACTATTCTAAAGCAGGTGCAGAAATTCAAATACCTTGGAGCAGTAATAACTTCAGATGGGAAATGCAGAACAGAAATTAGGAACAGAATAGGCCAAGCAAAGACTGCATTTCAGACAATGAGAAACATATTAGCTAACACATCTTTATCAATGAATGTTAGAAAACGAGTCCTAAAATGCTATATTGAACCTATCTTGTTATATGGAAGTGAATCATGGACAATAGGCAAGTCTGCACAAAAATCATTGGAAGCAGCATAAATGTGGTTTATTAGAAGAATGTTGCGAATCCCCTGGACAGCAAAACTAACTAATGAAGAATGTAGGAGAAGAGCTGGAGAGACAAAAAACCTTGTCAAAAAGATAAGAGAGAGACAATGTACTTTCATAGGACATGCAATGAGAAGAGGGGGCAATGAAAATATTATAACAACAGGAAAAATAGAAGGAAGAAGATCAAGAGGAAGACCAAGAGAAATGATACTGGACGAGATGGTGGGAGAGGAGATCACCAACTGAACTGATGGCCTGCATGAAGGATCGGGTACTCTGGAGAAGAATAATAGCCAACGCCAGTCGGCATGGCACATGATGGTGATGATGATGTGTTGTGTACAAGTCACGTGATTTATTAGTTTGTCCGCTTGTTTGGATATCTCCCGAATTTGAAACCATAAAGAACCATCAGGGTACTTTTATTGGACTCATGTATTCAAAATTATCATATGACATTTTAAAAATTATCATTATTATTATTATTATTATTAAACGGGGGAAGTCATCCTATCGCTTGCACACCTTTTCTTTCTCCCAGCCGTGTCAGATGTTCAGAGACAACAAACTTTAGGGAACTCAACCATTTCTACAACCAAACGACAACAAAGTACCGTCTCTTCACGAACGTCCTCTAAATGCAAACTCTAAATATGGGCAGAAGGTTGACGAGGTTGACATTTTAAAAAATGGCGAACTACAAAGCGAGCTCTAGGTGATGTTTGATGGCACGAGAAGGATGTACGAAGATGTAAGAAGTCCAGCCACAGCTAGTGGTCTAATACGATGCTAGAAAGGTACAGTCGATCTCACACAAGTGACTTTCAGACTTGTAATCACGTCTAACGAAAGTTTTTTTTAAGACCAGACATCAGCGATTTTCAAGTTAGACACGCCGCGTGCAAGTCAGTATTGTATCACTACGCGCTAGGTCAGCTGGTTCAAAAACAGCGTGTTGCTCTGACGAATGTGTTCAGGGCGACGGGTCAAAGTAGCGACACACGGAATGTGTTAGTTTGTAATATGTTTGACCCCTTGCGTGGCTTTATCGATTACCCGCCCCCACCCCCGCCCGCGTGTGCACGCGTTTCCAAGCATGTCTTAATTCTATCTCATCATTACAAGGTGCCACGTTCCGGGGGGGGGGGGGTTGACAGTCTCACTTCTCCATAGATTTCGGTCCTTGATATTTTCCATTATCTCAGTTGGTGACTTTCTATTGTGCCATCCAGTTAGACTGTCCGGGAGTTTTTGTTTATGTTTGGTCTCTTCCACTGTCTCTCTTTCCATCTATCTTTCTTGTTAGATGTTTTCAACCCGGCTGGAACAACCTCATGTCTCATTCATTTATTTACATGTTCCTTCCGGAACTTTGCCTCCCTAACAGCTCTCCTGTAGGCCTCTCGGTTGAGAGCAAGATGGCTTGCTGCTGATGCATCCATTTGCAGATCATCAACGATGTCTTGCAGCCATCTTCGCTCTGGTCTTCGTCTCTCTTTTTACCATTATGCACCCTTCCAAGACGGTTTTCTCTAGATTATCATGACGTTGAATGTGTCCAAAATATTTAAGTTTCTCTCTTTAATTCTCTTTACTAGCCAGCCTTCTTCAATATTAAGTTCTTGTAGCATGGATATATTTGTTCTTTTTTGTGTCCATGATATTTGATGAACTCTTCTGTAGCATTTACATTCAAAGGCATTTATGTGTTTCTCAGCTGTTTTGTTAAGTGTCCACGTCTCACAGTCATATGTTGCGATGGGAAAGATGCACGCCCTTAAAAATCTTATTTTTGTGGTTCTGTCTGTTCCTCTCCACAGATTATTTGTTATTTTACTTTCTTAAGAGCGATAGATGTCCTCCTTTTAATTTCCCTCATTGTATCTCCATTATTAGTTAGCAGCGATCCAAGATATTCAAAACTCTCCACTTCTTCCAAATTTTCCTCATTGATACATATTTCAGCTGCTTCATTTGTTTTGTCATTTGTCATCAATTTAATTTTCTTCGCATTAAGATAGAGGTTTTGCTCTTCACTGTTTTTACGGATGGACATAATTAGTTTTTCCATTCCTTTTTGTGTTGTGGACAGTAATACTGTGTCATCAGCATATCTAATCTCTGGTATTTCATAACCTCCAATTGTTATGACTTTGTAATATTCTATGTCTACATCTTCTCTAGCATTCCTCATTATATTTTCAGTGTACAAGTTAAATAAGTAAGGCAACAATATGCACCCCTGACGGACTCCTTGTCTGGACCAAGAAAACAGTACAAATTATCAAGCACACTCCTACCATGCATGTAAATCTAAAACAAATTTACCGTGTATGCAAGTGTAAAAACATCAAATAAACCATGCATCATCATCATCATCATCATCGTCGTCGTCGTCGTCATCATCATCATCATCATCAATCAGGTGCCGTGCCGACTGGCGTTGGTTATTATGCATCTCCAGAGTACACGATCCTTCATGCAGGCCATAAGCTCAGTTGGTGATCTCTCACACCATCTCGTCAGACTTTCCAGTATCATTTATCTCGGTCTTTCCCTAGCTCTTCTTCTCTATGTGTCAGTGCCCCCTCTTCTCATTACATGTCCTATGAAAGTGCATTGTCTCTCTCTCTTATTATTTTATTTATTTTTTTTTGGACAAGATTTTTTGTCTCTCCAGCTCTTCTCATACATTCTTCATTAGTTATTTTTGCTGTCCAGGGAATTCGCAACATTCTTCTAATAAACCACATTTCTGCTGCTTCCAAAGACTTTTTTTGCAGACCTGGCTATTGTCCATAATTCACTTCCATATAACAAGGTAGGTTCAATACAGCATTTTAGGACTTGTTTTCTAACATTCAATGATAAAGATGTGTTGCATAATATGTATGCATGTATGCACGTGTAAAAAGCACCCAATAAATATACTGTGTATGCAAGTGTAAAAAAACATTAAATATACCATGTATGCATATGTAAAAAAAAGCATCAAATATACGGTCTATGCAAGAGTAAAAGTGGCGCTGGTGTTTTAAATACCTGGTTCGAACTTCTGTTTGATTATGGTCAAGTCACCACGAACATCTCCGTGCAGACTCCTCTACATGAATATTCAGAGAAAATTTTACGGCGTGGTACTGCTTATAACGAGATCTGGAGAACTTTCAAGGGGTATATGTGGCATATCCTTCACGGAACTTTTCTCTCATGACAACCAATCCGAAAAGGGTCTTGTTGTCAAACCAGGATGTCTGCTTCACTGAGTTCCCGCTTATTAGAGCGTTACCCTCCTGGCTAGACGGTTGTTCGTCCTATCAGACTCCACGGTTCAAGTCCCAGTTAATTCTCTTGCTATTTTTTTTTCTGTAAAATCTAAACTGATTTGTCTTAAGATTTTCTTTTGAAGCCTTAATATACAGCTTGTCACTCGCATCACTTAAAGTGATTGTAGTATCCACAATCTATCACACTTACAGAGTTTGTAATATCCACAATCTATCACACTTACAGTATTTCTAATATCCACAATCTACTACACTTAACAGTATTTGTTTTATCCACAACCTCTCACACTTATAGTGTTTGTAATATCCACAATCTATAGCCTGCTCATCAATCCGTTTCTCGTTTTTTCCATGAACCATAACTTTTATATGATTTATGTAACCTTAAAGCAGGGATTCTTATCCTCTGATCGCGCGGGGGGGGGGGGGGTGGAGAGTATAAAATGTGTTTTTAGAAACGTAACATTAAAAAAAAATATCGAATTGTAAATAAACCATACTACTTTATAGTTACAAGCGCTGACGGTCATGTTTCTCCATGTAACTCGGTCTTTGATATTTTCCATCAGCTCAGCTGATGACTTTAGATTGTACCATCGGCTCAGTTGATGACTTTTTATTGTACCATCGAATAAGACTGTCCATGACACCCCTGTCTCTTTTTACCCCCCCCCCCCTTTCCAACATCTCATTATAGGCGTGTGTTCTGTGAAAAATGATTGTCGCCTTGTTACGGATGAAGTAATTTCCGGCTGCATTTGCTTGTGTTAAACATTTCATGGTTGCCATCTTAGCTGCCCATGAACCCCTTAACATTATTCTAAGAAACAACATATCTGCTGCCACTAGTGATCTTTGCATCGATTTAAAAATAACAACATGAACTGTTGACGCTAAATGTTGGTTCACACAAAAAAATCAATGAGAAAATTAATATCCACGAAGCTGACGAAGACTGCGACACCGCATTAGATGAATACTACATAACCTGTGATTAAAGACCAGTGACCAATGATAGCACGTAATCAGTTTTTCAGACGCCAGATTGTAAACGTCTCCATAAAGCTTAATTTTATACCACACTGGTAGAAAGACCGTATATGTTACGCATCAACGCGTTAATTCAGATCAATACAATTGAGCAGAAGGTGTTTTGCTATAACTTTGCACGGAAAACAGATTTCTGCAATCGCTGCTATTGTAATATCTTCATGTAATTGAGAACTAGATAGTCTTTGCGATTTCTTTCCTGTTTCAAATATTTGTTGTGCTCCGTTCTTGCCCGGGGAACGACTAAGCGATATTCGACTTCCTTGCCATATGTCCTCTAACATCTCCTTGACTCGCCATCTCTGAAGCATCCTTTGTCTTTGCCATCAAAGTTTCAATATCAGAAACTGGTGAACTGAACGTTTTGTCTATAGTACAAGTGTACCCACATGAAGAAAAAAGTCAGGGTGGGGGTAATATCTGGTGAATGTGGTGGTCATGGTATCGGACCATCCCTCCCAGTCCATCAGTTTGGACAGTTTGCATTCAAGTACTGAAGAACAACGAAACACTTGTATGGCGGGTCATGATCTTGTTGAAGAACTACACATGGCTTAAACTCTTCTAAATAAGGGACGACGTCAAGCCTCAGCCTGTTCAGGTAAACATTTGCTAAAATTGTCTGCTCTGTATAAAAAGAAAAAAAAAAGGTCCAATAACCTTTTCTGTAGTAATACTTTCACACCTGGGTTAATTTCCATGCTTTGCCAGAATATATTTTGATGAGAAATTTTGATAGAAAGAAAACAGAAGAAAGAAAGTTCTCTATACTGTAAAAAAATAGGGGTTGTATTAGAAATAGGCCACTTTAAAATTTATTTAGACTTTACCTAAATATCGCATTGAGCATTGATTGAAAAAGCTGTGCACAGTCTACCACACTGCTAGTGTTGTTTTGTAGGGAAAGAGCAAAACTGCACAGAACATTCACTTTTGGGATGACTTGAGTGACAGCAACAGAAAAATGTACAGAAAAATACAACTCTAAACATTGGCCAACGTTCATGTTTCTATCTGGCATACTTTTTTAAGATGTGATTTGTTTTCTTAATCAGGAAAGGACTTTATGATCCACAATGAATATCCATCATACATGAGGCGGAATACGACATTTACAACCACATTCTGGTATGAGTAGCAGCTTTATAAGCAGCCTACTTTACTATAGAAAAAAAATCCATCACTTCTATAAGGGCCAGCTATGTAGTACCATAACGTCCTGAAACCAGGTGCAGCGTTTTGAGCTTTGATTGTGTCTGGACTAGTCTTGCTTTGCTGACTCTAACGATGCTGGCATTATGAGCACGTATCTCACAGATATAGAGCTTTTTAATTAACGAAATTAACACGAGGAAGATCTCTGACAGCTAAGCTCCCATTTTTTTTTGGGGGGGGGGGGGAGGTATTTGTCTATTTTGTCATTTCTTTTGATCTTAACAAAGGCATTTTGACGAAATGTTGAATTTCTGGACTATGCGTTTTTCATGCTCATCTTTTCGTTTACTCATGTCCCGGACTCTTTTCCTCCCTCTGTTTATGTTATACATGTATATGTACGCATATATGTGAATGTATACGTGTGTTTGTATATATATATATGGTATGTATAAGTTTATATATGATTGTATATTTATACGTATTTGTACACATATATAGCACTCGTCTAGCAACCGAATGGTCGAGGGTTCGAATCCCCAGCTGAGCGAGATTTTTTTTTCTGACTAATACGGTCCCGCAACATATGCCTGTGAGACCTGGACACTTAACAAAACAGCTGAGAAACACATAAATGCCTTTGAATCTAAATGCTACAGAAGAGCTCTCCAAATATCGTGGACACAAAAAATAACAACTTTATCTATACTACAAGAGCTTAATATTGAAGAAGGCTGGCTAGTAAAGAGGATTAAAGAGAGAAAACTTAAATATTCTGGACACATTAAACGTCATGATAATTTAGAGAAGACCGTATTGGAAGGATACATAATGGGAAAAAGAAAAAGAGGAAGACCAAAACGAAGATGGCTGCAAGACATTGTTGACGATCTGCAAATGGGTGCATCAGCAGCAGGCCATCTTGCTCAGAGGCCTACAGGAGTGCTGTTTGGGAGGCAACATTCCGCAAGGGACATGCAAATAAATGAATGAATGAATACGGCCTCGGGGTTCACCCAGCCTCTAAAAATGAGTACCAGAGAAATCTGAGAAGGTAAAGCGGCCAGGCGTGATACTGACCATATCACACTTTCATGTGCCGAAGGTCATGGAAAATACGGGCCTAACACCGTATTCCCCAGTATACATTAATGGCATGGAAACGGGAATTTACCATTACCTATTTGTATACTTATCAGCATATATCTGCGTAAAGAAAAAAAGTATAGGTATATCATCATCATCATCATCATCAGGTGCCGTGCCGACTGCCGTTGGCTATTATGCTTCTCCAGAGTACCCGATCCTTCATGCAGGCCATCAGTTCAGTTGGTGATCTCCTCTCACACCATCCCGTCAGACTGTCCAGTATCATTTCTCTTGGTCTTCCTCTTGATCTTCTTCCTTCTATTTTTCCTGTTGTTATAATATTTTCAATGCCCCCTCTTCTCATTGCATGTCCTATGAAAGTACATTGTCTCTCTCTTATCTTTCTGACAATGTTTTTTGTCTCTCCAGCTCTTCTCATACATTCTTCATTAGTTATTTTTGTTGTCCAGGGGATTCGCAACATTCTTCTAATAAACCACATTTCTGCTGCTTCCAATGATTTTTGTGCAGACTTGCCTATTGTCCATGATTCACTTCCATATAACAAGATAGGTTCAATATAGCATTATAGGACTCGTTTTCTAACATTCATTGATAACGATGTGTTAGCTAATATGTTTCTCATTCTCTGAAATGCAGTCTTTGCTTGGCCTATTCTGTTCCTAATTTCTGTTTTGCATTTCCCATCTGAAGTTATTACTGCTCCAAGGTATTTGAATTTCTGCACCTGCTTTAGAATGGTTCCGTTTAATTGAGTACTGCATGCTGGTGGAATCTGTTTCTTAGATATAACCATAGTCTCTGTATAGGTATATGCATTGCGAAAATCTAAATAGTTTAATCTATAGAATGATTTGATTGTTGTATTTCTCATATTGCTTTACTTCAAAACTGTTAGGTTATAATGAATGTGAGAATGTATTATAAGTTCATTGCATGTAGTTACATAAGTCAGATCGTGGAACGTATGGACAAGAGATGTTTTTTTTCTATTTATTTCCAGAACCTAATGCTGAATGTCTGTGACAGAGTGAAAGTTGTTGTATAAAGGGCAAATGTAAGGCTGGGCCAGCGTGCCCAATTCTTAACCCTTTGAAAATAAAGATTGCTCCTGCTGTGAAGGTTAAAGATTGCTCCTTCTGTGAAGGTTAAAGATTGTTCGTTCTGTTGCTACATATTGTATAGTAGTGGGTCCGTTCTGTGAGACGATTTTATGCTTACCGCGACAATTACTAACATACACGTAAGAAATGTCTCTGCTAGTTAGAAACTCGAACAGGACGACCCTAGCTTCGAAGTCTCACTCACAAAATGTGGAACAGCAACGTGGACTAGTCACAAATATCAGTTGTTGAAATAATATCAGGACGGTTTATAATGTGTGGAACCAGAGGGTGATGATGCCGACGATGACGATGGATGGATGGATGGATGGATGGATGGATGGATGGATGGAAAAAGCTGTAAAGTAATTATTAACTGAAACTGTTCATGTTGACGAGCCGAACACAAAATCTCCATGACTCAGTCTGATAGACAGGAACCTTCATATCCCAGGAGAACATAGCTCAGTCTGATAGACAAGAACCTTCACATCTAAGGAGAACATAGCTCAGTATGATAGACAGGAACCTTCACATCTAAGGAGAACATGGCTCAGTATGATAGATAGGATCCTTCACATCCCAGGAGAACATGGCTCAATATGATAGATAGGATCCTTCACATCCGAGGAGAACATGGCTCAATATGATAGATAGGATCCTTCACATCCCAGGAGAATATGGCTCAGTATGATAGATTGTATCCTTCACATCCCAGGAGAACATGGCTCATTATGATAGATAGGATCCTTCACATCCCAGGAGAACATGGCTCAGTATGATAGACAGGATCCTTCACATCCCAGGAGAACATGGCTCATTATGATAGATAGGATCCTTCAAATCCCAGGAGAATATGGCTCAGTATGATAGATTGTATCCTTCACATCCCAGGAGAACATGGCTCAGTATGAGAGATAGGATCCTTCACATCCCAGGAGAGCATGGCTCATTATGATAGATAGGATCCTTCACATCCTAGGAGAACATGGCTCATTATGATAGATAGGATCATTCACATCCTAGGAGAACATGGCTCATTATGATAGATAGGATCTTTCACATCCTAGGAGAACATGGCTCATTATGATAGATAGGATCCTTCACATCCCAGGAGAACATGGCTCATTATGATAGATAGGATCCTTCACATCCCAGGAGAACATGGCTCAGTATGATAGACAGGATCCTTCACATCCCAGGAAAACATGGCTCATTATGATAGATAGGATCCTTCAAATCCCAGGAGAATATGGCTCAGTATGATAGATTGTATCCTTCACATCCCAGGAGAACATGGCTCAGTATGAGAGATAGGATCCTTCACATCCCAGGAGAACATGGCTCATTATGATAGATAGGATCCTTCACATCCTAGGAGAACATGGCTCATTATGATAGATAGGATCCTTCACATCCCAGGAGAACATCAAGTGACGACAACATCATTCGTGACTTCCATTCTAGTCGACAATTTTTAGTTCAGTTTCTCCGACATAACGAAAACCAACAAAAGCGTCTGTCTGTCTCAAGAGTTTCACACGTTAACGTCTCCCTCGCACACATCACGCAGTCATTGACTACACCAGTCTCCCAAGAGACTTCAGCGCTCCCAGGTGCGCCACAGTTGCACGCGGTAGTTTACATTGTCTCTCGGGGCCCCATTATTGACAGGACAAAAATAGTATAAACAGTTATATACCTCGCTACCACGTGTTGGGGTTTTACACCCTGGGCCACACGTATACTTTTCTAGTTCGTTCATTTTGTGGAAATAAATCATACACCTCCGTCTACTCTCAACTAGCACTAGTAACCAGTTTTACCTCAGTCGTTATCACCACAATTATCTTTCACGTCTCAGTTATCGTGAGGTTTTGTTATTCTCCACCGGAAAATATAAATTTTCCCCGTGATACTAATGAGCAAAATGCAAACTCTGGTGGAATCAGGCGTTCGCTTTTAAGCTTGTTTACAAATTCGCTAGTTCTCCAACTACAGTCACTTGGCGACAGACTAAAAGGATTCTTCATGTCCGCTCCCAGACTCTTCGTTATCTAGCTTTATATTTGCAGTTCTGACGTGGTGACTTTTCACACAACTCAGACGTAAATATCGTGTAATCCGCTGTGTCAATTTTGTTCAGTTCCTGCCATGATAATGATCAGCAAAGAGACTTTCAAACATACTCTCCGCCAATCTTGGATAATTTCCATCCAGCCCGCATTAGAAAGCACATAAGAGAGAGAGAGAGAGAGAGAGAGAGAGAGAGAGAGGAAAGCAGTCTTTGTTGTAGCACGACTATGTAACATTATCATCATCGTTATTATCATGTGTCTCTTTTCACTGTCGCCATGGAGACACCAGAACAAGAATCATAAGCCCCAAGTTATCTGCTTCCCCCTATAACCTTAAACGTGCTAAACAAAGAAATTGTGATCTTAAAATGACTACAATATTTCTATTTATATATATAATAATCGATCAATTTTTTAAAAAGATTTTATAATGAGGGTGTGAAAATAGCTATATAGATTTACCTACTTTATATTGTTCAATGTTTGAACAATATCTCTTTCTCCCTCTCTCTCCCTCTCTCTCTCTCTCTCTCTCTCATCCCTCCACTGCCCAAGACGCTTGGGGCTTGTGGGAGTAAGAGACTTTCTTTATTTAGATTGTAGAGTGTGCCAGCAGGTTTAAATATATGTAGCTCACCTTATCTACATGTACCTAACTAGCTTCTCTCTCTCTCTCTCTCTCTCTCTCTCTCTCTGAACTTTTAGGTGCCCGAGGCACATGGGGCTTCCGCAAAGGTTTTCCACAAACGCTTGTCTTTGGCCTTTTCTCCGCTCTTGCCCAGGTGAGCCCCTTATTACTCATCTTCTCTGTTATTCTTCTCCATGTTTCCTTTGGTCTACCCTTAGCCCTTTTCCTTTTAGATGTCCATTTCAGTGCCATTTTTAATAATGAGTCACCAGTTATCCTAAGCATGTGACCCAACCATCGCCAACTTATCTAACATCAGTCATTTGCATGTCCCTTGCGGAACTTTGCTTCCCTAACAGCTCTCTTGTAGGCGTCTCGGTTGTAAGCAATATGCCTTGCTGCTGATGCATCCATTTTGCAGATTATCAAGGATGTCTTGCAGCCATCTTCGCCTTGGTCTTCCTCTCTTTCTTTTCCCCATTATGTACCATTCTAAGACGTTCTTCTCTAAATTCTCATGACGTTTAGTGTGTTCAAAATATTTAAGTTGTCTCTGTTTAATCCTCTTTACTAGCCAGCCTTCTTCATATTAAGTTCTTGTACTATGGATATATTTGTTCCTTTTTGTGTATATGATATTTGATGAACTCTTCTGTAGCATTTACATTCAAAGGTATTTATATGTTTCTCAGCTGTTTTGTTAAGTGTCTAGGCCTCACAGGCATATGTTGCGATGGGAAGGATGCATGTCCTTAAAAATCTTTTTTTTTTTGTAGTTCTGTCTGTTCCTCTACACAGCTTATTTAGTTGTTTTACTTTTTGAAGAGAGACAAAAAATATTGTCCAAAAAAAAATAAGAGAGAGACAATGTACCTGCATAGGACATGCAATGAGAAGAGAGGGCATTGAAAATATTATAACAACAGGAAAAATAGAAAAAAGAATATCAAGAGAAAGACCAAGAGAAATGATACTGGAAAGTCTGACGGGATGGTGTGAGAGGAGATCACCAAATGAGCTGATGGCCTGCATGAAGGATCGTGTACTCTAGAGAAGCATAATAGCCAACGCCAGTCGGCACGGGACCTGATGATGATGATGATGATTTTTTGAAGAGCAATAGATGCCCTCCTTTTTATTTTCCTCATGGTATCTCCATTATTAGTTAGTAATGATCCAAGATATTCAAAACTCTCCACCTCTTCCAATTTTCCCTCATTGATACATATTTCAGTCCTACCTAGCATACTAGTATAAAAATGTTGAACTGTTAGCGATAGAGTGAAAGTTGAAAGGTAAACAGTAGAAAGTTAGTTAAGCCTGGTTTCGGTAATTTGTATCATTTCTTGTTTGTTCTGTACTAGTCTTCACTATCGTCGCCGTCTTGTCATTCTTCAATCTTGAACTTTTTTTCCCCTTCAAGACGGTTCTCAGTATAATCTTGTGGCATTACTCCCTTCCTTACATTCAGAGATAAAAGTAGTGACGACTGCGGTAAAGCTGATTCTAGCAGTAAAGGTAGACAGAGGTATATGGGCAAGAGCGAGAGTGGAAGAAAGTAAGATGATTACGTATAAATGAAGAACATATAACAATCCTTTATTTCCGCAAAAGGCTTTTTTCAAGAATCACATACAAAAAACACACATCAGATAAAAACACGAAAAACATATAAAAATTAATTTAAGTGCCGCGTGGCGTAGGCGATCATTTCTCTCCACAATTCCCTGTCTTTAGACTTGATTATGAGATCCGCCTGTGACTTTCTTCCTAGGCACACTGACAGCCCATCCAGTAACCTCTCTCTGTGCCTTGCTCTGTCTCTTCTTCCTTCAATTTTTCCAGTTACCACAGTGTGTTCCAATTTTCTTCATCTCAGAAAACGTCGTATAAATCTCGCTTGTCTGCCTCTGATCTTTGCTATAATTTGCTTTATAACTCCAGCCTCTCTTAAGACTTTTTCATTGGCTTCCTTGGCTGTCCATGGTACATTCAACATCTTTCTAATAAACCACATCTCCATGGCCTCCATTTCTCGCTGTACTCTCTTATTCATAGACTATGCTTCACACCAATAAAACAAAATTGACTTGATATAATATTTATGTACTCGGAATCTTGTTTCCTTTGATACGGATCTGTTACACAAGATGTGTCTCATTGTCTGGAACGCTGACTTGGCCTGAGCACTTCTGCTTTTTACTTTGTAGTGACATTTCCCATCATTTGTTATAATCGTTCCTAAGTACTTGAATCTATCAACTTGTTTCAGATTTGTGCCATCGATGGTAATGCTACATTTTGATGATATTCTTTTCTTTGAGATGACCATCACTTCAGTCTTCTTTTTGTTTAGGCTGAGATCTTTATTTTTACTTCACAAACCACGACGTCCAGAAGAGCCTGTAGCTCCCCTTCACTTTTAGCAATCAGAACTGTGTCGTCTGCATATCTTCAGTTGTTAAGGTTGTACCCGCCAACTGATATTCCTGGCAAGCTCTCTATATTTCTCATTATGTTTTCACTGTACAAGGAGAAGAGGTCAGGAGATAGAACACATCCTTGTCTCACTCTCAATTTTATGTCTTGGAATGCTCCTATTTGATTCTCAACCCTCATTGCTGCTGATTTTTGCCAGTATATGTTTTTGATGCGTTTCAGATCTTTCCCATCTATGTTGATGTCTTCCAGCATTCTTATAATTTCTGTGTGTCTCACAATAAAAAAAATTAAACATTTAGCTTTTTTTTTTTGTATCCTCCTTGAAAGAAAAGATGGAAATAAAATCTTTCATAAATGATGTCTTGTTACACTGGTTGTTTTTTCCCTTTCCTTTTCCATGTTCAGATGGATTTCAGTATTTCTTTATTTGTCTTATATTTCGGTATTTCTTTATTTGTCTTATATTTCAGTATTTCTTTATTTGCCTTATTTTTCAGCATTTCTTTATTTGTCTTATATTTCAGTATTTCTTTATTTGTGTTATATTTCAGTATTGCTTTTTTCTGTTATATTTTAGTGTTTCTTTATTTATCTATATTTCAATATTGTTTTATTTATGTTGTGTTTCAGTATTTCTTTATTAGTTTTATATTTCAGTAGTTCTTTGTCATATATTAAAATATTTCTATGTAATTAATTATTTGGTTATTTGCGTTATTTTTCAATATTTCGTTCTTTTGGTCTTATATTTCAGTATTCCTTTATTCGTCTTATATTTCAGTATTCCTTTCTTCGTCTTAAATTTCAGTATTCTTTTATTCGTCTTAAATTTCATTATACCTTTACTCGTCTTGTATTTGAGTATTTCTTTATTCGTCTTATTTATAACTTCTTCTGTCGCCTCAGTAGGCGGCACGATTAGTTCTTGTTTCGGCTTCCCTCAGGGTGTGTCACACAAAATGTCAAGGATGACGCACTGGACAAGCAAGGACAATAAACGTGAAGCACTGTGAAGGACAAGGCAGGACTTGGTTAGATTAATATAAGAAAGAATATCGAATGCACGGAACAAACAGCCAGAACTTTGGTAAGTTACAGACGTGAACTTCAAAGTACTATCTTCAGCCTCGTGAAGCGGTTATAAACCAACAACCCAGAGACCTCTGGGGGTCATAACTCAGAGGGACCCACCCTCTTGGAGTGTCAGAAGTTTAAAGGGCCGAAACGTTTGCCAGGGGCGGAGGTCTTTTCTGATGATCTGAGTAGTTGCATTCTGTTTTGCTCTCTACAACCGAGTTTCCTGTTTCTACGTGGGATCCTTTCCAGCAAAGACGACTGCAAGAGAGATCACTTGCTTCTCTTAACAAGCGAACCCCATCTTTGTTGGTGCTCCTATAGCAAAGAAACCCTCTTAGCTGAAGAAGGTTCTTCATTATGTATAAAAGGATGTTCAGAGCTCACTACGATACCTGCTTTCATGTACATCTCTGCTTGCAATCAGTATGCAAAATAAAACAACCGCGTTTCTTTCTACAAGATACATGAATATTGAAAAAAAGGCGAAAGATTTACGATAAACAAGTGACAAATAACTTTAAACTGTAAATTACGAACAAAGGAAAACTATTCAGCGAGTTTTAAAAAATAGTCATGCAACAGCAGCCATTATGTAAATCACATATTAGAAACTAAAAAAGAATTATAAGACAGCGGGAGTAAACGGCACATCCTATATTATGTTTCCAGAAAAGATATAAACCGCTCATGACATGGCTATAAGGTACAGGACAATAGCATGGAAAAAACATTTACCCAAGACATGGTAAGTCTTACCACAGAACAGAGGTTAGCGGACACGGAATATATAAGAATAAATAGTGACTTACACTGTTGAAAGAGATGTGTAAATCCTTGCCTGGCATGTTTGCGGGTTCGTTTATTTGTCCTGGCTATTGGTTCTGTAATTCATTACATCCTTCTTTATAAAGTTCATATTTATAGTCCATGGAAAACGCGCACTGAGTTCGTGGCACGGTAAGATATGAAACGCAACAATAGATCAGCAAATATCTCACAGTTAAACATTCAGTAATGTATTATCCACCTTGACAGTTTTTCAGCGAAGTATTATCTACTGCAGCACTTGTCAGTAATACGTTATGAACAAAATTGTATATGCTACTTGCTGTAGTCAGAGGTGTGTAGTGCAGTTTGAACAAAAATAGAAAGAAGTAAAGGCGAAAATGAATGACAAAAGAAGCAATCAGATGAGCAATAGAAATGTGAAACAAACAGTGGAAAAAAACCCAGTATATTACTACAAGCATTACTTGCTTGACTTCATAACCAAGAGAATCTCTGCCACCTCAGTGTCTTTTTGTGTGTTTACTTGTTGTTTCGTTATTTTTGTAGTCCTTGATGAAGGCATATGGCCGAAATATTGTACACGACACCAAAGTACACTTAGCACATGACAAAATTTGCAAACGAATTGTTAAAAAATAACTAGACGTAGGTAGATAAAATATCTAATATATTTTTATGATGATGGTAACAATAATAATAATAATTCTTTTCTTTAAATATCAAGTGACATTTGCATGTCGTGCAGATATGAAGTGCTACTGCCTTCACGTCTCTATACCAGTACGAAGGCCAACATTTGTCTTCGCTGCCTTTGTTTTCCCACGGAAACCCCAGATACCCATTTTATGAGTCTGGGTAGACCCCAGTATCGTATGCCCCGAAAATATTCCGCCCAATTGAGAATCGAATCCAGGACTATCGGCAGGTGAATGCACTAACCACAATATCACAGCGGCACATTCTTCTCCTTCTTCTTCGTCTATCTCTCTGGATCTATGAACTGGCGTTCTTTGCAGCTGATGCGGTAAAGATGTTGAGGCACAGCATTGAGTCGTACTGGGAATTGGTTACAGTGGCTATTTTCTTCAGTTCCTGAGAAGAGCTTTAAAAAAAAAACGGGGGTGCACAATACTTCTCTAGCAGGCTCCACCACCATGGAGACTACGGCGATCCCTGCCCGGTTAGCCAACTAGGCCTGTTATTAGGGGTACCAACGGAAAGATGAGACAACGTCTTGGTCAGCTATGGTTCTCCAACTCTGACGCCAGCATGCCAGCTACTGGTTGATAGTTGCCAAATACGATAGCGCCTGCGGCACACTTTAATATTATAATTTTTATGACAACATTACTTTTTGTTCAGAATACGGTTCTAAAAGAGCCAGCTGTCAGTTGTTTGTTCAAGTCGCCCACATTTAGGTTCTGATTTTATTGAAGACACCACGTCTCTTTATAGACTTTCTACAAAACTGGTCTACGGAGCGCCGAGAAAATATCCAATCCAGTCTCGCAACCATTAGCTTCAGGTGCGTCTGCAAGAATATTACTGAAGGCAGTCAGCGCAGCCAAATTCCTACAAAATCAATAGCAGCTTAATCGTAGGCGTGGTTCCGTGCGGCTGATCACAGATGCAGATAATATGAGCTGCCTTTCTTCTGCTGGGGTCCAAATCAGAGAAAATAAAGAATAAAAAAAAAAGCAAAACATGATGAACACAGAAATCATTCCAGCACACAGCGATATTTGCGCTGGGACAAACTAGGTGCGCCATCTGGCAAACAAGCTCGCTCCATCCACACATCCATATCCATTCATCCTTCCATCCATTCATTCATCTACCCTTTCATCCACCCGCTCACCATCCATGCCCGCCCTATCTCTGTCTGTCTATCTATTTTATACATGTACCTAACTAGCTTCTCTCTCTCTCTCTCTCACTCACTCTCTCTCTGAACTTTTAGGTGCCCGAGGCACATGGGGCTTCCACAAGAGTTTTCCACAAACGCCTTTTTTTCCCCGCTCTTGCATCTATTTTGTATTCCGCTGAATCTTGTGCCACACAGTGAAATCATATCATCTCAACATATTCTAGTTGTCCCATCTTCTAAGTGTATATTTTCTGCACTACATATCACGAAAATAGTTCATTATTAATCCTGCACCTGGATGTGCTTGCAAATTTTTATTTACAAAGCAGTTTTTGCTGACTTTTAAAAAAATTAGTTTAAAAACTTTAATTTCATACCACAAAACCACCCTGCTTTAAACTTGTCGGTTTCCTAAAATAATTCTCGGTTTTGAGCGAGTTTACTTCTGTATTTCTTGTTCGATCTGAGCTGAATATTTACTTGCCATTAACTTAATTCACTCGTGTGCGTTTAAAAGCATTAATTTAAATATTTGCAATTGTATTATTTGCAAAGCACTTAGAATGTCGTGGACAGGAAAAAAAACCAAATAAGGAGATTTTTACAGGATTAGGTGTCGTAGAAAAATGACTCGTACACACCATCAAAGCTAGAAAGATTACTTGGCCATAGCAAAAGACATAATGGTTTGGAGAGGTTGATACTGAAGGCGTAGTGCTCGGCAGAAAAAAAAATAGAAAAAGAGGGGGGGGGGCGATCTTTGCTGAAGGTTGAATCAGAACATCACGGAAAGTCTGAATATGTCACTACGACATGCGGTCAACTTGCCCATCAGCATTGCCTTCAGGGAGACGGTGAGAGGGACAGCCTTCTGGTAAGTATCACGTCACATGACATATACATATTTGCAAAACTCACGTGTATTTTTGTATGTTCTTTCATGGTGGTCTTAGTATGAATTTATTATCATTGCTCTGATCATATCCTGTATGGTCGTCTTAGCATGAGTTTAATTATCATTGCGCTGATCATATTCTGTATGGTCGTCTTAGCATGAGTTTGATTATCATTGCGCTGATCATATTCTGTATGGTCGTCTTAGCATGAGTTTGATTATCATTGCGCTGATCATATTCTGTATGGTGGTTTTAGCACGAATTGGATTATCATTGCACCTATAATATTCTATATGATTATCTTAGCATGAATTTGATTATCATTGCGCCTATCATATTATGTATGATGGTCTTGGCATCGCAACATATGCCTGTGATACCTGGACACTTAATTTAGAACGATCCTGCTTCAGACCCTCTCTCTCCCCTCCCGACCCTAATTTTGGTAGCAAAATGAGGTTGGAAACCCCCTTGCTCTTTAGAATGTTTGGTCTGTCTTTTGCCTTTCTATCTTTGGGTTAGTCATGAACGCAAAAGCTTCATTCTGAAGTTTACCCTAAGAAGTCCTGTTCTCTCCCACGCGGGTAGCTGTTAAAGACCACGCCATCATGATCAGGATATCTGTGTCTTTAGTGAGTTGTCGTATTACTGTTTCACTAGTAATACCAGAGAATACCCCCGTCACATAATCACCGCACTACCCATAAAAGAAGAACGATGTCAAGCAAAATCTCCAGCGTCATGGCCGTAGTCTAATAATAAAGGGCAATAAGAAATCAGAGGTCAGGATTTGCTATCTAAAAGTTACGTTATAGTTCCATAGTTCCATTGTTCCATTTTTCATTGCAAGATCTTTGAATACAAAAACCACGGCTATACATCAATTACAGAGTGACCTGTCAGGTTTCGTTTAGTCTAATTTGCCTCCTGTTTCATGTCTGTTCGTGTTAATAGTCGAATGAAAGCTAGGAATATTTACTGTGCCAGTTTGTTCTTTCGAGACTTCGGGAAAAGTTACGATCGGATTGTTCACATTCATTATTATTTTTCTTTCATGCAGTCAGCACTGAGTTTTGATAGAAGAGTGTATTATTTTTCTTAAATCGATAACAGAAACAGTTTCAGACAGGTTTCATTTACATGCATGAGAAAGGAAAAAAAAAGAAAGCTGTAATGGCAAAGATCCCGCAAGAAATGAGAAATTCATTCAAAGGTTCATTAGGATATGAAAAAAAGTAGCCAACGTTTGAAAGATTATAGAAATTATATAGATTAGTTCCTGGAAGATTACTGAAATTATATAGAATAGTTCCTGAAAGATTATAGAAATTATATAGAATAGTTCGTGAATGGTTACAGAAATTATGTAGAACAGTACTTGAAAGATTATAGAAAGTATACAGAATAATTCCTGAAAGAGTATAGAAATTACATAGAATAGTTCCTCCATAGCTCTTCCAAGTTAAGCGGATATATGTGAGTGAAGTGTTTTTTTCTTCTCTTGTTCTAAGTGTATTTATCTGCAGTTGTTTAATGACACTTAATCATACGACCCTTAAATCACTGACACTTACTCACTGGGATACTTAAAGCACCCACTAACCATAATTCTAACCCTACCCCCAGGAAATTAATTACCTGTCGCATGATGAAGTATCACTACATCATCTATTGTACCGTCCTTTTTTTTCGCACGCCGTGATAAAGATATATTCGCCGAAACATTGGAGTGTTTGTTCTGCGTTCCCAGAGTGTTCTTCTCTTATTGTCAGTTCTCCCTTATTTTTTTTTCTAACCTTTTTTTTTCTGTATTAAAAAAAAAAAACTGAGACATACACATCAGCCTGTTTCTGCTTCGTAGGCTGAGGAACAGCCTAACACACTCCATGTAATGCCACGTGGAAAAATGTGAAAATGATGAATGACTTTATGTCAGTGTAGTCAGGTGGTCGTCACATTCCTTTGCACCTGGTTTCTTTGGTAGTGCTATAAACGTGGATTTAAGCAGGTCACTGGGAATATAACCACTGTTGTAAATATCATTCAGTAACTTGGTTATTATTTTTATTCCTGTCTCCTCTAGTGCCTCTATTTCTTCTATTGTTATATTATCAGGCCCAGTCGCTTTTCCTTTCTTCATATGTTTGATGGCATCTATGATTTCATCTTCAAGTATTGGCGGTCCATCACAGTTTTCAGTATCTGGTGTTAATTCTGGTCTTTCTCCTCCGCACTACCCATAAAAGAAGAACGATGTCAAGCAAAATCTCCAGCGTCATGGCTGTAGTCTAATAATAAAGGGCAAGAAGAAATCAGAGGTCAGGATTTGCTATCTAAAAGTTACGTTATAGTTCCATAGTTCCATTTTTCATTGCAAGATCTTTGAATACAAAGACCACGGCTATACATCAATTACAGAGTGACCTGTCAGGTTTCGTTTAGTCTAATTTGCTTTCTGTTTCATGTCTGTTCGTGTTAATAGTCGAATGAAAGCTAGGAATATTTACTGTGCCAGTTTGTTCTTTCAAGACTTCGGGAAAAGTTACGATCGGATTGTTCACATTCATTATTATTTTTCTTTCATGCAGTCAGCACTGAGTTTTGATAGAAGAGTGTATTATTTTTCTTAAATCGATAACAGAAACAGTTTCAGACAGGTTTCATTTACATGCATGAGAAAGGAAAAAAAAAGAAAGCTGTAATGGCAAAGATCCCGCAAGAAATGAGAAATTCATTCAAAGGTTCATTAGGATATGAAAAAAGTAGCCAACGTTTGAAAGATTATAGAAATTATATAGATTAGTTCCTGGAAGATTACTGAAATTATATATAATAGTTCCTGAAAGATTATAGAAATTATATAGAATAGTTCGTGAATGGTTACAGAAATTATGTAGAACAGCACCTGAAAGATTATAGAAAGTATATAGAATAATTCCTGAAAGAGTATAGAAATTATATAGAATAGTTCCTCCATAGCTCTTCCAAGCTAAGCGGATATATGTGAGTGAAGTGTTTTTTTCTTCTCTTGTTCTAAGTGTATTTATCTGCAGTTGTTTAATGATACTTAATCATACGACCCTTAAATCACTGACACTTACTCACTGGGATACTTAAAGCACCCACTAACCATAATTCTAACCCTACCCCCAGGAAATTAATTACCTGTCGCATGATGAAGTATCACTACATCATCTATTGTACCGTCCTTTTTTTTTCGCACGCCGTGATAAAGATATATTCGCCGAAACATTGGAGTGTTTGTTCTGCGTTCCCAGAGTGTTCTTCTCTTATTGTCAGTTCTCCCTTATTTTTTTTCTAACATTTTTTTTCTATATTAAAAAAACAAACAAACTGAGACATACACATCAGCCTGTTTCTGCTTCGTAGGCTGTGGAACAGCCTAACACACTCCATGTAATGCCACGTCGAAAAATGTGAAAATGATGAATGACTTTATGTCAGTGTAATCAGGAAGGTGTCATTTCTTTTCTTTAAAAAAAATATTAAGACAGGCCAATAAAGCACGAAGCCGGAACTTCTAAACTATATTTGCCCTCAAGCGCAGGGCTCCAGTGTTCGTGTCTGTGTCTCGAGATATTACTAATTTTAATGGTCGCCTCGTTTGTGTAAATTTAGGTAGACAGGACGTCTACGCTAATAGTTTTAACGTTAAATATTGTTTATATGTCTGCACATAGCCAAAACAGGTATAAAAATAGTTTTAAGCGGTGATCGCTTTAATTAACCCGCAATTACACGTAAATTACCGACAGAAAAAAAAGACAAAAGGTCGTCGGTTACCGTGGTCGGTTTATGTATTTTATCTACAAAAAAAAAACCTAGAAAAAGAACAACCAGTGAAATCTATTCAAGGATAATCAGGCCAGTAGATTGATGATGTTCAGTTTGTATGGAGGAGAATCAGGGCAGTAGACTGATGTTGTTCAGTTTGTGTGGAGGAGAATCAGGGCAGTAGACTGATGTTGTTCAGTTTGTGTGGAGGAGAATCAGGGCAGTAGACTGATGTTGTTCAGTTTATGTGGAGGAGAATCAGGGCAGTAGACTGATGTTGTTCAGTTTATGTGAAGGAGAATCACAGCAGTAGACTGATGTTGTTCAGTTTGTATGGAGGAGAATCAGACCAGTAGATTGATATTGTTCAGTTTGTATGGAGGAGAATCAGCCCAGTAGATTGATAATGTTCAGTTTGTATGGAGGAGAATCAGCCCAGTAGATTGATAATGTTCAGTTTGTATGGAGGAGAATCAGCCCAGTAGATTGATAATGTTCAGTTTGTGTGGAGGAGAATCAGGCCAGTAGACTGATGGTTTATCAGTTTGTATGGAGGAGAATCAGTCCAGTAGACTGATGATGTTCAGTTTGTGTGGAGGAGAATCAGGCCAGCAGATTGATGATGTTCAGTATGTATGGAGGAGAATCAGCCCAGTAGATTGATGATGTTCAGTTTGTGTGGAGGAGAATCAGCCCAGTAGATTGATGATGTTCAGTTTGTATGGAGGAGAATCAGGGCAGTAGATTGATAATGTTCAGTTTGTGTGGAGGAGAATCATGCCAGTTTTGACTTTGATTCAGCATGTGAGCGTTCTGTATTAAAACCCCCAGCAAACAAGATGAAGGGAGATGGTGGAATTCACTCGAACATTTAAATCCTTCTGACGTGTTTTTAAGTGTAAATTAAAAACAAAAGATTGAAAGCATAAAATGTTATATGTCTAAAAGCACCAAATGTTACATATCTGAAACCACCAAATGCGGTTTCATGAGATTAGTTATTTGAAAGCACTAAATGTTATATTGACAAAACCGGTGTTTTGGAACGTTCTTCACGCTAGATGAAAGACAGGAACAGTTTTACTGGTTTTCAACAAAAATCCTAACGCGATCACTGGTTTTATGTTCTATGTCGATATCTAAAACTTTGCAAAACACCCAAGAAAATCGTGTGGAGTTTCATCTTTTTTTTAATGTATCTAAACATAAAACATAAAACCTAGAACTCGTTTTAAATTTAGGTCCTGTAGATATGAAAAAGACATCTACAGAACTCATATTAAGTTTCATCTCTCGTTCATACATCTAAACATATACATCTATACAAATCGTTTTAAGATGTATATCGCTTATATATCTATTTATAGTCAAGACACATCCTAGCTATCTGAATCTAGCTGAAAAAAACAAACAAACAGTTTTCTTAGCTTTCCTGAATTTCATTCTTGTGCAGCTGAATTACACCAGTGATACTAATATAACGCAAATTCACAGGTTTAAAACTCTGTCAACAATATATAAACTGTATACCTCATATTAAACCATTTAGAACGCAAAAGACATAGAAACACTGTACTGTACATATGATACGAAAGCAACCACGTACATTCCGGCCAAGTAATAGCAGCTTTTGCGAACTATTGGAGAACACTCAAGAATCACCAGCAGCAGTAGCTGAATCACAGTCAAATACCTGAAACTAGATTACAGTTATACACCAGAAAAACCTATCACCGATAAATTCACAGAGGTATCTAGTAGCAGCAGAGATAACTGATCTGCAGATCTTCAGCAAAAGAATCCTTTGTAATTTTATATGCCGTCTCTGCACGAGGAAACATCGAGCGCTGGCTAGAAATTTATATGTTTTATTCTTATGCTCTTCTACATCTGTTACATAGGCAACGCGCTGCTCATTTGAGATTTTATGCTATAATCTTGAATTTCTATACCGTTATATAATAACTTCGATAATTTATAAACATTAGACGCATAGAAAGTGTTAAAATGATCACAGATTTTGCCCTGTATGCACATTTCTCAACACCGCAGTTTTGTCTTCGACAGAATGAACACAAAATACGTCTAATTCCTGTGTCACGCGCAGAGAGGAAGTGAACGAAAATCTTTTGTTCGGCGAACGAAGCCTGCCTACACTTGGCCGGTTGTACAGCGTAGGAGAATATGTTCGCCCTTGTACACATACAGATCAATTTGCTGTGCTAGCACATTCTATTTGGAACAGTTTGTGACAAAAAACTAGGTATATATTTTTAAAGTTTTTGCTACCGTTTGAAAGTAATCTGTCAGATTAAATGTTCTTGTCATGTAATAATAAAGATTTGCATGTATATATTCCGTTACTACAAGGTGGCCAGCATATATGCATCTGGCGCACATCTATATATGAGCACATATATATGCTAACTAATAATGGAGATACAATGAGGGAAATTAAAAGGAGGACATCTATCGCTCTTAATAAAGTAAAACAACTAAAGAATCTGTGGAGAGGAACAGACAAAATTACAAAAATAAGAGCATGCATCTTTCCCATCGCAACATATGCCTGTGAGACCTGGACGCTTAACACAACAGCTGAGAAACACATAAATGCCTTTGAATGTAAATGCTACAGAAGAGTTCATCAAATATCGTGGACACATAAAAGAACAAATATATCCATACTAGAAGAACTTAATATTGAAGAAGGCTGGCTAGTAAAGAGGTTTAAATAGAGAAAACTTAAATATTTTGGACACATTAAACGTCATGATAATCTAGAGAAGATCGTCTTGGAAGGGTACATAATGGGAAAAAAGAACGAGAGGAAGACCAAAGCAAAGATGGCTGCAAGACATCGTTGATGATCTGCAAATGGATGCATCAGCAGCAGGCCATCTTGTTCACAACCGAGAGGCCTCCAGGAGTGCTGTTTGGGAGGCAAAGTTCCGCAAGGGACATGCAAATGAATGAATGAACATATTTATATGTATATACAACAGGTCAACTAAGAAGACCCCCGGGGAGAAGATTCGAAGTGGGGAGTGGGAGGGAAGAAGTTTTATACAGATTTGTTAGCCCCGTATTCACACGTACCTACAGCAGGCGCTGACATCCCTGCCTCAAATGCTGTAGTGGCCTAGAAATGTCAAGGCACTAACACTTGCAATGGTTGTAAATCCCAGCTAAATGCTAGATCACGAGCAACACACAATCAACACAACAATGTAGCCATCTCCCTAAAAACACTGAAGTCAAAGCCCTGATGTCAAAGGCCAAACACATATGGGCATGCCCCGAGTGTAAAGAAGCCGCGCTCCAGGACAAGCAACAGAGCTTTCATTCATTCATTCATTCCTTTGCATGTCCCTTGCGGAACTTTGCCTCCCAAACAGCACTCCTGTAGGCCTCTCGGTTGTGAGCAAGATGGCCTGCTGCTGCTGCATCCATTTCCAGATCATCAACGATGTCTTGCAGCCATCTTCGTTTCGGTCTTCCTCTTTTTCTTTTTCCCATTATGTATCCTTCCAATACGGTCTTCTCTAAATTATCATGACGTTTAATGTGGCCAAATATTTAAGTTTTCTCTCTTTAATCCTCTTTACTAGCCAGCCTTCTTCAATATTAAGCTCTTGTAGTATAGATATATTTGTGCAACAGAGCTAGGCCTGTTTTTTTTACAGTCACAGTTCTAGACAGATTAAGTCTTGATAAGGGAAGGGATAGGTTCTTGACAGTTTAAAGTTTAAAAAGGCAAGATTAAGTTTAAAATATGAGACGGGTTCTTGACAAGATTAGGTTTAAGAGATGGAACGGGCTCTAGACAAGGTTAGGTTTAAAATATGAAACGGGTTCTTGACAACATTAGGTCTAAAATATGAGACGGGTTCTTGACAAGATTAGGTTTAAGAGATGAGATGGTTTCATGACGAAATTAGATTCACGAGATAAGTTAGATTCTTCATAAGTTTAGATTCGATAGGAAGGTTAGGTTTGAGAGATAAATTAGATTCTTCATAAGCTTAGATTCGACAGGAAGGTTAGGTTTGAGAGATAAATTAGATTCTTAATAAGTTTAGATTCGACAGGAAGGTTAGATTTGAGAGATAAGTTAGAACGTTAACAAAGCCGAGGTTCGCAAGATGGGATAGGTTCTTCACCAACTTAGTCTCAACGATCAACAAAGCAGTTCTATTTCTGACATGGTCATCTCATATCCAGTGAGGTCTTCGGCAGATGACAGAAATCTGGAAGCATCATTACTTTGAGCTAAGCCATTTCACGTAGGGTTTTTCCACGGGACATCACCACGGTATTTTGTGCTGTGAAACAGCAAGCCCTTGCTGTTTTTTTTTTCTAAAGCCCTTTTGATTTCATATAATGGCAAACCATTTCATTCTTCACACAGTCATTTTATACGCTTGGCTGAGTTTAGGTCTCGACAGAGGTTATACAGAACAAACGTTAATTATAGGATCAGGTGAGAACTTTAGTTGTAGTTGTCCAATTTCGTCGCGTCGGGGTAATTGGGCCAGAACTATACTGTCTAATGGCAGGATCAATGACACGGAAATCTAGCAATTATCGGCGGGGCATTTCTTTTCCGTTTTTTTTTTTTGGTTTTGGTTTTTGTTTTTATATAATTTACAGTGTTGCTGTTGTTGTATCTTCCTGGAACTGCGTGCAGGATGTTCTTTGCAGCCGGTGCCGTGAAGAAGGTACTGAACAGTGTCGAATGATGGGTGGGTCATGGCGGATATTGTCGCAGACCCTCCAGGGTAGCTACAAAGCAAAGGGGAGGTGTCATGATACCCTAGCAGACTTTACTGTCTTTGGGAACCATAGCAATCCGTACCCCCACCCCACCCCCCCCACCCCGGTAAACCAGGCTGATTCTGTTTCTGGGGGGGGGGGGTAGGGGTGGGGTGGACGGGAACGCGGGATAGGGTCTTGGACAGCTATGGTTCACGAATCGTGACGCTACCGTGGAGAGCGTCCTCATCTCCCCCCCCCCCCAGTATTTAAAAATAGAACCACATAGCATTACTTTTATATATTCTAAGCAGGTAACTGAACGACCCATTGTCCACACAATATTGTCACATACAAACTATTCCACTCAGGCATCGCAATATTTCGAACCTACCTCTTTCGTTTTTTTAAATTCTGAAACTGTCGAAAGTGTGGGGGGGGGGGGAGAGAAAAAAGTAATAAATGAACTAAATGTAATAATTTGGAGTGGAAGGAAGGGGAGACACGACTGTCTCGTTCCTCCACCCTAATTATATACAGCTGTGTGAGTTTGTAACATAATCTTGTATTGTAACATCGAGAACTGCCACTTGTTATTACAGGGAAGCTCCTAAATAAATGACGCGTGGCATAAAAACAGATCATAATGGTGGGCATGCTTCTACAGTTTTTAATCTTCTAATCGAAAAAAATAAACCACATGCTGCCATGGTTTATAATTTGGAGACCGTCACTTTTCAGACGGCAGTGTTCTCTTTTTTATATATAAAAAAAAGGTTTAAAAACAAAAACAAAAGAGTGGGAATGGTCGATTCGATGCCGGCGCAGATTCTCAAGTTGAAGATTGTAAAGTTCACATCCACTTGCCATCGCGTGGATGTGCCAGAGACCTGACCCAGACTACCTGTCCTGTTTTAACAATATCCGTCATAGCCAGGGGGTGAGGGTGGGGAAAAGAGAACTTGAGCAGTTATCAAAGTCCAGTGATGATAATCCTTTAACATTTAACATACTGAAAAATGCTTATTTGCTTGTGGAGGGGGAAGAATGAATGAATGAATTATCTTTATTTTTAAATGGTAAAGAATTTAGCACGCAGGTCCGTCTTACATTCTGCCCTTCATCACTCCATCTTTCATTCTCCCCATACACTCGATTTAATACAAGTATACAAATTACATTAGGGAAAAAAAACCATATCACAAGAGTGTAAGATTAAACTATTACATTCACAGTAACAAAGAAGAAGTAATTAACTTAATAAAATATCTCCTACTCACGCATACACGCACACAGACATATACATAAACAAAAATACATTGTCAGTACAGATCTTCTAATATACATTCTTTAACATTCATTAAAATAATTTCTAACTATCAAACACGTTACTTTTCGAACTATGTCGTTTTAGTATTTGATGGCTGGTGAGTCATGCGCTGAGAGAGTGCTGGTTATTCTATGGAGGCATATAGTTACAAGCAAGTAATTAATGAAAAAAGGTTTCAGTTAAAGGATGAAGTATTACTAATGGATTGTAAATGGCGGAGGAGGATGTTACAGAGCTGTACTGCAGAGTATGCAAGGCTTTTCTTGTACAGATAAAGCCTTGTTTATGAAGGAGACAGTTTTTTTTAAAACGCTGACTATGTTTAGTGTTATACGTAAACAGTGACCACAAGTAAGGCGGAGCATTGTGCGATAGAATTCTGTGAACAAACTTAACTTTGTTAAAAATGAATCTGTATTTGAGGGGTAGAATTTTGAGCTCTTTGTGCTGATCTGCAGTCTGTACTGGGTGTTTGTCACAAATCAGATTTCATGCTCGTTTGTGAAGTGAGTGGAGCCTTTTTGTGTTTGAGACTGAGCATCCATCCCAGATTGTGGAACAGTAATCTAAGTGTGTTTGTATATGTGATATGTAGTATATCTTTCTTGTGCCGATAAAGTGTTTGATTTTGATTAGTTGGTAAACTTTCTGTGCAATCAAGTTTGTTAGGTTATGTGTGTGAGAATTCCAAGTTAAATGCTGATCAATGATGAGTCCTAGAGTTTTATATACATGAATAGTTTTTATTGCTTTAGTCTCAGCACAAAGCTGTAGCGAAAGTTTTGTTGCACTCTGCAGTTTCTGTCCTGTAGTGATGAGCATGGATTTTGTTTTGATGGTGTTTATCAACATACCATTTTTATTACTCCATTTAATGCTGTGTGGCAGGAGTGATTTGATCTAAAACCTGACTGACTGTAGATTGTTTTCCTGCATGTGTAGAAGTGTTAACTTTTGTATATGTTTTTCAAGAGGTTTAGATAATGACGACAGAATGGATATGGGTCTATAGTTTGAGAGGTCACGAATCTGTCCAGATTTAAAAAGAGGAAACACTTTGGCGAGTTTAAAATCATCAGGGAAATAATGCTTGTCAATGCACGAATTGTATATGTATGTTAGTGTGTCTGTAATAACTGGTGCAGAGTAAGTCTGTAATAACTGGTGCAGCGTAGCATAGTATCTTGTTACTAATGTCATCACATCCTGCTGAGTTAGTGTTCTTTAAGGACCGGATGTAGTTATAAACCCCACCGATAGTGAGGAAAGAATATTAATTTGTTTTAGCTGTACACATTTACTGAGTTGTTTTAGCTGTACACATTTACTGAGTTGTTTTAGCTTTACACATTTACTGAGTTGTTTTAGCTTTACACATTTACTGAGTTGTTTTAGCTTTACACATTTACTGTCACTGTAAGTTTTCAACACACTCAGGTCGCAATTAGGGATCGGTAGTGAAGATTTTAGAATAGTAATTTCATCCCTAAAATGTTCACTGAAGTTAGTGCAAGTATATTCACCTTTAAGTGTTTGTGGGTCAGATTGCTTCCTTTTATTTACAGGAGTATTAATCACTTTCCAAACTGATTTACTATCAGTTCTGTCTTTCACTAAATTTCTGAAATAATTTTTCTTTTCCTGCCTAATTAAATACTGCACCTTATTCCTAAGTGAACGATAGCTACTGAAATTTCAGCTTTTATGAGCTTCATCCCGTTTCCTCATGAGTTGCAATATATCAGGAGTTATCCACGGGGATTTTGTTACGTGTTTTACTCTCATTTCTTTGATGGGGACATGCTTGTCAAAAATATTTCGAAATATCTCGATCCAGTATTCGATAGCCTCATTTGGACTGGTTAACTGGTAAACGTAGGTAAGAGGCGAAGCTTTCAGATCAGTTAAAAATAATTCCAAGTTAAAGTTTTTTAATTTCCTATATTTGATGCTGGTATATTTTGGTTTTTAGGCATTTTATACCCCTTATGTGACCACTTACAGCAGATCGGGTAGTGATCACTCCACGAAGCATGAGGGACAGTACATTCAGTAATGTTTCCAGGATGAGCTACATTTATGTGATCTATTAATGTTGATGATGATTCAGTTACCCAAGTAGGTTTGAGAGAGAGAGAGAGAGAGAGAGAGAGACAGCTTACTATTTGTTCTGATTGTACGTGGATCTATAAAAACTGACTACTTGTTCTGATTGTACGTGGATCTATAAAAACTGACAGCTTGTTCTGACGTTACTTGAATCTGTGGTAAGTGACTGAAAGAAAGAAAGAAAGAAAGAATTCATATGCGCTCATGAAATATTATGTGAGCAGAAAAATAATAATTCAAACCAATTATAAAAAAAAGATTTACATTCCCAGTAAACAAACAGTAAGACTTCTTACAAATATTTTAATTACACAAACATAACAATATAAACACACTAACCAAGAGGTCTACACGAGAGACAAGCGAACGATGACCTAAACGAGAACTCAGTGAACTATTACAGCAAGTCCGAGATACTGCGCCAAATTACCCAGATTTCCTGGTACTTCCGCTGAATAAAGTCCCCGCGCCAAATTACTTGCCAGAGATCGATAAATGTCACGTCGACTCCAGCATCATAATCACCGCATTTAAATTGTCATTTTCTAAGGTTTCCGTGCCCAGAAAATGAACGACTTTGCTTTCTCATTTTCTTTCTCCTTGTCCGTTATAAGTGAACTGGACCCTGGAAAAATTTTTTTTTTCAGTCAAGAGCATCAGCGATGATGTTGTTAATAAGACATTTTCTGAAGGCTACACTATTGTGATTTGATGAAAAGAGACCTGGTTTCTCCATACTGCCTTACACAGAGTTTAACCTCCACCTCTCAACCCCCGCCCAAAAAAAGAAGAACAATAAAGACCAGAGCTCTGTGTTTTGTTAGTTATTAGATGTAGCTCGTCGATGATTTTGTAAAGCGTGACTTATCTGTGGATTGTGAAAATGTGACTTTATTGGTGGGTTACTTCGGTTGTGATCTATCAGTGTGTTAACAAAGATGTCATTTGTTGATTGCTTTATTAAGATGTGACCTGTCAGCGGAATACAAAGGTGTAGCTTATTACAGAGTTACTAAGATGTGACATGTCAGCGGATTATGTAACGTATCACTGGATTACTTAGATGTGACTTGTTGGTGAGTTATCAAGATGTGACTTGTTGGTGGGTTGCTAAGATGTGACTTGTTGGTGAGTTACTAAGATGTGACTTGTTGGTGCGTTACTAAGATGTGACTTGTCGGTGGGTTATTAAGATGTGACTTGTCGATGAGTTACTAAGATGTGACTTGTTAGTGGGTTACTAAGATGTAACTTATCGGTGAGTTACTAAGATGTGACTTGTTGGGGGGTTACTAAGATGTGACTTGTTGGTGGGTTACTAAGACGTGACTTGTTGATGGGTTACTAATACGTGACTTGTCGATGGGTTACTAAGATGTGACTTGCTGATGGGTTACTAAGATGTGACTTGTCAGTGGCTTATTAAGATGTGACTTGTCAATGGGTTACTAAGACGTGACTTGCTGATGGGTTACTAAGATGTGACTTGTCGATGGGTTACTAAGATGTGACTTGTCAGTGGGTTGCTAAGAGGTGACTTGTCAGTGAGTTACTAAGATGTGACTTGTTGGTGGTTTACTAAGATGTGACTTGTCAGTGACTTACTATGATGTGACTTATTGGTGGCTTACTAAGATGTGACTTATTGGTGGATTACTAAGAGTTGACTTGTTGGTGGATTACTAAAATTTCACTTGATGGTAAGTTACTAAAGTGTGACTTTTTGTTGTTGGGTTACTAAGATGTGACTTGTTGGTGGATTACTAAGATGTGACTTGTCGGCGTGTTATGTGGCTAACCAGTGAATTTCTAACAGATGACTTATTGATGAAAAATGTGACTGATTGGGATTTTAGTAATATGAGACTTATTAGCTTTTTACTAAGGCGTGGTTTACTGGTGAAATACTAAGTTGTGACTTATTGATGAATTAGTAATTGTGACTTATTGGTTGAATTACTAAATTGTGACTTATTTGTGAATTACTAAGTTGTGACTCATTGATGAATTACTAAGATGTGGCTTATCGGTGGCTTAGTAGGATCTGACATATCCGTGTGATACTGTTTCGTAGTGAAAATACTGAATTAAAACATAAAAACTAAACATTTTCCAGCTGTTTGTGTGCGCACATAATAACTGATCATTTTTTATCTCACTGACCTGATGAAGGAAACGTCATGACACAGAAACCGGTCACATGGGACAATGATCCAGTAACTCGCAGTGTGATACTGGAAACCAGGAAACAATCTCTGGACGTGATGTTAAAAACAAATGGCATAAAATATTCGATTACAGTAAACAGGACGTGCTATTTACGCTGTTGTTACAATGCTTCGGCATGAACTGTTACAATATGAGTACTGTAACACTTATGGGTGGATAGTGTATGTGTACGTCTCTATACAGAATGTTCTTTGGCGAATAACGTATTCGCAATTTCCAAAGCGGATTCCCCCCTTTTGGCTAGTAACATATTCTTGCTGCCACATACACAATGTCCCTTTATGATTAACGTGTTCGTACTTCTCTATACTGAAAGTCCTTTTAGGAATAATATCTTGAGTGAGTACTACACGGTATGTCCCTCGGTGAGTCACGTACTCTTAGGAGCTCTTTATGTGTTTTCCTGATGGTCCAGGGTATTTGTTGCACATTTCTCCAAAACTACGTCTTCCAAATTCTTTATCGTCTGTTTGTTAAGTGCTCACGTTTCACAACCTTGCAGCAAATACTGCGTCTATAGAATTCATGATATAAATAGTGACTTCAAAAACAGAACTGCTCTTATTTTATATATATATATATATATATATATATACACACACACATCACATAACAGCAGTTCTTTTCAGTAACAGGGATTTTAAATATTAAATAGCAGGACAGGATCAGGAACGAGGAGGTCTGGGAAAGGGCAGGGCACGAACCTATGAATCTACAAATTATGTTTAGGAAGTGGAGGTGGATTGGCCAGACTCTGTGGAAACCCGACACCAACATAGCAAGACAGGCACTGATATGGAATCATCAAGGAAATAGAAAACGAGGAAGACCTAGACTTACTTGGAGAACAGAAATTATGACAGTGCTCAGAGACAAGGGATGCACATGGAAGAAGCAGAGAATAATTCCAAGAACAGGGATGAATGGTGCGCCTTTATCCGTGGCCTATGCTCTCAAGGGAGTGAAAGGCCATGATTATATATATATATATAAAACTTCAAGGCACCAGCAACCATAAACATCTTGCAACATTATATATATATTTTTTATATGTTATGACAATTTTTTTCCCAGGTATCTCAAACCAAACCAAAAATTGTCACCAAGGTATCAGGTCCATGATTTAGCGTGAATTTTGCTGTCCTCGTGTATAGTCAGAACGCAGCTTCTGCCCTTGCTAATCATGCATTTTTTTAATCATAACTCATGTTGCGTTTATGGAAAAGTCGTGGTTTTTGTGGAGAGCACAACTCACTTCCCACGCAAATGAAACCCTATAAAAGGATGAGGTTACACAAATAAATTCAGTTAATTTTCAAGCAGACAATTATGGCGCATCTATCGCAAAATTTACGAAACATTGCTATTGGTCAGGTTGCCAGGCATTTAAACATGCGTTAGAGTACCATCAGTCGAGTTTGGCGCCGTTTCCAAGCCACTGACTCAGTTGAAGACCAGCACCGCAGTGGACGACCCAGGGTGACAATAGCAGGTGATGATCGCTTTATTCTGGTTCACCTCAGAAACAGGTTTACAACAGCTTCCTCGAGTGCTCAGTCATTGCATGCAGGACGTCGTGTGTCTGATGAAATTGTCCGGAATAGACTACATGAAGCTGGACTGGTGGCACGACGACCTCACCGAGGTCCTGTTTTAACGAGATGCCATCGCCAAAATCGTCTTGTTTGGGCAAACCAGTATCGTCACTGGACAACTGACAATCAATGGAGACGTGTCTGGTTTAGTGACGAATCTTCCTTTTTGTTGCAACGCCATGATATGCGGAGAAGGGTCTACCGTAGGCCAAATGAACATTTTGCCCAAAATTGCGTTGATAAAGCAGGAATGGTATGGGGAATGATCAATTTCAACGGAAGGATTCCATTGGTGCAGACTGAAGGAGGCTTGAATGCGTAACGATACGTTAGTGAAATTCTTCGACCCCGTGTCCATCAATTTTTGGCTGCGCAAAGGTCTGTGTTTCAACAGGACAATGCCAGACCCCATCCTGCACGGTTCACCACACAGTTCCTGACTGCCAACAACATTCTCACCCTTCCCTGGTCATCCCTGTCTCCAGACATGAATCCGATCGAGCACCTATGGGATGAGCTGCAAAGATGTGTTTGTCGCCGAAACTTTTCTCCAGCCAATCGTCGTGATCTGTGGCAGGCACTCCAGGAAGAGTGGGCAGCCATCCCACAGGCGCACATCACACATCTGATCGCATCTATGCCCAGGAGATACCAGTCGCTGATCGATGCAAGCGGATGCCACACACCATATTAACTTGAGAACCTCTGGGACTAACAAATTCTCATCACACAGATGCAAGAAACTGTCAAATAAGTGTCTAAACCTTTAGGTATTATTGTGTGCAATTTGCAAATGTTCTTCATTCAATTTAAAAAAAGCTATAAAATATCAAAATTATGGCTAAAATTGGGTCATCAGTAGTTGTGCGTTTCTTTTTTGGACATAAGATGTATATACATAAATATATATGTATTTTATATCCTTCCCGTGCCGTTAAACGTCACATAGGGCTCTCAAGGTAGTTCGCCAATTTTTCCTGTCTTCGGCGAGTCTTTCAACCTCATCAAGGGATATTATGCCTGTTAATTTGGCCTCTCTTAACAATGTCTTCTTCAAAGTTTCACGCGGTCTGCCTCTTTTTCTTTGGCCTGTTGTGTTCCACTTGATAGCTTGTTTTGGGATTCTCTGATCGTCTCTTCTCATCACATGACCATTATATGTCCATCTCCTTTTCCTGATCACCCATGAGACTGGTTGTTGTTCAGTCATCTGTCTTATCTCTGCATTGTTCTTGAATTCGTTCCACTTGATGCCGAGTATTTTCCTTAGGCATTTGTTTTCAAAATAGCCTAATTTCTTGTCTATTTCTTTAGTTGTTTTCCTGCTTTCACATGCATAAATAAGGGTGGATATTACATTTGAATTGAATAGTCTTAACTTGGTTTTCGTACACACACACACACACACACATATATATGACCATCAGATGTTTCTATTTTTAAGTACAGTCGTACATGGGATCCCACACTGTACCCTTCCCCCCTCCCTCCGAAAAAATACGTATACCAACATAGGTTCTATCCCTTTCTTCTATGCCCAATTTGCTATCTTATGAATTTTACCTAATGACAATTAGGCAATTAGACGCATTAACACAGCACATTTTCATATACATAAGAACACCTCACATAATAATCATTTTTAATCACAAAACAATATAACATATCACAAACGGCAAAACGACAATTGAGGAACACGAAAACTGTATGCATCATGAACAAGAACATACAACCAGAAAATAGAGACACTTTGTGAAATCAAATCACGTGACAAAACTGTTACTGCACGTGGCTCATATTGATCATACATCTACTTCAAAAATGGGCCCTTCTTCACTGTGCTGTCTTGTGCAATCGCACTAATATTCGGCAATTCTGTCTTCTTCTCAGCGCAAAGCTACATCAACAACTCGTGAGTTAGCATCCATATTCTTAGCATTAATTAATTCATTCATTCATTCCTTTGCATGTCCCTTGCGGAACTTTGCCTCCCAAACAGCACTCCTGTAGGCCTCTCGGTTGTGAGCAAGATGGCCTGCTGCTGCTGCATCCATTTCCAGATCATCAACGATGTCTTGCAGCCATCTTCGTTTCGGTCTTCCTCTTTTTCTTTTTCCCATTATGTATCCTTCCAATACGGTCTTCTCTAAATTATCATGACGTTTAATGTGTCCAAAATATTTAAGTTTTCTCTCTTTAATCCTCTTTACTAGCCAGCCTTCTTCAATATTAAGCTCTTGTAGTATAGATATATTTGTTCTTTTTTGTGCCCACGATATGTGGAGAACTCTTCTGTAGCATTTACATTCAAAGGCATTTCTGTGTTTCTCAGCTGTTTTGTTAAGTGTCCAGGTCTCACAGGCATATGTTGCGATGGGAAAGATGCATGCCCTTAAAAATCTTATTTTTATTCTTAGCAACACATGTTATATTTGTGCTAACTCATGAAACCTCATATTCAATTTGCGCAGTGGCTAATGACTGCACTTTATCATCACCAAAATTATGACTCTCAGATGAAATATCACAAAATATGAAATACAACAGAAATGAATGGACAATTTTTTGACATCCTGTATGTATAACAAATGAACACTGACAAAAGTATAAGTGTGCATCACTTCAATGAACATTCATATAAATACTTCTGATTACATACATGATGCGCACGTAACACATAACACATCAAATGGCAATGGCAAATGCAAATGCAACCAATCAAATATATCACATATGGCAACGAATCAATAGTGATGGTTTTCATTTTACACATATCTTAACATCTTCTATATAATACTGAACACATTTAACAGTGCACCATGAACATAATTTCATTCGTTACATAAAACAATAACCAATACTTATTTCAACTAAACGTACATTTAAATTGTACATAAAACCAACATTAGACATACAACAACTTACATAACCTTGAGGGTGGCACAGGAGGAGATTATCGCAGGACGTGATACAACCAAATATACACTGATCCATCAGACAATAAGAATAACATGCTCCCTCACTTTATTCATGGTCGTGCCTCCCCACAAACAACGCACGGATAACTGGTCAACCACACATTCTAACTAGACAACGCACAAGCCAGTCACGTGCCCCAAAATCACAAGGTTCTGCTTTGACCTTTCCGGTCGGCAGAACAGAAAAAAAAAGCCAGTAACCTTCACGCTGCCCTTAACTCTTACATTCAGTCATTACAAACAACGACCTGCAAATGAAGGCCAATAAGAAAAGAAACTGATGTCAGAAGAATAAGATGTATCGGGGGGGGGGGGGGGGGGGGGGGGGGAAGGGGCAGTATCCAGACTCCTTCCAGTTTTTTCCAGCTGCTGTGTAATGTAAAACACAGTTCCTTCTTGAATAAACATTTCTATCAATAGTTCTGTCCAGCCATAAATGCACACAAAATATATTGCCAGGTGGCTGCCGCGTTTCTGTTTGTCAAATCCAGCGTGTACTGTCTGTTCTAACTTAACATTCACAGCCTGAGCTAAAGTCTCACTTTCTCATGTTCTCTCCACTGACGTAAACGGTTCCTTGCTTTCGGGTGGGGGGGGGGGGGAGGAGAGAGCTTCTGTGTCTGGCTGGGTTTAATTACATTTTCAGGAACCAGCAGCTGGTACAAACAATAGGCTGTGCTTATAAATAAAGGAGGCGAAGTTGTATGTGAAACAGTGGACGCTATCTCGGTCACAACCAACGCTATGCTGTCTTCATAAACAGAAATTTGTGAAAGGTGCTGAAAGTTTTTTTTAATGATTTTTTTTTCTAGTAGTTCTCAGCCTTTTTATACCCAGGGATCATCTTTGCTGCGACATGTATATTTGCAGACCACCAGTTTATTAAGAAATTTCACAATGCCACAAGCCTCTAACGATAGGGCTACAGGAGAGCTGTTAGGGAGGCAAAGTTCCGCAAGGGACATGCAAATGACTGACAAGCCTTTCACGGGGTAACGGTTTGATTCCTGCATAATTCATAGTATACTATAACGGCAATGAAGACAAATGTGTCTCAGAGGGTAAGAGTTTGCATTACTCTTGTAGTGTTTTGCCTTCCAGCAGAAATTTTCTGCTTCTGTTGTTATTATATGGCCCTGTTGTTATATGTCTCTGTTATTATATATCCGCGTTATCGTATGTCCCTGTTGTTATATGTCCCTGTTATTATATATCGACGTTATTTTATGTCCTTGTTGCTATATGTCCCTGTTATTATATGTCCACGTTATTTTATGTCCACCTTATTTTATGTCCCTGTTGTTATATGTCCACGTTATTATATGTCCCTGTTATTTATTGTCTGTGTCCTTATGATCCTGACTGGAAACTCTCTATAGCAGAGATAGAGGGAAAAAACATTAAGAACACAACTCTTCAGATCGTCAGAGAAGTATCCCTCCCCCTTTCCCTTACCCTTTTTTTCAGGAAGCGTTTCGGCCCTTCAAACTTTTGAAGGCTCTTGGGGCTTAGGGAGTGAGCTCCTCTGGGTTATGACTCTCAAACGTCCATGAGCTATTGCTTTGTAATCCCTTCTCGAGGTTAAAGACAGCACTCGAACGTCCACGACTGCAACTTACCAACGTTTCTTATTGGTTGTTGTGTGAACACGACATTACGCACCCATGCATCGAATCAGACAGACAGCAGGGTAGAATGACGCTTTTTAAAAAAAATTCACAGAGTGGATTTTTGGTTGGTGGTGTGGCTTTACCTCGCATTCAGTCTGAGAGAGCTACATAGTCTGTTTCTCAGAAGAACAGTCGTGAGATCCATCTTGGCAATTTCAGACTCAATGGCTTTAGTATATGCATAACCCTTCTAGTACAACCTCTTGTACTGCCGGTATTGTCTGTTGTCAGTAAGATCTTTGGTCTCCCTGTCATGAAGATCTTATTCAAATCTATCGAGATGGAAACAATGAAGCTTGAACATAGTAAAGTGATACAACATAATGTGTATGACTGTCCTCGTTAAACAGAAGACAAAGCATTCTCGACGTCAGAAAAAAAAGAGCAGCAACTCTGCTTCTGGAATGAACGAAAGGAAATCAAAGAGTATCTGTCACAGTTTTATGTGCTAAGGCAGCATGGCATCGTTTGCACCTGATAAACCAAACGGAAATTGATATTTTTCTGACTATTACAACCAATGTTCCCTCTAAGCTGCCCTTGCGTGCACTGGTGCACAAATTTTTAGCCGTTAACGCACCGATTTTTGTCACAGTGCAGCAGCATGCGATAAATTTATTATCGATTCGCTCACAACTTTAACGCTAGTAGTTCTTAGATCTTTTCGTTCATGAAATAGAATCTTTGCTCACAACACTGTACAGTTTGGAGGACATATTGCCTCACAATTAGAGTGCTGTTTACTACTTTCCAAGGAAGTTACACACGGTGTGTTCTATCACTTTACAAGGAGGTCAGGGCAGTGTGACGTCACAGAAGAAAACCACAGACTCGTGAAAGTAATTCCAGAAACACTGCAGACTCTGAAAAGATTTCTGTCAGCCACAACTTCGAAAGTAGTCAGACTCCCTCTGTCAAAAAAATATATAAGATATTTTAAGCACAAACATTCCTATCGATCGTCCAACCGGTCAACAATAATCCCCCTCCCCCTTTCGTTGGTATTGCAGTACTGCTTCGGCTATTTCAGTCATAGGCGGGAATCTTCTTTGTAAGCAGCGGAGTATACTTATATCAGAGGGCAAGAATCCATCTCAATCTTTCATAACAGGATCAAAGGAGTTATTTAGAGACGATGAGACAATAAATTCTGATACCGCACAGGAAAGCAACGAAACAGAAGCAGTGACTGACACCCCCGCGCGCGCACACACACACACACACACAAAGTGCGTAGAGTACAAGAAGGAAGTTACAAGTTTAAGAAACTGAACTGACACGACAAGAAACTGGGATTTACAAGTAACGATGATTTAGGCGGAGACTTACCCGTAAAAGCCAATCCGCTTTATCCAAATGATGACCGGTCAAACATTCAATCAGGTCCTTCGGTTCCATGCTGTTGTTTGTGCCAGCTTCTGCGTTCATTTCTCGCCTTCTGGACTAAACTTCGTGTATCTATAGTTCGCGATCCAGGATACAGCCCACTATTGCTGTCATCGGGATTTGGGAGATCTCTCGTGCTTCATTTAATGAACATTTTAGATAAGTTTTATATTCTGAACTGAATTTTTGTAACTGAAGCAATCGGTTTCAAAATACTTTTAAATCAGGTATAAATGAAGTTGAGAAAACGTAAATCATAACCATAGATGAAAGAATATATAACGCCAATAATTCAATTCCTTGTGTTCTGACACCTCATAATCGTTATAAAAGTGGATTAAACAATTCTGTATGCAACTAACACCATCATCTTGCTTCGGATATAAATTTTAAAACTTTCATAATTCCAGACATTCAGTAACAAACCAGTAAATTGGTGACTCTCATTTAACCGTCCGCAGACGTGGAACAGTCTACGAGTTTCAGTTTTCACGTCTGAGACATGTTTATAGGGGAAATAATCTCTCTCAAATGTTGAAGCATTAACACTCTTTCTGATCTAAATGTGGGGTTACGTGGCAAAGACTACAGGGATATCAACTGCGCAGTTAACCCTTTAACTTTGACGAAAAAAAGATAACGTGGAAACTTTGCGCAGATACTTGTAAATCCCGACCTTTGTGCAAATAAATCCATCCCATTTTATGAAGCCAGCGCGTAATAAAAACAGGAGAGGAAAAATCTTGTAATAAACACTTCAATAAACTTTTCAAAGTTTTTTTAAATTCGGTGATATAAAATTTTTTACTCGTGAATTAATTTCCAACTCTGCCAGAATACATTTTGATGAGAAATTTTGGTAGAAAGAAACTGGTAGGAAGTTTATAATTTATAAAGTCTATAATTTAGAAATATAGGTTGGCTTAGAAATTTGCTACTTTTCGTTTAAATTTGACTCAGCCTAAGCATCACTTTGAGCATTGATCCACATAGGCGTGGAAGATCTACCGATCATACCACTGTTGTGTCGGAGATAAAGAGTTAAGAGTAATTTTAAAACCATATCCTTTTAACTGCGTGTTTTTCTTAAAACTTTATTTCTCTGTACTTTTTTATATCATGTTTATCGCTTTCTTGTCTTTCTTCTTCTACTTTATCAACGACACTCTTTTTTTCCTAACATAAGTGTAAAAAGATACGTTTTCCCTTCACATCTAAAATATGATTTGTGATGTATAAGACAGTAAAAACAGCTTCACTGGTTCTAAAAATGTAAATTGCGATGTTGTCTGTGAAACCATAGGCTGTAATAGATGTCTGGCTTGTTTTTTGTTTTGATGGGAAAAGTATTCAAAACATCTACAGCACTCAGCAAAGCTATAATTGTCATTACAGCTACAGTACATTTACAGTACTCGTCACAGTTACATAACTCAACTCATTTACAGTATTCGGCACATTCACCGTATTGTTCACAGCTATAGTACTCGACACATTCACTGTATTCATCACAGCTATATTACTCGGCACAGCTACAGTTATCAGTACAGTTACAGCACTCACAAAGATATAGCTCAACCAATCTACAGTATTCAGCAAGTCCACCGTATTTTTTTTTCAGAGCTATAGTATTCGCCACAGCTACAGTACGCGACACGTCAACCATATTCTTCACAGCTATAGCACTCGACACGTCCACAGTATTTTCACAGCTACATTTCTCCAAACGTCCACCGTATTCTTCACAGCTATAGCACTCGACACGTCCACAGTATTTTCACAGCTACATTTCTCCAAACGTCCACCGTATTCTTCATGACTACAGATATCCACTCGTCCGCCGTATTCTTCACAGGTATAATACTCGACATCCACCGTATTCTTCACAGCTACAGTGTTCGGCACAGCTACAGTACTCCACACGTTCACCGCATTCTTCACTGCTATAATAATACCACAGTACTTAACACAGTTAGATATTAAGTCATTCTCACATTTCTTTGAACGCGGGAAGAATTTAACGGTAATTATATTTAACCCTCGTCTTATACAAGAACTCACACGCCCGCGTTTATTCTAACAAAATTTAGTCTACCAGTAGCAATTCTACGACTACATAGCTCGAGGTCATAGGACACCAAGGACTAGCCGTAGCAACGGCCTAGCCTTACTGCCATACGAACAGACACTTGTCTTCCAGCACTAGTCGCACAGCCATAACAACAAAAGAAGAAAACCTCAAGATATTCTGCGCAATATTTTTAGAAGCAAAAGAAAACTTAACAGAAGAAGAAGAAGAAGAAAAATCAAGCGTGCACTTATATATCACATAGTGAGCCCTATTGTCATAGAATTCAACTGAAGTTTTACTCAGCTCACGCTGTCATTATCCCTGGTTTACAAGAGTTTGCCATAAAAATAAAAAACCATTAACCCCTTTTTTCCTGACTGCTGGTGCCTCCAACATTTGTTACTCTGTTTTGAAGATCCAGAAAGAAGGGAAAGCTTGAAAGAAATGGCACATTAAATATATATATATATATATATATATATATATATATATATATATATATATATATATATATACAATGACTCGTCACCTATTTACTTTTTTCACATAAACATCTTATCTCGAAATATTACAAGAATTCACATTTAGAATGTGATAAAACACAGTTATCTATACATGATGTTAAAATATTTCGTTCAATTTTGTTTCGTTTTTTTTTTCTTTTTGAATATTAAGGACGGCTTTTTAAAAAAGTTTTAAATACGTGTTTTGCTACAGCATCAAGGCATCATTTGCAAACGTTTTCACTTTGATTTTAGTTTGTGTACGTTGTTTGTTTTCCCTACCCCAACGCCTCTTGCAATATTTTAAAACAACAGAAAAATCACCAGCATCCATTATTCCAAAAGTCGAGAATGAAGTTTTTTTTTTCTTTTTATGGAGCTCGTCCGCCGTTTTCAGAGATGCCAAGCGCTCTTAAGCACGAGATTTTATCTTAGGTCAACCAGACAACCACGCCCAGCAGATAAACGCACAACCAAAACGTCTCATGCAGTGAATCAACAGAGCCAGCGATGCCGTAAACATTGGCAAATGTTGTTTCAGGTTGTTCACAACTTGCAGATATTTACAACCCCGCGGAGCACCAGAGAAAAAGTTATTTTTCTTTTCTCTCCTACAGCATTGCCTGAAAGCCATATCATACATACATACATACATACATACATACATACATACATATATATATATATACCGTGCCATTAAGGCTCATTGCTGCAGATAAACATGCGGCTCTATTCCTAATCTTCTCTCTCCAGTTGGTGACACCGATTTCCTTTATATCTTCTTCTGTGTTGTCTATCCATCTCTGTCTTGGTCTACTCCTTGGTCTTGTTTCCCTCATCTCTTGTGCATGCATCATTTTCGTTTGTCTGTTCTCTTCCATGAAGATGAAATAACACCCGAAATGTTAAAAGCTATTAACAGTGACAACATGAGCCACCTACAAAGAATGTTTAATAAAATATGGAAAGAAGAAAAAGTCCCTTCTAAATGGAAAAAGGGAATCATTGTTAAAATACCCCAAAAAAACAACCTCAGTGACTGCAATAACTGGAGGGGTGTAACCTTACTATCAGTTGTGTCAAAGGTGCTTTGTAAAGTGATTCTGAATAGAATTAAGGATGTAGTGGATACTGCATTGAGAGAACAGGCAGGATTTCGAAAAGGGAGAAGCTGTCTCGACCAGATCTTTACTCTAAGAATAATACTTGAAGAACATATTGAAAAACAGAAACCATTAATCCTGAACTTCATAGACTTTAAAAAAACATTTGATAGCATACACAAAGACTCACTGTGGAGAATTTTAAGTCTATATGGAATACCATCTAAAACTGTCAGCATCATTAGAGATCTCTACAACGGATATATTTATGCAATCAAGACAGAAGAAGGAATGAACGAATGGTTTCAGATTGAAACAGGCGTGAAACAAGGATGTATATTATCTCCATTGTTTTTTGGAATTGCCATAGACTTTATAATGAAACAATGCTGCACATGTAAAACCGGCATTGATAGGGTACATGTGACCCAAATAGAAGATCTTGATTTTGCAGATGACATAATTCTTATCAGTGACAATGTGAAATAGATGCAGGAAAACACATATTCCCTGTCTTCCTTGGCTAACAAAATAGGTCTTGAAGTTAACAAAGACAAAATAAAAATAATGAAACTTCCAATTAATCAAGAAAGAAAAATATACGTAGAAGGAATAATTGTTGATGAAGTTAACCAATTTGCATACCTTGGAAGCTACATAGACCAGGATGGTGACACCAGGAAGGAAGTTAGAATTAGAATTGCAAAAGCAGTATTGTCCTTAAAAAATCTTGAGAACATATGGAATTCAAAAGTTATAAGCAGAAAAATTAAGTTAAGATTATTCAGTTCAGATGTGATATCCACCCTCATTTATGCATGCGAAAGCTGGAAATCAACTAAAGAAGTAGACAAGAAATTAAATTCTTTTGAAAACAGCTGCCTCAGGAAAATACTTGCTATAAAGTGGAACGAATTCAAGAACAACGCAGAGATAAGACAGATGAGCAAACAACAATCTGTCTCATAGCTGAGCAGGAAAAGAAGATGGACATATGTCATTCATGTGAAGAGAAGAAATAATCAGAGAATACAAAAACAAGTTATCAAGTGGAGCACAACAGGCTGAAGAAAAAGAGGTCGACCACGTTAAACTCTAAAGAGGACATTGTTAAGAGAAGCCAGTTTTGTGGGCATAACATCCCTTGATGAAGTTGAAAGACTCGCCGGGAACAGGAAAACTAGGCAAACGAGCCTTACGTGACGTTTAACGGCATGAGAAGGATGTAAGATGATGTAAGATTCTGTTCCATTCTTTCTACGTTACCCAACCAGCGTAGTCTGTTCATTTTCAAGATATGTATAATTCGTTGGGACTTAAATAAACTATTCATTTCAGTGTTCTTTTTAGTTCCACATTCTCCATTCTTTATTTGCTCAAAGATTTTTCTTAGGATCTTGTTCTCAAAGACCTGCAATTGTTGTTCATCTTTCTTTGTTGTACTCCACGTTTCTGATCCATACATGGTCTTATTATAGTTTTGTAGATTGTTATTTTTGGTGTTTTGGGACAGGATTTTGAATTTTAACATGTGTTGCAAGACAAAGTATATTTTATTCCCTATCTGTACTCTGCTTTTAATTTCCTCGCTTGCTATGTTGCTTCTGCTGAATGTTGTGCCTAAGGTATTTGTATGTTTCTGCTTTCTTAATGATCATATCTCCAAGATTTATATAATCTGGATCATTCTGCCCCTGGTCTCTTAATATCTTCTTATACTGTCTTATCTTCATATACTGTCTTATCTTCATATACTGTCTTATCTTCATATAATGTCTTATCTTCATATATTGTCTTATCTTCATATACTTTCTTATCTTCATATAATGTCTTATCTTCATATATTGTCTTATCTTCATATTATGTCTTATCTTCATATATTGTCTTATCTTCATATGCTGTCTTATCTTCATATACTGTCTTATCTTCATATAATGTCTTATCTTCATATAATGTCTTATCTTCATATACTGTCTTATCTTCATATAATGTCTTATCTTCATATACATATATGAAAAATTCACATGCTCTTTTCAAATGGTTCATAATACTGCGTTGTGAGACGTCGGTATTCGCTACTGGCGTTATGTTTCTGGGATCCTCATCATGTCTGTAGAGAACCTGATCAGGCCCCAGGGTGGGTTGCTATCGGAGCTTCCTTATCTAAACACGGAATAGTAACTCTCACATACTCTTACAGGGAAAAAAAAACCCCCGGCCGTCGGATCCTCTCAACAGTTCAAGAGTCCCAGGGGTACAGCCCTGGCTTACTCCCCCTTTCTCTCTCTCTCTCTCTCCTCTCTCTCTCTCTCTCGTCGGACCTGATCCTCGTGTGTTTTAGCAATATAAAAGTGAGGTTAATGGATATTTACTCCTACTTGCTTCTGTAACGATTTCTAGCCCTTCCACTTTGGCAGCACGCTGAACAAGGCGAGTGAACTGGGCACAGTGTGTACAATAATCAGCTTTTAAAAAAAATCTTGAAGTCAGGCAAGAACATGAACCTGAAATGCTTGGTTAACAAGCACACACAACATTCCCAGTTCACGTAGAATCAGCTGTTAACTCTTCATGTTTTCACTGACTGAAATCCTGCGATGTTCTCTGGAGACATTAGTTTTGGGAAAGTAATTCAGGAATTTTGTAACAAGAACACCTGGCGCAAGTGCATTTTTACAGAGTCTGTTTACATTAAAGAACACAATAAGGAAGTAAACTGAACTAGTCTGTTTACATTAAAGAACACATTAAGGAAATAAATTGAACTAGTCTGTTTAAATTGTACAGGCATTGTTAATAATAACAAAAACACATTTGGAATTCAAATTTCGTAAAGAGACATCCAGAGCTATTAACTATGCATATACAGGACTCTCTTCAAAAGAAAGATTTGAGTAATTTGGCGACTTTAATGTTAGACGAGGTAAAAGTAAGGTAAGGTAAAATCCGAGTTTCCATTCCATTATATTGGGGATACAGTGTTAAGCCCGTATTTCAAAGACCATCAGGACACGAAAGCGTAATAATTTAATTTTTTAAAAATCGCGGATGGATATGGCAGGGTTTGGAGTATTTAGTATTATATGTCTGTTACTTAATTTCTCTCATTTCTCTCTTTCTCTTCCTTATCTTAATGTACTATAGTAAGATACCCATTCTTTATATTTTCTCCTGTTGGTTTTATCTTAATGTACGTTAGTACAATAAAACCTATATAACTAAACACTTATTACTCTGAGCCTGTCTCCTTCTGGTACACCTCCCTTAATTAATACTTCTGCTCTTCTCTCATAGTCAAGACTTCTCCTCTCTACTCCATCTCCCCATCTCATATTTCCAGAAAACCCAGGCATTTTTGGTGTCCCTTAACAAATTCCCACTCTCATTCTCTTCTTGGTAGATAAGCAACTCCTCTGGGTAGTTTACACACATAAATGCAATCATCTTTAATATGTACTAATCTTAACACAATACAATCAAATCAAATGATTCGTATCCGTCATATTATAATAAGCATGCAAACATAATAAAAAAGTGCATAATAACACAATACCGCAAAATATGAATCCAAGTTACTAAGATGTTTACACCTGTTAAACGTGAGAGCGGTGCTTAAACATATCTCCACCAACTCTGGTACACTCATTATTGTATGTCCGGTTATCCACTCCAAGAATAACACTTGTTCCAATAAATGTACTCATATCTATTACTCAATGTACTAATCCCACTATTGTATGTCCGGTTATCCACTCAGTCTCCAAGAATAACACTTGTTCCAGTAAATGTACTCATTACTCAATGTACTAATCCCACACCCTCTTTTGTATAGTCGGGATGCTCAAGTCATATTAAGGAATATATGTTTATGTCTCAGTATAGTAGATCAGTCTCATTGTACATACTTTCACAACCTGTTTTTGTATAGTCGGTCTCTCCCTTCTTTTGTCACATTCTGTTCCATATTCTTCTGTCAGGTCCATGAATTATATATATATATATATATATATATATATATATATATATATATATATATATGCGTGTGTATGTATGTATTCAACTCTCATATTAAGAGGTCTATACTAAACGTACTAGGTTCACATTAACAATACACACATCACGTACACATAATCACATACAACGCTATAATTGTACACTTATCCAATTTGTACTACTGTAAATATTCTCTCCACTTTACGTCTTCTTCTGCATTATTTGTACTTCTCTACATATTTTATCACTTTATATCTTCTTCTGTGTAATTATATTCCTGCACATATTTCTCTCGAATTTACGTCTCTTATATTTATTTATTTATACTACATTACATCTACCGTAATGCGAAGAAAACTAAATTGATGACAACTGACAAAACAAATAAGGCAGCTGATATATGTATCAATGAGGAAAAACTGAAAGAAGTGGAGAGTTTTAAATATCTTGGATCACTGTTAACTAATAATGGAGATACAATGAGGGAAATTAAAAGGATGACATCTATCGCTCTTCAGAAAGTAAAACAACAAAAGAATCTGTTGAGAGGAACAGGCAAAACTACAAAGATAAGATTTTTAAGGGCATGCATCTTTCCCATGGCAACATATGCCTGTGAGACCTGGACACTTAACAAAACAGCTGAGAAACACATAAATGCCTTTGAATGTAAATGCTACAAGAAAGTTCTTCAAATATCATGGACACAAAAAAAAAGAACAAATATATCCATACTAGAAGAACTTAATATTGAAGAAGGCTGGCTAGTAAAGAGGATTAAAGAGAGAAAACTTAAATATTTTGGACACATTAAACCGTCTTGGAAGGGTACATAATGGGAAAAAGAAAGAGAGGAAGACCAAGGCGAAGATGGCTGTAAGACATCGTTAATGATCTGCAAATGGATGCATCAACAGCAGGCCATCTTGCTCACAACCGAAAGGCCTACAGGAGTGCTGTTAGTGAGGCAAAGTTCCGCAAGGGACATGCACATGAATGAATGAATGACATTACTCTTTTCTCTCGATTCCGCGTGTTCTTCATTTATCTGTTCGTAATGTACTCTGGCCTCACTACGTTACAAACTACATGTATAGCAAAAGATAAGTTATACTAGTAATTCTATACTAACAAATAGAAACTACAACACATACAAACACTACAAACGCCTACTAACGTGAGTCAATTTCTCAATGAGATCGCAGCTCTTTTCATTGATCTTACTCACGACAAATCACAAATTTTCTACTTACACATGTAGTGAAACACTGTCCACGAACAACATACTTTCATCCAAGAGCAGCTCATTTTGACGTTGAACCTTGTCGTTTCAGTTCAGCATCCGATCCATGACTGAAGAATCTTATTCTGTTTAAGCTTTATATACTAAGCACCTCCTTGGAATTTTCCATTCCCAAAACGAGTCTAAACCTTTTGTTTCCTTGACATTTAAGAATTTACATACTTGAAATAGTCTTAGACTGGTCATTCGTCGCGATTGGTCTTCACAACACATGCGACCAACAGCCCGGCCTACCATAACTAGATTAGTCATTGAACTGTGTACGTGACCAAAATATCGGGTCATACCGAAACTGGTGAGCAAAACTTTGTTAAAAATCAGAATTTATAGATAGAGAAAATATAAATATATCACTTTAATCTGCATCTTTTTCTTCACTTTTCAACATAATCTCCATTTCTCGGCACACATATTTCACATCGCTCTGCACGTTTGAAAATACCCTCCCGGTAGAATTTCGTTCCAGCTTACCGACGGCACAGACGCACTGCTTTCTGAACGTTCTCTCCTGTGGGACCCATTTGGCACAAACTTTTCTATAGCCTAGGCTTTCAATCATTTCCTGTACTACATTGTGTCCTATTCCAAGATTTACAGCGATTTCAGAAATTGTGGTACGTCTTTAATGATCCGTCAACCCTTTTCACGTTGTGCTCAGCGGAGGCAGTTCGAGGGCAATAGCTGGGAGGTATATCTTAGATGCTCGTGTTTCCGTCTTTGAAATGTTTCACCTAACACTGCTAGCACCCATATTCACATCTCCATATGCAAGTTGAAGTCTTTGGTGAATTTCATTAGCGAGGATTTCCTCTTTAACGAGGAACTCAAAAACAGCACGTTAACGAAACTAAATTTCAGCATCTGCCATTTTGTTTATGCTCTGTGTGGTCACGTGACACATAATGGTGCCTCCATTTGACATCTACATGAAGTGCAAAGGATGCAGTTAATATGATACATTTATATTTTCTCTACCTATAAATTCTGATTTAAAAAAAAATTTGCTGACGACTTTCGGTATGACTCTCCTACACGGTTTTTTTTTTTTACAAAAATGTGATTCACGACCGCAATAAATATGTAAGTTAATACATTTTGATTTCTATCATGCTACGAATAGTTATGACTAGTTAACACTGCATAATTGTTTTAACTAGCAGGTGAGGTAAATGACGGTTCGTAAAAATATGTACTTTTAAAATATTTTTATTCACATCTTTCGATATGAGATGCTACAGAAGAGCCCTCAGAATATCGCAGAAAGATTTTTTAAAAAAAAACAAACAAAACAAAGGCATCTTAGAAGAACTGGATATGGATGAAAGCGGTGTCCTCAGCTCTATCAAGAAAAGAAAGTTATCGCTCCTTTTTCATGATCTTAATTTTCATTTGAGAGATGAGAATGATACATATACAGCCAGCCGCGATGGCCTTCAACCAAAGTACTACACGACACATATCAAGAGCAGGAAAAGATGGATAAATGGAGTTATAGAAACATTCATGAATTACGGCATGAACATCATTGAGGCCACTCATATGGCCCGAAAACGACCAACTGCATCTCCCCGCCACATCTCTCGGTACAAGAGGAAGGATAAAGTAAAGTAAGTAAAGTAGACATCATGGTGGTCTGAAGAGAAAAATAATTGAACATACTGTTTCTGAAAAACGAGAGATGGATATGTGACCGAGAAACAATGAGTTCAGGACATCACCGAGACTTTAAACACCACACCCTCGGAAGTGGGCACTCAGGCTGGACACATAAACATCTTCTGATTGATTATTAAGACACACTGTCAATAATGGACCCTCCAGTCGAGAGAACGAAGGAACGAACATACTTTATTTTAAAAGAGTTAAGAATTGGGCCCGTCTAACATTCTACCCTTCATCATACAGCTTTCACTCAGTCACTGTCATTCAGCATTTGTTAATGAGCATGCTAATCATGAAAACACAATTAAAGGATTACATTAATATATAAGAACCTTATCTTTTGTCCATACACTCCACACTCTGATTTGTGCAACAGCATGAAATAACTTGCGTTCTTACATTCATTCAAAACTTTACAAATTATAGAAAAGCAGTATTAAAAAATTACAACAATCAAGCCATAAACTACCTTAGACTATGCTTAGGCAAGCATATAGTCCATATCAAAAAGATCTTGACAAACTTTTAAGTTATAAGAACGAATATTACTTATAAGTTTTACATGAGTTGGTAGGGCATTCCAAAGGTGGGCAGCCAAGGATGAGAAGCTTTTTTTAAACATGTCAAGCCTTGGTTTGGGGAGAATACAATTGCTTAAGCGTTGACTGTGTTTTGGGTTGGATTTGAACAACGACCACATATAGGGTGGAGCATTGTGCGATAGAATTTTATGAATTAACTTGGTTTTGTTGAAAAGAAATCTCTTCTTGAGGGCTAGAATATCAAGATGTTTGTCCTTATTTGTAATGTATGCTGCATGTTTGTCATCTATAAGCTTTACTGCTCGTTTTTGAAGTGAGTAAAGTCTTTTCATGTTTGACATGGAACAACCATCCCAGACTGTGGAACAATAGTCCAAGTGTGTTTCTATCTGTGATATGTAGCATATTTTTCTGGTGTCTATGTGAAGAAGATGTTTCATTTTGATAAAATGGTAAACTTTTTGTGAGCAATGAGTCTGGTTAGAATATCTGCATGATGATTCCAGCTGAGGTAGTGGTCAATTATGAGACCTAGAGTTTTATATTCACTAACATTCTCTATCTGTGAAGTTCCAGCATGGAGCTGTAGTGTTGTTGTTGGTGAATTTGTTAATTTCTGTCTTGTTATAATGACCATGGATTTTGTTTTGCTGGTGTTCATTAGCATTCTGTTGTTGTTTCTCCAGTTAATTAGACTGTTTATAAATAAACATAAAGAAGTGAAAGAAACCCGTACATAGGGAAATGACAAACAGGCATGATGTTAAATTTTATTAGACAGACAGGAAAAAGAAAGAAAGAAAGAAAGACAGACAGACAGAAAGAAAGAAAGAAAGACAGACAGACAGAAAGAAAGAAAGAAAGAAAGACAGAAAGAAAGAAAGAAAGAAAGACAGGAAGAAAGAAAGAAAGACAGAAAGAAAGACAGAAAGAAAGAAAGAAAGACAGACAGGAAGAAAGAAAGAAAGAAAGAAAGACAGACAGACAGACAGAAATAAAGAAAGAAAAAAAGAAAGAAAGAAAGAACTTTTTTTTTTAGAAAAGCGTCAACCCGCCTCCAAATGTGAGGCCCAGTAATACGAGTGTATGCCTCAGTCTCCACCTCTAAATTATAATTTCAGCATCCACACAAAGCACTACATTTTCCTACGGCTTTTCATGACAGATCCGCTTACTATCTCTCTATAAACAAACAGCGTAAGCGATAACACCCACCTGTTTTGTCTTAGTTTATCTCTCTATAATCTAAACCCAAATACTGCCTACATGGACTTCACTCACAGGATCTGCCTAGACTGAGTTCAAAAGTCCAACTTCTTGAGTATCGCCATCTCAGTTAGCAGGATTTCAAGGACAAATGGGAGGCATGGGAACATTTGTAATTTCTCTTGACAACTTTAACGTGAGATCGCATAAAGAAGTGGTAATAATTTATATATGTAATAGTGGTAACCAGCTATATAAATGACGGGAGAAGAAAGAAAAATGATTTTTTTTTTACTTATAACTGCAACGCAGCTGGTCAGTCGGAATGGCGCCGGTGGAAGATTTTTAAAAAAAATCTATATCCTATATCGATTGCAGAATGGTATCACCACCACACCTACAACTACCATCTCTGCTTTACTACAATTCCTACAGCCACTGTAAAAACCCTTCCCAGTACTATCACTACTCTTGTTAATACCGCCAACACTACTATTACTACTACTACAGCTGCTGCCATTACCACAATACTAAACCACTGTCTTTACGGTTGTTACTGATACTACATTATTCCTAATCAACCACCGTCAGTTACTGCTACTACTGTTACATAGAAAAAGAACAAATTAGACCAATTATTTTTAAACACTCACCATAATGCAATATTAGCGGCGAGACCATACAATACGGTGCTTTCGTTTGCATAGCTATGCACTTTAAGTGTGCTTGTAACTTTTGTTTGTATAGCTATGCACTTTAATTGTGCTTGTAACTTTTGTTTGTATAGCTAACCACTTTAATTGTGCTTGTAACTTTTGTTTGTATAACTAACCACTTTAATTGTGCTTGTAACTTTTGTTTGTATAGCTAACCACTTTAATTGTGCTTGTAACTTTTGTTTGTATAGCTAACCACTTTAATTGTGCTTGTAACTTTTGTTTGTATAGCTAAGCACTTTAAGTCTGCCTGTAACTTTTCCCCTAGTGCCTCAAGCCTTCTTTTTCTTCTTCTGCAGTCTCCCTGGAACTGTGAGCTGATGTTCTTTGCCGCCGATGAGGTGCGGATGTTGAGGCACAGCAACGTATCGGATTGGGAGCGGTGTATGGCGATTTTTTTTCAGTTCTTGAATGGAGGTTTAAAAAAAACCAGAGGGTGTGAAATGCTTCTTTAGCAGACTCCACTGCTGTGGGGACTATAGCGATGCCTGTCCTGTTAGCAAGGCTAGGCTTGTTCCTTGGGGGTACCAGCAGAGAGAAGGGACAACGTCTTTGCCAGCTTTGGTTCGCCAACACTGACGCCAGAATGTCAGCCATGGTGCGCCAACACTGACACCAGGATATCAGCTATGGTTCGCCAACATTGACAATAGGATATCAGATATAGTTCGCCAACACTGACACCAGGATATCAGCTATGGTTCGCCAACACTGACGCCAGGACATCAGCTATGGTTCACCAACACTGACAATAGGATATCAGATATGGTTCGCCAACACTGACACCATGATATCAGCTATGGTTCGCCAATACTGACGCCAGGATATCAGCTATGGTTCGCCAACACTGACGCCAGGATATCAGCTATGGTTCGCCAACACTGACAATAGGATATCAGATATGGTTCGCCAACACTGACAATAGGATATCAGCTATGGTTCGCCAACACTGAAGCCAGGATGTCAGCCATGGTTCGCCAACACTGACGCCAGGATGTCAGCCATGGTTCCCCAACACTGACGTCAGGATGTCAGCCATGGTTCCCCAACATTGACGCCAGGATGTCAGCTATGGTTCGCCAACACTGACGCCAGGATGTCAGCTATGGTTCTCCAATGCTGACGCCAGGATGTCACCTATGGGTCGCTAATTGCCAAAACGGACAGCGTCTGCATCGCCAAAGTGTTCATAAATGGTACCGAATTTTCATTAAAAACAACTCCAGCAACATAAAATTATTAAAATATTATCTCTTTTTTTTTAATAGAATAACATCGCACTTATTTGATTATCATAAATGATCAACTTCTCCATCCACTCCACGAAAAGACAAAAAATACGGCTGCATTGACCTTTCACTTTCTTACTTTCATACCCCTGTAGGGAAAACGAAGGCACATAAAATTTATTAGAAACTTCACACACCACTAATTTCAGAACTCAAGCTGACTGGCAGAAGTGAAAGTGGAGAAAGCACAGTACGGGCAAGGCACTTTCTCAATACCAAATGCAAAGACGGTATTAGGAAAATTTATACAACAAATGTCAGTCTACTTCAAGCCTGTTATATAATGGAAAAAAATGCCATTACATTAGCTGTAAAACCTTTTGAAAAATGTAAGGATACAAACCTACCGTTGGCGTGATCGTTATTTCTTCTTTCGTAACATACGGCACTGAATGCTTTACTCTTTCACCATATAGCACTAACAGCGAGCAGAGAAACAACAATGGCTTGCTCTCCAGACTTCTACCATTCCCCACGGCGTACACCGGATGGCATGCAATGTCACGCTTCGCAGCAAGTTCCACAAAAAAGCGGTACTAACAATAGTGCACCTGGGAACTTGGTAAGATCACATCAGTTCAGCACACTCTTCATAGAAGCACATTTATATGTGGCTGATAAAATCATACGAGTTAGCACACTCTTCATAGAACCACATTTATATGTGGCTGGTAAATCACATCAGTTCAGCACACGTACATTTATATGTGGCTGATAAAATTATACCAGTTAGCACACTCTTCATAGAAGCACATTTATATGTGGCTGATAAAATCATACCAGCTCAGCACACTCTTCATAGAAGCACATTTATATGTAGCTGATAAAATCATACCACTTCAGCACACTCTTCATAGACACACATTTATATGTGGCTGACAAAATCATACCAGTTCAGCACACTCTTCATAGACACACGTTTATATGTTGCCGGCAAAATCACACCAGTTCACTCTATATAGTCGCACTCTTGTATGTGACTTAAATGTTCAATACATCATTATACATCACTGTGTTTTAAAGGTCCAATATATCATAACACTTCAATATGTTGTGTTTTCCCCCGCATCAGTCTGGCACCTGTAATCATTAACAATTCATAAGTTCAGATATAAGACTCGCGGTCTTTCTGATGGCTAAGATAAAACATGTTTACAGAATGAAGATCAGTCAACATGGATGGCGATGTTTAAAAAGGACATGAAATGCAAACAAAATGTAAATTACATCAAAGGAAATAAGTGCAGTCAATATTTTAGCAAATGCATTCTTCCTATAAGTAAAAAAAAAAAAACAGCTGAAAAACAGAAAAATGTGTACTTTCGAGAGCTTCCATTTTTGGGGCGGTCAAGAAAAAAATGTGCAGCACCGCGTAGAAATATCTTTCAAAATATTTGCTGAGACTCCTGACAACCTATGACCCCTGGAATGAGTTTGCACTTTTCATGACAAGATTCTACATCAGTGATTATCAATCAGCGTGTCACGAAGGGTCTGTAGATGTGTCGCGGAAAGTTTTTGGGGAGGCTTACAAAGAAGTGATTTTTCTCTGTTTTAAACGAAAAAATACCTTCTTCTTCTTTTCTTCTTCTTCTTCTTCTTCTTTCTCCATCTCCCTGAAACTGCGAGCATGATGTTCTTTGTAGCCGATATGGCGAAGGCGTTGAAGCACAGCATCGTATCAGATTGGAAGTGGGTTAAATCGGCTATTTTTTCGGTCCCTGGGTGGACCTGAAAAGCAGAAAAGGGGGAGGGGGGGGTAACAACAGTTCTTAAGCAGACTCCACCACCATGGGGACTATAGCCATCAATACCCTGTTAGCCGGGCTAGGCCTGTTACTGGAGGTACACAACGGAGTGATGGAACAGTTTCTTGGTAACTTATTGTTAGCCCAGCCTGCCGATAGCATATCAGCTGGAGGTCACTGACGGCAGCATCGGGCAGGGTCTCCACCCTCGAAATCTGTCCTTACAAACACGCCAAAACTGTTGGCAGGCAAGGAACGAATGTCATATGTGCCAGCCCCCATCATGGGAAATAGTCGTCATGGTGTGGAACATTCAGAGCGATTCTCTGATATATGAGCATCGCGCCAATGCTTTCAGAAGACGTCTGAAATCACTGTGCACTGAATACAGATACGCGTTATGCCATGAGAAATAAAATGAACTACAGTAGATTTTCCGTTAAGCGGAACTAAAGTAACTTGCTCTCCCAAGTAACCGGCACTCTCAAGTAATCAGCACTCTCAAGTAACCAGCACTCTCAAGTAACCGGCACTCTTAAGTAAGCGGCACTCTCAAGCAAACATCACTCTCAAGTAGCCGGCAGTCTCAGGTAAACGGCGTTCTCAAATAACCAACACTCTCAAGTAACCGTCACTCTCAAGTAAGCAGCATTCTCAAGTAACCGGCACTCTCAAGTAACCGGCACTCTCAAGTAACCGGCACTTTTAAGCAAGCGGCACTCGCAAGCAAACGGCACTCTCAAGCAAACGTCAATCTCAAGTAACCGGCAGTCTCAGGTAAACGACATTCTCAAGTAACCGGCAGTCTCACGTAAACGGCATTCTCAAGTAACCAGCACTCTCAAGTAAACGGTACTCCCAAGCAAGCGGCACTCTCAAGTAACTGGCACTCTCAAGTAACCAGCACTCTCAAATAACCGGCACTTTCAAGTAAGCGGCATTCTCATTTAACCGGCAGAAAATCAAAGAAATAATACTTTAAATAAAAATTTCAATAAAATCAATTTCTAGCGGAAATGTAAGTTTCAACTTGGCGCTTTCAAGAAAGCTGCACGCAAGTTTGTCTGCTGAAGTGCATCCAAACACCATCCACATCCACTTCTCCTGATCCTGTCCCAGCTACACCACCATCAGATCCTGATGCGATGTCTACCCAGTTTCTCCCCATACTGTAAGTCTTAAGTGTTTTTGTTTGTTTTAAAAATACTATGTTAGCGAAGTTCATTAAGTTAAAAAAGTTTGTTGACTGCCATTCAGCTAAAAATTGCACATTGCATTCAGAAAGCTGTTTTTATAATAAAACTGTGTTAAAGTTACGTTTTGTCTTTATTTGTTTTAATTTGCTTTTAATTACTGTATTTCAACATTAATGTCAATACAGCGTTTATCGTACAGTATGGTATAGTTTTGGGTGTACTATTAGGCCTTACTCTCAAGCAACCAGAAACCCCATTTATCCGGCATCTACAATTTCCCATGGGTGCCGGTTAACTGAGAGTCTAACGTATTATGAATATGTGGCGATTTTGCCAGCGAAGTTTCCCTTTGTCTACAAACTGCCTATTAAAAGCACAAACAACTCATTAATGAAAAATCGGGTCGAGGAGTAAAACGTACTCCTTGGTGAACTGTGTGTGTTTGGGGGTTGGGGGGGGGGGGGGGGAAAGAGAGAATCACAATTCCTTGGGAAAGTAAGAAAAATTAACACAAACTGGAAAATATGTACTTCGATAAATTATTTACTACATTTTAAAAAAACGAGATTTTTTTCTTATAGCTTCGAGTATCATTGAAAGGACTCATTATGTAAAACCAACTGCTCAGTCGAACATGCCGGATGTATATTTAAAAACTAAATTAACTAATGAATCCAGTTTCTTTCTCAGTTCTTCCACTAAAGAAGTTTTACCTCGCGCTACGGCACCATCAGATTCCGGCGGGAGAAGAGACAAATTAATTCTTCCTTTTGTCATCAGTTTCCACAAACTCATATCAGACCTAGGTCGAAATTGTGCAGCGAGAAAGGGAAGAGACAGAAAGAGAAACGAATGAGACTTGGGAAAACAGTTCTTTTGCTGAAGTTCCTGTTAAACAACAGAAGCATGTCCTTGGTTTACAGCTTTAACTCTGGAGTTTATACTTCAGGCAAACAGGAGTTTATACTTCAAGTAAACAGTTTTGTGTCGTCATATTGGAAATTTCCGCTAAGGCTATTTTTAACGTAAACTCGCGCATTCTCGCGGAAGCTTTCAAATAGGCGGACTAATCTGCGTTACAATAACAAACTACTAATTACAAAAAACCCACATTACATTTCCAAAATTAAAAGAAGCTTCTCAAAACCAGTTGGGAGAAGGGAGGGGGAACCTACAGCAGGTTATCTCCTTTTTTCTTTTATTTGGCTAACTCACTTTCCCCCATTTCACAAAATTAAGCTTTTCCGCACTGAAAGAGCGTGCACGTTTCTTCCCTGTATAAATCTATGCTACTTCACATTGGCTGTAGATGCAGCTGTCTATCTTCTTTTAGAAACAGCTACAAACATTATACATTTAACAACACAGAATCAGATAAGCAAGGATTTGAAAGCATGATTTAGGACATAAAGTCAATGTTTGAATCAACGGGTAGCCATTTCACATTTATGCCTACCATAACTGTGGCCTGATTGTGGCACGCAGACAGCACATTAAAAGATATGTTTAACAGTTTCCGGCGGTCACAGAAAGGCCCTGGACTGCTAAATCCAATACTAGGTTTGCTCACAATATGATGTTTGTTCACAATATGATGTTTTTTCGCAAGATGATGTTTCACTTCAGAATGTCCTGTTTGAAATCTACAAATTATCATTTCGTCATATTTTTGTTTCTTAACCAGTGCCCTAATACATTCTTAAAACTACAGACGATCACGTGGCTTTTTGTCCTTGCAGTATTTGAATAGTTCTGATAGTTGAATATTGTAGGATAACTTCTCTTTCACGACCACCAGCGCCTTGTTTTGTTAGCTGGTGTGACCACGGTGCTTTCCGTATGAATATGAACATCTGATGAAGTACATTCATAACTTTAAAAATATTTTAGCTTTTAGACTACAAAATACATACACACAAAAACTATCAAAGACACACAAACGTTTTTTGTTATCAATAATCACAGCCAGACCCTACGAGAGGTAGGTCCAGCCGAAGCATGGCTCCGAGGCCCGGGGAGTTTACCACCCCCATTTTAATAGTGGGCCCTGTCAGCTTTGGGGAACCCGTATTAGATGAACACAGGTAAGCGGGAGAAAGGGAGAAGAGGTGTTGAATGGGCTTAAAAAACTTCTCTCGAAGGCCCTGATTATAGCTACCATACTTTGCCTGGAAATGACTATGCCTATTATTCACAAATTATGACAGTTTACCAAACTCCAAAATACAAACTAAATCTCCGCACTTATTTTTTAAATAGTCATTTACATAACAAAAAATTATTACTTATTTTGTCCAGTAATCTTGAGGCTCAGTGAATCAGTCAGTCATTTGCACGACCCTTGCGGAACTTTGCCTCCCTAACAGCTATCTTGTAGGCCTCTCGGTTGTGAGCAAGATGGCCTGCTGCTGATGCATCCATTTATAGATTATCAACGATGTCGTGCAGCCATCTTAGCCTTGGTCTTCCTCTCTTTCTTTTTTCTATTATGTATCCTTCCATGGCGATCTTCTCTAAATTATTATGACGTTTAATGTGTCCAAAATATTTAAGTTCTCTCTTTTTAATCCTCTTTACTAGCCAATCTTCATCAATATTAAGTTCTTGTAGTATGGATATATTTGTTCTTTTTTGTGTCCATGATATATGAAGGACTCTTCTGTAGCATTTACATTCAAATGTATTTATGTGTTTCTCAGCTGTTTTGTTAAGTGTCCAGGTCTCGCTTGCATATGTTTCGATGGGAAAGATGCATGTCCTTAAAAATCTTATTTTTTGTAGTTCTGTCAATAGCAATATGTAAGGTCAGATAGAAATTTTTGAGGCTACTGAAGGATTTTTAAAAAAACTAATAAACATACATAATAAAGTAATTCTTTGCTACTAAAGTGAACAATCGTTCAAAACTAAAATCTTTTCTTTTTAAATAAAGAACACTTTAACAGTTGTATATTTTAGTGTATATTTTATCCTATAGTTACCAACTATTACGTGTACATATTGATATTTCTCACACATATAGCGACCATATTAGCATACTACACTTTCTTTGATTGTTTTGACTTAAAGACAAATTATCTTATGTTGTTCTGTTTTCTTGACAGTAATTTGTCTTAGTAACACAAACGCCGAAGTTTTAATCACGTTGACGGCCACGGCAGCACGTCCACAACTGTAAAAGTTTATTCCGAGAGTTATTTCTAGTCAAAACTTGTACGGACGTGGCCACAATTTCCTGGCTCGTCATAAACTGTGTTATCAAATGTTTGAAACAGCGTGATAAACCACAGAGACAGATAATAATCTGGGGTTATATGCGAGAGGTGTGTGTCAGAGGATAGAGGAGAGGGGGAGAAGACGAAAACATTCACAAGCAAGAGATAGTGGCGACCAGTCCGTCATCACAAAGTATAAAGATAAAATGCGTTTTAAAGATTAGGACGTTGTTTTTTTTTCTGTTGCTCCTGTGGGTAACTTCCAGATTTCATTTACAGAACTTACAGAGCTAATGTTTTGCATTAGATATTTGAGTTCAGTCTTAAGTTAACCATACTTGGAGCTTACTTTTTGAAAAAACAGTTGTATTGTGTTTACATCAGTTTTGTACCAAGTTGTGTGGACACAAAAATATAAGAAGGAAAGAAGACAACCACAGAAGTCTGCTAACAAATTAACAACAGCATGACTTTCTTTTCCTTCGTCTTTCTTAAATGTAATAGAACAGAAATTCCTATTTGGGGTTGCATAACAGTCAGAAAAAAAGGAGAGAGATTGCTTCGTATAAAAAGGGAAGGAGGTAGGAAGAAGGGAGTTGGTCTAACTCGGAACAAATTATGCATCTGCTTCTATAGCAGGTTAACTAGAGCTAATCAGGTTTTCGCAGTCCTGCATGGTATATGAAAATACAAAATGCTGAGCAAAGAAAAGAAAATCAGGATAGCTAAAAGTAATGTCCTAAGTGTTTTATTATACAGAAGTCAATACTGGAAAAACCATCATGTACTCCCTGATGACTGATAACTCACTGCCAGAAATAGCACTGAAATGGACACATCAGGGGAACAGAAGTAAGGCTAGACCAATGGAGACAGGGAGAAGAAGAAGAAGAGAGAGGAAGCCGAGTAACAGTGCGCTCACCTGGGCAAGAGCAAGGGGAAAAAATGACAGGAGGACAGGCGTTTCTGAAAAATCCTTGGGGAAGCCCCACGTGCCTTGGGCATCTAAAGGTCCAGAGATCTGGTTCTGTGTTCTTATTTCAGATGTGCCAGACACTGCTTAGCTATGAGAATAGACCCACATCAAAATAATGTCCCAAACTGTATTTTCTCTACGAGCGTCATATGTATCTCAATTCTTCTTAAGAATGTACAACTTCAGCGAACTAGTTATGCTTTATTGCGATCTTTCGTCATTTTAAATGCTCAGTTTGTAAGTCTGAGCAAAATGTGAACAAGTTGTAGAGGGGAAATGATGAGTGTGAAAAGGTTAAAAAAAATTTAAAAGATGAAACCATACCTCTACCGAAAAACTACATCACAAATGAAACAAAAAGAGCACTATTACCCCCTCCCCCCTCTTTTTGTCATCAACGTCATTGCGAGAGAAATGAGATGTTAAAGGAGAATACTAAATGTGACAAGAAGAGACCAAGTAGGAAATGACAACATATGGGTAACAGCTGGAGAAATACAAATATTACACTACATCTAGAAACGAAAGTCAAATGGTTTGCCTACCTTATTCATAGCTACCGCCAGACAGCGTACCAAATATATATATATAAATGATTTGTAGAAAACGGAGGAAGAAACCGCAAGAGATGGAGGGAGGAAATTAAAGAAACCTTACACATCCCCTCACATGAAGCAGTAAAGTAGGAGTACAAATTTTGTAGGATTAGATCTCGAAAAAATCGTAGACAAAAGCACTTTAGTGAGACGTGAGAGAAAGAAAAATCACAGGAGAATTACCTGGGATTCGATCATGGACTCTGGTAGGACGAGCAGCCACGAGAGAATAGCGTACTATCGACTTAGCAACCCTCCCCCCCCCTAAAAAAAAGTTGTTTTGTTGACATAGTCTTTAGTAACGTTAGTAACTGTTCAGTAGGCACAAGGGATCGGGACACAAGGAAAGAAACGAGGTCGTGACATAGAAATTCCGTAGCTTAGATTCAGTCTCTCTAGCAGGTATCAACTCTTTAGACAAACATACACACGGTCTCCTGCCATGTCTGGTGCAAACTTGAACAACAATAACAAATGAACGAATACTTATTACATGAAGTTTGTTTCATGTATAGCTTTGTCTGCGATTTTTTCGAGGTCTAATCCTATAAAATTTGTTTTCTTACTTTACCGTACCAAAGCCTAGTAGTTTCCTATTTATATAAAAAAAATGTTCCTCACATGAAGCGAACTGGCCAGTCCTACCACAGACATCTATTTGTCCTCTCAACACTGAAAAGTATGTGAGGAAAGGAAACCATGCTGATCTTTTCATTTAGCTATTCTGTGATTTATCCGGCAATCTTTTTACGCGTCTGTCTGTGTGTTCTTTCAATGCATTATTTATGCCTGTTTTATTTTCAATATGTCAAATCAAACTCCTGAGGGTTATATAACCCGGGATCGAACCCCGGTCATTAGAATGTTCGGAAAAAAAAGTTTTTACTTTTTTTTTTTTGGAAAGGGGGGGGGGGGGGGGAAATTAAAAATCAGACTCATGGGAGCTATAACCCAGTATCATCTAACCCCAACCGTTAGAATTCGCTAACCCTGTCCTCATCTGGTGAATAGATGGGGCTGGGATTTAAATTAACTCTGCTGAAAGTTGTACTGGAGTTTAGACTGGTTGATGTATTATTAAAAGTCGTACTGGAACTAAAATGATGTGAAAGTTGGTTGAATCATTATTGAAATGTGTATAGTAGGTAAGACGTGGTAGAATAGCAGGCGGGGAGAGGGGGGGGATCATTAAAAGTCGATCTCTGAATATTTTCTGTTATTATGATGTTATTTTTTTGCCTGCTGCTGTGATTTTTTTTTTGTAATAATGTAAGCAGTGCCCAGTGGCTTCTTATTTGCAGCACCACTTGAGCAAGCCATCGATCTACAGAATACACTGGTTACGTGGCTAATACAGGTCCTGAAATAACACACTCAATTCGGGCACCCCATATACACGAACACTAGCGTGGGGCACGAAGATCATCTAAGAGGCCAACGCCGTCGTAACACACAATGCTTATTACACGTCACATGATGCTGATGATGGAAATAGCCAAGATGGGAGAAAAATAAGGCAGGCGATGTCTCAAGTGAATCAGCAACACGTGATTATTAAGAATACAGGCGGCTAAACTAAATGAGAGTTATTGCTGCCGCAATAGGAATAAAAAGAAAAAAAAAAAACTTGCACAACTACATAATTATTACACTCGATTCAATACAGCTACAGCTAGTTTTACAACTAACTGACTCAATGCAACATTATCGCTAATCTTTCACTAGAAAAGTCCAGGAAAAGCTTTTTTAATACTCACTCGTACACACAAAACTCCCACAATTTACACGTGTAAGATAATTTGCACTCCTGCGTTAATCATGAACTCAGGGGAGAGTACAATGAAAACGAACTAAATTTAACAAACAATAAGGGGCTTAAATCACAAAAAAACTTAAGAGTTATCTGCCCTGTAGATATTCTGCTGCACCTACATTGCAGGGGTTCTAAACCGTGAATATCCATACCTCTTGTGAGTTACATGTACTGGAACTACACGACTGGGGTATAGGGTTCAATGTGTTTCATTTGTATTCCTGTTAGATTACAATTTTCTTTCGTCTGATCTGTTTCTAGCTAACTATTTGTAAAATAAAATCAAGCTTCGACATCTTCTGAAAATCATACTGATACCTAACAGGATTTATGATGCTGAAGATTATTTCAACAGCTTCGACAACGGAGATACAATGACATACTGAACAGTTAACTGAGGTCTATGATCGTAAAAAAGTTTGAGAAACCCTGCTTATAATGTTTTCCTTTATTACTTGAATCTTGGTAAATATATTGTTAAAAAAAGAAACGAAACAATACTGTAGTCGTAATGGACACCAAATTTCAAACTTGTGTTCAAATTTTATTTTACGGAATTAATGTTTCAACCTTGGTATAAAGAAACTTTAAGACTTTAACAACGAAAAGATGTTCATTAAATTTGGTTTGGACTTTTATTCTTTGCGACTGAAGTTTCCGTTTCAGTAAGGTTATGGCCTCCTCTGGCCTGTATCAGAGAACGACATCTCCTTGACATGGATCCGATTAGCAGTTGGGTCTATTCTTGTGGGATGGCTGCCCATTCTTCCCGCAGTGCAAGAGACAACTGTCGGAGATTGTTTGGCGCCACGTCTCGCTGGCGAATTTGTCTGTTGATTTCATCCCATAAATGTTCTATTAGGTTCATGTCTGATGACATGGAAAGCCATAGAATGGTCTGGACGTTGTTGTCAGCGAGGAACTAGGTGGTGAGTTGTGTCACATGAGGTCGAGCTTTATCCTGCTGAAGAATCGACCCTGGTGCAGCCAGAAGTGGAAGGACGTTAGGACGAAGAATTTCAGCGACGTGTCGTTGGAAATTCAAGTGTCCTTAAGTTTGCACCAAGTCACTTCTTCCCATGAAGTTGATCGTCCCCCACACCAGTACACCTCCACCACCATGTGGAGGAGTCTCATCCTCTCAGTTCTGGGCGTAGCGCTCATGGACTCTACGGTAAACTCTTCTCCGCCTGTCGTGTCGCTTGAGCAGAAAGAATGATTCATCACGAAATCAAACCCTTCTCCAATCATCCGCAACAGTTCATTGATAATGCTGGTTCGCCCACTGCAGTTAGTTCTGGCGATGCTGGTCCGTAAGAACAGGGCCTATGTAGGGTCTTTTAGCCCAAATACCAGCGTCGTGCAGCCAGTTCCTGACTATTTTATCTGAAATTCGACGAGCTGTTGTCGTTGACTGGACTGTTGAGGACGCAGATGCAAATCGATTTCTGAGGTGACGCAGCCGTATGAAGCGGTTTTCGTCAGGAGTTGTGACTATGGGTCTTCCACTGCATGGCCGGTCTGCAACTGAGCCAGTTTCTTGAAATCGTCTCAAAAGACGACTAATTGTGCTTCTAACTACATTAAATTGTCTGGCCACTACACTTTGTGACTGTCCAGTCTGTAAACGTCCAGTGATGATGAGTCGTTGTTCTTTAGTGAGATGAGCCATATTTGGGCATTGAATTTACATATGAATTGATTCGAGGAGCGTCAATCTTTTATAGGCATTAAATAACATGGCCAGTGAGTTTTATGTTCAGTAAATTTCACGGGATTCTCGTGAACCTGCCATGAGTTATTGTCAAGAATGCTATTTTGACTAGTGTCACTTTTCTGTGCTCATGAATCGTCTAATGAGTACAATTCAGGTCAGCACTTGAAGTTGATGTCCAAGTGAACGTTTCGGCCAATTTGCTCTTCAGTTTAAATCGCAACATCGTATTTGTTGCGTTTCTTATTTTTTTCTTTTGAACAGTATAAAAAGAAACATTCCAGAAACGCGCACTAAAGTATTATAAACACTTCTCCTTAAACAAAACCATTATTTTGAGAGTTGTCTGGAGTAATGTTACCTTGTGTGATTTGCACTGCTGACATTTAAGAGGTTTTTTAATGCACAAAGTGATGAATAAAATTGTTGAGGCGAAGAGAGAGAGAGAGACAGACAGACAGACAGACAGACAGAGAGAGAGAATGAGGAGGAGGGTTTAGCTGAAATGATGGAAATAAAATGTTACCAGACAGTTCCATGCAATAAACCTTGTCGATGAATACCACACAAAAAAGAGTTATTCAGTGTTACATCGAACCCGTAATGTTATATGGATGTGAAGCATGAGTAGTAGCCAAGAGCACTTAAAATCTACTGGAAGCAGCGGAGTTGTGGTTCCTAAGAAGAATAGAAGAAAAACGGACAGCCAAGAAAATAAATGAAGAGGTTCTAAGTGAGGCTGGGGAAATAGAGAGAAATTATGGGAAAATTCAGAACACGACAGTCCAGATTTGTAGGAAATGTTTTGAGAAAGGGAAAACTGTAGCACATGCTGACAACAGAAAAAACTGGAGGGACATAGGGACATAGGATGACAAATAAACAAGGTATGTGACGAACTAAAAGAGTGGCATGAAGGACTACATCTTATAGAAAGAGCAAAGGATAGATGGTTTGTGGAAATCAATGTCGACTAACGCCTGATTGGCATGGGCCAAATAGAGAGAGAGAGAGAGAGAGAGAGAGAGAGAAAGAGAGAGAGATAATAATGTCGGTAATAATATCTTATTTAACAACATTAAGTATATAACAGTGGTCCTTCTTCTTCTTCTTCTTCGTTCACTTCTACCACCAAAAACCGCACTGTGAACCTACTGAATTCACACATGTGGTCCTCGTTAGGTCCGGTGGTCCCCTGTGTGGTCCAAAATAGACCACATGAGTTCCACGAAGGACCACAAAGGGTTCAGAGTATCACAGTGCTTTAGCCTGTATTCTTGGTGGGTCTCGGAAGCGGGATTGCGTGACACCGTGGTTTTCATTGCACCAGTTTGGTCTAGGGTTGGACTTTCTCACCGGAAGACCTCGACGTGTTTGGAATATCAGTGCATCCCCGCTGGGTGAGAGGCGTTAGCCCACCCAGGACAGAGTTGAACTTTCTCACCGGAAAACCTCGACGTGTTTTGAGATACCCTGTATCACCGCCGGTGAGAGGTGGTTGCCCATCCAGTCCAGGGTTGGACTTTCTCACCGGAAAACCTCAGCGTGATTAGGATACGCAGACATCCCCGCCGGGTGAGAGGTGGTTGTCTATCTAGACTTCCCTGGTCCAGTGTCTCCGACTTCAGCATTTTGCGGTCGTGGCCGCTACCCTTCCTAGTTGTGACCAGGATGGAGCTTTTGTCCAGGAGGACGAATCCTCGCCACTAGTGACTTCTACCCCTGGGTTGAGCCGGTTTAGGCATTTCCCAGTATGGGCATGTTTGGAACGGGACCGACCTCTAGGGCAGAGGTACTGTGACATTCATAGCCTTCAAGATTCACCCCTGGTATGAGCCGGTTTAGGCAAAATTCACCAGTATGGGTGTTTATCAGGCGTTACCGACCTCTAGAGCGGAGGTGGCATGACATGTCTAGCCATCGAGTTCCACCCCTGGTGTGTGCCGGTTTAGGCATATTTCACCAGTGTAGGTGTATTTCGGACGTAGGCGGCCTCTAGAGCAGAGGTGCCGTGGTATAGCTCTCGTAGCGATACTACTGGACATACCAGGTTAAACTTCACTTTCCACCACCTTTTCCCATAGGCGCCGCACAGCAACCTTTATTTCCGCATTTACTTCCTTAACCGGGAGGAGCTTCACTCCACGCGCGGCATTTGAAAAGTCAAGCCAGCAGTGACTTAACCTCTGGGACAAGCCGGTTCATGCATTTCACCCGATATGACTGCACTCAGGACGTGGCCGACCTCCAGACCAGAGGTGCCGTGATTTGACTGTTTGCTTCGCTTTATTCTTTCAACCACCTTTTCCGCAGTGATGCTGCGCGGCAACCTCATTTGCAAATTTCTTCATTGGCCGGGAAGAGCACCGCTCCACGCACGGCAGCTGAAGATCTCGCCATCAGCGGCAGATGAGCTACCAAACGTGACACTCATCTACCCTAAGTAACTGGTTTTCAGGCGCCAGATATTCGCCCTCGCCCCTTCTCCTGTCAGTTTAAACAGTTCTGCCACGGGAAGGCCAGGAGCTGGACTTGACTGCCAGAGGCTGTTTGTGGCGCATTTGCAGTCCTTAGAACCACAGTGGTCCTTAACCTGGAGGATTTTTGGGGGTCTACAGATCAAGAAACAGACTGATTCGATTAAAATAACAATCTTAACACCATCTGGCTCTATTTATTGCTTTATTTTTTATTAGGAGTCCCCAGCCAGTATCAGACTGGAAAGGGATTCCGCGCCAGTTGACATTTGTAAGAGAATATGGATTTATAGAATGAAAGTTAGACAACTCATCGTAGAATCTGAAAGTTGGGATAAAAAGGGTTGGCTTTAAGTCAGATTCTTGCATATCTCGTGCCGGGCATGCTTCATATGTAACTTATGAGAAAAAAAAAGAAAGCCGTGAGACAGAAACGAGATGATTTAGAATAGTTGAAGTTTGAGTTTCGGATTTAGTAGAATAGCAGATTAGTAGAATAGAAATGTAGAAGTTCTGTTTGATACGAAGTCTGTGGACGTCAGTAGTCACTTGCAACTATTTCTCTGTTATCTTGAGTTAGAATTTCGTCCTGTTTCCTGTCATGTCTTCTTGGATTATGTTATACCACTGTTATATAGTATTAAATTAAACGGAACTATTCTAAAGCAGGTGAAGAAATTCAAATACCTTGGAGCAGTAATAACTTCAGATGGGAAATGCAGAACAGAAATTAGGAACAGAATAGGCCAAGCAAAGACTGCATTTCAGAGAATGAGAAACATATTAACCAACACATCATTCACCGTCATCGTCACCCTGTGCACTATTAAAGTCTTCATAACTTAATATTGCTGCTACTGTGCCGCTATCTGCCACTGTCTGAATGATCGTTCCTGGGAAAGCAAGTCTGTGAAGCGAGTAGTTAAACAGACGCACAAAGAGATTGAGCTCGATTGTAGCTGAAAGAGCAAGATCTCCACTATAAGTGAAGTAAAGTTAGTATTAACTAGTAAGAGAAGAGAGGATCATATATCTTGAGAAAAGCAGAAGTATTATCCAATGTGTGAACGTAACATTTCCACAGTATTAGATGGTGCAGCTAATACAGCAGAGCATAATTACAGAGCAGGAAACTGTACATCAAACGTCAGTGTGACAGATATTAGTGTTTCGGCGGCATTGGATATACTACTTTATCTATTGTGATAATTATAAGAGTACGGACGACAGAGATATACGGCTTTACATTCTCCTTCAGTCTCCCTCGAACTGCAAGCTGGTGTTCTTTTGCAGCCGATGCTGTGAAGATTTTAAGGCACAACATTGTGTAGGTTTGGAAGCGAAATATTGAAGCTATTTATTCAAGCCCGTGAGCGCAGCTAAAAAAAAAAGCATAGGATGTGTAATACTTCTTTACCAGACTCCACAACCATGGGGGACTATAGCGATCCTTACCCCCCGCTAACCAGTCTGGGCCCGTTACTGGGGTTAACAAGAGGAAGGTGGGACAGGGTCTCGGTCAGTTATGGCCCTCTAAGCCTGACGACCGTATGTTAGCTGTGGATCGCTGCTTGCCATATCGCCTTCTGGTACAGAAGAGAATGCATAACATGTGGTGACGTTCTCTCCTTATCTCCACAGCCATGATTCATGTACGTGTCACTTAGCTGCTGGACGGACAGATGCCACGTACAGACGTCCTCCATTACAGGAACAAGTTTCAGCTCTCGTCTCCCTGGGAAACAATCAGAGAGTGGAGAAAAACATGGCAGAGCAAAAACTGTTTGCGTTCAGAAATGAAGTTAACAGATTGTTTATGACTCTCAGTATTATTATTATTATTATTATCATTATTATTATTGCCGCGCCGAATAGCGTTGGTGATCATGCTCATCCATCTTGTGCGGTCTTCCTTGTCTCCGATAGTGTTTCAGGTGGTTTTTTTTTTCATGCCGCTTGGTCAGTCCATTGAGATATTTTTCTTTTGGCCTTCCCGTCGTCCCCTTGAGTTTTACAGTCATTACTAGGTTCTCCAACTTGTGTGTCCTCTCACGGACATGCCCAAGAAATTTCGACTCTTTTTCTCATCATTTTAACTAGTTTTTTTCTGTTCTGAAACTTCTTTAATGACCTCTTCGTTTATTTCTTCCCCGTTCGTCCAGGATATTTGTTGCATCTTTTCCTAAAAAAAGCCACGTCTCTACTGCTCCCAGTTTCTTTGCCGTCCTTTTGTTGACCGTTCAAGTTTCACAACCATATAGCAATATTGGATCTGTACAGCGTTGTAAATATTCTTTTCCTCATTTGTAAGGACATCTTCTTATGTGTTACCTGTTAATAGTTTTTGCTTATTAAATATTGTATGGGTGGGTCGTTCCTTTCCGCTTTCAGTATTCTTGGTTTCGTGCATTTAATCATGTGACGCTTAATTACAGTCACTGAATCACTGGTCACCCCAAAGAAAAGAATACCACCAAAATGTAGCATTACCATCGATGGCACAGAACTGAAACAAGTTCATAGATTCAAGTACTTAGGAATAATTATAACAGCTGATGGGAAATGTCACAAAGAAATAAAAAGCAGACGTGCTCAGGCCAAGTCAGCATTCCAGAAAATGAGAAACATCTTGTGCAACAGATCCATATAATGGAAACAAGATCCGAGTACCTAAATGTTACATCGAGCCAATTTTGTTTTATAGATGTGAAACATGGCCCATGAATAAGAGAGTATAGCGAGAAATGGAGGCCATGGAAATGTGATTCATAAGAAGGATGTTGAAGGTACCATGGACAGCTAAGAATACCAATGAAGAAATCTTAAGAGAAGCTGGAGTTAAAAGGCAAATTACAGCAAAGATCAGAGGCAGACAAGTGAGATTTGTAGGACATTTTCTGAGAAGAGGACAATTGGAACACATTGTGGCAACTGGAAAAATTGAGGGAAGAAGAGACAGAAGAAGACAGAGAGAGAATTCACTAGACGGGCTGTCAGAGTGGCTAGGAAGAAAGTCACCGGCGGATCTTATAATTAAGTCTAAAGACAGGGAACTGTGGAGAGAAATGATCGCCTACGCCACGCGGCATTTGATTGACTGATTGATTGAATCACTGACACTGAATCATGCGATACTTAATCACTGACACTGAATCATGCGATATTTAATCATCGACACTGAATTACTGACACTGAATTATGCGACGCTTAATCATTGACACTGAATCATGCTACTCTTAATCACGACACTTAAACACCGATATTGTATGAAGCTAAGTTTAATCACGACATTTAATTACCGACATCGAATCATATGACGTTTAATCACAACATTTAAATGACGTGACACTTAAACGTGTGACACTTAATCACGCAACACATAATCACCGATATTTTATTCGCTCAGACATTTAAAAGCACAAGATAACTCCAGCTTATCCATGATTATTAGGTGTCGGTGATGATGTGTTGGGCCATTAATTAACTGCACACAGTGCGCTCAACGCCGTGAGTTAATACAGAGTGACATAGGTAATCCTACATAAAATCTTTACCTTAAACTTGTATCCAGCTCTCCAGTAATTATATGTTCAACCTAGTTCTCGCACTCATTATTTTCCCGCCAGTTTTGTGGTACCGCAGGTCTTCGCTCAAGGTGTCTTGGGATTATGACTTATGTCCAAAATGAGACATTCCCCCCCCCCCCCCGGGTCCAAACTGGAAGCACTAAAACACAAAAGGAAATCTCAGCACATCAGTTATGACCATTTTTTTAATGCAATGCGGCGTTTGCAACAAGGCAGCTGGGACCTGGATAGAAATTGAGGCTTGGATGTCATTTCTGTGCTTTTTGATTTTAAAAAACGCCTCCGTTTTCATCGCAGAATCATTAAAATTTACGACCAAATGATGACAGTGGAATGGGACTTTTAAAGTACATTTTATACTATGCGTTAAAAGTGTTTTGTACAATAGAAAATATGTTTTAAGAAAACTACATATCTGCTTTTGATTTACAATGCATTTATATTAAAAAACGGAAACCTGTAACAGACGTGTTTACAGCATGGCTTATCTGGAATTTAAAATCCCCAAGGTTCCATCATAAATGCGTACCAGCACAAGAGACATAAATCACACCCATAAAGACTGGGGCTGACTTTTAGGCAGAAGAGAGAGAAAAACTAAGATTTAAGTTATTTCATTGTTTGTATTTTTTTATGAAAGAATAAAAAAAATGTTGAAGGAAATGGATAAAGGGGTTGATTGTGTAGTATAAATTGACGATCTTTTGGTAAAGAATCGTATTTGCATTTTCTTTCTTTATTGTAATGTTTTGATGCGTAGAATGGATGAATGAGAACAGGACAGAGTGAAGAACAGATCATAGGCCAGACTTAATATGGTTTAATCATCTATATAAGAACATACAATCATCAATCTCCCGTACACCAAATCACCTGTACCTGAACAATAATAAACAATATAAAAATAAATAGAAAACATATAATTCTAAATCCACTCATACAGCATCAGATATAACACATAGTGTATACATCTGATGATATGGAGGTCGAAGATGAACTATTCATATGATGTATCAGTCAGCAACCCATAGCTCGCTGCTTATGTCAGGGAAGAAAAATGGCTAGATCTTTATACTGACAAGATACCTCAGGCTCTAAAAAGATCTGCATATAAATTTTGCTTTATAGATTCGTGGCATTTTCTTTTATTAAATACGAAGGAAAAAGGACATGATATGGAGGTCGAAGATGAACTATTCATATGATGTACCAGACCACCACCACCACCACCACCACCACCCCCACCACCACCACCACCAGTCCATCACCAACATCCCACCACCACCACCACCACCATTCCATCAACACCCCACCACCACCACCACCACCCCACCACCACCACCACCAGTCCATCACCAACACCCCACCACCGTCCCACCACCACCACCACCATCATCCCACCACCACCACCATCATCCCACTACCACCCCACCACCACCACCCCATCACCACCACCACCATCACCATCACCACCACCACCACCACCCTACCACCGCCGCCGTCATCATCATCATCATTATCATCAAATCGATGGTCTTACGCTTTCCAGAGCCGGCTGCGAGCAATAATGACTGTGCGATCGTGTTACAGTGGCACACTTATCACGTCTGACCTCCCGACAAGTTAAACCTGGCTGTCCAGGCAGCAAGTCTGGACCTGGTCCTCACGCTGGTGCATTCTATTAAGAAGCTTGTTTTTCGAGTTCATTCCCGACCTTCAGAGACAGGACCCGATAACTCCCCCCCCCCCTTTTAGTTCAATACGGTGTTTTGTGACCCAGCATCTTTACGACATCTACTGCTAAGAACATCTTGCTTACAGGACTGCTAAGAACATCTTGCTTACAGGACTGCTAAGAATATCTTGCTTACAGGACTGCTAAGAACATCTTGCTTACAGGACTGCTAAGAACATCTTGCTTACAGGACTGCTAAGAACATGTTGCTTACAGGACTGCTAAGAACATCTTGCTTACAGGACTGCTAAGAACATCCTGCTTACAGGACAGCTAAGAACATCTTGCTTACAGGACAGCTAAGAACATCTTGCTTACAGGACAGCTAAGAACATCTTGCTTACAGGACAGCTAAGAACATCTTGCTTACAGGACAGCTAAGAACATCTTGCTTACAGGACAGCTAAGAACATCTTGCTTACAGGACAGCTAAGAACATCTTGCTTACAGGACAGCTAAGAACATCTTGCTTACAGCTGCCAGGAAAATAAAACAACGAGCAGAAGTTTACTTTCTGTGGCTGTGGCATGTAAGAAAGCCACAGGTGTAAATGTTAGATGGTACGTTAGGGTTTCTACTTTCCTGAGGCGTCGCTCTGAGTTTAAAATAAAACACATGGACCCCTGAGTAATTTTAAAAAATAGATTTCTATATCGTAGTCTGTTACGTTTCTGTACAAACAAATCAAATGGACAGTCCATGAATTCCTTAGCACAAATCGATTGCGTCTAGAAGATAAATCCTTTGGGACAAGATTACAGCGAAATAGCTACAGCGAAGCATTAAGTGCACGCCAGTAAAATGCCACACCCGGGGCCGCAGTCAGTTATACAGTTTTTGCTTTGTTTTGTTTTTGTGATTTTTTTTTTTGCAGACTAAGAATGTGTAGAGCTAGAATAGGTTAGAAGGTAGACCTGAGGCGTGAGACGTGGCCAGGGGACACAAGCTTGGGGCAAAAGCTTTGGGGCTCCTATCAGGATCTGGAGAGGATTGCGTGCTTTTCCATGTTGACAGGGATCAGGATCTGAAGTGACCAACAACCTCGAACGCAGAAAAAGAATAAGAAAGGAAGAAGTATATAGTTTTAAACCAACAACTCACAGACCTCTGGAACCCATGATCCAAGCCCCCTCCCCCCCCCCCTCCCCCCACAAACCTCCTTAGAGCGTCAGAAGTTTAAAGGCCCGAAACGCTTGCCTGAGGTGGAGGAGCGGGGAAGGGAGAAGGTACTTCTCTGACGATCCGAGGAACTGTGTTGTTGTTGTTCAGCTCTCTGTAGCAGTTTCCTGCCTATAATTTAAAATTAATTAACGTTTGCATTGTAGTATGGGTATCAAATAGGATAGATTATTAAACATAAGTTTCTTTTCAACACCAGAAGCATAAGTAAGGTCAGGGACTGGTCAACTCAAGGGTGCGCAACTCGGAGTAAAATCGGTACCGACTGATCCTGTATATAAATGAGATACGAAAGAATTTTAATCGGTCGGGATTTGTACGTTGAGCAAGTAGGAGGGTGCAAAAGAATCGGAGGAGATCATATTCTCGTTTTAAGCACGAATGAGTTCGTTATTCGTCGATGGATATATATATATATATATATATATATATATACATACATACATACATACATATATGGTTAGTTACGGTTTTATTCTGTGATGTGGATGCTTGCAAGCTGTGTTGTCGATTCCTCAGATCCATCCTGATAAACTCAAGTAGTAGTTGTTATAGTTGTTAATAGACGTGGGATACATGAATAGCATATTGTTTATATATATATATATATATATATATATATTCTATGTAAGATTTTTAACTAATCAAATAATCTTAGGGAAGACAATCGTTACACGTAAAGATGTTAATTTGATTTTTAATATGATTACAATACATCGTCCCATACATATTCTCCAACTATCATCCTTAATGACTGAATGTCTGATTGAAATCAAAGGAACTCATTGGCAAGAAATGAATAACAAAAATACATATACATAAATTCAATTTCTAAAATTTATGTACACAAAATAACCATCAAAATGCTTATTAACAAATATCAAAATCTTACATAGAATATATATATATATATATATATATATATATATATATATATATATATATATATATATAAACAATATACTATTCATGTATCCCACGTCTGTTAACAACTATAACAACTACTACTTGAGTTTATCAGGATGGATCTGAGGAATCGACAACACAGCTTGCAAGCATCCACATCACAGAATAAAACCGTAACTAACCATATATGTATGTATGTATGTATGTATGTATGTATGTATATATATATATATATATATATATATATATATATATATATATATATATATATATATCCATCGACGAATAACGAACTCATTCGTGCTTAAAACGAGAATATGATCTCCTCCGATTCTTTTACACCCTCCTACTTGCTCAACGTACAAATCCCGACCGATTAAAATTCTTTCGTATCTCATTTATATACAGGATCAGTCGGTACCGATTTTACTCCGAGTTGCGCACCCTTGAGTTGACCAGTCCCTGACCTTACTTATGCTTCTGGTGTTGAAAAGAAACTTATGTTTAATAATCTATCCTATTTGATACCCATACTACAATGCAAACGTTAATTAATTTTAAATTATAGGCAGGAAACTGCTACAGAGAGCTGAACAACAACAACACAGTTCCTCGGATCGTCAGAGAAGTACCTTCTCCCTTCCCCGCTCCTCCACCTCAGGCAAGCGTTTCGGGCCTTTAAACTTCTGACGCTCTAAGGAGGTTTGTGGGGGGAGGGGGGAGGGGGCTTGGATCATGGGTTCCAGAGGTCTGTGAGTTGTTGGTTTAAAACTATATACTTCTTCCTTTCTTATTCTTTTTCTGCGTTCGAGGTTGTTGGTCACTTCAGATCCTGATCCCTGTCAACATGGAAAAGCACGCAATCCTCTCCAGATCCTGATAGGAGCCCCAAAGCTTTTGCCCCAAGCTTGTGTCCCCTGGCCACGTCTCACGCCTCAGGTCTACCTTCTAACCTATTCTAGCTCTACACATTCTTAGTCTGCAAAAAAAAACCACAAAAACAAAACAAAGCAAAAACTGTATAACTGACTGCGGCCCCGGGTGTGACATTTTACTGGCGTGCACTTAATGCTTCGCTGTAGCTATTTCGCTGTAATCTTGTCCCAAAGGATTTATCTTCTAGACACAATCGATTTGTGCTAAGGAATTCATGGACTGTCCATTTGATTTGTTTGTACAGAAACGTAACAGACTACGATATAGAAATCTATTTTTAAAAATTACTCAGGGGTCCATGTGTTTTATTTTAAATTCAGAGCGACGCCTCAGGAAAGTAGAAACCCTAACGTACCATCTAACATTTACACCTGTGGCTTTCTTACATGCCACAGCCGCAGAAAGTAAACTTCTGCTCGTTGTTTTATTTTCCTGGCAGCTGTAAGCAAGATGTTCTTAGCAGTCCTGTAAGCAAGATGTTCTTAGCAGTCCTGTAAGCAAGATGTTCTTAGCAGTCCTGTAAGAAAGATGTTCTTAGCAGTCCTGTAAGCAAGATGTTCTTAGCAGTCCTGTAAGCAAGATGTTCTTAGCTGTCCTGTAAGCAAGATATTCTTAGCAGTCCTGTAAGCAAGATATTCTTAGCAGTCCTGTAAGCAAGATGTTCTTAGCAGTCCTGTAAGCAAGATGTTCTTAGCAGTCGATGTCGTAAAGATGCTGGGTCACAAAACACCGTATTGAACTAAAGGAGGGTGGGGGGGGGGGGTAGTTATCGGGTCCTGTCTCTGAAGATCGGGAATGAACTCGAAAAACAAGTTTCTTAATAGAATGCATCAGCGTGAGGACCAGGTCCAGACTTGCTGCCTGGACAGCCAGGTTTAACTTGTTGGTGCCTACGGGGAGGTCAGACGTGATAAGTGTGCCACTGTAACACGATCGCACAGTCATTATTGCTCGCAGCCGACTCTGGAAAGCGTAAGACCATCGATTTGATGATAATGATGATAATGACGGCGGCGGTGGTAGGGTGGTGGTGGTGCGGTGGTGGTGGTGATGGGGTGGTGGTGGTGATGGGGTGGTGGTGGTGGGGTGGTAGTGGGATGATGGTGGTAGTGGTGGGATGATGGTGGTGGTGGTGGTGGGACGGTGGTGGGGTGGTGGTGGTGGGATGGTGGTGGGGTGTTGATGGAATGGTGGTGGTGGTGGTGGTGGGATGTTGGTGATGGACTGGTGGTGGTGGTGGTGGGGTGGTGGTGATGGTGGGGTGGTGGTGATGGTGGGGTGGTGGTGGCGGGGTGGTGGTGGTGGTGGTGGTGGTGGTGGGGGTGGGGGTGGTGGTGGTGGTGGTGGTGGTGGTGGTGGTGGTAAATAACACAGGGCGAAGGAATAATCACAGAACCCAACAATTTCTGGTAAAATCTTTGAAGCAAAATTTATATCAGTATTAATTATAGTTTTTAAAGTAAAAGAAGATAAAGAGATCATGATTACACACCCTATTTATGATTACAGCTACACACCCTATTTATGTCCAGCTATACACCCTATTTATGTCCAGCTATACACCCTATTTATGTCCAGCTGTACACCCTATTTATCCCCATCTATACACCCTATTTGTTGAGGATGTTGAGCAATAGAGGCTCACCTGGACAAGAGCAGAAAAAAAGGGCAAAGGACAGGCATATGTGGAAAACCCTTGCGGAAGCCCCATGTGCCCTGGGTGCAAGGTTCAGAGAGAGAGAGAGAGAGAGGGAGGGAGAGAGAGAGCATATTTATGTCCAGCTATCTTATATCGTAAATCCTTCCCTTGCCGTTAAACGTCACATAGGGCTCGCAAAGTAGTTCGCCAATTTTTCCTGTCTTTCAACCGCATCAAAGGATTTTATGCCTGTTAGTTTGGCCTTTATTAACAATGTCCTCTTCAGAGTTTCACATGGTCTGCCTCTTTTTCTTCGGCCTGTTGTGTTCCACTTGATAGCTTGTTTTGGGATTCTCTGATCATTTCTTCTCATCAAGTGACCAACATATGTCCATCTCCTTTTCCTGATCACACATGAGAATGGTTGTTGTTCAGTCATCTGTCTTATCTCTGCATTGTTCTTGAATTCGTTCCACTTGATGCCGAGTGTTTTCCTTAGGCATTTGTTTTCAAAAGAGTCTAATTTCTTGTCTATTTCTTTAGTTGTTTTCCAGCTTTCGCATGCATAAATGAGGGTGGATATTACATTTGAATTGAATAGTCTTAACTTGGTTTTTGTGCTTATAACTTTTGAATTCCATATGTTCTCAAGATTCTATGAAGTTCAGTATTAATGGTTTCTGCTTTTCAATATGTTCTTCAAGTATTATTGTGAGAGTAAAGATCTGGTCGAGACAACTTCTCCCTTTTCGAAATCCTGTTTGTTCGTCTCTCATTGCAGTATCCACTATATATTTGAGTCTATTCAAAATGACCCTGTAAAATACTTTTGACACAACTAATATTAAGGTTACTCCTCTCCAGTGGTTACAGTCACTAAGGTTGCCTTTTTGTTTTGGTATTTTAACAATGATTCCTTTCTTCCAATTAGAAGGGACCTTTTCTTCTTTCCAAATCTCGTTAAACATTCTCTGTAGTTGTCTCATGTTGTCACATGTCCAGCTATAACCCTATTTATATCCCTAACAGTACACAAGGCACTGAGGAAGAGTGATGAAATTCATTAAGACTTCCGTGATACACTAAACAATATAACCAAGAAAAAAAATTCACATTTAACAAGAGACCTTTAGCGAAAAGAGAAGAACAAAGGTATCCCACCCCACCTGGGGGGGGGGGGGAGAGGGTGTGGGGCTCATAATGAATAATAAAGGAAAACGAAGCCATGATGCCAGGTTAAGCATAAACCAAGGTCGACCGTATGAACTGTCATCCAGATTTTCTTTTGTAACCTGTGGAAGTGAAGCACCTACAATACACAGCAATGAACGTATACCGATCTAAAACCTTCGATTGCACCATAGGAAACATATCATCTACGTCCGCCAGAATAAATATTGTTATCATTTCATATCTGGGCAACACAAACTTCATCATATCGGAAACGTCATGAATATTTTAAAACGTTATAAACTCACGGAAAAAGACTTGATAAATCATCCCATGATCTACATGACACCGGCAGCAAATTCGCTAAAGATCAAGAACAAAAGCACACATTCACCGGCGCCACGTTTCATGTACGACCAGATGGCGTCCAGATCGATAGAAACGCTGAATTAGTGCCGAGCCGTGTTCATGAAAAAGGTCATCATGTGATCTTCAGCGACATTTCCCGCTCATGATCAAAGCTCTTCCTGGGTGATGATTGAGAGTCGATTTGGATATTATTCAACTTCCGGCCTGAGCAATCCCATAGTAATATGTGCTTTATATAAACGTTTGGAACACAGTTTGCCCTCGACTTACGCAAATTTCAATAGTGAGGATTCCTACGTTCGCGGATTTTCTTAAATGCAATAACGTTAAAAAAAAAAAACAACCAAAAAGTTATCCTTTAATAATTTTATATTTTTATATTGTACATTATGTTCCACATTCGTTTTAATCTGTTGTGCTCTTTCAGTTCATTTACATAATATGTACTGTACAGAACAGTGTTTATGGCAGCAGTCTGTGGTGATTGAAAGAAAAAGAAGTGTTTACCTTATTGACGGTGTGTCTGTCTGCCGTACTTTGTTAGACGGTTGCTTGTCACGAAGGTGTACAGACTGTCCTCTTGTCCATTATTTCAGAAACCATACATCATAGCAGTGTTTCCCAGGCTTCTTCGGTCTACCGCCCCCTTTTCTCCCAAGCCACATTCTCAACGCCCCCTTCTCTTTCTTTCTCTTCCCCGCCCCCCCCCCCCCACACACACACACCACCCCCGTTAAGTACTATTCGTACAGTGGACCAGGCTATGCGTTACACAACTAAAAACTAAAAACTTCTTCAAGCAAACAACTTTAACAATTTGACAATATGAGGAAGTACATTTATAACTCACCTACTGCATTGTTTTCTAAACTTTTAATGTGATGGATGAGCTTCATGCAGGGGACACAAGTTTCTCAACATCGGGTTGAAAAGTGCTAAGAAGAAGCAATGCTGCCTTCGTCTGCTGCTTCGTTTTCCATCAACGCACCCCCCAACTGCCCCCTTTTTCCGCACTGTCCCCCCGCCCCCATTGACCTTTTTCTGTCATTTTCGGCAGGGTGCGTTAACGCCCTCTTTGGTATACACTGTCTATTTACATCGAATTTACTTTCTATTCAGGTGTTACAAGTAATCTATACGTGATTTAAAGTATACGGGAGGATGACATTAGGTTACATGCAAAGTCCTGAGCCGTTTTATATAAGGGATTTGAACACGCACGGATTTTTGGATAGCGCAGGGGTGGGATGGGGGAGAGAAAGATATCCGTGTAAGTCGAGGCCCACTGTATGCAAGGTGGAAGGGGGGATTGAGGGGGAGAGAACAGATAACCGTGTAAGTCGAGGCCCACTGCATACAAGGTGGAAGGAGGGTGGAGGGGGAGAGAACAGATAACCGTGTAAGTCGAGGCCCACTGCATACAAGGTGGAAGGGGGGATGGAGGGAGAGAGAATAGATATCCGTATAAGTCGAGGTCCACTGTATGCAAGGTGGGTGGGGGGGGGGAGAGAATAGATACCCGTATAAGTCGAGGCCCACTGTATGCAAGGTGGGTGGGGGGGGGAGAGAGAGAACAGATGTCCGTATAAGTCGAGGCCCACTGTGTGCAAGATAGGAGTAAGGTAGGATAAGTGATCCTTGTTGTACTTCAGATCTCCCACTTCCAAATTTGACTCTTCTGTTTTTCTACTGTCCAGCTCCCAGTTCCGACATTTCTATTGTTCTTCTCTCCAACACCCAAAACCCAACTCCGATTTTTCTATTTTTCTGTTGTCCCACTCCCAGCTCTGGCTACTATTTTTTCACTGCCCAGCTCCCAGCTCCCAACTGCTATTCTTCTATTTTTCTACTGTTCAACACACAACTCCGACTCTTCTATTTTTCTATTGTCAAACTCCCAACTTTCCTTATAGAAGGTTTCATTCTATCGACTCCTACTCCACCTTCAGGATATAATACAAGGTTCGACAATTAAGTAATGAGACTGATTTTATTATGGCCAAGACAAAAATGCAGTCTGTAAAGCAAAGCATGGAATCCAAATAGGCAACCTTTATCTATGATCTGGCAACTTTTCAGCGCCGCCCGATAAACAGACGAGAAACAAGCCGCCATTTTGTTGACCTAGTCAGAAATGCATTATTACGTAATCAGCATGGAGCAAAAAGCTAACATTCAATTCTGTTTAAAACTCGGAAAAAGTGCTATCGAGACAGTTGCATTGATGTGACAATTTTTTAGGGATAATTGTTTATCTCGTGCACAGATATTCAGGTGGTATTCACGATTTAAAAGTGATTTGGAAACGATTACAAATGCAACAAGACATGGACGCCCAACTTCTGTTCGTAATGAGGAGCTCACTGCAAAAGTCAGAGAATGGATATAAGAAGATCGTTGTTTGACTGTGAAGATTATGGCAGATGAATTTGGTGTTAACTGAGAAACCATTCGTAAAATTTTAGTGGAAGATTTGGGCAAGAAAAACGTTGGTTGCCGGTTTGTACCACATTTGTTGTCTGATGACCAAAATATAAGTATGTTGAGTACGCAAAAGACATCATGAAAACGTGTTGCAGAAATAAACATTTTTTAAATTTGATTGTTGCAGAGGATGAAACATGGATTTTCCGCTATGATCCCACAACTAAACGCCAAAGTGCTCAGCCGAAGTCACCATCATTAGCAAAAGAATTCGTCTTCAAAAGTCGAAAGTGAAGATAATGTTGGTGTGTTTCCTCGACAGCAAAGGAGTTATTCACAAAGAATTGTTTCCAGAGGGACAGACTGTCACTGCCAAAGTTTATTTAAATATTTTGAAACGCCTATTCAGAAGGATTCTCCGAGTCAGACCGGTGTATTCAACACCTGGCAGTTTTTTTTTCCTTCTTCATGACAGTGCACCGGCTCACCGGGCGGTAGATGTACAGGAATTTTTGGCCCCAAAACAAGTGTGTGCTCTCAACCATTCACCCTATTCCCCAGATTTGTCTCCCTGCGATTATTTTCTATTCCCAAAATTAAAGTTACCATTGAAAGGACGCTTCTTTGACGATACTGATGACATCCAAAGGGCCGTAACATCTAGTTTAAGGGCCACGCCAGCATAAGAACTGCAGAGGTCGTTCCAGTGTTTGCTAGATCGTGCCACTCGCTGTATCAGTGCACAGGGGGCTTACTTTGAATAAAATACAGGTTATATCTTCAGCTGAAATTAGTCTCATTACTTAATTGTCGGACCTTGTATAATTGCTTCGGGCTGTGGCTATCCTAAATTTCTACCATCCGTATTCCGACTCTTTCATATTCATAAATGACACATTTCCACCAACTCCGCCTACATATAAGATAACTTCCTCCAGCTCCTCGCCCTCATATTATCAATTAATCCAATAACCAGGCTCTATGAGAAGGGAGTGCTGCCGATGCGCCTCTCCGTAGCCCCCCCCCCCTCCCAGAGTTTTCCCTCTTAAGAATGAGTCCAAAGGGCTGTGTGAATTAAAACAGATAAGTGAAGCGGGGACAAGTTTTTGCATCGGCTTATAAAATGTCTCTCGGAGGCCCCCGCCTATCAGTACATATCTGGGGAGGAAAGACAAGATGAGGTAAGCTGTTGTGATACTGTGCGTCGCCTGACTCAAAGTTTAAACCGCTACCACCATAACCAGACTAAAATAAACACCATTTTCACATTATTACGGCTGACCAGTCTCATCTTCTGGCTGGCACATATAGCTGGTGTGTATATTGTGAAAATAAACCATCTTTATGAGGGCCATTAAGGTTCGTAGAACAACAAAACAAAATAGTGTGACACCACAAGTTCAGTTCGCACCAACAGTCCCCTCAGTGCGATACGGTGATGATAGATCTGGAGTTCCCTCCCCTGACATACCATGAACTCATACCGGTAGCAGTATTAGGACAATGATAATGCAATAGACTCTCCATTAACCGGGACTCAAGCAACCACCATTAAAAAAAAATCTAAAAAACACTTTAAATAAAAATTAAAATAGCATTAGTTTCCAGCAGAAATGTAAGTTCAAACCTCAAGGCAAGCTGATATTCGCTCTTTTTTTTTCAAGAAAGCTGCACGCACGTTTCCAGTACATCATCTGATGATGTGCACCCAAAAACCAGCTACATCAGATCCTGGTGATCCTGAAGTGATATCTACACTGTAAACACTTAAACACTGTTGTAGCAGTCTTAACCCTCCCTGTGAGTGTGTGGGTGTGTGGGTGCGGGTGTGTGGGTTGTATTTTTTTTTCTTCTAAGTTACTTGAAGTTAAAAAAATGATGTTTGTAAAGTTCATTAAGTTGAAAAGTTTATTGACTACTATTTAGCTAAACTTGCACGCTGCATTCACAAAACTGTTTTTATAATAAAACTGTGCTACGTCTTTATTTGTCTTAATTTGCTTTTAATTACTGTATTTCAATATTAATATCAAGTCAATACAGATCTTATGGTATGGTTTGTATAGTATTAGTATGGGGTATGGTATTAGTTAGGTCTATTTCTAGTAGTAACTCTCAAGCACAACCAGAAACTACGTTTATCCGGCATCCACTAATTCCCATCGGTGCCTGTTAACCGAGAGTCTACTGCGTACAAGTGCATATCCTGTTCTTATTTCAAGAACTGACAGCTGTTAAAGAAATTATGTCAAAATAAATTAAGTGGAAAACCCCCACAAAACAAACATAAATGTATGTGCTTCATACAGAATCCTTAGTGCTAGACTTAAGTTCGCGATTTTTTTTTTTCAGGAAAAACCATCCCTAGTCTTGTGTAGAGCTTGTTGGTGCAAGTTTACATTTTTTTAACTAGTGGGAGGAATATTTTCTCAACATGATTACAGACTAACATTATGTCCCTTGGCAATGTACTACCGTACTAGAGGTCAATCTGGCTCCCCCATCGTGACCGCCAACCCAGGTTCTCCTCTCCTTGGCATATTCTATGCTAATTTTGTCTAAATCATCAAGTATTTGGTCAGCACGACAATACATTGACATGCAGTACAAATTACGAAGTCCGAATTCAATATTTAATCTCACAATAAACCCAGCAACCACAAACAAATGGCGCTGACAATCAACAAGACATTAAGACATTATTCATCAATAAAGGCAAAACAATGTGAGGAAGAATCAGTGAAAATGCAAATTAGGTCAAGCATAATATCAGTTAATAATGAAGCTTCTCAGGTCTGCAGTATTTACATTGTTACTCTGTGTACCTGGGGCCCTCAGCTCACTGGACCCTACCTGTGCCATCCACCATGACTATATGTGCCAGTGCACTTTCATCTCCGCAGCCATTGATGCCATTAAATACATCAACAGCATCTGTATTGATGCAGACACATGGTCAATCTACATGAAAAAGCATAATACAAAAGCATACATGTTACCAGTCCAATCAACAGAGAAAATCACAATGAAATCACACACAAATTATCCTCTTACACGGAATGACATGAACCCTACATCACAGCTTACTGCACACCTACATAATCTACACCACATGAGATGGGCACGGGCAGAATATAACTAACGATCACCATAATGTACAGGAATTTACAGGACATATATAAGCACAACTAAATAAGACATCGGCTGGCCATTGCCTCTACCTAATCTGATGGAACCCAATGTTTCAATGTATATGTAAATACCCCTGAAACCAACTACAAATCACGTGGACGATGACGCTTCGGTCAAGGTCGTACACCACTTGACCCAAGCATGTATCGTCCACACTTGCTTGCTGTACAACAGAACGAAGTTTCTTAACAGGTCTGAAACTTTACTTATCCACAATCTGAGGAAACCAGACACCAATATAGCAAGATAGAAACAGACATGGAATCCTCAAGGAAATAGAAAACGAAGAAGACCTAAACTCACTTGGAGAAGAGAAATTATGACAGTGCTCAGAGACAAGGGTTGCACATGGAAGGAAGCAGAGAATAATTCCAAGAACAGGGATGACTGGAGAGCCTTTATCCGAGGCCTATGCTCTCAAGGAAGTGAAAGGCGATGATGATGATGATGATGATGATGATGATGATGATGATGATGATGAACCTTACTTATGGAAAAAAGTGCCTTAGAAAAAAAGCGACTGTGACGAAGAAAAAAAATCCTAAAGTTCCAAACATTTTTTTATGTTTTCCATTGCGCGTCAAATTGCCAATATAATGAGTAATAATGATAATAACGAATTTAATCATTTGGGGATCGGTAAGGAAGAAAGTGCTTGAACATGCGGTCTGTCGTTTGATTATACATGAAGAATATAAAACAGTTCATGTGTATCTATAGCCTGATTATATCTGAAGAATATAAAACAGTTCACGAGTATGTATACTCTGATTATATCTGAAGAATACAAAACAGTTCACGAGTATACTCTGATTATATCTAAAGAATATAAAACAGTTCACGTGCATATATACTCTGATTATATCTGAAGAATATAAAACAGTTGACGGGTATGTATACTCTGATTTATATCTGAAGAATATAAAACAGTTCACGTGTATGTATACTCTGATTATATCTGAAGAATATAAAACAGTTCACGTGTATGTATACCCCCTGATTATATCTGAAGAATATAAAACAGGTCACAAGTATATATACTCTGATTATATCAGAAGAATATAAAACAGTTCACGAGTATATATACCCTGATCATATCTGAAGAATATAAAACAGTTCACGAATATATATACTCTGATTATATCTGAAGAATATAAAACAGTTCACGTGTATGTATACCCCCTGATTATATCTGAAGAATATAAAACAGTTCACGTGTATGTATACCCCCTGATTATATCTGAAGAATATAAAACAGTTCACGGGTATATACACTCTGATTATATCTGAAGAATATAAAACAGTTCACGTGTATGTATACTCTGATTATATCTGAAGAATATAAAACAGTTCACGTGTATGTATACCCCCTGATTATATCTGAAGAATATAAAACAGGTCACAAGTATATATACTCTGATTATATCAGAAGAATATAAAACAGTTCACGAGTATATATACTCTGATCATATCTGAAGAATATAAAACAGTTCACGAATATATATACTCTGATTATATCTGAAGAATATAAAACAGTTCACGAGTAGATATACTCTGATTATATCTGAAGAATATAAAACAGTTCACGTGTATGTATACCCCCTGATTATATCTGAAGAATATAAAACAGTTCACGGGTATATACACTCTGATTATATCTGAAGAATATAAAACAGTTCACGAGTATATATACTCTGATCATATCTGAAGAATATAAAACAGTTCACGAGTATATATACTCTGATCATATCTGAAGAATATAAAACAGTTCACGAGTATATATACTCTGATCATATCTGAAGAATATAAAACAGTTCACGAGTATATATACTCTGATTATATCTGAAGAATATAAAACAGTTCACGTGTATGTATACCCCCTGATTATATCTGAAGAATATAAAACAGTTCACATGTATGTATACCCCTGTTTATATCTGAAGAATATAAACAGTTCACGAGTATATATACTCTGATTATATCTGAAGAATATAAAACAGTTCACGAGTATATATACTCTGATCATATCTGAAGAATATAAAACAGTTCACGAGTATATATATTCTGATCATATCTGAAGAATACAAAACAGTTCACGAGTATATATACTCTGATTATATCTGAAGAATTCAACAGAGATGCACTGTGAAAAATCCTAAGATGGCATGGCCTCCCCCATAAAATAGTTAATGTAATCAAAGCCCTATACGAGGGTTTTCAGTGCAAAGTTATCTGTGGAGAACATACCTCCAGCAGCTTTAGGGTGCAAACAGGAGTGAAACAGGGATGTGTACTATCACCAACATTATTTATCTTGGCAGTAGACTGGTTAATGAAGGAGGCAACATCAGACAAACGCAGAGGATTACAATGGACCCTTGACACAGTGCTGGAGGACCTTGACTTTGCGGACGACATTTGTCTATTATCAAGCAGTCACAAAGATTTGCAAGAGAAAATAAACAAGCTAACTCAGAATGCAAATAACATAGGACTAAAGATTAACGTAGGAAAGACAAAGTTAATGAAACAAAATGTGAACAACAGAAATGTACTCAGAGTAGATAACAAGTTAGTGGAGGAGGTCAACGAATTTGTATACCTTGGCAGCAGAATAGTAGAAAATGGAGACAGCACAGAGGACATCAACAGCAGACTTACTAGAGCAAACCAGGCTTTTGCAATGCTGCAGACTATATGGAAATAAAAAAAAACTAAGCATAAATATGAAAATCAGGATATTTAAGAGTAATATTCTAAGTGTACTACTCTATGGAAGTGAATGCTGGAAAATCACCAAAACCATAGAAAACAAGTTAAATTCTTTCCAGACTAAATGTTTACGAAGAATTAGAAAAATATTCTGGCCAAACACCATAAGAATAACATCTTATTAGCAGAAATGCAGATGAAACCACTGACAACAATTATTGAGGAAAGACGCTGGCGATGGTTGGGACATGTGCTCCGAATGACTGACAATTCACTACCAAAAATAGCACTAAGATGGACACCACAGGGGAACAGAAGTAAGGGTAGACCAAAAGAGACATGGAGAAGAACAACAGAAAGGATGTTGAGCAATAGAGGGCTCACCTGGGCAAGAGCAGAAAAAAAGGCGAAGGACAGGCATTTGTGGAAAACCCTTGCGGAAGCCCCATGTGCCCTGGGCACTTAAGGTTCAGAGAGAGAGAGAGATATCTGAAGAATATAAAACAGTTCACGAGTATATATACTCTGACTATATCTGAAGAATATGAAACAGTTCACGAGTATATATACTCTGATTATATCTGAAGAATATAAAACAGTTCACGAGTATATATACTCTGATTATATCTGAAGAATATAAAACAGTTCACGAGTATATATACTCTGATTATATCTGAAGAATGTAAAACAGTTCACGAGTATATATACTCTGATTATATCAGAAGAATATAAAACAGTTCACGAGTATATATACTCTGACTATATCTGAAGAATGTAAAACAGTTCACGTGTATGTATACCCAAGACACTCTGAGCAAAAATTATCTTTTAAAAATTCTGCAGAAATAAATCTATAAAAAGGTAGAAGGTACAATTCCCGTTTCCATGCCATTAAGGCATATTAGGGATATGGTGCTGGGCCCGTATTTCCACGACCTCCGGGCATGTGAAAGTTTGACAGAAGTAAATCTGTGCATGATAAATTCCTTCCCTGAAGTCAAGTGCATACTGTTTTTCATACAGTAGACCTCTACAGAATGCTTCTTCATCTTCTTCTTCTTGTAACTGCGAGCATGATGTTCTTTACAGCCCATGCAGTGACGATGCTGGTGCACTGCATCGTGTCGGATAGGGAGCGGGTTACGGCGGCTATTTGTTAAGCTCTTGAAGTGAAATACGAGAGCGTGGAGTACTTCTTCAGTTGGCATGGCCTCCCCCATAAAATAGTTAATGTAATCAAAGCCCTATACGAGGGTTTTCAGTGCAAAGTTATCTGTGGAGAACATACCTCCAGCAGCTTTAGGGTGCAAACAGGAGTGAAACAGGGATGTGTACTATCACCAACATTATTTATCTTGGCAGTAGACTGGTTAATGAAGGAGGCAACATCAGACAAACGCAGAGGATTACAATGGACCCTTGACACAGTGCTGGAGGACCTTGACTTTGCGGACGACATTTGTCTATTATCAAGCAGTCACAAAGATTTGCAAGAGAAAATAAACAAGCTAACTCAGAATGCAAATAACATAGGACTAAAGATTAACGTAGGAAAGACAAAGTTAATGAAACAAAATGTGAACAACAGAAATGTACTCAGAGTAGATAACAAGTTAGTGGAGGAGGTCAACGAATTTGTATACCTTGGCAGCAGAATAGTAGAAAATGGAGACAGCACAGAGGACATCAACAGCAGACTTACTAGAGCAAACCAGGCTTTTGCAATGCTGCAGACTATATGGAAATAAAAAAAAACTAAGCATAAATATGAAAATCAGGATATTTAAGAGTAATATTCTAAGTGTACTACTCTATGGAAGTGAATGCTGGAAAATCACCAAAACCATAGAAAACAAGTTAAATTCTTTCCAGACTAAATGTTTACGAAGAATTAGAAAAATATTCTGGCCAAACACCATAAGAAATAACATCTTATTAGCAGAAATGCAGATGAAACCACTGACAACAATTATTGAGGAAAGACGCTGGCGATGGTTGGGACATGTGCTCCGAATGACTGACAATTCACTACCAAAAATAGCACTAAGATGGACACCACAGGGGAACAGAAGTAAGGGTAGACCAAAAGAGACATGGAGAAGAACAACAGAAAGGATGTTGAGCAATAGAGGGCTCACCTGGGCAAGAGCAGAAAAAAAGGCGAAGGACAGGCATTTGTGGAAAACCCTTGCGGAAGCCCCATGTGCCCTGGGCACTTAAGGTTCAGAGAGAGAGAGAGATATCTGAAGAATATAAAACAGTTCACGAGTATATATACTCTGACTATATCTGAAGAATATGAAACAGTTCACGAGTATATATACTCTGATTATATCTGAAGAATATAAAACAGTTCACGAGTATATATACTCTGATTATATCTGAAGAATATAAAACAGTTCACGAGTATATACTCTGATTATATCTGAAGAATGTAAAACAGTTCACGAGTATATATACTCTGATTATATCAGAAGAATATAAAACAGTTCACGAGTATATATACTCTGACTATATCTGAAGAATGTAAAACAGTTCACGTGTATGTATACCCAAGACACTCTGAGCAAAAATTATCTTTTAAAAATTCTGCAGAAATAAATCTATAAAAAGGTAGAAGGTACAATTCCCGTTTCCATGCCATTAAGGCATATTAGGGATATGGTGCTGGGCCCGTATTTCCACGACCTCCGGGCATGTGAAAGTTTGACAGAAGTAAATCTGTGCATGATAAATTCCTTCCCTGAAGTCAAGTGCATACTGTTTTTCATACAGTAGACCTCTACAGAATGCTTCTTCATCTTCTTCTTCTTGTAACTGCGAGCATGATGTTCTTTACAGCCCATGCAGTGACGATGCTGGTGCACTGCATCGTGTCGGATAGGGAGCGGGTTACGGCGGCTATTTGTTAAGCTCTTGAAGTGAAATACGAGAGCGTGGAGTACTTCTTCAGTTGACTCCACCACCATGAGGGCTATGGCAGTCCTTGTTCCGTCAGCCAGAATAGGCCTGTTACTATGGGTACTAATTGAGATGGGGAACAGGGTCTTGATCATCTATGGTTCGCCAACCCTGATTCTAGCATGTTAACTGTGGGGTCACTGAATGTCATAACGGACGGCGTATTCGCCGTCTCTACGAGCTAGAAATACATTCTGCGACGAAATGCAACTAAACATAAAATGGTCTCCTACACCCGCATCTCAGTCATAATCATATTTTTTTAAAACTGAAAGCACAAAACGTAAGCCTCGTCTCTCGACTCTACGTCTCCTGTCTCACGAAGAATCCAGTCAAAAATATTGCTTGTCTCGTGGGAGAAGGTAAGGACGGTGAGCCACAAAGATCATTCAGCGCCACAAAGCTCACAGATTAAGGGAGAGAACGAAAGATGAATGAATTTTATTTTCAATGCGTGAAGACTGGAATTCCGGCTCGTCTGGTATTTTGGCGTTTATTTTCTTTCTGTCTGTTTCTACGACCAGGTTTGCCTTCCCATAGCAACCCTTGTTCACGTGACCAGGCAAACCGTCTGTTTCCTGTTGCCATGGTGTCTCCTAGGAAAATCATCATCACTTCAGTACATCTGTGTTATTCGCATAGCGAACATAACCAACAATGAGGTAGCAAAACTGGTAGCTCTCACTCTCATCTACATGTTCTGTGAGAAGGAGAGAAGGAAGAGATAACTCGGAAAGCGAGATGGACAGATATAAACATTAAAATCAACACGATACTTACACATACTGACAAACGGATGAATGGATTGCTAAGTGAATGTACCAACACGAAATAAACATGCCTGCGAGTGGAGAGAGAGACAGCTGAACATAATCAAAAAAGACACTCCGAAAGACGGATTAGCACACGAAAGGATTCACTGATCCACAGGAGAAATAGACAGCTTAAGAAAACGACAGACAAGCATGCGAATGATCGATCAGTCAGAAACATGAATGACTGGACAAGTATGCAAAAGCTGGTAAGCAGGAAAGTTGGTTGATAGGTAAAGAAAAAAAACAGTATAATGAAAAAAGTCTGATTTCTATAATCTTATATTACCTAAATGTTAGATAGAGGTGTATGGTGCAGTTTTACAAAGTGAGGGAGGAAGTGAGCAAGGTGAGAAAAAAACGAATATAAAGTATGAGAATGTATAAATGAAAAACATACAACATCCGATATTTCGGCGTGAGCCTTATTCGAGGATACATACAAAACGAAATACAACATATATAACTTATCTGAAGAGTCTTGCTCCCAGTGAAGCAGAAATGTGTGTGGAAGAAGGAGGAGGAGGAAAAAAAAACCCATGCTGCCTACAGACAAAAGATTCCCGATATAGCCAATCATAGCGAAGAAGCGGAGAGAGAGGAGGAGAACAAGTGGGAGAAAGGGGTTGGGGGAAGGCAATAGAAACATGATAGCCGCTAGAGGTGTCGGGGGGGGGGAGGGGAGAGAAAATGGGACGCGGAGAGATAATGAATGAAAATGTACTTCACGTAATGTCATTTATGTTATCATGTGCAAACGTTGTGGTTTGAAGTACATAGGGGAAACTGGCTTACGGTTAGGAGATCGATTTCGCCAGCATCTCAGTGATATTTCTAAGAGGGCCTGGACACTTGTGGCTAAACATTTTTGCCTTGGCAACCACAGGGGCAAACAGGACATTTCGGTTAGTGCGATCCGCTCTTGTTCCGCAGATGTACGATCTCGGAGGGTCCTAGAACAGCGCCTTATTTTCCAGACTGGCTGTCTCCACCCAGCTGGAATTAACAATGTCTTCAGCTTTCTGTAACTTCTTTATTTTTCCACTGGCCTTTTTTATACTCTACTTTCTTTCTCTATGCTACCCCTCCCTACTACCATCCTATTTCCTTCTCTGCCAACATATTGGTCTTGTCCTATTCACCAGTTCCACATTTCCTCCCTGTAGGTATTTAAGTTCTTCATTCATTATCTCTCCGCGTCCCCTTTTCTCTCCCCTTCCCCCCCCCCGGACACCTCTAGCGGCTATCATGTTTCTATTGCCTTCCCCCAACCCCTTTCTCCCACTTGTTCTCCTCCTCTCTCTCCGCTTCTTCGCTATGATTGGCTATATCGGGAATCTTTTGTCTGTAGGCAGCATGGGTTTTTTTTCCCCTCCTCCTCCTTCTTCCACACACATTTCTGCTTCACTGGGAGCAAGACTCTTCAGATAAGTTATATATGTTGTATTTCGTTTTGTATGTATCCTCGAATAAGGCTCACGCCGAAATATCGGATGTTGTATGTTTTTCATTTATACATTCTCATACTTTATATTCGTTTTTTTTCTCACCTTGCTCACTTCCTCCCTCATTTTGTAAAACTGCACCATACACCTCTATCTACCTTATTTATATTAACCAGTTTTACTGCAGTCGCCATCCCTTTTATCTGTTACCTAAATGTTACAGTAGCGTTGTTATCCAGTTCAGTACTGCGACATTACTGAGCAAGTAAATTCTCCACGGCTCTCCGAATATTATTAATTCACGAAGACAGCGTTTGTACATCGGGCAAGCTGACTTTCCATTTCTGCATTGATTACTACAGCTCAACACCGACGTCAACGCCAGCGTTCTTCGAAGGATGAGAAATGTATTAGTATCGTCCACTACAACCAACTTACGAGAGCGATTAACCAGAAATTATTGCTCCCGAGTAAAAATATGTCGATACAAAATTATGGATGCACGAAACAATAGAAATTCCAGAAGTCAGTCTACATTTCTTCTTCTTCTTCTTCTTCTTCTTCTTCTTCAGCTTTCCGAGCCATTAAGGCTCATTGCTGAAGATAAAGTTCGCCTACGTTCCTCTCTGTTCCTAATCTTCTCTCTCCAGTTGGTGACACCAATTTCTTTTATATCATCTGCTGTGTTGTCTTCCGTGTCTGTTTTGGTCTACCCCTTGGTCTTGTTTCCCTCATCTCTTGTGCATTAATAATTTTCGTTTGTCTGTTCTCTTCCATTCTTTCTACATGCCCCAGCCAGCGTAGTCTGTTCAGTTTCAAGACATTTATAATTCGTTGGGATTTAAATAAGCTGTTCAGTTCAGTGTTCTTTCTAGCTCTCCATTCTCCATTGTTGGCATCCTTTATCGACCCAAAGATTCTTCATAGGATCTTGTTCTCACAGATCTGCAATTGTTGTTCATCTTTCTTTGCTGTGCTCCACGTTTCTGCCTATATTACATGTAACAAATTCATCTAAAATTGTCTGGAGGTACTAAGACATTTTTCTGTAAAATTATATGCAGAATTTAAATCCCACTTCAGGCATTTTAATCATGTGAAACGAAAAGAAAATATTAGTAAACAAGAACGTAATGTTTCTCAGAAGTTATAATAATGCTAGAAGACATCAACATAGATGGGAAATATCTGAAACTCATCAAAAACATATACTGGCAGCAATCAGCAGCAATGAAGGGTTGAGAACCAAACAGGAGCATTTCAAGATATAAAACTGGGAGTGAGATAAGGATGTGTTCTATCTCCTGACCTCTTCTCCTTGTACAATGAAAACATAATGAGAAATATAGAGAGCTTGCCAGGAATATCAATTGGCGGGTACAACCTTAACAACTTAAAATGTGCAGACGACACAGTTCTGATTGCTAAAAGTGAAGGGGAACTACAGGCTCTTCTGGACATCGTGGTTCGTGAAATAAAAGTAAAGGTCTCAGCCTGAACAAAAGGAAGACTGAAGCGATGGTCATCTCAAAGAAAAGAATACCACCAAAATGTAGCAGTACCATCGATGGCACGGAACCGAAACAAGTTGATAGATTCAAGTACTTAGGAACGATTATAACAGCTGATGGAAAATGTCACAACGACATAAAAAGCAGACATGCTCAGGCCAAGTCAGCATTTCAGAAAATGAAAAACATCTTGTGCAATAGATCCATATAATGGAAACAAGATTCCGAGTACTTAAATGTTACATCGAGCCAATTTGTTGCTTTATGGACGTGAAGCATGGTCCATGAATAAGAGAGTACAGCGAGAAGTGAAGGCCATGGAAATGTGGTTCATAAGAAGAATGTTGTAGGTACCATGGAAAGCTAAGAAAACCAACGAAGAAGTCTTAAGAGAGGCTGGAGTTAAAAGACAAATTGCAGCAAAGATCAGAGGGAGACAAGCGAGATTTGTAGGACATTTTCTGAGAAGAGGAAAATTGGAACACATTGTGGCAACTGGAAAAACTGAGGGAAGAAGAAACACAGGAAGACAGAGAGAGAAGTTACTGGATGGGCTGTCAGAGTGGCTAGGAAGAAAGTCACCGGCGGATCTCATAATCATGTCTATAGACAGGGAATTGTGAAGAGAAATGATCGCCTACGCCACGCGGCACGGCACTTGATTGATTGACTGAATGGTCCTCAAAAGGATAGTTCACAAACTAAGGAATTAGGTAAATTTGCTGAAGTAATTTTCTCATGAAAACAAAAGAATAATAAATTAAGAACTCATTGTAACACAGAGCAGAAAAGAAATGCCCCCAAAGATCAATTTACGAAACTAAACAGAACTCATCAAAACTATACTTCCCGGTCTCCGAGCAGAACATTGTAGACTAACTAAGCCTATCTACATAACCCTTAAAGCCGTTCACATCCCACTCTGGAAGTACCATAAACGGTTACATGACTCCAGAATGTATCATGTAAGCCTACACTCCTACGGCAGTGATTCTCAAACGGTGGAGTATTTCTCTTCCTTCTCCTCCAACCCCCCCCCCCCCCGAATTTTAGGACTGTGCAGGGTGGGGTGGGGGACGAGAGGAGAAATTGAAGCCATAGACTGGCAGATTCACACTGATGGAATATCGATCTTTTTTACTGTGCAGATCGGTATTCTAACATTCTGAGTCTGTCACTGTGTGAATCCAAATTCCATTCCCCTTTCCTCCCCCTCCCCAAACCACATCCTCCCCCCCCCCCCCGAAAATCCTAAAATTCTCACACCCCTCCCCCCACCCACATCTTAGAGAGGGTTTCCCACCGGATGAGAATTCCTGCTCTTCCGAAACTCGAGTCCAAACTAGTCCCAGGAAAAGAACGAAGTTGAACTATAGGGCATGGTTGAAGAACTATCGGTAAAGAGAGTTGTGGGCGTGGCCGGTCTCCTTGTCAAGAACAGCTTAGATGGCTGAGCACATGAAAATGAAAGCAGAAGGAGGCTAGCCATCACAAAAACCACAAAAAGTCAGTCTTCTGGCTTTTCCCCAGAAAAACATGATAAAAACACATCTGAACCACTAAGAAGACATGGCATAAAAGGAGGATATGACAGTATAGTGATTTTTTAAGGTAGAGATTAGGTAAGTCAGTTTGGTATTTAAAGGTTGGGTTTAAACAAAGTTATGTCCCGCAATTTGTTTACGTTTTAGTCCCTCTAAAGTTAAGGCTTGTAGATCTCGCCTTGGCCATGGAACTCGTGCAAGCAGAGACTAGTCAGATGGTCAGTTTAGAAAATGAGATATTGAGGCAATCTTAGTTCTGTGTTGGTTAGGGGCAGTCTAGAGTAGAATGTAGCTTGGTGTAGGGACTTAGTCTGTGTTTTAGTTGTCGTCAGTCAGTAGTTTGTAGTATAGAATAGTAAGTCTAGAATGTGGTAGGATTCAGGTGGCGTCGAAGTCACCTTGACATTAGTGGACGCCAGGAATCATATTTGTTGTCTTGCTGTAGTAATGTCGTGTTATTGGATTTATCACTGCCTCGTTTCAACTCATCGTCATCGCCATTATATCACCATTTGCACCAGTGAACCCATTATGATCTATAAAGCTGTTACTTGGGTTTCCCTTGAGTGAAAGCCGTTCCTAGGAGAGTTAGTCTGTCAGCGAATAGTCAGCAGACACCAACAGACACCACCAGACTCCAAGCAGGCACTAAGCCGACATCTACAACGACGAAAGAGATGGACCTCGACTGCCTACCGTTGTTTTCAGCATGGAGTCTTAGATATAGTTGAAGTGAAAGCTCAAGTTTTGAAGCTCAGAAGTACCAGTAAAAATAGTAGGCCTATAAGTATCAGGCATAAACAGGTAGACAGTAGAATAGTGGATAACTAATTCTACCAATACTCCTTACCTATATAAAAGTGTATAACAGTCTACTACTACCTTTAGCGGCCACCAATACTATTTTAAGGAACTGGGTGAGGGGAAGACACAGAAGAAAAGGCAAGCAAAATTAAATTTCTAGTTTTTAAAATTCTATTTGAAACTGAAGGGGGCGAAGACACTGTTCTATTTGGCAATCAGTGAACCGCGCTTAACATAACAGAATGATGATTGGCGAACCATAGTTGATCAAGACCCTGTCCCACCTTTTCCTTAGTGCCGCCAGTAACAGGCCTAGCCTGGCTAACAGGGCAGGGATCGCCATAATTTCCATGGTGGTGGAGTCTTCTGCTAAAGAAGTACTGCAGGCTAGCTGCCTTTTAGCTCCACTCAGGGCCGGGCAAAACACCCGCTTTCCCCCCTCCCCCCAGTAACCCCCTTCCAAAGCGAAACATTTCCATGTCTCAACATCTTCACTGCATCGGCTGCAAAGAACACAGGCCGCAATTCCAGAAAGAGTGAAGAAGTCAAGAAAAAATGAAAACATCATGCATGGGGACACCAGAAAGAAGAGAACATTGAGGGTGAGCAGTTGAAAGTGGACATGAGTGTACTCGACAATACTTAAGGTCGTTGCTGAATGATACTGGAAGGAAAAAATAATATGCAACTTGCTTTACCACAGCAGCATGGGGGATGTTAGATATAGGGAAAGAGAAGAAAAAACAGAAGATGTTTCCTATTGTCAGAGAATGAGTGGAAATCTTGAACCCAAATAAAACAATGAATGGATGTCGTCAGGGGATATGGGCGTGGTGCAGGTGGTTGGTGCGGAGCGTTGCTTAGAGATGGAGAATGATTTAAGAAGGGGAATGAGAAGAAAAGAACACAACGACGTGTTGAAGCGAGAAAGCAAGAGAGAAAAAAAACGGACATGAGCATCCATCGATACTAGAAAATCTCTGTGAACAGATCATTCGCCTGGATCACTACTACCATGAGATGAACCGGCAAGGGCTCGGTGCTGTCTTTATATCATCCAAGGTTTATTTTTTGTTTAATTCTATCGTCAGAGAGGCCTACAGGAGAGCTGTTAGGGAGGCAAAATTCTGCAAGGGGCATGCAAATGAATGAATGAATGAGTCAGAGTGGCTTCTTTCATGAGCCTTTGATTACATAGATTGTCGTTCTTCTTTTCAATTGAATGAAGGGATTTATGAGTCGTGCTTGATCCACAGTAGGAAAATGTGAAATTTAAAAGAAAAAAAAAAACTACACACACACACACACACATCAAGGCCTGAGTTCGTCTCATTTTCGGTGAACGAAGGAAAACAAGAGAATGTGTCCTCAACTTGACGAAAGCCCGGGGGAGGGGGGGAGTGGTGGTGTTGTGCGACCCTGTCTACCTCCTCACTGAAAGCATCTTCCACTTTTGGACCTACAATTTCAAACAAGAAGTTTTGCTAAAACTTCACGTTCTGCGGCAGCACAAAATATTCCAACTTTGGCAACAACAACAACAAAATAAGATTTAGAGAAATGACTCTTCCACCATTTTAGCTTCATTAAAATTCCATCTGTTCTTAATCTCAAGAAATACATCAAATGACATCGCGCTGAGCTGAACTATATCGTGATTGTCGAAGTGTGATCACATTGTCCACAGATATTCTATCTTGGCGTATCACAAAACCAGTGAAGCGGAGACAGAAGTGTGGGTCACCACGGGGACATGTAAAGATTTAAACTTAAAGATAAAGAGTAAATTTCTGAAAGTTGTTTGTTTCAATCTTACTTAAATAGCTACAATAATATTCAAGTTTAATTTTAAAGAGTAAATTTATGGCGTTACATTTCAGCATGCTTTCGTAGCCAAAATGAAAATCTTTCACTGCTGACAGTGTTTGTATAAGGGGGATTTCGATATTTGTTTATTACTTAAAAACACTTCAGAAATACTTGAAAATAAAATGGTACCTTCACCTTTCATATTTTTTTCTTTAATCATCAGAAATATGCGATTCCTTTCTCTGAATTTTCACTCCGTACCCAATTAGGGATTTATGAGACGTGCTAGATCCACAGAAGGAAACGGTGAAATATAAAATAATTTTTTTAAAAATCCACACACACATCATGGCCTGAGTTGGTCTCATTTACGATGAACGAACAAAAACAAGAAAGTGTGTCCGCAATATGATAAAAGCCAGAAAGGTTACACCGCTTAGTCTATGGTTAATATCTGCAATTCATAAAGTGAACTATAATAATCATGAAGTGAATTAATTAATAAGATAAGACCATAAACTGCAGGAAAACAGTGCAGATTCAGTGAAGGAAAAGGCACAAGTAACGTAAGAGCATCATAAGAACATCACAAGAACATCACAAAAACACTAATAAAACGGGCGGTAGAGGTTGAAAACAAGATCTGTAGCTATGTTTTATAGATTATTGCAAGGTCTTTGATAAAGTAAACCACAAAAAATCATACAGATGTCAAAAGATATAAATATAAATGGACAAACCTGAGAATCATAAAACAGATATACCGGAAACAAATAGCTCCAATCAGGATTGACAGTCAAATAGGACAGTATCAGAACATACAAGTAGGAATGTGGCAGAGATGCGTTTTGTCCTCTGATCTCTTCTTCTCCTATAGCGAAAAGATTATGAGACATATTGAAAACATGCCTAGGACAGCAGTGTGAAGATACAGTCTACACAATCTAAAAGAAGCAGACAAACGGTACCAGTAGAAAAGCATTATTACACGAAGTGGTAGGAAAAAGCGAAGATAAAGGACTTAATTTAAATAAAAAGAAGACATATATCAAGGTCACATCAAAGAAGGAGGCACCAGCAAAATGTAAATTGAAAGTAAAAGGCACAGATTTAAAGTTCATTCATTCATTTGCATGTCCCTTGCGGAACTTTGCCTCCCAAACAGCACTCCTGTAGGCCTCTCGGTTGTGAGCAAGATGGCCTGCTGCTGTTGCATCCATTTCCAGATCGTCAACGATGTCTTGCAGCCATCTTCGTCTTGGTCTAAAGTAAGTGGGGAAATTCAAGTATTTAGGAACAATAATAAAACAAGACGAAAGATGCGAAACCGAAAAAATGAGCAGAGTAAACAAGGCCAAATCAGCATTTATGAGAAAGGAAAAACATACAATGCAAAAAAGCCCTGTCGATACAAAAACCAAAAAGAGAGTTATTCAGCGTTACATCGGACCCATATTATTATATGGGCGCGAATCATGGACAGTAACCAAGAGAATCTACTGGAAGCAGAGGAGATGTAGTTCATAAGAAGAATGATGAGAATACCATGGACAGCCAAGAAAATAAGTGAAGAGGTTCTAAGTGAGGCTAGGCAAAAGAGACGAAGTATGGCAAAATTCAGGACACGACAGTCCAGATTTGCAGGAAATGTTTTGAGAAGAGGCAAAACTGGAGCACCTAGTGACAACAGGAAAACTGGAGGGACAAATGGTCAAAGAAACAAGATACTTGTGAGACTAAAAGAATGGCACTGAGGAAGGTCCAACACACATTTTATAGAAAGAGAAAAGCCTACATGGTAGTGGACGTCAATGACGACCAATCAGTGATGACGTGAACTAGAAGTTGCCGGTAAATTACCAATTAAAAAGCTAATTGCCGAAACTCTTGGATGTCGTCGATTACTGTAACTGGTTTATATTATCAAAAACCTAAAAACAAAAACAAAACAAAAACAAAAACAACAACAACAACAAAACTAACGAAATCGATTGGAGAATTTTCTGGTCAGCAGCTTGATGATGCTCAATTTTCATGGACAAGAATCAGCCAATTTGGCCTTGGTTCAGGATATGAACATTTTGTAAAGATTAAATCTCTCAGGTAATAAGCTAAGAAAAACTTTCCAATGAGCATTTATTTTTTGCTGATATTTGTAAAGTGTGTTTAATTTACATTAAAAAAAAACAGGTATAAATAACCGAATATTGTATTTTAAAAAATGAAATTTCAGAAAATACTTCATGCAAGATGAAGGACAAGTAACAATTGTCCCGATTTCTAAAAATCACAGCTAGGACACAGCAACCAAAGCCTGATTGGCAAGGACCAGAAAGTGAGAACTAGAGTAACAATCCGTTATTATATTTGGCACTAATTTCAGCTCTGCTAGTTACTGTTTCCTGCACATGTCTTCGGTCGTGTGAGACCACGTGCTAAACTAGAAGAATATGATATCTTTCTGTAGCCCGTTCATTGGTTAAGTTAGACATGCTGGAAGACTGCGTGCGCACTAAAATGAGAAATATCAGCTGGTCGTGTTAATTTATTCTATTCTGTTTATTCTGTTCTTGTCGTGATGAAGAAGATACAAAATAATAAGTTTTCAATGATGTATAAATTAAGGCTCTGTTAAAAAAAAATTTAAGGTACCCTTCAAAAATAAAGAATATAATATAAATAGCTGTACCAATCTCAAGTAATCTAAATGGTTTTGTTTAAAACAAAAATACGAAATAGTTAACTGCATCTTTCTAGGTTTCGTTCTTTGCTTTGATCTTAAATTACTTAGTGAGCTAAATATAAACTTCTGGCCATTTCCTCTTAAAACATGGTATATGTGTTTATTATGAATTTTTAATGCGGGCTTGAGACTTCTATTAGTAGTGGAAACGTAAGTAATACACGTATTACACCTTTGGTAGTTTGGTAGAGATAAACGCAATACAGTCTATGACTTTACTAAAAATTTTCTTCAGGTTCTTCATTATATGATATGTCTTACCTGTCAATAATGACATAGTTTCCATTTCAGACCTATCTCAGGCCTATTTTATTCATTTGTTACACTGTTCTTTATTTGCTATTATTTTGCAGTAATTTTCAGGCTATCTTTGATCAAATCCGTGGAATTCTATTTCTAATTGCCTTTTCCACCACTCTATTTCTCCAAGCCTGTAATGTGTTGAATGGCTTTAATTTTCTTATTTTTGAAATTACTTCTACCTCCATTCACAGAGGGTTGTTTGCTGTTACCCGCTGGCGTGTAAAGTATTTGCATGAGCAGATATCCACTATGTTTACTTTTGCAAAAGACTTTTGATTATAAAATAATGGCTGGTATGAAATACAAGAATTATAGGTGAGAGATCAATAATGAACACAATAGGATAGTTTTGCTGTCGGTGCTGCAAATGATAATTACATTATAACTATACAGTTATTATCTAAGGTTTTTTTTAGATAATTATACCTATAGTTATCGATGTTCTAGATTTAACATCGTTAAATTATCACTGAAATGTAAACACCGTTATATTTTCCTTTTCAGCATGTTTACATTTGGAACCATTTTCCCCCTGCTGTAGTAAGTAATTTAAGATACAAATGATTAACACTTTTAAAAATTCATATTGGCTGACACACGCAGTGACTGAAAAGCAAAAACATTTTAAATGAGGCTTAGATCTGATTCATGTATGATTTCAGTTCTTGATTTTAAAAATGGCGATTGCTAGCATTACTATATTTTAAATAACAGTGAGATTAATTCTTCAACAGCTTAAATGAATGCCACGATTTAAAAACCGAGATGTTTTTTTTTTCGTTAACTACGGTTTAGAAATAGTAATTGCTCTTATTTAGTTAGCATTTAAGTAAAAGATTTTTAAGGAGAATAGTCATTTACTACTTTGTGTAACTGGAACATGAATTGATTTCGGTGAATAAAAGAGATGTGATATAGAGAAATGGTGTTGTCTGAGTTTAGGAGAGGCTTTTGTTGTATTAAAATATTTTGATTTTGTTTTCATCAGAAAATAATGGTTTTTTTTAATCGAAGTTTCCTTTCTTTCTTAAAGAAGACATCCTGTTATTTCTTACTCTTCGTTTTAGTTAAAATCGTCTTCGTCTCAGAAAGTGAAAATCTAGATATTAGGAAACTGTGTTGTTGTGACAGAGTTTACCTCTAATTTCTCTTCTAACACTGTGATAATTTCGCAGCTCTAAGGTAGTACATGCAGTCTAAGCACGGCTATAAAAGCATACTTCGTGCCACGGCAGTTATCTTTCTAAACTAGCTGAATAGGATATCCGATTATCCGACTCTCCTTCCACCTGCATTTCTTTTTTTCTTCCCTTGCTTCGCTTCTGTATCAGTCTGATGTTTATTTTACCTGATAGTGTTGTCTTTGAATGTAAATGCTAGAGAAGAGTTCTTCAAATATCATGGACACAGAAAAGAACACATATATCCATTCACCCAGCCTCTAAAAATGGGTACCAGAGAAATCTGGGAAGGTAAAGCGGCCAGGCGTGATACTGACCACATCAGACTTTCATGTGCTGAAGGTCATGGAAAATACGGGCCTAACACCGTATTCCCCAATATGCCTTAATGGCGTGGGAACGGGAATTTTACCTTTACCTTTTACAAGAACTAAATATTGAAGAAGGCTGGCTAGTAAAGAGGAAACGGATAAAACTTAAATATTTTGGACACATTAAACGTGATGAGAATTTAGAGAAGACCGTCTTGGAAGGGTACATAATAGGGAAAAGAAAGAGAGGAAGACCAAGGCGAAGATGGCAGCAAGACATCGTTGATGATCTGCGAATGGATGCATCAGCAGCAGGGCATCTTGGTTACAACCGAGAGGCCTACATGAGAGCTGTTAGGGAGGCAAAGTTCCTCAAAGGGACATGCAAATGACTGACTGACTGTGCTTCTCTACTGGGAAACCACCAAGACTATAGGAAACAAACTGAATGCCTTCCAGACTAAATGTTTACGTAGGATTACAGAAATATTTTGGCCAAGTATTATAAAAAAATAACGCCTTGCTGGGAGAAATGCAGATGAAGCCATTAACTTCGATTATAGAGGAAAGACGCTGACAATGAATGTGGCATGTACTCCGGATGACTGAGTGATTAATTGCCAAAAACAGCACTGAAATGGACATCTCAGGGGAACAGTAGTAGGAGAGACTATGGAGAAGAACAGCAGAGAGAATGTTGAACAACAGAGGGATCATCTATGTAAGAGACGAAAAGGAGGAAAGACGGGCGTTTGTGGAAAACAGATGTGCATAACGAGATGGGGGCAAGAACGACACTCAGTGTGAATGATGAAGTCGTTCAAAAAGTCAACCAAATCGTGCATTAAAAACATCTTTTTGTGATTTCAGGCTTTCTGATGAACTTCCTCAAATTTTGAGGACTAGTCTGTTCCGAACTGTCACAGAGAGAATGGGTTACCACAAGTTATGTGCACTGTGGCTAACATAGGTGGAGTAAACACTCGGCTGGATCATCTAACGTTATGTGCACGGTGGCTAACATAGGTGGAGTAAACACTCGGGTAGATCATCTAACGTTATGTGCACTGTGGCTAACATAGGTGGAGTAAACACTCGGGTAGATCATCTAACGTTATGTGCACTGTGGCTAACATAGGTGGAGTAAACACTCGGCTGGATCATCTAACGTTATGTGTACTGTGGCTAACATAGGTGGAGTAAACACTCGGGTAGATCATCTAACGTTATGTGCACGGTGGCTAACATTGGTGGAGTAAACACTCGGGTAGATCATCTAACGTTATGTGCACGGTGGCTAACATAGGTGGAGTAAACACTCGGGTAGATCATCTAACGTTATGTGTACGGTGGCTAGGTGGAGTAAACACTCGGGTAGATCATCTAACGTTATGTGTACGGTGGCTAACATAGGTGGAGTAAACACTCGGGTAGATCATCTAACGTTATGTGCACGGTGGCTAACATAGGTGGAGTAAACACTCGGCTGGATCATCTAACGTTATGTCCACGGTGGCTAACATAGGTGGAGTAAACACTCGGGTAGATCATCTAACGTTATGTCCACGGTGGCTAACATAGGTGGAGTAAACACTCGGGTAGATCATCTAACGTTATGTGCACGGTGGCTAACATTGGTGGAGTAAACACTCGGCTGGATCATCTAACGTTATGTGTACTGTGGCTAACATAGGTGGAGTAAACACTCGGGTAGATCATCTAACGTTATGTGCACGGTGGCTAACATTGGTGGAGTAAACACTCGGGTAGATCATCTAACGTTATGTGCACGGTGGCTAACATAGGTGGAGTAAACACTCGGGTAGATCATCTAACGTTATGTGTACGGTGGCTAGGTGGAGTAAACACTCGGGTAGATCATCTAACGTTATGTGTACGGTGGCTAACATAGGTGGAGTAAACACTCGGGTAGATCATCTAACGTTATGTGCACGGTGGCTAACATAGGTGGAGTAAACACTCGGCTGGATCATCTAACGTTATGTCCACGGTGGCTAACATAGGTGGAGTAAACACTCGGGTAGATCATCTAACGTTATGTCCACGGTGGCTAACATAGGTGGAGTAAACACTCGGGTAGATCATCTAACGTTATGTGCACGGTGGCTAACATTGGTGGAGTAAACACTCGGCTGGATCATCTAACGAGACCGTTATGTGCACGGTGGCTAACATAGGTGGAGTAAACACTCGGCTGGATCATCTAACGTTATGTGCACGGTGGCTAACATAGGTGGAGTAAACACTCGGCTAGATCATCTAACGTTATGTGCACGGTGGCTAACATAGGTGGAGTAAACACTCGGGTAGATCATCTGACGTTATGTGCACGGTGGCTAACATTGGAGTAAACACTCGGGTAGATCATCTGACGTTATGTGCACGGTGGCTAACATTGGTGGAGTAAACACTCGGCTGGATCATCTAACGAGACCGTTATGTGCACGGTGGGTAACATTGGAGTAAACACTCGGCTGGATCATCTAACGTTATGTCCACGGTGGGTAACATTGGAGTAAACACTCGGGTAGATCATCTAACGTTATGTGTACGGTGGCTAACATTGGAGTAAACACTCGGGTAGATCATCTAACGTTATGTGTACGGTGGCTAACATTGGAGTAAACACTCGGATCATCTAACGTTATGTGCACTGTGGCTAACATAGGTGGAGTAAACACTCGGCTGGATCATCTAACGAGACCGTTATGTGCACGGTGGGTACCAAAACAAAAGATTGACAGTCACAAAGCTCGAAGAGTGGGCTCAGCTTTGACTTCCCTTCAGCTCTACTCAGAAGACAGGGAGGAACTTCTCGACAGAATTTCGTGAACAGGGACAAGACATGGGTTCAGTTCGTGAATGCAGAGTAGAAGGAGCAGTCAAAACAGATAATGCATATTCAGTCTTTAAAAAAAAACAGACCCAGAAAATGTTTAAAAAACACATTTTCAAATAAAAACAAACAAATAAAGGCTACAGTGATCTGGGACTGCAAGGGAATTTTGTTCATGAAATTCAAGGCACCAATGACCACAAATAACGTCAGAATTTTATTGTGAAAGGCGGAATAAGCTTCGGAGGTCGATTCAAAAACAAAAGGGCCAGAATGCTCACCGGGGGATTCGTTCTCTTGGACAACACCGCTTTATTCAGGCAATTCAACTGGTATATTTTCGATGACACACTCTTACAAGACGGACTCGTCAGCAAACTATTACCATCCCTTCACTAAGATGAAGGTTTGGCCGACTACCCAGAGCTTCGAAACCAACGAGGAGCTCGTGGATGGAGTAAATGCCTGGCTGGATACTCCGGCCGGCTGCGGCGTTCTTTGGCGAGGAATTCCGTTAACTGGTTTCATGGTACGACATGTGCCTGAATTTAGGTAGCGTACTTTGCATAAATAGGAAATGCAGTTATGTTTGTGAAAATAGTCTTTCTCTATCTTCTTACTCTTTTCACCTGTCACTCTGGGGCTGATTTTCAAACAGCCAACACGCATGTTCTTTAACTTTACTGTGCGAAAGCCTCGTTGTTTCAAATTGAGTTCCATTAGTCCTAATAGGTAATGAATATACTCACAAGCGGGTGTAAATGTCCTCCTGTCAATTATTTTTCTCAACAACTAAGTAAAACAGTTTGAATCCTATCATGAAATAACAGGGAACAAATTAAATTCCTTTTCTTTCGGGAAGTTTTACTTGGTGTTTGACGCATGCGGAAGAGTATATGTGCTCATGTGAACAAGGATATGAAATTATCACTGCTATATATTATTTTATAGTGCTTTAAATTGAAAATACTGTTTATCTACAGCATAATTAACTTTGAAAATGTTAGAAGTGTAACTTTCTAACGTACAGATCTTCTTAGCATAAACTTACTACTTGTAGAGCGACTTTAGAAGGTGATTACATCTGGCTTCACAATGGACACTTTCGGTAACAGTTCCTTATCTGACCAGTATTATTATTATCCAACAGCGACCAGTGCAAATTATAAAATTATGGATGACGAAACTAGAGAACTGTTTCAAATTATAAATTACGTAGTCTTGTGTACTGCTGTCGTCGTGTTTGGAGTTGTTGCAAATATTATCAACGTCATCATCTATTTCAAGCAGGGGTTCGGCAACACAATGAATATCACTTTCTTTGCTTTAGCTATCTCTGATCTCTGTTGCCTTCTGACTCTGCAGTGGTTTAATATCTGCAAGAATGCTATCTTCGCTAAATCAGATGTGCCTATGATACCAATGGAATTCCAATATCTTACTGCTGCATGGCCTCATTCCTGTTTTGCCCGAATCACGTCATGGATTACCGTGTATGTCACTGCTGAAAGGTGCCTATGTATAGCAATTCCTTTGAAAGTAAAGAGAATAATCACTTCACAAAGGACTACTATAATCTTATGCTGGGTATATATAATCAACATAATGACTGTGGTTCCAGAATACGCAACTGCCTACCTTGGCTGGAGATTCTCTTCTGAGAGAAACAAGACCCTGCTTCGTTTAATATTTAAGGGCGATAGAGATAACATGAGTCGTTTGTCTTTCTTACTTCATTCGGTACTTGCCACTTTGGCTTTTGTATCGGTCAGTATTCTAACAGTGATTCTATTTGTGAATCTTAGAAGAAAGTCTCAGTGGCGCAAGAGCGCAGTGTTGGATAATGAGCAGGCAGAATCCACTTCTAGTCGAGATAGAAGAACAGTACGAATGATAGCTCTGATAGCTTGCTTTCTAATCATATTCTATACTCCAACGTCTATTTTGTCTATGGTGGTATTCTTTGAGCCAGAATTCAGCATTGTTGGGTTATATTACAATATTTTTCTGGCTATGGGGTCGCTCGCGTTCATATTTGAGGCATTAAACTCCAGCATCAGTATTATACTATATTATAAAATGAGCACTAAATACAGGAATACTTTCAAGGAGTTATTTTCTCTTCCGAAAAGTTGACCAATTTACACTTGATCGGTGTATCCCAGACATTAAATTAATAGGAAAAGAAAGCACTCAGAAACTGAATTCGTGTTATTTCCAAGATATTTTAACGGCTAGTTAAATTTAGTTCACCTTCTGACATGACATTGTGTTTTGCAAAAGATGCTGAAAGATCAGCAATAGAGATTTAGTTCACGTGATGTCGTGAGCTTGTTTTATTCTGTAATGTTTAGAGGTCAGAGATATTTTTTTTGTCTTCCATGATAGTCTGACGTGTTGGAACAGTTCATCATATGGAAAATACTTAAGTGGTTTATATTTTGCATTGAAGTCTGAATATATACATATATATATATATATATATATATATATATATATATATATATATATATATATATATATATATATATATATATATATCAGTACTGGAACATTCAACCCACGTTTGAATATGGGTTTAAGAGAGAAACAATGAGACCTTCAGACAGCAATCATCAAACAAATTATGCAATAAATCCGATTTTTCATTTATTTTGTTTAAATCACGCTGCTAGGTATCGAGAGAGAGAGAGAGAGAGAGAGAGATAGAGAGAGAGAGAAATTAGATTAAATGAACATGTTAACCTCCTGTCTTTCAGTCTTCCTAACAGTCTACATGGGAAAAGTCTCCCTCAAAGTCTATTTGATAAAATTCCTCCTAGGAATCTGCTGATGAAAACTCTTGCTAAAAATGTACAGGGGAAAATTCTTCCCTCCAGTCTACAGAATAAAATTGTTCCCAGCGGCCTGTATAAGGAAGTTCTTCCCAACAATCTTGTAGGGAAACAAGAGAAAGTAAACTATTCAAGACTACTGTTCAAAGATAAAACTAGTGATAGAGAGAGTGAGAGAGACATAGAGAGAGAGAGTGAGAGAGAAAGAGAGAGTAAGAGAGTGAGAGAGAAAGAGAGAGTGAGAGAGAGTGAAAGAGAAAGAGAGTGAGAGAGAGTGAAAGAGAGAGTGTGAGAGAGTGAGGGAGACACAGAGAGAGAGAGAGAGTGAGAGAGGGTAATGAATAAATGAATGAATGAATGAATAATCTTTATTTTTAAAGGGTAAAGAATTGGGCACGCAGGCCCGTCTTACATTCTGCCCTTCATCACTCCATCTTTCATTCTTCCCGCACACTTGATTTAGTAAAAAAATACAAATTAAATTAGGAAAAACATATCAAAAGAGTGTAAGATTTAACTATTACATTCAAGGTAAAAGAGAAGAAGTCATTAACCTAATAAAATAGCACTCACGCACACATACACACGCAGACATATACATAAATAAAAATACATTGTAAATCATCTTCTAACATATGTTTTTTTAACAGACATTAAAATAATTTCTAACAATATCTAACAAGTTGCTTTTCTAACTGTGTCATTGAAGTACTTGATGGTTTACGAGCCATGTGTTGAGAGAGTGCTGGCTATTTTATGGAGGCATATAATTACAAGCAAGTAAATAATGAAACAGGTTTGAGTTAAAGGATGAAGTATTACCAATGGATTTTAAATTGTAGGGGAGGGTGTTCCATAGCTGTACTGCAGAGTATGCAAGGCTTTTCTTGTACAGATCAATCCTGGGTTTAGGAAGAAGACAGTTTTTTAAACGCTGGCTATGTTTAGTGTTATACGTAAACAGTGACCACAAGTAAGACGGAGCATTGTGGGACAGAATTCTGTGAACAAACTTAACTTTGTTAAAAATGATTCTATTTTTGAGGGGGAGAATTTTGAGTTGTTTGTGTTGATCTACAGTCTGTACTGGGTGTTTGTCACAAATAAGATTTAATGCTCGCTTGTGAAGTGAGTGGAGCCTTTTTGTGTTTGAGACTGAGCATCCATCCCAGATTGTGGAACAGTAATCTAAGTGTGTTTGTATGTGTGATATGTAGTATATTTTTCTTGTGTCTTTGTCGATAAAGTGTTTAATTTTGGCTAATTGGTAAACTTTCTGTGCAATCAAATTTGTTAGGTTATGTACGTGAGAATTCCAAGTTAAATGCTGATCAATGATGAGTCCTAGGGTTTTATGTTCATGAACATTTTCTATTGCCTTAGTCCCAGCACAAAGCTGTAGTGAAGTTTTAGTTGCATTTTGCAGTTTCTGTCTTGTAGTGATGAGCATGGATTTTGTTTTGTTGGTGTTTATCAACATACCATTTTTATTACTCCATTTAATCAAACTGTTTATATCATTTTGGAGCGTTATCTGTAGTTTATTGATGTCATATTCACTATTGTAAACAGTACAGTCGTCAGCGAAAAGATCACATGAAGAGTGCTTTAAAGGTAGTGGTAGGTCGTTAATATAGATAGCAAAGAGAAGAGGACCAAGAATGGAGCCTTGAGGAATACCAGTATCAACCACAGACGAGCCAGATATTTTGTTTCTAAAGCAAACTACTTGTTTTCTACCTGAGAGAAAAGATGTAATACATTTTGTTAGGTCAGGGTGTAATCTATAGCCTTCCAGCTTTTTTGCAAGAATTTCATGATCAATCATATCGAAGGCTTTCTTAAAATCAACAAAGACAACACCACACAATTTGTCATCATTTATATTAGACAGCCAGCTTTCTGTCATTTTAGTTAATGCTGTGTGGCAGGAGTAATTTGGTCTAAAATCTGACTGACTGTCTATTAGTAGATTGTTTTCTTGCATGTGGAGCAGAGTTAACTTTTGTATATGTTTTTCAAGAGGTCACTAGTCTGTCCAGATTTAAAAAGAGGAAAAACTTTGGCGAGTTTAAAAGCGTCAGGGAAATATTTTTTGTCAATACACAAGTTGTATAAGTATGTTAGTGTGTCTATGATAACTGGTGCAGCATAGCGTAGTATCTTGTTACTAATGTCATCACATCCTGCTGAGTTAGTGTTCTTTAAGGACTGGATGTTGTTATAAACCTCACCGATTGTGAGGAAAGGAATATTAGTTTGTTTTAGCTTTACATATTTACTGTCGCTGAAAGTTTTCAACACGCTCATGTCGCAATTTGGGGTCGGTAATGAAGATTTTAGAATACTAATTTCTTCCCTAAAATGTTCACTGAAGTTAATGCAAGTATGTTCACCATTAAGTGTTTGTGGGTCAGTTTGCTTCCTTTTATTTACAAGAGTATTAATCGCTTTCCAGATTGATTTACTATCAGTTTTGTCTTTCACTAAATTTCTGAAGTAATTTTTCTTTTCCTGCCTAATTAAATACTGCACCTTATTCCTAAGTGAACGATAGCTACTGACATTTCTGTTTTTGTGAGCTTCATCCCGTTTCCTCATCAGTTGCAATATATCGAGAGTTATCCACGGGGATTTTGTTACGTGTTTTACTCTCATTTCTTTGATGGGGACATGCTTGTCAAAAATATTTCGAAATATCTTGATCCAGTATTCGATAGCCTCATCTGGATTTGTTAACTGGAAAACGTACGTAGGAGGCGAAGCTTTTAGATCAGTTAAAAATAATTCCAGAGAGAGGGAGAGAGTGAGAGAGAAAGAGAGCGTGAGAGAGAGTGTGTGAGAGTGAGAGAGTGAGAGAGAATGTGTGAGAGTGAGAGAGAGTGAAAGCGAGAGAGTGAGAGAGAGTGAAGGAGTGAGAGAGAGTGAGAGAGTATGTGAGAGTGAGAGAGTGAGAGAGAGTAAGAGAGAGTGAGAGAGAGTGAGAGAGTGAGAGAGAGTGTGTGAGAGTGAGAGTGAGAGAGAGAATGTGAGAGAGAAAGAGCTGTTGCATAAGTTTCTCTATCAAAACACCAGATCTGTAGAAAATGTAAGAAGATTTCAATAAGATCTAAGATAAACGAGCATAACTCACTTTCTTAAACAAAGTTTGCAAAATATAAAGTTCCATTTTCCTGTAACACTGCATGAAGACGTAACGAACTTGCCTTACCCAATTTTGAATAGATTCAAGATGCATATACGAGGGTCAAACCGAAAGTCGTTAGCAAAAGTTTTTTAAAATCAAAATTTATAGAAAAAGAAAATATATATGCATCACCTTAAACTGCATCCTTTGCACTTGATTTAAAGATCACATGACGTCACCATCATGTGTCACGTGACCACGTGGAGCATAAACAAAACGGCGAGTGCTGAAGTTTCGTTTCGTCAACGTGCTGTTATTGAGTTCCTCGTTAAAGAGGAAATCCCTGCTGCTGAAATTCACCAAAAACTTCAACTTGTTTATTGAGATGTGTCTGTGGGTGCTAACAGTGTTAGAGGTGGATGAAATATTTCAGAGATGGAAACACGAGCATCCAAGATATGCCTCGCAGCGGTCGCCCTCGAACTGTCTCCACTGAACGCAATGTGGAAAGGGTTGACGACATCATTAAAGAAGACAGACGTGTCACGGTATCTGAAATCGCTGTAAATCTTGGAATAGGACACAATGCAGTACAGGAAATGATTGAAACCCTAGGGTATAGAAAAGTTTGTGCCCGCTGGGTCTCACAGGAGAGAACGTCCAAAAAGCAGTGCGTCTGTGCCGTCGGCCAGCTGGAAGGGGATTCTACCGGGAGGGTATTTTCAAACTTGCAGAGCGATTGGAAAAATGTCTGCAGAGAAATGGAGATTATGTCGAAAAGTGAAAAAGAGGATGCATTTTAAGTTGTTACGTTTATATTTTCTCTATCTATAAATTCTGATTTTAAAAAATTTGCTCACGAATTTCGGTATAACTTCGTATATGAGTAGAATGTCTACATGACCATTCTTTGATTCAAAAGATAAAATAAACAGCTTTTAACAGTCATTCATCTGCGTCCATGGGACATAAATTACACTACAAGAGACTCGTCTTAGGATGTGAAAAATGAAAGCATTACAAAAATTTTTAAAAAAACTGAAGTGGTTGAAAGATAAGATAAAATATAAAACTATTAGCTTTTAGAATAGTCAAGAATCGATCGGTCACTCAATATTTATTGGGTGGATTCATAAAGCAAGGATCGCCATGGTCTCCAAGCTGATGGAATCTGCCAAGAATCTGACTCTCTGGGGTTTTATTTCAGATCTTAAAGCAGGCCACTGTGATCCATTCCCAGTCTGACGCGATATCAGTATCTTCTGGGTAATAATGTTAACCTTGCAATTCAAGAGAGATAAAAACAACAGCATAAATAAGGATGTGCGTTTGAGTAACAAAGTGGCTGGTGTGACTAGTGCACTAGTCTCTGAAGGCGACGGTAGGTGGTTCGAATCCGGCCGGAGACCCCCCAGTCAAACAGATTTAGAAACTGGTATCCGACTTCTGGAGCTGGCAAGGATTTAGGCAGTTAGGGTTGATGTCGATCACATTACTCTCTAGTAAGCCAAAGAGTGAAGAAAAATATTGGCACTAACATAAAATCCTCCAGGTGCTTCGTGATACTTTCATTTTTATGAATAAGGACAGTTTAATAGGAAAAAAAGAAAGAATCTGAGATTTGTGTATGTCTCAGGGTCTTTCAAAATCTAGAGTGTCTTTCAAGGATCTTTTATGCACCGGGATCTTTGTTTATGTGACCTGCAGTCTGTTTTCATTTTAATTTTTTTTTCAAACTGAATTCTATCTTGAAAGAAGAGAAGTGAGACTGCATAGAACATCTTTTCCATGTTGCTCTTTGTGCAAAGTGAGCGCTGTTAACACTAATCTGTTAATAAAAAGAGCATTTTCCGAACTGAATTAAACAGACGTTTTAAGTGTACCCGTCATTTTGATGGTCTCTCTCCATGATGTGAATTTGTGTCTGTGTGTTTGTGTGTGTATGTGTGAGAGAGAGAGAGACCGAGAGAGAGAGAGAGAGAGATTTATTGATGCAGAATGTAAATTAGCTGGGATCCTGTCCAGACACCATATCAGCAATTCCAACTGCCGAATTCTTCACTCTCCCATGAAGAAGTTTGTATTGTGGGGGTTGACTATGTGGAGAAGAAGCGCGACTGTGCATTTAGTGTACATTCATGACAATGAGCACATATCGTAGTTTGGAGTAAAATTATCAGAACCATATGACACAGGTATCTGAGGCGTAACGTTCACGATATAGTCTGTGAAATATGGTTTAAAATCATAGCTAACCTACATGGAGTAATATACATGGTGTAGGTATATTTTCCAGACACATACAGAACAATTTTATGTATCTTGCTAAGGAATTTAGGGGTTAAGGAGGTTAATACAGTACTGTATACATAACATAATAATACGTTGCAAACGCACACTACTATATATATATATATATATATATATATATAAGTGATTTCATACCTGTACTTTTTTTTACTTATCAGAGAATGACGATGTCTGTCTCTTTCCATCAAGTAGTTGAGCAGTAACTGCTGCAGTTTACACAATGAATAAGACTGCTGACAAAGGATTATCTTGTGGCAGTCAGGGATAAACTGTTATCGCTTTTGACCATTCCAAGCCCAGCATCTACAGGATCATCTCTAGGCAGAACACTATTATAGCAAGCTTCTTCAGGAGATATGACAGTATTTGCTCTAAATTATTGTGTTAGAGTTAGGCCCATGTTCGTTTTCTCTGTCAGAGCTCGTGATTTTCAAGTCATTCGTTGCACGTGGAAAGTAAGTTGTTCTGGCTCTGAGATAATGAGAGAGGGGAAAAAAGGTTTTGACTGTGGAGTGAAAGGTAGAGTAATCCGGTCTGACTGAGAAATGTAGTCGTATTCACACAGTGTTAGCCAGCCTGAATTCTTACTGCGCTATCCTGTAATGTGTATATCACTGCAGGGAGTGTTTCGTTGTCTTCTGCCCGTACATCAGCAATTGTAGTCAGCACAACAGACAACCAGCAGCATACAAGCAAAAGCAGTATAATATAAGTTAACTAGAAGATTATACCATTCATTTATTTATTGTGCTCTGTTATAAAGAAAATCCGCCTTCAAAGATCGTTGCTCGTAAACTCACTTGTGACCTCGAACAGCATCGCACATTCCCACCCAAACTCGGAGAGATATCGGTGTAACAAAGAGACATGGCTCAGCGTAGCAGACCTTTTATATATGTTTTTAGAGCAGAGAGAGCCGCCGGCCGCTCCCACCGGTTAAAGGAAGTGAAACGCCGCCGGGATCGAAAGGGATCCGCTCTGAGCAGAGCGCTGTCTCCCTTGTCCCGCGTTGGTCTGTCGGTAGATATCCGACTAAGGTTCGGTGAAGAAAGCTATCTGGTTGATCCTACCAGTAGTCATATGCTTGTCTCCGCTGTTGGCGATATTCTTCGGCTGCCATGCGTGGAGCGGTGCTCCTCCCGGCCAACGAAGAAAGGTGAAAATGGGGTTGCCGCGCAGCATCACTGCGGAAAAGGTGGTAGAAAGGATAAAGCGAAGCAAACAGTCAAATCACGGCACCTCTGGTCTGGAGGTCAGCCACGACCTGACTGCAGTCCTATCAGGTGAAATGCATGAACCCGACTTGTCCCAAAGGTTAAGACACTGCTGGCGAGACTCTTCGAATGCTGCGCGTGGAGTGAAGCTCCTCCCTGTCAAGGAAGAAAATGCGGAAAAGAAATAAAGGTTGCTGTGCTGTGCCAATGTGAAAAGGTGGTGGAAAGAATAAAGTGAAGTTTAATCGGTATGTCCAATAGTATCGCTGATGTACCACGGCACCTCTGCTCTAGAGGCCGGCCACGTCCGAAATACACCTACACTGGTGAATTATGCCTAAACCGGCACACACCAGGGGTGGAACTTGATGGCTATGCATGTCACAGTACCTCTGCTCTAGAGGTCGGTCACGTCCCAAACATGCCCATACTGGGATAATATGCCTAAACCGGCTCAAACCAGGGGTGGAAGTCACTAGTGGCGAGGATTCGTCCTCCTGGACAAAAGCTCCATCCTGGTCACAACTAGGAAGGGTAGCGGCCACGACCGCAAAATGCTGAAGTCGGAGACACTGGACCAGGGCAGTCTAGATAGGCAACCACCTCTCACCCGGCGGGGATGTTTGCGTATCCTAATCACGCTGAGGTTTTCCGGTGAAAAAGTCCAACTCTGGACTGGATGGGCAACCACCTCTCACCCGGCGGTGATACACGGGTATCTCAAAACACGTCGAGGTTTTCCTGTGAGAAGGTCCAACTTTGGCCTGGGTGGGCTACCGCCTCTCACCCAGCGGGGATGCACTGATATCCTAAACACGTCGAGGTCTTCCGGTGAGAAAGTCCAACTCTAGACTAAACTGGTGCAACGAAAACCACGGTGTCACATAATCCGCTTCAGAGACCCACCAAGAATACAGGCTAAAGCCCTACGATACTCTGAACCCCTTGTGGTCCTCTCGTGGATCTCGTGTGGTCTTTTTGGGGACCACACAGAAGACCGCGGGACCTAACGAGGATCACAGGCGTAAATTCAGTAGGATCACAGTGCGGTTTTGGTGGTAGAAGTGAACGAAGAAGAAGAAGAAGAAGATATATGTTTTTGAAGCATCCCATGGTTGTGTGGTGACGTGTGCAGCTACACTAGACTCAGAAAGTGGGTGGGACAGAGTCCAGTTCCAAGCACACTCTGCTGAGACTTGAAGTACACTCTCTGTTCTTTAGATGGCTGGTTGGTGCCTTGTTCTAGAGGAAGGTGGTGTTCAGATGTGACAGCTGGTCTCAAGAATAGTCCTAATAAGGATATCACATACCCTAAGAAAAAAAAAAACTTTACTGAGGGAATTTTCTCACGGAAACCCAACAATCATGTATGAGCGCATTGTGACAAAGAACAGAGGAGAAATATTAAATCAAAGATCAAATTGTGAAACTAAACAGAACTCAGCAAGCTTTAATTTTCAGGCTCCTAACAAGATATTGTATACTAACTAAGTCAGGCTACATAAAATTAAGCCTGTCCATATTCCACTCTGGAACTTCCAGAAACGGTTACATGACTCCGGACTGATCATGTAAACCTACACTCTCTATGACAGTGATTCTCAAACAGTGGGGAATTGCTGTCACCCCACCCCATCCCCCCCCCCCAATTCCCTCCCCTGAAACCCTCAAATCCAAACACCCCTACCCTCCCCGGGAGAGTACCCCTCTAGTTGAGAACTCCACTTCTGGAACTTCTGAGTGCAAACTACTCCAAAGAAAAGAGCAAAGCTGAAATACGGGACACGCGTGAAGAACTATCGGTCAACGGGATCGTGGACGTTACTGTACCTAGAATAGCTTGGATGGCTGAGCACATGAAAATGAACGCAGAACAAAGAGGTCAGCCATCGCAAAAACAAAAAAAAAAGAATAATCAATCTTCAGGATTTTCCTAAGAAAAAAAACCCCATAAAAACACGCCATAAAAAGAAAATGTATAAACCAGGGAAAAAAAGTAGGAACAGCTTTATTACTTAACGAGCTCACTTAGTTTTATATACTTCTACATTAATTATTCGCGCGGCGTAAAAGGAAGGACTGGGTTATGGTGAGACACGAAGGAAAATTAAAAGTTCTAGTTTGTACAAGGGTATGTCAAATTTTAGGGGCGTAGACGCTGTCCGATTAGGCTGTCAGTGGCCCATAACTGACATATAAGCATCATCAGTATAAGGGGAGATAGTGAGGGAAGTGGGGAGATAGTGAGGGAAGTGGGGAGATAGTGAGGGAAGTGTGGAGATAGTGAGGAAAATTGGTTACGTTACGCTGGGCTCCTAGTGCCTGATAACTGACTGAACTAAATTTCTGCAGCTTCAATGATTGGTGGAGGGAAACGCCCCATGAATCTCAAAGTTTACGTACCACAGTTCTTGAGGGAAGCTAGTGTCCACCCCTTATAGTTACCCAGATCGGACTTCTGGCTTCGCGTACCAAAATGCCAAGTAAAGGGGAAATCAGTGTCAGAGTCTGTAACCAACACACGTAAGACATGACACGAATGATAGTGGTGAAATAAAGCACGTGATCCAAATATGCGAGGTTTAATTCACACAAAAAGTGACGAGTAAGTCGATATGCAACAAACTGACATGCCAACAGTAATATTAAGGAGCGGAGCAGAGCATGGAACAAATACTAGTACAAAACTATAAGGACGGTTACAATGCTATAAAAATCTCAGTTCTTCTGTACCATCAAAATCTAATAATAGCCTGAAACACACAACAAGTGCTAACTCACGGCTGTCTCAACATCCTGTGTCTCATCTAAACCAATACCAGATATTATAACGCACTAGCACTCTGTCTTCAGTATATTCTCTTCACCCTGAATGCTCACTACTAAATGGCCATGAGACTTACAAACATTTATCTATAGCAGCTACCCAACTGCCACTAACACACACTGATGAAATTTCATATTAAACATGAAAAGCATAAGCAATGTAAAAATCAACGTCTATTTCGATCCGCGTAAATGAAACATTAAATATGAAGCAAAACATGTGAATCATCGAGGAAAGCATATACAAAATGAAGCATGATGATAAAACATCAATTATATCCTATGAAAATGCACATCAAAATATCAAGGGAAAATTATTGCATGAAAGAAAAACACTTACTCATACATATAATCATACTATTCGTCTCAACAGAAAATTTAAATCACTCCATGATAACATCCTACATTGTCTTCAGCTCACGAATTCATGAGATACATAGAAACTTGCATTAACTGTATCACATTACATATACATCACACCAAAACTTGCAATTACAAACATAAAACTCACAAGACATGAAGTAGGCACGGGTAGAGCATGGCTGGGACGATGTAACGACACTATCACAACCCGAAGAAGGAACAACTCACAACCACAAACCAGCCACGAACGACAATGGCCCTTCCTAGCTCGTATCTCGGCCATGTCCCGAACAAACTGACCAAGAATTTCGCTGCACATTTGACACACCATCTCAGTGAAGCGTTTAGTATGAACTTCGACGGCGGCTGCACAGGTAGCACAAACCAGTCACTAACACTCAATCCTACATCAGGGTTGGCGAACAAAAGCTGACCAAGACCCTGCCCCACCCATCCGTTGGTACCCCAGTATCAGGTCTATCAAGAAATACCTCAAAAGGACATTATGCTGAACTGGACCATGTCACGACTGCCAAAGTTAAATTGTGATTGCATTGTCCACAAATATTCTATCTTGATGTATCACATAATCATTAGACCGTGGGCAGAAATGTGCGTCACCAAGGGGATATGTGAAGATTTAAGCTTAAAGATGAAGAGTTTAATTTCTGAAAGTTATTTGTTTAAATCTTAATAGCTACAATAATGTCCAGGTTAAGTAATAAAAAAAACACAACTTTATGGCGTTACATTTGAGCATACTTTCGTAGTCACCATGTAATCTTTCTTTGGTGGCAGTGTTTCTATGTGATGAATTTCGAAAATTTTAAATACTTCAAAAACCTGATGAATACTTTTTTTTAATGGTACCGCTACCTTTCATAATGTTTTTCACATTAATCATCAAATACACCCCATTCCTTCTTCTGAACTTCCAAACTGTATCCAGTTAACACCGCTAAGTCTAAGTGTAATAATAACTGTAATTCATAAACTGAACTATAATAATAATAGTGTGGAATTACATTTGACACCAGTTTCATCTCTGCTACTTAATATTTCCTACAAATGTCTTAAGTCGTGTGAGACCAGGAGCTGAACTGAGAAGGTATGAAATCTTTGTGTGGCCTCGTTCATTGACTACATTATACATCACATAGAAACACTGCAGAACTGTGTGCACATTACACCGAGAAAAATCATCACGTGACGTTGTGTTTTCTATATTTTATTCCTGTCTTGATGAAAAAGTAAATAATAAATTTCCAGTAGTGTATATAAAAGAACAGTGTGTTAAAAAATGAATGCATCCTTCAAGAATAAAAAATATAAATATATAGTCCATTCCAGTCTCAGACCATCTAAATGGTTTAGTTAAAAAAAATAAATTAGGAAATAATTAACTGCAAATTTCTGGTTTCCTTCTTTGGTTAATTACTTAATAAGCTGAATATAAGTTTCTGGCCATTTCCTGTTAAAATAATGGCGTCTGTGTTTATTAAAAATGTTTTATGCGGTCTTGAGGTTTTTTTTAAGCAGAGCAAATGTTACATTACACGAATATTACACCCTTTTTGTTCTTCTGTGGAATTTTTATCGCCGCTTTTTATCACTCGTTTATAACAGAGATAAACGCAAACTAGTCTATAATTTAACTAAAACGAATTTGTCTTCAGAATCTTCACTACATGATATGTGTGACCCGTCCATAGTGAAATACCGTCCATCTCTTGCCTACTTTCTTACTTGCGTGCAGTGCCCTTTATTTGCTATTATCATTGTCATTTTCAGATGAGCTTTTCTGAGTTCCGTGGAATTCATCTGTTTCTAATTTCCCTTTTGCATCATTCCTTCGGGCATGTAGTGTGGTGTGTGACTGTCATTTTCTAATCTTTGAAATTACTTCTACTTCCATTTACAGAGGATGTTTGCTGTTAACCGTTGTCATGTGATATTTGTACGAGCGAATTTTCAGTGTGTTTACTTTGCTACATAATTTTGATTATAAAATAATAGTTGGTATGAAATGCAAGAATTATGGAAGTGAGATCAATAATAAACACAAATAACATAGTGTTCATGTGGGTGTTGCAAATAATAGTTATATATATATATATTTTTTTTTTATCTCTCTGTGAACCTTAAGTGCCCAAGGCATATGAGGCTTCCTCAATGGTTCTCCACAAACGCCTGTCCTTTCATAGATATATAGTTGTATAATTATCTAATTTTTTTTTAAGTTTAGATAATTATACCGATAATTATCAATGTTCTAGATTTACCATCGTTAAATTATCATTGAATTGTAGGCACCATAATCTTCTTCATTTCAAAATGTGCACATTGGAAACCGTTTTGCCCCGCCTGAAGTCAGTAATTTAAGATAAAAATGATTAACACTTTTAAAAGTTCGTATTGGCTGACACGCGAAATGATTGAAAAGCAAAGACATTTTAAATGAGGCTTAGATCTGATTCATGCCTGATTTCAGTTCTTCAGTTTAAAATTGGAGATTGTTAGCATTATAATATTTTAAATAGCAGTAAGATATTAATCTCGGTAAAGTTGGGGCGACCATCCCTAACCCAGTGCGTCACAGGTGGCGGATGGTGAAAGTTCTCCAGATATGGAGGATCCCTGTGAATAAGGATTTACCCAAATAAGCAAGCGCGGACCAACTGGCAGTAGACTCAGAGAATAAGGTGGGGTAGTAGATGTCTCTGCTACTCCTATAAAGTGCTTCAGGTGCTCAGTGAAGGGAATACCAGCCGGGTGATCGGGTGAGAGGCGCCTTAAAACCTCTCGCTCCCGCTGCCTTGCGGGTAGGACAGGGAGTCTACAGGCTAGCGGAGAGTCCGTACACATACCAGCAGAAGGCAACAGGAAACTATTGTTGTAGCTCCCAAGAACAATTATGCTTATTCAGAGTAATAAATTTGTCATGAACGACGTTAATGGATGTTCCTCTGGAACAGCTTCGTCCGGTAGGTCAGCTCATGAGCCACAGGTGAGGCCAGATCGTCATCAAGCTACTGGTGGCAAAACTAACAAGTTCAAAATAGCAACATGGAATGTTAGAACTCTATTCCAGGCTGGAAAATTAGAAAATGTAAAGAGGGAAATGGAAAGGATGAATATCAACATATTAGGAATGATTGAAATTAGATGGACAGGTGCAGGGAAGATAAACTCTGATAAATATAGAATAATATATTCAGGAAGTGAGAAACATGAACGAGGAGTAGGAATAATATTTGACGAACAAACAGCAAGGACAATTATAGGATATTTGAACATCCCGGACCGAGTCTTGCTAGCCCAACTGAAAGGACGACCGATAAACATAAATATTATACAAATGTACACTCCAACATCTGAAAGTTCTGAAGAAGATGTACAACTATTTTATAATCACATAGAGACAGCCCTAAAACATACAAAGTCATATGAAGTTACTATAGTCATGGGAGATTTTAATGCCAACGTTGGTAAAGTAAGAACTTCAGACATCGTTGGCAACTATGGACTGAGGGAGAGGAATGACAGAGGTTATAGATAGTAAATTAATTGAATGGGCAAAAATACACAGCATGGTTGTAGGAAACACGTGGTTTAAACAACATCCCCGAAGACTGGCAACGTGGTGCAGCCCAGACAAAAAAGACTTTTAACCAGATAGACTACGTATTAATCGACAAACGTTTCCAGAATGCATTACTGACAACAACAAAAAATGCCAGGATCCGACTGCAATAATGACCATGACCCAAACTGTAGAAAATTTCGAATAAAGCTAAAGAAAGCATGCAGAAAAGTGAGAAACACCAAATTGAAAACAGAACTCCTTAAAAATGACCAAGAACTACGAGAACAATACAAAGTTGTTATAACAAATAGATACAATGCAATAGCAAAGATAAATAGTATAGATGAACAATGGGCAATGTAAAGAGATTATATCACCACACTGTTAAGGAGATAATACCACATATAAAAGAAGCCCCTAAAAACAAATGGATGACAGATGACATCTTAGGACTGATGGAAACGAAGAGGATGAGTAAAAAATAAGCAACAAAAATATGGCAGGATAAATAAAGAAATAAGACGCAAATGCAGAGAAGCAAAGGAAGTGTGGTTAAATGAACAATGCAGACAGATAGAGGACTCTCATAATAAAGATAGCACAAACGTACACAAACGAACTAGTGAACTCACAGGCAGGAAGACAAAATATACCACAGGATGCTTGAAATCAAAAGAAGATAAAATATTATTGGGAAAAGAAGACATTGTTGACAGGTGGACAGAGTATATCGGTGAGCTATATAGAGGAGAAAGACCAGAATTAACACCAGATACTGAAAACTATGATGGACCACCAGTACCTGAAGATGAAATCATAGATGCCATCAAACACATGAAGACAGGAAAAGCGACTGGGCCTGATAATATAATAATAGAAGAAATAGAGGCGCTAGAGGAGACAGGAATAAAAATAATAACCAAGTTACTGAATGACATTTACATCAGTGGTAATATGCCCAGTGGCCTGCTTAAATCCACGTTTATAGCACTACCAAAGAAACCAGGTGCAAAAGAACGTGGTGACCACCGGACTATCAGCCTCTCATGTCACATAGCGAAGCTACTTCTGAGAATAATTATGAGAAGAACAAGGAAAAAGATAAAAATGGAAATATCAGATGAGCAGTTTGGATTTGTTGAAGGAAAGCGAACACATAATACCATTTATGCTTTACGAACACTAGCAGAAAGAGCTTTAGAAGTACAGAAAGATCTCTACTTATCCTTCATTGATTACACCATGGCATTCGACACGGTGAAACATAATGAAATTATTAAAATGCTTGAAGACATCAGTATAGACGGCAAAGACCTGAGGATTGTAAAACATCTATACTGGCAACAAGAAGCAGCAATTCCAGCTGAAAATAGAGCTGGAAAATATCAACCTATAAAACAAGGGGTGCGACAAGGATGTGTACTATCTCCAGACCTTTTTTTTTCTCTGTACAGCGAGAATATTCTAAGAACGATCATCACAGAACCAGGCATAAAAATTGGAGGATACAATATTAACAACCTTCGGTATGCTGACGACACAATACTGATAGCTGAGAACCAACAAGACCTGCAAAATCGTTTTGGATAAAGTTGCCAAAGAAAGTGAACAGAAAGGCCTTACTTTGAATATAAAAAAGACAGAGACTATGGTTATATCTAAGAAACAGAATTCACTAACATGCAGTATAAAATGTATAAAATTAAACGGAACTATTCTAAAGCAGGTGCAGAAATTCAAATACCTTGGAGCAGTAATAACTTCAGATGGGAAATGCAGAACAGAAAATAGGAACAGAATAGGCCAAGCAAAGACTATTTCAGAGAATGAGAAACATATTATCCAACACATCCTTATCAATGAATATTAGAAAACGAATCCTAAAATGCTATATTGAACCTATCTTATTATATGGAAGTTAATCATGGACAATAGGCAGGTCTGCACAAAAATCATTGAAAGTGCAGAAATGTGGTTTATTAGAAGAATGTTGCGAATCCCCTGGACAACAAAATTAACTAATGAAGAATGTATGAGAAGACCTGGAGAGACAAAAAAACCTTGTCAAAAAGATAAGAGAGAGACAATGTACTTTCATAGGATATGAAATGAGAAGAGGAGGGATTGAAAATTTTATAACAACAGGAAAAATAGAGGGAAGAAGAGCCAGGGCAAGACCAAGAGAAATGATACTGGACAGTCTGACGGGATGGTGTGAGAGGAGATTATCAACTGAGCTGATGGCTTGCATGAAGGATCGTGTATTCTGGAGAAGCATAATAGCCACCGCCAGTCGGCACGGCACATCATGATGATGATGATGATGTTAATTCTTAAACAGATGAAAAGCATGCCACGATTTGAAAGTTGAGATGTTTCACAATAAATTCAGTTTTAGAAATAATATTCATTCATTTATTCAGCTTTTCGAAGCATTACGGCTTTATTGCTGGGACAAGACTTATCTCCCTTTCTCTCTGTTCTTAGTCTTCTCCTGCCAGTTGTCCACTCCGAGGTCTTTCTCTTAGGTCTTCTTCCAGATTGTCACCTCATCGTTGTTTCGGTCTGCGTCTGTCTCCGTTTATCACTTTTGCATTTTGTCTGTCTATTCTAGTTCATCTACTCCAAATATCGGAGTCATCTCAATCTGTTGTTTTTCGTAATGGTAGTTATTAGTGGATAGCATGTGATTTCTTTTTTATTTCTAATTTTCCGTTCCTGTGATACAGGATCTCTAATCGGTCCAAAAATTCTTTTGGAGATCTATTTTTTTTTCACAGATTTGTAGTTACGTTTCACTTTGTGTTGTGGTATTTCATTATTCTGAACCATACATGACAACTGGTCTAATATGTGTATTGTATACATTTAGTTTCTTGTTGTGGGACAGGATTTTGAAATGCAACAACTAAGAGCAAAATAATGTATAAACTAGGAAAAAAGTAGGAACAGTTTTATTACTTAGCGATTACAAAGTTGTGACGTTTCGGTATGAGCCTTAATCATACAAACACATACAGGACGAAGAAATAGAGATAAGACTACAGATTCACATGAACGCTATGTTTAAAAAAAAAGGAAGTAAAATGAATAGGGCACTTAGCTGTAACTTGTAAGTTGATGTGGCTTGTCCCACGCTGTGTGTCAGAAATGCGCATGGTGGAACGTAGAGAATGTTTAAATGGAGGCTTCTGATGTGTGATGGGTGGGTCGTAACTGAGGGTAGTGGGTGGGGAAACCGTGGAGGGGAGAGAGAGTACTACATTTTTAACCTAGCCAGGAGAAGGTGAAGTAGATGATTATAGTTGGGGTACGGGGGTTGTAATGTGATGCTGTGAGAAGGTTCTGAACTATGTGTAACAGGTGAGAGGGGAGTGGAGCTTAGTGGAGAACTATTATAATTGTTGAAGAGGAGAATGTTAGGGGTAGCTAAATAACGATCGTTCCAGAATGTAGCAGTTCTAAAGCGCTATTTTTAAAAATAAAAACAGTCATACGAGTATGTAACATCTCCTGCCAATTGTTTTTATGCGCAGCTGAGTGCAAAAATTTTAATTCTGTTATGAAATAACAGGGAACAAAATGATTTCTTGTTTTCTTTCAGAGAGCTTTGGTCGACGTTTCATGAATACAGAAGAGTATACCCATTCATGTGAACAAGGCTATTATGAAATTATTGCAGCTCTGTATTATTTTATAGTATTTAAAATTTAAGATACTATGTGTAGAAACAAAAATAAATCTACAGCATAATTTACATAGAAAGCATTCAAAAGTGTAGTTCTTTGATATACGGATCTTCATAGCATAAATTTACGTCTTGCTGAGTGACTTTAGAAAGCCTTCTTATGTGACTTCCATTGACTTCATAATGGACACTTTCAGTAACATTTCCTTCTCTGATCAGTATTATTATAATCCAACAGCGACAGGTAAAAATGATAAAATTATGGATGACGAAACTAGAGAACTGTTTCAACTTGTTAATTACGTAGTCTTGTGTACTATTGTCGTCGTTTTTGGAGTCGTTGCTAATTTTATCAACATTGTCATCTATCTGAAGCAGGGTTTCAGCAACACAATGAATATCAATTTCTTCGCTTTAGCTATCTCTGATCTTTGTTGTCTTCTGACTCTGGCGTGGTTTAACATCTGCATGAATCCTATGTTCGCTAAATCAGATGTGCCTATGATACCAATGGAATTCCAATATCTTACCGCTGGATGGCCTCATTCCTGTTTTGCTAGAATCACGTCATGGATTACCGTGTATGTCACTGCTGAAAGGTGCCTATGTATAGCAATTCCTTTGAAAGTAAAGAGAATAATCACTTCACGAAGGACAGCCATAATCTTATGCTGGGTATATATAATCAACATAGCGACAGTTGTGCCAGAATACGCAACTGCCTACATTGGCTGGAGCTTCTCTTCTGAGAGAAACAGGACCCTGCTTCGTTTAATATTTAAGGGCGATAGAGATAACATGAGTCGTCTGTCTTTCTTAATTCATTCTGTACTTGCCACTTTGGCTTTTATATCGGTCACTGTTCTAACAATGATTCTAGTTATAAATCTTAGAAGAAAGTCTCAGTGGCGCAAGAGCGCAGTATTGGCCAATCAGCAAGCAGAATCAATTTCTAGTCGAGACAGAAGAACAGTACGAATGATAGCGCTGATAGCCAGCTTTCTTATCATATTTTACACTCCAGCGTCTATATTGTCTATGGTTACATTCTTTGAGCGAGATTTCAGCATTGTCGGACTATATTACAATATGTTTCTATCCATGTGGTCGTTCGCATTTATGTTTGAGGCATTAAATTCCAGCATCAATATTATACTGTATTATACAATGAGCTCTAAATACAGGAATACTTTCAATGAATTGTTTTATTTTCGGAAATGTTGACCAATTTACTCTTGATCAGTGTATCCCAGATACTAAATTAACAGGAACAGAAAGATTTCAGATACTGAATTCGTATTGTTTTCAAGATATTTTAACGGCTATAGACTGAGCTAGTCTTTAGTAAACGGAGAGCTTGCTAGAGGAAGGTTGTGTTTTCAGTTAGATGCTCTAAGATTAGAAATAGAGATTTATTTTACATTTTGGCATGGAGCTGTGTTTCGTACAAGATGCTGAAAGATCAGAAGCAGAGATTTAGTTTACTTGATGAAGTGAGACTTCATTGTCTACAACATGGTTGAAGTTTTAGTTCACTTTTTGGCTGAGGTTTATTTTATTCCAGAATGTGTACAGATCATAGATATTTTTTGTTTTTGGTACTCCATGATGGATTCGCGATTTGAAACTTTTCTTCATATTTTCATATAGAACATTTTAAAGTGGTTTATATTTTTCATTGAAATTTGAATTTAAAGAAAAATAGTCTCAGTGGTAAAATAGGAATACAGCCCACTTGTGAATGTGCCTTTAAAAGAGAAGCAGTGAGACCTCTGGACAGAAGAGTTACAACTATATATCAAACAAATCGTGCTAAGAGAGTTTGTTTTGTCATTTATTTTGTTTAAATCACGATGCGGAGTATGGAAAGAGTGTGAATGATTTTAAATGAAAGTATTAACTGCTTGTCTTCCAAACAGTCTACAAGGTACATTCTTCCCAACAATCTACAGAAGGAAATTCTTCTCAACAATGTCAGTCAGTCATTTACATGTCCCTTGAGGAACTTTGCCTCCCTTACAGCACTCCTGTAGGCCTCTCGGTTGTAAGCAAGATGCCCTGCTGCTGATGCATCAATTTGCAAATTATCAATGATATCTTGCAGCCATCTTCGCCTTGGTCTTCCTCTCTTTCTTTTTCCCATTATGTACCCTTCCAAGACGGTCTTCTCCAGATTATCATGACGTTTAATATGTTCAAAATATTTAAGTTTTCTTTGTTTAATCCTCTTTACTAGCCAGCCTTCTTCAATATTAATTTCTTGTAGTATGGATATACTTTTTTTGTGTCCATGGTATTTGAAGAACTCTTTTGTAGCATTTACATTCAAAGGCATTTATGTGTTTCTCAACTGTTTTATTAAGTGTCCAGTTCTCACAGGCATATGTTGCGATGGGAAAGATGCATGCCCTTAAAAATCTTATTTTTGTAGTTCCGTCTGTTTCTCTCCAGAGCAGAATGTTAGACGGGCCTGCGTGCTCAATTCTTAACCCCTTTGAAGTAAAGATCAATCAGTTAATCAATCAATCAATCAATCTCCACAGCTTCTCCAGTTGTTTTACTATGTTAAGAGCGATAGATGTCCTCATTTTAATTTCAATCATTGTATCTCCATTATTAGTTAGTAGTGATCCAAGCTATTAAAAACTCTCCATTTCTTCCAGTTTTTCCTTATTGATACATATTTCAGCTGCCTTGTTTGTTTTGTCATTTGCCATCAATTTAGTTTTCTTCGCATTAAGATGGCGGTTTTACTCTCTACTATTCTTAAAGACTGACATAATTAGTTTTTCCAGTCATTTTTGTGTTGTGGACAGTAATACTGTGTCATAAGCATACTAATTTCTGGTATTTCATAACCTCCAATTGTTATGGCATTGTAATATTCCTTGCCTGCACCTTCTCTAACATCCCTCATTATACTTGTACAACAATGAAGGAAATTCTTCATAACGACCTCTTAAAAAAGTCCTCCTAAAATTTACAAGTGAAAATTTTTCCTAAGGGTCTGCAGAGTAAAAGTAACCTCTTGAAGACTAATTTTGAACGATAAAGCTAGACGGAATAAGAGAGAGAGAGAAACTTTGCATAGCTTTTTCTATCAAACCCCAGATGCATAGAAAACCGAAGATTTTAGCTAGATCTTGAAATAAACGAACATAACTCGCTGTTTTAAACAAAGTTTGCAAAATACACAGTTCCATTTTTCTATAAGTCGGCATGAACTCATAACGAGCTTGTGTCTCGCAATGTTAAAGACACATAAAGATAAAATAAAATAATAATAAAACTACAAACCATCATTCACCTGCATTGTTGGGACAGAAATGACATCACTCTGAGACTCGTCTTGACATACGAAACATGAAAGTATTACAAAAATAAATAAATAAATAACAATTACAAATAGAGCACTCAAATGTTGAAAGATGGAATGTTGTGTCTATGGAATTTGCCGTTGGATGTTTCAGGTATTTACAAAATGTTGTTCATCATGTCTGAAATATCTATAAAGTGTTGAGGCTTGTCTTTTGACGTGCCGTTAGAGTACCATGATTAGTTACTTACTCTCTTCCCGTGTCGCCAGGCGTCACGTGGGGTTCGCAGTCTCACCATACGTCTCAGCTCTCGGCGAGCTTTTCAGTCTTTTCTAGGGAATTGTGTGCCTCAGCCTCTCTGGTCAGTATTCTCTGTAGGGTCTCTTGAGGTCGGCCTCTTTTCCTTTTTCCAGGTTTTTCATTTTTGATTACCTGCTTTATGATTCTCTAATAGTGTATCTTATTATGTTGGCCACATATGCCCGTCTTCTTTTCTTGATCACTGCTGGGGCTGTTTACTGCATGATCGTTCCTCTTATCTCTGTGTTAGTCTTGAATTAGTTCTAATGTATCCAGAGTATTTTCCTTCAAAATTTGTTTTCGAATGCGTTCAGTTTGCTTTTTCTATTTCTTTGGTTGATTTCCATCTTTCATGTGAATACGTAAAGATGGCTATTACATCTGAATTGAATATTCTAAGCTTTGTTCTTGTGCTTGCAGTTCTGACTTCCATATTTATGCATATTTTCTTAAAGGTCAATGTTGCCTTTGATATTCTGGTTCTAATTTCTTTTGTTGTGTCCCCTTCCTGATCTATGTAACTTCTGAGATATACAAAATAATCTACTTCTTCTACTGCAGTTCGTTCCAAACATACTTTTTTTGCTCTTGCACGATTAGATTCTTCATTATTTTCGTCTTTTCCTTTCAGTTCCTAGCTTGCTTACCACTGAGTGCAGGACATCTTAATCTTCTTGCATCATAATCTTATTTTGGCTAATAAGCGCCATGTCGTCGGCAAAACCAGCTTTAAAATTCTGCAGAAGTAAATCTATACATGGCAAATTCCTTCACTGAAGTCAAGTAGATATATAACAGAGAAGATGTGCAGGCACTGCTTCGCGTCGTATTAGTGGCGAGTTATAGCGGGATTTTGTTCACTTCTTGAGGGGAGGTAAAGATCAGAGGTCGTGCATTACTTCTTCAGCGGAATTTACCGCCATGAGGAATACGGCAATCCCTGCCCCTTTAGCCAGAATAGGATTGCTACTAGGGAGGGGGGTGGGGGGTACAAAGAAAGAAGTGGAACAGGGTCTTGATCGACTAGGGTTCGCCAACCCTGATTCTAGCGTGTTAACTACAGCCCACTGACGGACACAGCGGACAACATCTTCACCGTCTCTACGAGCTAGAGATATCTTCTATGACGGATATGAAAAACACACACACACAAAATGATCTCCTACACTGACACCACAGCCGTGATCGTTTTTTTCCACTGAAGATAGAAGACATAAAACTCATCACTGACCACTTTCACACAATAATTAGTGTATAAGTATACAACTATACAACTATGAACGAGGCACTGCAGTAAAGATGTGATACCAAAATGTATAAACTAGGAAAAAAGTAGGAGCAGCTTTATTACTCAACGATTACAAAGTTATGGCGTTTCGGAGTGAGCCTTAATCATATATTAAAAACATACAGGACGAAGAAACAGAGAGAGGAGATAAAGTATAGATTCACATGAATGCTATTTTAAAAAAATTAATAACGAACCTTCTCCTGGCTATCTTAACATTGTACCAATCTTTCTCTCTCTCTCTCTCTCTCTCTCTCTCTCTCTCGCTCAGTGTCAAATACAAAGAGGCTTTGCTCTCTCCAAAAGCGAGCAGTAAAGCTTATTAGTGACAAAGATCAAGCACAAACAACTAATCATCACAAACGTATCAAAATACTACCTCTTAAGAACATATTCCTCTTCAACAAAGCCAAGTTAGTACATCAAATTCTTTCACGGCATGCCCCGCCTTATCTATGGAACCTGTTTAAATTTAGCTCAAAGTGCAGCCAACGCTTGAACAACATATGTCTTCCAAAACATAGACTTGATCTTTACAAGAGAAGCTTTAGTTATTCTGCTGCTCATCTTTGGAATACCCTCCCATCCTATATAAAAAATATAAATTATACTCCTTCCTACAACTACAAGCTTTCCCAATATCTATTTGATGTCGACTACATGCCTCCATGAATTATAAAACTTAAAAGTTATCTTAAGCTGCTCTTACAGACACCGAATACAATTAATTGTTTTCTGAATAGTCCTGAAAATTTTGTTTAGTAGATAGTCATTTATAATGTATGTAGTTACTTTTGTACTGAGTGAATGTTTAAGAGCGAAACGTAAATGTTATATTTTATTTTATGTCTCTCAGCTTCAATGTTAGTTATGTTTGTTATATGAACAGCATATTTGTAGAATGTCTGGAATAGAGTGAAAGATGTATGATAAAGGGCAGAATGTCAGACGGGCCTGCGTGCCCAGTTCTTAACCCTTTTGAAATAAAGATCAATCAATCAATCAATCTCTCTCTCTCTCCTCTCCACGGTTTCCCCACTCACCACCCCCAGTTACGACCCACCGACCACACATCACAGGTCTCCATTTAAACAGTCTCTACGCCCTACAATGCTCATTTCTGACACACAGCGTCGAACAAGCCATATCTTACAATTACAGCTAAGTGGTCTATTCATTATTTTTTTTAAAAATAGCATTCATGTGAATCTATACTTTATCTCCTCTCTCTAATATTTCATCCTGTATGTTTTTGTATGATTAAGGCTCACGCTGAAACGTCACAACTTTGTAATCGTTAAGTAATAAAGCTGCTCCTACTTTTTTCCTAGTTTATACATTTTGATCAACTTTCAATACGCTAAATAGCTCTACTCTGGGCCTTCTGTCTCTCACAAATTCCAGTAAAAAGATATTGCTTGTCTTATGGCAGTATTCTCTTTATTATGGGATATAAGCAGTATTGGTACTCAGGAAACAATTAATAGAGTGAGCACCCTTGTTTGAAAGTTTTTTTTTGGTTGAGAGCGTAAGCGAGGGTCTTGAGATAAGCGTGCAGCAAGGAAAAAAACTGAGTGGGTAGGGATAGTATAAATACCACTCATGGTTAGTAAAAGGGGAGCCTTACCATGTGTTAGTAGATGAAGTATTACGTGTTTTGAGTGTCTTGTTGAAGACATAGTTTTTTTTTTCAGTAGTTATAGATTTTGGTAGATGCATAGTCCAACACGTACCCGACAGTCTGTCTACTAATGGTTCCCTTCAAGTGATGGTTGTTTATAATACGTTTTCAACCACTTAGTTCAGATTTTCCTCCAGCACCATTTTTCTGTCCTAACTTCTTCAATATCTGTATATGCTCGTTGTCCTTTCTCTCTCTCTCTCTCTCTCTCTCTCTCTCTCTCCCTCTCCATCCTTCCGCATTCTGTCTAATATGCCTTAGCAATGCTCTTCATATCCATTCTCTGCCTGCCTTGTATTTCAGCATATCCAGCTATTCTATCAGCCAACGCATTTCCATGCATATCCGCATGCCCTGGACAGAACAGCCACGTTAATCCCCTCACACGTGAGTGTCCCAACAGGTTTACTCATTCTTCTCAGATTTTCTTAGCTTGCTCGGTGAGTCCGTCACAACAACACCATGAGACTCTTCCTGGTCTACCAGACACCCGGTTGCTGCCAACACCGCCTCAGTCTTCATGCGCATGCTGGACGTAGTGATTGCAAGTGATCTATTTGCCACAGCTCTTCTACTGCAATAGGCGACAAAGCCCCATTCACTTTTGCTTCCTTTACTCACTGAGAACCTACGTAAAAGGCCAGCTAGGATAGCTTTATAAAGTGATAAGCACGAGGCTACGAGATGAACATTATAATCTAACCAACAACCTTAAGGATAAAAATGGGAGACACATCTTTAATTTACAAAAAACGGCTATTTAAAAAGATGGGAAGAATACTTTTAAAAACTTCTCAATTCAGTCGAAGAAACAGAACAGGATAACACAAATCAACCTAGAACTAACAAGGAACGTAATTAATCAATCAATCAATCAATCCAAAGTAGCGAAATTGAAGAAGTGATCAGAAGTAGTTCCCGAAAACAAGGCGCCAGGAGTTGATGGCCTAACAACAGAAACCATCCAATGCATGGAGAGACATTGGTATAAATTGGCTTGGAAGAATCTTTGAGAAGATTTGGGGAGATGTATGCATTCATTGTGCACGGATCACTTTTCCTCATTGTGGATGCACATAACGTGTGACGGTTTTTGCGTATTCCTGGAGATGTCGCTGGCATAGACGGCAGAGCTATTACGGGATATTCTCGTTTGCTGTGATGCAGAAACCTTACTTAACCTGAAGGAAAGATGCAAACCCAAACCTTTCAGAACTGAACTAGTTAATGTGTGCAGACGACCAGTGCATTACAAACAATGACGCGACAAACTAGACCACATGCACAATCTCCATCACATAAATATTATGATATGAAAAGCAACATTGCCAAAACATAGACCATGAATGTTCACCGGAAGGTCAAGCCCATTGAACATCTATATCGAAGACAACAAAATTCAACAAATTAAAGAATTCAAATATCTTGGTAGTGTGTTTACAGAAGTTGGAGAGCTTGATAGAGATTGAAGTTAGAACACAAAGAGCAAATGCCATTACATACCAGCCATCCCGGATACTTTCTTACTCCAACATACCTTTGGAAACAAAAGATACAACTATTGTATAGCAAAAGAGGGAGACAAATGTGCACCCCTTATAGTTACCCAGGTTCAATCTTCTGGCTTCGCATACAAACATGTGGAGTAAAGGGAAAATCACTATCAGAGTCTGTACTGATCACACATAAGACATGACATCAACGATAATGATGAAGTAAAACGTAATCCTAATATACGAGGTTTAATTCACACAAGACCTGACTAGAATGTCGACATACCATGCCAACTGACATGCCAACAGTAATATTAACGAGCAGAGCATGGAACAAATACTAATACAAAAAAAAACAATAAGAACAGTTACAGTGCTATAAAATCTCAATCCTTCTGTAACATCAAAATCTAATAATAGCCGGAAACACACAACAAGTACTAATTCATGGCTGCCTCAACATCCTGTGTCTCCTCTAAATCGATACCAGATATTATAGTGCACTACCACTCTGTTTTCAATATATTCTCTTCACCCTGAATGCTCACTGCTATATCGCCATGAGACTTACAAACATTTATCTAAAGCAGCTACCCAGCTGCCAATAACACACACTGATGAAATTTCATATTAAACATGAAAAGCATAAGCAATGTAAAAATCAATGTATATTTCGATCCGCGTAAATGAAACATTAAATATGAAGCACAACATGTGAATCATCGAGGAAAGCATATGCAAAATGAAGCGTGATGATAAGACGTCAGTTAAATCTTATGACAATGCACATCCAAATATCAATGGAAAATGATTGCATCAAATAAAAACACTTAAACATATAAACTTATCATTCGCCTCAACAGAAAACATTCCAGGATAACATATTACACTGTCTTCAACTCACGAATTCATGAGATACATAGAAACTTACATTAACTGTATCACATTTTATATATTCCACACCAAAACTTACAATTACAAACATAAAACTCACAAGACATGAGGTAGGCACGGGTAGAGCGGGGCTGAAACAATGTAACAACACTATTATATACCAAAACAATTTTTTATAAACACGAAACAACGAGGCTTTCGTATGGTAAAGTAAGAGAACATAATTGTGTAGGATTAGACCTAAAAAACACAACTTGAAACACAACAGGCCAAAGAAAAATAGACAGACCGCGTGAAACTCTGAAGAGGACATTGTTAAGAGAGGCCAAATTAATAGGCATAAAATCCCTTGATGAGGTTGAAAGACTCACCGAAGACAGGAAAAATTGGCGAACGACCTTGCGAGCCCTATGTGACGTTTAACGGCACGGGAAGAATATAAGATGAGATATAAGATAAGACATCGAAAAAATCGTAGACAAATCACTCTTTAGTGAGACGTGAGAGAAAGAAAAATCACAAGAGAAACAAGCTGACAAAGACTCCGCTAAAATTTTCGAAATCCATCACATACAAACACTGCCACATAATCATTAGAACGTGGGCAGATATGTGCGTCAACCAAGGGGATATGTAAAGATTTAAGCTTAAAGAGTTTAATTTCTGAAAGTTATTTGTTTAAATCTTAATAGATACAATAATGTCCAGGTTATTTTTTTAAGTAAACAAACATTATGGCGTTACATTTGAGCATGCTTTCGTAGCCACCATGAAATCTTTCTTTGGTGGCAGTATTTCTATGTGATAGATTTCGAAAATTTTAAATATTTCAAAAACCTGATAAATACTTTTTCTTAATGGTACCGCTACCTTTCATAATTTTTTTTCCTTTAATCATCAAATACACCCCATTCCTTCTTCTGAACTTCCAAACTGTATCCAGTTAACACCGCTAAGTCTAAGTGTAATAATAACTGTAATTCATAAACTGAACTATAATAATAATAGTGTGGTATTACATTTAACACCAGTTTCATTTCTGCTACTTAATATTTCCTACAAATGTCTTAAGTCGTGTGAGACCAGGAGCTGAACTGAGAAGGTATGAAATCTTTGTGTGGCCTCGTTCATCGACTACATTATACACGCTGCAGAACTGTGCCACCTTACACTGAGAAAAATCATCACGTGACGTTATGTTTTCTATTCTGTTTATTTTATTTCTGTCTTGACGAAAAAGGAAATAATAAATTTCCAGTAATGTATAAAAGAACAATGTGTTGAACAAATGAATACATCCTTCACGAATAAAAAATATAAGTATATAGCTCATTCCAGTCCCATCTAAATGGTTTAGTTAAAAAAAATAAATTAGGAAATAATTAACTGCAAATTTCTGGTTTCCTTCTTTGCTTAATTACTTAATAAGCTGAATATAAGTTTCTGGCCATTTCCTGTTAAAATAATGGCGTCTGTGTTTATTTAAAATGTTTTATACGCTTCTGATGTTTTTAAGAAGAGAAAATGTTAAAATATACAAATATTACATCTTTTGTATTGTTTGCAGTTTTTATCTCCACTTTTTCATCACTCGTTTATAACAGAGATAAACGTAAATTAGTCTATAATTTAACTAAAACGAATTTTTCTTCAGAATCTTCATTATATGATATGTGTGACCCGTCCATAGTGAAATACTGTCCATCTCTTGCCTACTTTCTTACTTGCGTGCAGTGCCCTTTATTTGCTATTACCATTGTAAATTTCAGATGAGCTTTTCTGAGTTCCGTGAAATTCATCTATTTCTAATTTTTTTTCCATCATTCCATTTCTTAGGGCATGTAATGTGCTGACTGACTGTCATTTTCTTATCTTTGAAATTACTTCTACTTCCATTTACAGAGGATGTTTGCTGTTAACCGTTGGCGTGTAAAGTATTTGTACGAGCGAATTTTCAGTCTGTTTACTTTTGCTACAGAATTTTTATTATAAAATAATGGCTGGTATGAAATGCAAGAATTATGGAAGAGAGATCAGTAATGAACACAAATAACATAGTGTTCATGTGAGTGTTGCAAATGATAGCTATATATATATATATATATATATATATATATATATATATATATATATATATATATATCTGAACCTCAAGTGCCCAAGGCATATGAGGCTTCCGCAAGGGTTTTCCACAAACGCCTGTCCTTTCATAGCTATATAGTTGTATAATTATTTTTTAATTTAAGTAATTATACCCATAATTATCAGTGTTCTAGATTTACCATCGTTAAATTATCATTGAATTGTAAACATCATAATGTTCTTTCTTTCAGCATGTGCACACTGGAAACCGTTTTGGCCCTGCTGCAGTCAGTAATTTAAGATAAAAATTATTAATACTTTTATAAATTAGTATTGGCTGACACGCGAAATGACTGAAAAGCAAAGACATTTTAAATGAGGTTTAGATCTGTTTCGTGTCTGAATTCAGTTCTTCAGTTTAAAATCGGAGATTGTTAGCAATATAATATTTTTAAGATATTAATTCTTAAACAGCTGAAAAGCATGCCACGATTTGAAAATTGAGATGTTTCATAATAAATTCAGTTTTAGAAATAATATTCATTCATTTATTCAGCTTTCCGAAGCATTGCAGCTTTATTGCTGGGACAAGACTTGTCTCCTTTTCTCTCTGTTCTTAGTCTTCTCCTGCCAATTGTCTACTCCGAGGTCTTTCTCTTAGGTCTTCTTCCAGATTGTCACCCCATCGTTGTTTCGGTCTGCGTCTGTCTCCGTTTATTACTTTTGTATTTTGTCTGTCTATTCTAGTTCATCTACTCCAAATGTCGGAGTCATCTCAATCTGTTGTTATTTCGTAATGGTAGTTATAAGTGGATAGCATGTGATTTCTTTTTTTTTTATTTTAAATTTTCCATTCTTGTGATATAGGATCTCTAATCGGTCTGAAAATTCTTTTGGAGGTCTATTTTTTTTCACAGATTTGTAGTTATGTTTCATCTTGTTTTGTGGTATTTCATTATTCTGAACCATACATGACAACTGGTCTAAACTGTATATTGTATATATTTAGTTTCTTGTTGTGGGCAGGATTTTAGATTGCAACAAGTGTCTAAGGGCAAAATAAGTGTTATTTCCTGCTTATATTCTGGTCCCACTTTCAATTCTTACAATGTTGAAGCGTTTTGAATAATGCTCCAGGTATTTATATGACCCTGTTATTTTAATCCTTATACCTTCTGTTTGGATCTGACTGTCCTGTTTGCCTTTTTTCTTTTGGTCTTGCTATTCTCATGTATTCAGTTTTCTCATAATTTATATTTAGCCCGATTTTTTTCTCCTTATAATTGCAAATGTTTGAAGACTTATGTGGTCTCTTGGAAAGTTTCTCTATACCATCTGCGTACCATGACATTCTCGTTCTGCCATTGATGATTTGTTCTTTATTTATTGTTAATTTTTCTAGGACCAGACAGAACAGCGCTGGGAACATAGCATTACCTTGCTTCAGACCTGTTCTTATTTGCAGTGGTTTTGATTTCCTTCCTTGATATAACATCGTGTTTCCTGTTTCCTCCATGCATAGTTTAATTATGTTTATCCCACACTCATTCATTATATTATCATTATATAACGTCTCCACATATTATCATTATACAACTCTTCATTATATTATCATTATGTAACTCCTTCATTATATTATCATTATATAACTCCTTAATTATATTATATCTAGATCATATAATCTTGATGATGTGCCTAAATGTGATGACTAGTTGCAGGTACAGGACCGACCTCAGCTAACAAAGGTTATTATGCAGAATTCTCGCGAATGTCTAGATTGGACACAAAGAGCACCTGAACTTTGGGTTCAAAGTCTCATCCAGCATCACTATGGATCTTCCGACACGGTAATATATGCAGATGGCTCAGTAACTTGGAACAGCGTGTTTGGGGTTTTGTTGTCTACCGGAATTGAACAGTAGTGGCTCAGGGTTCGGAATCCTTTGAAATCACCACCACAAGCATGCGATTGGAAACTGAGGCTGTGTCGACGGCAATGGAATGGTTAGTTGCTGATGCTGTGGTTCATGGTGTCATTGTGACGGATTCACAGAGCATGCTTCATAAGATTGAGAGGAAATTTCTTCAAAAAGAATGGGTTCATCTGTTAAGCCAGTCAGCTGTGACAAGCCTAAAGTGGCTTTACTGTCCAGGGCATGCAGGAGTATATGCACTTGCTGGACAGGCTAAAATAAATGTCAGACTGACATTGGACAAGCAGGGCATAGCTAAAGCTGTATTGGACAGACTGCGGGAAAATGAAGAGCGGGAATGGAAGAACAATATAGATCAGAAGAGAGTGATGGAGCTAGGACAAATTAAAGGTACTGGCAGGAAATCTGAACTTTGTGCCAGAAAACGCATCATAAACAACCAACATCTGACAGGAACTATTAGGAAACATACTCTTGGATGGATGCTGCGACATGTGGCGGGACATATATGGAATGGTCCCCCGAAGGCAGTGAAGCCAGTGTATGAATTTTGAACTGTGAATCCTTCATTATATCGCACAGGTTGTTTCTATGTACGGTATCATATGGCATTTTGAAGCCTATGAATATGTTATGGACTTTTTCGCCATACTCCCAAGTCGTCTCGGCTTTCTGTCTCAACAAAAAAAAAAAAAATGTCTGGTCTATTTTAGACCTGTTATTTCTGAATCAAGGTTTATAATCTCCTAAGTTTTCCTCTACGTAAGGTTTTATTATGTTCGATAATATTAGTGATAGTATTTATAGCTTGATAGCAATTATGATATACCTCTGTAGTTCCCACAAAATCTCTTATCTTATTTCTTGTAAACGGGTATTATTAACTCTTCTTTTCATTCATATTTTCTCCATATTTGTTGTATGAGGGAGCCTAACATTTCATGCAGTGTCTTTCCTCTTTCTTTAGTTATTTCTGCATAAATTCTGTCAAATCCTGTCACTTTGTTGTTTGTCAGCTGTTCTATATGTATCATTATTTCTTACATATCAGATTCATCATTACTGGGGTCACGTGTCACAGTTCCTATTTGTTGTAATTCAGTGGCAGGATTTTCACAGTTCAAAATATTTTTTCCACCTCTCGCATATTTCCGTTTCATTGTTTATCATAATGTGTGTTTGTTGCTAACATGGCGCCAGGCGATTACCTTCTCTTCGGTAATTTTGGTGATGACTATATGAAAAAGTAAAATAGTTTGTACGTAAAATATATTCTTTCCTATTTGTTCACTTTTTTAACCAGTTGGTCGGGGCCTCCTTTCGGATAGCCATTGAACATATTAAGCTCTGTTACTTCGATGTGAAGTAGCCTCGTTGTTTCGAACTGGTTAACGTAGTACCTAATAGGTAATAAATATATTTTAAAAACAGTCATACGAGTATGTAACATCTCCTGCCAATTGTTTTCTGTTTAGATGAGTGCAACAGTTTGAATTCTATCATGAAATAACATGAAACAAAATGAATTCTTGTTTTTATTTAGAGAGCTTTGGTTGGCGTTTCGCGTATACAGAAGAGTATACCTATTCATGTGAACAATTTTATTATGAAAATATTGCGGATGTGTATTATTTTATAGTATTTAAAATTTAATATACTGTAAATAGAATCAAAAATAAATTTAAAGTGTAATGTGCTTTGAAAATATTCAGAAGTGTAACTCTTATCACACAGATTTATTAGCATAAATTTACTTCTTGTAGAGTGATTTTAGAAAACCTTCTTATGTGGCTTCCATTACGTTCAGTATTATTATAATCCAACTGCGACAGGTAAAAATGATAAAATCATGGATGACCACACTAGAGAACTGTTCCAGCTTGTAAATTACGTAGCCTTGTGTAATGCTGTTGTCGTGTTTGGAGTCGTTGCTAATTTTATCAACATCGTCATCTATTTGAAGCAGGGTTTCGGCAACACAATGAATATCAATTTCTTCGCATTAGCTATCTCTGATCTTTGTTGTCTTCTGACTCTCCTGTGGTTTAACATCTGCATGAATCCGTTTTTCGCTAGATCAGATGTGCCTATGATACCAATGGAATTCCAATATCTTACTGCTGCATGGCCTCATTCCTGTTTTGCTAGAATCACGTCATGGATTACCGTGTATGTCACTGCTGAAAGGTGCCTATGTATAGCAATTCCTTTGAAAGTAAAGAGAATAATCACTTCACGAAGGACGACCGTAATATTATGCTTGGTATACATAGTCAATATAATCTCAGTTGTGCCAGAATACGCAGCTTCCTACATTGGTTGGAGATTCTCTTCAGAAAGAAACAAGACCCTGCTTCGTTTAATATTTAAGGGCGATAGAGATAACATGAGTCGTCTGTCTTTTTTACTTCATTCGGTACTTGGCACTTTGGCTTTTGTATCGGTCATTATTCTAACAGTGATTCTAGTTATAAATCTTAGAAGAAAGACTCAATGGCGCAAGAGCGCAGTGTCGGATAATGATCAGGCAGAATCGATTACTAGTCGAGATAGAAGAACAGTACGAATGATAGCGCTCATAGCCAGCTTTCTTATCATATTCTACACCCCAACGTCTATTTTGTGTATGGTAACATTCTTTGAGCGAGAATTCAGCATCGTTGGGCAATATTACAATATGTTTATATCCATGTGGTCGTTCGCGTTTATGTTTGAGGCAATAAATTCCAGCATCAATATTATACTGTACTATACAATGAGCTCTAAATACAGGAATACTTTTCACGAATTGTTTTCTCATCGAAAAGGATGATCAATTTAATCTTGATCAATGTATCCCAGGTATTAAATTAATAGAAACAGAAAGAACTCGGAAACTGAGATCACATTATTTTCAAGATATTTTAACGGCTAGAGACTGAGTTTTTTTCCAGCAAACGGAGAACTTACTGGAGGAAAGTTGTGTTTTCAGTTAGATGCTCACAGATTAGAAAGAGAGATTTATTTTACATTTTGGCATGGAGCTGTCTTTCGTACAAGATGCTGAAAGATCAGAAGCAGAGATTTAGTTTACTTGATGAAGTGAGACTTCGTTGTCTACTAAATGCTTGAAGTTTTAGTTCATGTTTTGGCTGAGTTTTATTTTATTCCAGAATGTGTACAGTTCACAGGTATTTTTTTTCTTCTTGGTACTCCATGATTGACTCGCAATTCAAAACTGTTCTTCATATTTTCATATAGAAAATTTTTAAGTGATTCATATTTTTCTTTGAAATTTGAATATAAAGAAAAATAATCTCAGTGGTGTAACAGTCATTCAGCCCACTTGTGATACCTCTGGACAGACGACTTACAACTATATATCAAACAAATCGTGCTAAGAGTGTTTGTTTTGTCATTTATTTTGTTTAAATAATGACGCGGAGTATGGAAAGAGTGTGAATCATATTAAATGAACATATTAAACACATGCCTTTCAGTTTTCCTAACAGTCTACAATGTAACATTCTTCCCACAATCTACAGAAAAAAAGCTTCCTAACAGTTTACACAGGAAAATTCTTCCTAACAGTTTACAGAAGGAAATTCTTCATAACAATATATAGAAGGAAATTCTTCCTAACAGTTTACAGAAGGAAATTCTTCATAACAATATATAGAAGGAAATTCTTCCTAACAGTTTACAGAGGAAAATTATTTCCAACACTCTACAGAAGGAAATTCTTCTTAACGACCTACAGAGGAAAGACTTCCTAAAGATTTTGAGGTGAAAATTCTTCTTAAGGGTCTATAGAGTAAAAGTAATCTGTTGAAGAGTACTTTTGAAATATAAAGCTAGAGAGAGAGAGAGAGAGAGAGAGAGAGAGAGAAACTTTGCATAGCTTTTTCTATCAAACCCCAGATGCATAGAGAAATGAAGATTTCACCAAGATCATGAAATAAATGACCCAACTTGGAGACTCGTCTTAGGATACAAAACATGAAAATATTACAACAACAACAACAAAAATAAAGTACACAAATGTTGAAAGATAAAATAAAATATAAGACTAATAGTTTCTAGAATATTCAGGAACCGACCGATCACTCAGTGACTGTTAGGTGGGTATGGTTTAAATCTTCAGAATGCAGTGTGTGCAACTATATGATTCCAAATTTGAAGTAAACAAAACTCTGGGATTGTCACCTAGAGATGAGCAACATTTCATAATTGGATTTTAGAAGTGTCTGTGATATGTTGTTACATTAAGTTAGAAGTGTCTGTAGAGTGCTGTCACTGGATGTTAGAAGTGTCTTTAGAGTGTTGTCACTGGGGATTTCAAGTGTTTATAGAATTTGTTATTGGATGTTTAGAATGTCTAAGAATGTTGTCACTGGATGTTTGATGTTTCTATAGATAGCTGTCACTGAATGATTTAAGTGTTTATAGAGTACTCACATTGAATGTTTGAACTGCTTACATAATTTGTCACTGACTGTTAGTTTCCACAAAGTGTTTGAAGTGAATATATAATGTTGTGATTTTATCGTTCAAGTGTCTGTATAGTATTGTCAATTTATCTTTGCAGTTGCTTATAGAGAGTTGCCATTGAATATTCTAAGTGTTTGTAGAGCATTGTCTTCAATGTTTGAAGTGTCTATGAAATTTGTCGTCAGATTTTTCAAGTGTCTACAGAATGTTGTCACTAATGTGTGACATATCTATAAAGTGTTGAGATTAGATTTTTTATATCCCCTTAGAGTACTATAATTACTTTCTTACGTTCTTCCTGTGTTGTCAGGCGTCACGCGAGGTTCGCAGTGTGTCTCACCATACGTCTCAGCTCTTGGCGAGCTTTTCAGTCTTTTCTAGGGAATTGTGTGCCCCAGCCTCTCTGGTCAGTATTCTCTGTAGGGTCTCTTGAGGTCGGCCTCTTTTCCTTTTTCCAGGTTTTTCATTTTTGATGGCCTGCTTTGTGATTCTCTAATTGTGTATCTTATTATGTTGGCCACATATGCCCGTCTTCTTTTCTTGATCACTGCTTGGGCTGTTTACTGCATGTTCATTCATCTTATCTCTGTGTTAGTCTTGAATTAGTTCTAATGTATCTTCAAAATTTGTTTTCGAATCCGTCCAGTTTGCTTTCTATTTCTTTGATTGATTTCCAGCTTTCATGTGAATACGTAAGGATGGATATTACATCTGAGTTGAATATTCTAAGCTTTGTTCTTGTGCTTTGTAGTTTTGATTTCCATATTTATGCATATTTTCTTAAAGGTCAATGTTGCCTTTGCTATTATGGTTCTAATTCCTTGTGTTGTGTCCCCTTCCTGATCTATGTAACTTCTGAGATATACAGTCTTCTACTGCAATTCGTTCCAAACATACTTTTTTTTGGCTCTTGCACAATTAGATTTTTTATTGTTTTCGTCTTTTCTTTGTTGATCTCAGTTCCTAGTTTGCTTACCGCTGAGTGCAGGGCATCTGTTTCTTCTTGCATCATACTCGCATTCTGGCTAATAAGCGCCATGTCGCCCGCAAAATCGCCGGTTGGAAACTTGCAGTTGTGACCCCCGCCCCAAAGTGATTATATAAATTTAACTATAGTGTTCAAAAAAAAAAAACCCCAACAAATACGATGTTGCGATTTAAACTGATGTTTTCCTGATCAGACAAGGACAAATTGCCTGAAACGTTCAATTGGACATCAGTTTCACGTACTGATCTGAATTGTACTCAGCAGATGATTCATGAGCACAGAAAAGCGACACTAGTCAAAATAGCATTTTTGACAATAACTCATGACAGGTTCACGAGAATCCCATGAACCTTACTGAACACAAAACTCACTGATCATGTTATTTTATGCCTATTAAAGACTAGACGCTCCTCGAATCAATTCATTTGAAAATTCAATGCGCAAATATGGCTCATCTCACTGCAGAACAACGACTCATCATCATTGGACGCTTACAGACTGGACAGTCACAAAGTGTAATGGTCAGATAATTTAATGTGGTTAGAAGCACCATTAATCGCCACTGGAGACGATTTCGAGAAACTGGCTCAGTTGCAGACCGGCCGCGCAGTGGAAGACCCATAGTCACAACTCCTGACGAAAACCGCTTCATACGGCTGCGCCACTTCAGGAATCGATTTGCATCTGCGTCCTCAACAGTCAAGTCAATGATAGCAGCTCGTCGAATTTCAGATCAAACGGTCAGGAACTGGCTGCTCGACGCTGGTCTTTTGTCTAGAAGACCCTACAGAGGTCGTGTTCTTACGGACCGGCATCGCCAGAACCGACTGCAGTGGGCGAACCAGCATTGTCAACGGACCGTTGGAAATGATTGGAGAAGGGTTTGATTTAGTGATGAGTCATTCTTTCTGCTTCATCGACAGGATAGACGGAGAAGAGTTTACCGCAGAGTTCATGAGCGCTGCGAACAGTACTGAGTGGACGAGGCTCCCCCACATGGTGGTGGGGGTTTACTGGTGTGGTGGACTACCAATTTCATGGGTAGAAGTGACCTGGTGCAAATTGAAGGACCCCCTGAGTGCCCAAAGATATGTCGCTGAAATTTTTTGTCCTGACGTCCTTTCACTTCTGGCTGCACCGGGGTCGATTTTTCAGCAGGATAACGCTCGACCTTATACGGCACAACTCACCACCAAATTCCTCGCTGACAATAACGTCCAGACCATTCCGTGGTCATCCATATCATCAGACATGAACCCAATAGAATAATTATGGAATGAACTCAACAGACATGTCCACCAGCGAAACGTGGCGCCAGTCAATCTCCGACAGTTGTCTCTTGCACTGTGGGAAGTGTAGGCAGCCATCCCACAACAACAGATCCAACGGCTAATCATGTCAAGGAGATGTCGTTCTCTGATACAGGCCAGAGGAGGCCATATACATTACTGGAACGGAGACTTCAGTCGCCAAGAATAAAAGTCCAAACCAAATTTAATGAACATCATTTCATTGTTAAAGTCTTAAAGTTTCTCCATGCCAGGATTGAAACATTAATTCCGTAAAATAACATTTTGATACAAGTTTTAAATTTGGTGTCCATTACTATTACAGTAGTGTTGCTTTTCTTTTTTGTTTTTTTTAACAGTATACTAATGTTAGTTGAATTCTGAGACTAAATTTCATCATTTGTTGTTGTTGTTGTTGTTGTTGCTGCTGCTGCTATTGTTGTTATTGTTGTTGTTGTTGTTGTTGCTCCTAGTAGCAGGTCCCTTTAAAAATTATCCTTTAAAATTATGCAGAAGTCTTCTTCGTCTTCTTCTTCTTCGTTCGCACTGTCTGTCTATATCTGCAGTCCTGTCTCTTGGATAAATTTCACTGTTTTTTGTAATTCATGTATGGAACCATAGAGCTTATCTTCTTTAGTGGTTTCACTGGGCCAGTAATTATTTCTCAGTGACTCGTAGTTGATGCAGTTCTGGAGGATATGTTCCACAGTTTGGGGCACCTGGGCACATGTACACAGATTAGTAGTACCAACCTTAAACTTTGTATACATATGACTTCGGAGTCGGCTGTGTCCTGTTCGGAGACGGAAGATGGTGACTTGTTCCTTTCTGTTTAGCATGTGATAGTCATCATGTGGTGGTGTTTGTGGCTTCCTGTAGGTTTTTAATCATGCTTTTCTTCTGATTATAAGTGATTGGTATGTCTGGCTGCTCCATTTCAGTGCCCTCTTTGGCCAGATGGTCAGCTTTCTCATTGCCTGGTATCCCACAGTGGGAGGGAATCCATTGCAAAGTGACTCCATGTTGTAAGCCAATTTTTGACAAGGCATCCTTAAGGTCTGGTAGTTTGTTGCACTGAAGAGCCTCCAGTACTGATCTTGCATCTGTGAGAATTACTACAGGACATGTATCAATTCTGGAGTCTGATAGTTTTTCAACTGCAGTAATAATTGCCCTAACTTCTGCATCAAAGTTGTTGCAGTATTTACCAGTGGGTATGGAAATCTTGTCAATGGTGTTGTTTGGATATTCAATATATGCTCCTGCCCCTCCATTCTTTATGGCATTATGTGCAGATCCATCTGTATACACACGTATCCAGGTGTCACATGGATATTTGTCATCATATGCAGAAGTAAATCTGTACATGGTGAATTCCTTCACCGAAGTCAAGTAGATATATAACAGAGAAGATGTGCAGGCACTGCTTCGCGTCGTATCAGTGGTGAGTTATAGCGGGATTTTGTTCACTTCTTGAGGGGAGGTAAAGAGCAGAGGTCGTGCATTACTTCTTTAGCCGAATTTACCGCCATGAGGATATAGCAATCCCTGCTCTTTTATGGGAGGGGGGAAGGGGCGGGGTGTACCAAGAGAGAAGTATAACAGGGTCTTGATCGACTAGGGTTCGCCAACCCTGATTCTAGCGTGTTAACTACAGCTCACTGACTGACACAGCGGACAGCATCTTCACCGTCTCTACGAGCTAGAGATATCTTCTATGACAGATATGAAAAACACACACACAAAATGATCTCCTACACTGACACCACAGCCGTGAAAACATTAAACTCATCACTGACCAACTTTCAATACCCTACATAGCTCGACCGTAGGGCTTCTGTCTCTCAAAGAATCTAGTCACAAGACAGTGCTTGTCTCATGTGATAAAGTATGAACTATGAGCCACAGAGATCATCCAGCACTACAAACGCACTGATTAAGACTTCAGAATTCAGATTTCAGAATTCGGCGTCACCGCATTCAGGATACTCCCATTCATGCTCCGCTACATACTCCAACACGTACCCGACAGTCTGTCTACTAATGGTTCCCGTCAAGTGATGGTTGTTTATAATACGTTTTCAACCACTTAGTTCAGATTTTCTTCTAGCACCCTTGCTCTGTCCTAACTTCTTCAATATCTGTATATGCTCATTGTCCATCCTCTCTCTCTCTCTCTCTCCCTCTCCCTTTCCATCCACACCCGCATGCCCTGGACAGAACAGCCACGTTAATCCCCTCACACGTGAGTGTCCCAACAGGTTTACTCATTCTTCTCAGTCTTTCTTAGCTTGCTCGGTGAGTCCGTCACAACAACACCATGAGGCTCTTCCTGGTCTACCAGACACCCGATTGCTGCCAACACCGCCTCAGTCTTCATGCGCATGCTGGACGTAGTGATTGCAAGTGATCTATTTGCCACAGCTCTTCTATTGCAATAGCCGACAAAGCCCCATTCACTTTTGCCTCCTTTACTCACTGAGAACCTACACACAAGGTCAGCTAGGATAGCTCTATAAAGTGACGAGCACCAGGCTCTGAGATGAACATTATAATCTAACCAACAACCTTAAGGATAAAAATGGGAAACATATCTTTAATTTAAAAAAAAACGGCTATTTAAAAAGATGGGAAGAATACTTTAAAAAACTTCTCAATTCAGTCGAAGAAACAGAACAGGATAACACAAATCAACCTAGAACTAACAAGGAACGTAATTAATCAATCAATCAATCAATCCAAAGTAGCGAAATTGAAGAAGTGATCAGAAGTAGTCCCCGAAAACAAGGTGCCAGGAGTTGATGGCCTAACAACAGAAACCATCCATGCATGAAGAGACATTGGTATAAATTGGCTTGGAAGAATCTTTGATACGATTTTGCGGAGATGTATGCATTCATTGTGCACGGATCACTTTTCCTCATTGTGGATGCACATAACGTGTGACGGTTTTTGCGTATTCCTGGAGATGTCGCTGGCATAGGCGGCAGAGCTATTACGGGATATTCTCGTTTGCTGTGATGCAGAAACCTTACTTAACCTGAAGGAAAGAGGCAAACTCAAACCTTTCAGAACTGAACTAGTTAATGTGTGCAGACGACCAGTGCATTACAAACAATGACGCGACAAACTAGACCACATGCACAATCTCCATCACAGTTGTAAATATTATGATATGAAAAGCAACATTGCCAAAACATAGACCATGAATGTTCACCGGAAGGTCAAGCCCATTGAACATCTATATCGAAGACAACAAAATTCAACAGGTTAAAGAATTCAAATATCTTGGTAGTGTGTTTACAGAAGTTGGAGAGCTTGATAGAGATTGAAGTTAGAACACAAAGAGCAAATACCATTACATACCAGCCATCCCGGATACTTTCTTACTCCAACATACCTTTGGAAACAAAAGATACAACTATTGTATAGCAAAAGAGGGAGACAAATGTGCACCCCTTATAGTTACCCAGGTTCAATCTTCTGGCTTCGCATACAAACATATCGAGTAAAGGGAAAATCACTATCAGAGTCTGTACTGATCACACATAAGACATGACATCAACGATAATGATGAAGTAAAACTTAATCCTAATATACGAGGTTTAATTCACACAAGACCTGACTAGAATGTCGACATACCATGCCAACTGACATGCCAGCAGTAATATTAACGAGCAGAGCATGGAACAAATACTAGTACAAAAAAACAATAAGAACGGTTACAGTGCTATAAAATCTCAATCCTTCTGTACCATCAAAATCTAATAATAGCGGGAAACACACAACAAGTACTAATTCATGGCTGTCTCAACATCCTGTGTCTCCTCTAAATCGATACCAGATATTATAGTGCACTACCACTCTGTTTTCAATATATACTCTTCACCCTGAATGCTCACTGCTATATCGCCATGAGACTTACAAACATTTATCTAAAGCAGCTACCCAGCTGCCAATAACACACACTGATGAAATTTCATATTACACATGAAAAGCATAAGCAATGTAAAAATCAATGTCTATTTCGATCCGCGTAAATGAAACATTAAATATGAAGCAAAACATGTGAATCATCGAGGAAAGCATATGCAAAATGAAGCGTGATGATAAGACGTCAGTTAAATCTTATGACAATGCACATCCAAATATCAATGCAAAATGATTGCATCAAATAAGAACACTTAAACATATAAACTTATCATTCGCCTCAACAGAAAACATTCCAGGATAACATATTACACTGTCTTCAACTCACGAATTCATGAGATACATAGAAACTTACATTAACTGTATCACATTTTATATATTTCACACCAAAACTTACAATTACAAACATAAAACTCACAAGACATGAGGTAGGCACGGGTAGAGCGGGGCTGAAACAACGTAACAACACTATCATATACCAAAACAATTTTTTATAAACACGAAACAACGAGGCTTTCGTATGGTAAAGTAAGAGAACATAATTGTGTAGGATTAGACCTCAAAAACACAACTTGAAACACAACAGGCCAAAGAAAAATAGACAGACCGCGTGAAACTCTGAAGAGGACATTGTTAAGAGAGGCCAAATTAATAGGCATAAAATCCCTTGATGAGGTTGAAAGACTCACCGAAGACAGGAAAAATTGGCGAACTACCTTGCGAGCCCTATGTGACGTTTAACGGCACGGGAAGAATATAAGATGAGATATAAGATAAGACATCGAAAAAATCGTAGACAAATCACTCTTTAGTGAGACGTGAGAGAAAGAAAAATCACAAGAGAAACAAGCTGACAAAGACTCCGCTAAAATTTTCGAAATCCATCACATACAAACACTGCCACATAATCATCATTACGTGGGTAGAAATGTGCGCCACCAGGGGGATATGTAAAGATTTAAGCTTAAAGATGAAGAGTTTATTTTCTGAAAGTTATTTGTTTAAATCTTGATAGCTACAATAATGTCCAGGATAATTTTTTTTAAAGTAAGCAAACATTATGGCGTTACATTTGAGCATGCTTTCATAGCCACCATGAAATCTTTCTTTGGTGGCAGTTTTTCTATGTGATAGATTTCGAAAATTTTTAATGTTTCAAAAACCTGATGAATACTTTTTTCTTGATGGTACCGCAACCTTTCATAATTTGTTTTTCCTTTAATCATCAAATACACCCCATTCCTTCTTCTGAACTTCCAAACTGTACCCAGTTAACACCGCCAAGTCTAAGTGTAATAATAAATGTAATTCATAAACTGAACTATAATAATAATAGTGTGGTATTACATTTAACACCAATTTCATCTCTGCTACTTAATATTTCCTACAAATGTCTTAAGTCTTGTGAGACCAGGAGCTGAACTGAGAAGGTATGAAATCTTTGTGTGGCCTCGTTCATCGACTACATTATACACGCTGCAGAACTGTGTGCACATTAAACTGAGAAAAATCATCACGTGACGTTATGTTTTCTATTCTGTTTGTTTTATTCCTGTCTTGATGAAAAAGGAAATAATAAATTTCCGGTAATGTATATAAAGGAACAATGTGTATAAAAAATGAATATATCCATCAAGAATAAAGAATATAAGTATATAGTCCATTCCAGTCTCAGATCATCCAAATGGTTTAGTTTAAAAAAAATAAATTAGGAAATAATTAACTGCACCTTTCTAGTTTCCTATTTTGCTTAGTTACTTAATAAGCTAAATATAAGTTTCCGGCCTTTTCCTGTTAAAATCATGGCGTCTATGTTTATTAAAAATGTTTTATACGGTTCTGATGTTTTTAAGCAGAGAAAATGTTAAAACATACGAGTATTACACCTTTTGTATTGTATGCAGTTTTTTTTCTCCACTTTTTTGCCACACGTTTATAACAGAGATAAACGTAAATTAGTCTATAATATAAATTTTAAAAAGTTGTATTCATAATCTTCGTTATATGATGTGTATGACCCGTCCATAGTGAAATACCGTCCATCTCTTGCCTACTTTCTTACTTGCGTGCAGTGCCCTTTATTTGCTATTATCATTGTCATTTTCAGATGAACTTTTCTGAGTTCCGTGGAATTCATTTATTTCTAATTTCCTTTTCCATCATTCCATTTCTTAGGGCATGTAATGTGCTGACTGACTGTCATTTTCTTATCCTTGAAATTACGTCTACTTCCTTTTGCAGAGGTAGTTTGCTGTAAACCATTGGTGTGTAAAGTATTTCTATTTTCAGTCTGTTTACTTTTACTACAGAATTTTGATTATAAAATAATGGCTGGTATGCAATGCAAGAATCATGGAAGAGAGATCAATAATGAACTCAAATAACATAGTGTTCATGTGGGTGTTGCAAATGATATATATATATATATATCCTTTAGTGGCCAAGGCATATGAGGCTTCCGCAAGGGTTTTCCACAAACGCCTGTCCTTTCATAGCTATATAGTTGTATAATTATTTTTTAATTTAAGTAATTATACCTATAATTGTCAGTGCTCTAAATCTATCATCGTTAAATTATCATTGAATTGTAAACATCATAATGTTCTTCATTTCAAGATGTGCACACTGGAAACCGTTTTGGCCCTGCTGCAGTCAGTAATTTAAGATAAAAATTATTAATACTTTTATAAATTAGTATTGGCTGACACGCGAAATGACTGAAAAGCAACGACACTTTAAATCTGATTTATGTCTGATTTCAGTTCTTCAGTTTAAAATCGGAGATTGTTAGCATTATAATATTTTAAATAGCAGCAAGATATTAATTCTTAAACAGCTGAAAAGCGTGCCGCGATTTGAAAATTGAGATGTTTCATAATAAGTCCCGTTTTAGAAATAATATTCATTCATTTATTCAGCTTTTCGAAGCATTGCGGCTTTATTCCTGGGACAAGACTTATCTCCCTTCCCCTTTGTTCTTAGTCTTCTCCTGCCAGTTGTCCACTCCGAGGTCTTTCTCTTAGGTCTTCTTCCAGATTGTCACCCCATCGTTGTTTCTGTCTTCTTCCAGATTGTCACCCCATCGTTGTTTCTGTCTTCTTCCAGATTGTCACCCCATCGTTGTTTCTGTCTTCTTCCAGATTGTCACCCCATCGTTGTTTCTGTCTTCTTCCAGATTGTCACCCCATCGTTGTTTCTGTCTTCTTCCAGATTGTCACCCCATCGTTGTTTCTGTCTTCTTCCAGATTGTCACCCCATCGTTGTTTCTGTCTTCTTCCAGATTGTCACCCCATCGTTGTTTCTGTCTGCGTCTGTCTCCGTTTATCACTTTTGCATATTGTCTGTCTATTCTAGTCCATCCACTCCAAATATCGGAGTCATCTCAATCTGTTGTTTTTCATAATGATAACTATAAGTGGATAGCATGTGATTTCTTTTTTTTTATTTTTAATTTTCCATTCTTGTGATATAGGATCTCTAATCGGTCTAAAAATTATTTTGGAGATCTATTTTTTTCACAGATGTGTAGTTATGTTTCATCTTGTTTTGTGGTATTTCATTATTCTGAACCATACATGACAGCTGGTCTAAACTGTGTATTGTATATATTTAGTTTCTTGTTGTGGGACAGGATTTTGGATTGCAACAAGTGTCTAAGGGCAAAATAAGTGTTATTTCCTGCTTATATCATGGTCCTACTTTCATCTCTTACAATACTGAAGCGTTTTGAATAATGCTCCAGGTATTTATATGACCCTGTTATTTTAATCCTTATACCTTCTGTTTGAATCTGACTGTTCTGTTTGCCGTTTTTCTTTTGGTCTTGCTATTCTCATGTATTCAGTTTTCTCATAATTTATCTTTAGCCCCATTTTTTTTCTTCTTATTCTTGCAGATGTTTGAAGACTTCTGTGGTGCCTTGCAAAGTTTCTCTATAGCATCTCCGTATCATGATATTTTCGTTCTGTCATTGATGATTTGTTCTTTATTTATTGTTAATTTTTCTAGGACCAGACAGAACAGCGCTGGGAACATAGCATTACCCTGCTTCAGACCTGTTCTTATTTGCAGTGGTTTTGATTTCCTTCCTTGATATAACATCGTGTTTCCTGTTTCCTCCATGCATAGTTTACTTATGTTTATGTATTATTAGTTATCCCACACTTATTCATTATATTATTATTATACAATTCTTCATTATATTATCATTATATAACTCCTTCATTATATAATCATTACATAATTCCTTCAATATATATTATATCTAGATCATATAATCTTGATGATGTGCCTAAATGTGATGACTGGTTACTGGTACAGGACCGACCTCAGCTAACATTCTAATCAGAATGCCCGCGAATGTCTAGACTGGACACAGGGAGCATCTGAACTTTGGGTTCAAGATCTCATCCAGCATCACTGTGGGTCTTCCGTCATGGTAATATATGCAGATGGCTCAGTGACTTGGAACAGCAGAAGTGTTTGGGGTTTTGTTGTCTACCGAAATGGAACAGTAGTGGCTCAGGGTTCGGGATCCTTTGAAATCACCACCACAAGCATGCGAGTGGAAACTGAGGCTGTGTCAACGGCAATGGAATGGTTAGTTGCTGATGCTGTGGTTCATGGTGTCATTGTGACGTATTCACAGAGCATGCTTCATAAGATTGAGAGGAAATTTCTTCGAAAAGAATGGGTTCATCTGTTAAGCCAGTCAGCTGTGACAAGCCTAACGTGGGTTTACTGTCCAGGGCATGCAGGAGTATATGCACTTGCTGGACAGGCTAAAATAAATGTCAGACTGACATTGGACAAGGAGGGCATAGCTAAAGATGTACTGGACAGACTGCGGGAAAACGAAGAGCGGGAATGGAAGAACAATGTAGATCAGAAGAGAGTGATGAAGCTAGGACAAATTAAAGGTACTGGCAGGAAATCCGAACTGTGTGCCAGAAAACGCATCATAAACAACCAACATCTGACAGGAACTATTAGGAAACATACTCTTGGATGGATGCTGCGTCATGTGGCGGGACATATATGGAATCGTCCCCCGAAGGCAATGGAGCCAGTGTCTGAATTTTGAACTGTGAATCCTTCATTATATCGCATAGGTTGTTTCTATGTACGCTATCATATGGCATTTTGAAGCCTATGAATATGTTATGGACTTTTTCGCCATACTCCCAAGTCGTCTCGGCTTTCTGTCTCAAAAAAAAAAAAATGTCTGGTCTATTTTAGACCTGTTATTTCTGAATCAAGGTTTATAATCTCCTAAGATTTCCTCCACTTAAGGTTTTATTATGTTAGATAATATTAGTGATAGTATTTATAGCTTGATAGAAATAATGATATACCTCTGTAGTTCCCACAAAATCTCTTATCTTCTTTCTTGTAAACGGGTATTATTAACTCTTCTTTTCATTCATATTTTCTCTATATTTGTTGTATGAGGGAGCCTAACATTTCATGCAGTGTCTTTCCTCTTTCTTTAGTTATTTCTGCATAAATTCTGTCAAATCCTGTCACTTTGTTGTTTGTCAGCTGTTCTATATGTATCATTATTTCTTACATATCAGATTCATCATTACTGGGGTCACGTGTCACAGTTCCTATTTGTTGTAATTCAGTGTCAGGGTTTTCATAGTTCACAATACTCTTTCCACCTCTCGCATATTTCCGTTTCATTGTTTATCATAATGTATGTTTGTTGTTAACATGGCTCCAGGCGATTACTTTCTCTTCGGTAATTTTGGTGATGACTATATGAAAAAGTAAAATAGTGGTTTATTAGAAGAATGTTGCGAATCCCCTGGACAGCAAAAATAACTAATGAAGAATGTAGGAGAAGAGCTGGAGAGACAAAAAACCTTGTCAAAAAGATAAGAGAGAGACAATGTACTTTCATAGGACATGCAATGAGAAGAGGGGGCATTGAAAATATTATAACAACAGGAAAAATAGAAGGAAGAAGATCAAGAGGAAGACCAAGAGAAATGATACTGGACAGTCTGACGGGATGGTGTGAGAGGAGATCACCAACTGAGCTGATGGCCTGCATGAAGGATCGGGTACTCTGGAGAAGCATAATAGCCAACGCCAGTCGGCACGGCACATGATGATGATGATGATGAAAATAGTTTGTACGTAAAAAATATTCTTTCCTATTTGTTTACTTTTTTAACCAGTTGGTCGGGGCTGGCTTTCGGATAGCCATTGAACATATTAAGCTCTGTTACTTCGATGTGAAGTAGCCTCGTTGTTTCGAACTGGTTAACGTAGTACCTAATAGTTAATAAATATATTTAAAAAACAGTCATACGAGTATGTAACATATCCTGCCAATTGTTTTCTGTTTAGATGAGTGCAATATTTTGAATTGTATTATGAAATAACAGGAAATAAAATGAATTCTTGTTCTTATTTAGAGAGCTTTGGTTCGTGTTCCGCGTATACAGAAGAGTATACCTATTCATGTGAACGATGTTATTATGAAAATATTGCGGCTCTTATTATTTTATAGTATTCACAATTTAAGATACTGTAAATAGAATCAAAAATAAATTTACAGTGTAATGTGCTTTGAAAATATTCAGAAGTGTAACTCTTTAACACACAGATTTATTAGCATAAATTTACTTCTTGTAGAGTGATTTTAGACATTCTTATGTGGCTTCCATTACGTTCAGTACTATTATAATCCAACTGCGACAGGTAAAAATGATAAAATCATGGATGACCACACTAGAGAACTGTTCCAGCTTGTAAATTACGTAGCCTTGTGTAATGCTGTCGTCGTGTTTGGAGTCGTTGCTAATTTTATCAACATCGTCATCTATTTGAAGCAGGGTTTCGGTAACACAATGAATATCACTTTCTTCGCATTAGCTATCTCCGATCTTTGTTGTCTTCTGACTCTCCTGTGGTTTAACATCTGCATGAATCCGTTTTTCGCTAGATCAGATGTGCCTATGATACCAATGGAATTCCAGTATCTTACCGCTGGATGGCCTCATTCCTGTTTTGCTAGAATCACGTCATGGATTACCGTGTATGTCACTGCTGAAAGGTGCCTATGTATAGCAATTCCTTTGAAAGTAAAGAGAATAATCACTTCACAAAGGACGACCGTAATATTATGCTTGGTATACATAGTCAATATAATCACAGTTGTGCCAGAATACGCAACTGCCTACATTGGTTGGAGATTCTCTTCTGAGAGAAACAAGACCCTGCTTCGTTTAATATTTAAGGGAGATAGAGATAACATGAGTCGTTTGTCTTTCTTACTTCATTCGGTACTTGGCACTTTGGCGTTTGTATCGGTCATTATTCTAACAGTGGTTCTAGTTATAAATCTTAGAAGAAAGACTCAATGGCGCAAGAGCGCAGTGTCGGATAATGATCAGGCAGAATCCATTTCTAGTCGAGATAGAAGAACAGTACGAATGATAGCGCTCATAGCCAGCTTTCTTATCATATTCTATACTCCAACGTCTATTTTGTGTATGGTAACATTCTTTGAGCGAGAATTCAGCATTGTTGGGCAATATTACAATATGTTTATATCCATGTGGTCGTTCGCGTTTATGTTTGAGGCATTAAATTCCAGCATCAATATTATACTGTACTATACAATGAGCTCTAAATACAGGAATACTTTTCACGAATTGTTTTCTCATCGAAAAAGATGACCAATTTACTCTTGATCAATGTATCCCACATATTAAATTAATAGAAACAGAAAGAACTCGGAAACTGAGATCGTATTATTTTTAAGATATTTTAACGGCTAGAGACTGGGTTATTTTCCAGGAAACGGAAAGCCTACTGGATGAAGGTTGTGTTTTCAGTTAGATGCACACAGATCAGAAACAGATTTATTTTACATTTTGGCATGGAGCTGTGTTTCGTACAAGAGGATGAAAGATCAGAAGCAGAGATTTAGTTTACTTGATGAAGTGAGATTGCGTTGTCTACAATATGCTTGAAGATTTAGTTCGCGTTTCGGCTGGGGCTATTTTATTCCATAATGTTTAAAGATCATAGGCATTTTTTATTTTTGGTCCTCCATGACACACATGAGCTGGAATTGGTTTCCATGTCTGCATACAGAAAATTTTTAAGTGGTTTATATTTTTCAATGAAATCTGAATATACAAATAAGTAATCTCAGTAGTGTAACAGTCATTCAGCCCACTTGTGAGACCTCTGGACAGACGACTTACAACTGTATATCAAACAAATCGTGCTAGGAGAGTTTGTTTTGTCATTTATTTTGTCTAAATCACGACGCGGAGTATGGAAAGAGTGTGAATCATATTAAACGAACATATTAAACACATGTCTTTCTAAAGCAGAATAATGTGCCTCTAACAGAAAAATGGCTATTTCTCTGTGTTCAAAGGGGACCACTGAAATGGTATGACTACTGGTTTGATTGAATCTTCTTGTGGAGTACAGTTTCAACTTATAAGTTTCTTCTTGTTGCTGGTGTTCTAACCATCACCTAATTTTCTGTATTATACACTAAGAAAATACAACAAGACACCCAGGCTTTCAACTCCACAAAAGATAGTACAAATACAACAACTTAAACATAACTTGGCAGTCTTCCGATCAAAACAAACTGGTCAACAATGAGAATTCCCACAAAGCCAATTGGTGTAGTTTATCATCAGACAACACACATTTATTACTGGACCAAAATGAGGGGTGAAATCATGATGATGGGAATGTAGTCATCAGGCTGAACAGAAATTCACAGTAACAAATGCCCGGCGAGAGATGACCTCTACGCCACATGGGCAAGGAAAACCTTACAATGATTTATACATAGAAAAAAATCATACTTACAAGCTTACCCAAAGACTGCAACTCACACAGGGAAAATAAACTAAACTAATTCTAACAACAACAACTCTCTACCCCATTCTCGAGACAATCACACCGTTCGCCCAAACACGTCTACCCGGTTCAACGTTCACACCAAGACTGCCCCTAACGACGGGCTTTTCCACACCGACCTTTCTAACGACGTTTTGCACACGGACTTTGCTAACGACGTTTTGCACTCTGACATGAGTTGTGGACTACGCGAACACAATTTATTAGCAATACACAAATAATCTCTGAACAGAATTGCTATTCTGTTACATTTCATGTAACATTCTTCTCATAATCTACAGAAAAAAAGCTTCCTAACAGTTTACACAGGAAAAGTCTTTTTAACAGTTTACAAAAGGAAATTCTTCATAACAAAATATAGAAGGAAATTATTCCTAACAGTTTACAGAGGAAAATTATTTCCAACACTCTACAGAAGGAAATTCTTCCCAACAATGTGCAGAAGGAAATTCTTCTTAACGACCTACAGGGGAAAGACTTCCTAAAAATTTAGAGGTGAAAATTCATATTAAGGGTCTATAGAGTAAAAGTCTTCTTCTTCTTCTTCTTCTTCGTTCGCTTCTACCACCAAAACTGTACTGTGATCCTACTGAATTTACGCCTGTGGTCCTCGTTAGATCCTGTGGTCTCCTGTGTGGTCCCCGAAAGGACCACACGAGATCCACGTGAGGACCACAATAGGTTCAGAGTATCACAGGGCTTTAGCCTGTATTCTTGGTGGGTCTCAGAAGCGGGATTGCGTGACACCGTGGTTTTCATTGCACCCGTTTAGTCTAGGGTTGGACTTTCTCACCGGAAGACCTCGACGTGTTTAGGATATCAGTACATCCCCGCTGGGTGAGAGGCAGTAGCCCACCCAGGCCAGAGTTGGACCTTCTCACCGGAAAACCTCGACGTGTTTTGAGATACCCGTGTATCACCGCCAGGTGAGAGGTGGTTGCCCATCCAGTCCAGAGTTGGACTTTCTCACCGGAAAACCTCAGCGTGATTAGGATACGCAAACATCCCCGCCGGGTGAGAGGTGGTTGCCTATCTAGACTGCCCTGGTCCAGTGTCTCCGACTTCAGCATTTTGCGGTCGTGGCCGCTACCCTTCCCAGTTGTGACCAGGATGGAGCTTTTGTCCAGGAGGATGAATCCTCGCCACTAGTGACTTCCACCTCTGGGTTGAGCCGGTTTAGGCATATTATCCCAGTATGGGCGTGTTTGGGACGTGACCGACCTCTAGAGCAGAGGTACTGTGACATGCATAGCCTTCAAGATTCACCCCTGGTGTGAGCCGGTTTAGGCAAAATTCACCAGTACGAGTGTATATCAGGCGTGGGCGGCCTCTAGAGCAGAGGCGCCGTGGTATGAGTAGCTATCGTAGCGATACTACTGGACATACCGATTAAACTTCACTTTATCCTTTCCACCACCTTTCCCATCGGCAACGCACAGCAACCTTTATTTCTTTTCCGCATTTCTTCCTTGACCGGGAGGAGCTTCACTCCACGCGCGGCATTTGAAGAGTCTCGCCAGCAGTGTCTTAACCTCTGGGACAAGCCGGTTCATGCATTTCACCCGATATGACTGCACTCAGGATGTGGCCGACCTCCAGACCAGAGATGCCGTGATTTGACTGTTTGCTTCACTTTATCCTTTCTACCACCTTTTCCGCAGTGATGCTGCGCGGCAACCTCATTTGCACCTTTCTTCATTGGCCGGGAGGAACACCGCTCCACGCACGGCAGCTGAAAAATCTCGCCAACAGCGGCAGATGAGCTACCAAATGTGCCACTCATCTACCCTAAGTATCTGGTTTTCAGGCGCCAGATATTCGCCCTCGCCCCTTCTCCTGTCAGTTTAAACAGTTCTGCCACGGGAAGGCCAGGAGCTGGACTTGACTGCCAGAGGCTGTTTGAGTCGCATTTACAGTCCTTAGAACCTAGAGTAAAAGTAATCTGTTGAAGAGTACTTTTGAACAATAAAGCGAGAGAGAGAGAGAGACTTTGCATATCTTTTTCTATCAAACCCCAGATGCATAGAAAAATGACGATTTCAGCAAGATCATGAAATAAACGAATATAACTCGCTGTTTCGAACAAAGTGTGCAAAATAGAAAGTTCCATTTTTCTATAAGCTGCATGAAGGCCGAGCTTGTGTCTCTCAATACTGAAGCCACGTGATGATAAAATAATAATATAGGTCCAAACAATCATTCACCTGCATCGTTGGGACATAAATGACCCCACTTGGAGACTCGTTTTAGGATACAAAACATGAAATTATTACAACAACAACAAAAGTAAAGCACACAAATGTTGAAAGATAAAATAAAATATAAGACTAATAGTTTCTAGAATATTCAAGAACCGATCGATCATTCAGTGATTGTTACGTGTCTATGGTTTAAGTCTTGTAAATGCAGTGTGTGGAATAATATGATTCCATATCTGAAGTAAACAAAACTCTGGGATTGTCACCTAGAGATGAGCAACATTTCATAATTGGATTTTAGAAGTGTCTGTGGTATGTTGTTACTCTAGGTTAGAAGTGTCTATAGAGTGCTGTCACTGGATGTTAGAAGTGTCTATAGAGTGCTGTCACTGGATGTTAGAAGTGTCTTTAGAGTGTTGTCACTGGATGTTAGAAGTGTCTTTAGAGTGTTGTCACTGAGGATTTCAAGTATTATAGAATTTATTATTGGATGTTTGAAATGTCTAAGAATGTTGTCACTGGATGTTTGATGTTTCTATAGATAATTGTCACTGAATGATTTAAGTGTTTATAGAATACTCACATTGAATGTTTGAGCTGGTTACATAATTTGTCACTGACTGTTAGTTTCCACAAAGTATTGTCAATTTCTGTTTTAAGCGAATATATAATGTTGTGAATTTATGGTTCAAGTGTCTGTATAGTATTGTCAATTTATCTTTGCAGTTGCTTATAGAGAGTTGCCATTGAATATTCTAAGTGTTTGTAGAGCATTGTCTTCAATGTTTGAAGTGTCTATGAAATTTGTCGTCGGATGTTTTAAGTGTCTACAGAATGTTGTCACTAATGTGTGAAATATCTATAAAGTGTTGAGATTAGATTTTTGATATCCCATTAGAGTACAATGATTAGTTACTTACTCTCTTCCCGTGTCGCCAGGCGTCACGCGAGGTTCGCAGTGTGTCTCACCATACGTCTCAGCTCTCGGCGAGCTTTTCAATCTTTTCTAGGGAATTGTGTGCCTCAGCCTCCCTGGTCAGTATTCTCTGTAGGGTCTCTTGAGATCGGCCTCTTTTCCTTTTTCCAGGTTTTTCATTTTTGATGACCTGCTTTGTGATTCTCTAATTGGAGACGATTTCACGAAATTGGCTCAGTTGCAGATCGGCCGCACAGTGGAAGACTCATAGTCACAACTTCTGCCGAAAACCATTTCATACCGCTGCGTCACCTCAGGAATCGATTTGCATCTGCGTCTTCAACAGTCCAGTCAATGACAGTAACTAGTCTAATTTCAGATCAAACGGTCAGGAACCGGCTGCACTACGCCGGTCTTTGGGATAGAAGACCCTACAGAGTCGTGTTCTTACGGACCGGCATCGCCAGAACCGACTGCAGTGGGCGAACCAGCATTGTCAATGGGCCGTTGCGAATGAGAAGGGTTTGATTTAGTGATGAATCATTCTTTCTGCTCCATCGACACGAGAGACGGAAAAGAGTTTACCGCAGAGTCCATGAGCGCGTGGATGAGGCTCCTCCACATGGTAGTGGAGGTATACTGGTGTGGGGGACTACCAACTTCATGGGAAGAAGTGACCTGGTGCAAATGGAAGGAAGTCTGAATGCCCAACGATATTTCGCTGAAATTCTTCGTCCTTACGTCCTTTCACTTCTGGCTGCACATGGTCGATTTTTAAGCAGGATAACGCTCGACCTGATGCGGCAAAACTCGCCATCCATTTCCTCGCAGACAACAACATCCAGACCATTACGTGGCCATCCATGTCATCAGATATGAACCCAATAGAACACTTATGGGATTAACTCAACAAACAAGTTTGCCAGTGAAACGTGGTGCCACCCAATCTCCGACAGTTGTCTCTTGCACTGCGGGAAGAGTGGGCAGGCATCCCACAACAACAGATCTAACGACTAACCGGATCCATGTCAAGGAGATGTCGTTCTCTGATACAGGCCAGAGGAGGCCATACAACTTACTGAAACGGAGGCCTCAGTCGCCAAGAATAAACGTCCTAACGAAATTTAATGAAATCATTTTATTGTTAAAGTCTTAAAGTTTCTCTTGTCAAGAGTGAAACATTAATTCCGCAAAAATAAAATTTTGATACAAGTTTGAAATTGGGTGTCCATTGCGACTACAGCAATGTTGCTTTTCTTTTTTTTTTTGAACAGTATACTAATGTTAGTTGAATTCTGAGACTAAATTTCATCATTTGTTGTTGTTGTTGTTATTGTTGTTGTTGTTGTTGCTCCTAGTAGCAGGTCCCTTTAAAAATTATCCTTTAAAATTATGCAGAAGTAAATCTGTACATGGTGAATTCCTTCACTGAAGTCAAGTAGATATATATAGATGTGAAAACATAAAACTCATCACTGACCAACTTTCAATACCCTACATAGCTCGACCGTAGGGCTCCTGTCTCTCAAAGAATCCAGTTACAAGATATTGCTTGTCTCATGAGAGAAAGTATGAACTATGAGCTACAGAGATCATCCAGCACTACAAACGCACTGATTAAGACTTCAGAATTTAGATTTCAGAATTCGGCGTCACCGCATTCAGGACATTCCCATACATGCTCCGCCGCATACTCCAACACGTATCCGACAGTCTGTCTACTAATGGTTCCCGTCAAGTGTTGTATAATACGTTTTCAGCCACTTAGTTCAGATTTTCCTCCAGCACCATTTTTCTGTCCTAACTTCTTCAATATCTGTATATGCTCATTGTCCATCCTCTCTCTCTCTCTCTCTCTCTCTCTCTTTCTCTCTCTCTCTCTATCTCTATCTCTTTCTCTCTCTCTTTCCATCCTTCCGCAGTCTGTCTAATATGGCCTTAGCAATGACATTCATATCAATTCTCTGTCTGCCTTGTATTTCAGCATATCCAGCTATTCTATCAGGCAACGCATTTCTATCCACACCCACACGCCCTGGACAGAACAGCCACGTTAATCCCCTCACACGTGAGTGTCCCAACAGGTTTACTCATTCTTCTCAGACTTTCTTAGCTTCCTCAGTGAGTCCGTCACAACAACACCATGAGGCTCTTCCTGGTCTACCAGACACCCGATTGCTGCCAACACCGCCTCAGTCTTCATGCGCATGCTGGACGTAGTGATTGCAAGTGATCTATTTGCCACAGCTCTTCTACTGCAATAGGCGACAAAGCCCCATTCACTTTTGCTTCCTTTACTCACTGAGAACCTACACACAAGGTCAGCTAGGATAGCTCTATAAAGTGACGAGCACGAGGCTCTGAATGAACATTATAATCTAACCAACAACCTTAAGGATAAAAATAGGAAACCCATCTTTAATGAAAAAAACGGCTATTTAAAAAGATGGTAAGAATACTTCAAAGAACTTCTCAGTTCAGACGAAGAAACAGAAAAGGATAACACAAATCAACCTAGAACTAACAAGGAACGTAATCAATCAATCAATCAATCCAAAGTAGCGAAATTGAAGAAGTGATCAGAAGTAGTCCCCGAAAACAAGGAGCCAGGAATTGATGGCCTAACAACAGAAACCATCCATGCATGAGGAGACAATGGTGTGGGGGGGTGGGGGGTGGGAGTTCTTTCCTATCTACCTCTACACTAAAAGCGCCTTCAGTTTTTGAGCCTATTATTTCAAGAAGACCTGTTCAAACTTAAAGTTCTGCTACGGCTCAAAATGTTCCAGCTTTCACAACAACAAAAAATGATTTAGAGAAATGAATCATCCGCCATTTTAGCTACATCAAACTTCTATGCGTTCGCAATCTAAAGAAATACCTCAAACGACATCACGTTCACCTGAACTATATCGTGATTGCCGAAGTGAATTTTGATCGCATTATCCACATATATTCCATCTTGTCATATCACATAATCATTGGAATTTATGCAGAAATGTGCGTCACCATGGGAATAAGTGAAGATTTGAACTTAAAGATGAAGAGTTAAATTTCTGAAAGTTATCTGTTGAAATCTTCTTTAAATGGCTACAATAATTTCCAGATTAAATTTCTTTTTAAAAATCTTAAGGGTTACATTTCAACAATCTTTCGTAGCCAAAGAAATCTTTCTTTGCTGGAAGTATTTGTATAAGACGGGCTTCGATACTTTTTAACACTTGAAACTATCTCACAAATACTTGAAATATAAATAGGTTTTTAAAAAATGGTACCTCCACTTTTCATATTTTTTAAAAATCTTCAAACATATGTGATTCCTTCCTCACGCCGTACCCAATTAACACCGCTTAGTCTATCGTTAATAATAACAATTGTAATTCATATAATAAACTATAATTATAGTAATAATGTGTTATTATATTTGACACTAATTTCAGCTCTGCTACCTAATGTTTCCGCCAAATGCCTTCAGTCGTACGAGTCCACGTACTAAACGAGGTGGGCGTGAACTCTTTCTGTGGCCACGTTCAATGAGTACGTTACACGCTGGAAGACTAAAGTGAGAAAAAAAGTATCTTGTGACACTTTGTTTTTTTTTCCTGTTCTGTTTCTCCTATTCCTGTATTGATGAATTAGATAAAAAGTACTAAGGTTCCAGAGATTGATATTAAAGGAACAATATGCGTAGAAAACTGATTATACCTTTCAAATGTAAAGAATATAACTATAAATCTATTCCAGTCTGAAGTCATCTAAATGGTTTTGTTAAAAAATAAATTGTATATTTTTGTGGGAGCTTCGGATTTTTTTTTTTTTTTTGTAATGAAGAGATGCATTACACTTTCTGTGATTTGTGCAGTTTTTTTTTTTTATTTTTTATTTCCATTTTTAACACTCGTTTATAACAGAAGTAAATGCAATATAATATACGGCTTTCATAAGAAAATTGCCTTCATATTCTTCAATATATCATATGTGTGAACTGCCCATAATGAAATATTTCCCATCTTAGGCCTATATTCTTCCTTCCATGTACTGCTCTTTATTTGCTATTATTTTATAGTAATTTTCAAGTTAGTTTTTCCGAATTCCGTGGATTTCATCTATTTCTCATTTCTTATTCCAACCCTTCATTTCTCCAGACATGTTATGTACTGACTGGCTGTCATTATCTTATCTTTGAAATTACTTCTATTTTCATTTGCAGAGACCATTCGCTGTTAGCCATTGGCGTTTAAGAATTTGCATGAGCGAATTTAGAGTCTGTTTACCTTTGGTAAAGACTTCTGATTATACAAAATAATAGCGGGTATGAAATACAAGAATTTATGGAAGAGAGATGAATAATGAACACAAAAAGCATAATTCCGATGTGGGTGTTGCAAATGTTATACATAGTTATATAATTCTCTATTATTTTTAAGTTTTTTTATATAATTGTTCCGAAAGTTATCGATGTCCTAGATTTAACATCTTTTAATTATCATTGAATTGTAAGCATCATAATGTTCTCCATTTCAACATGTGCACATTTGGAACCGTTTTGCCCCTACTGTAGCGAATAATTTAAGATAAAAATGATTAATACTTTTAAGAGCTGACTTCGACTGACACGAGTATAGACTGAAAAACATAAACACTTTATCTGAGGCTTAGATTTGCTTCGTGCTTCACTTCGCTTCTTCATTTTAAACAACATTATTAGCATTATAATGTTTTAAATAACAGTAAGATTAAGTATTGAACAGTTTTTAAATGCATGCCGCGATATGAAAACTGGGATGTTGTATTATAAATTCCGCTTTAGAAATAATAGTTGCTCTTATCTCGGAAAAGGTTTTTCAAGGAGACTAGTCATTTATTACTTCCCTTAGTTGGAGCATGAATTATATGGATTTCTGTGATTAGTAGACATATTATATAGAGAAACTGGGTGTTATGAGTTTGTGATTTTTTTGTGGGGGGAGGGGGAGGGGGGAATAGAGGAACATATTTTCAAGTTTGCCTTCAGCAGAGGAAAAAAAAAAATTTTTTTAATCCAAGTTTCCTTTTTTCTTGACGCAAAACCTCCTGAGACACTATTACATCTTTCTCTTCCTTTTCTTTAAATTCATTTTCATCTCATAAAATGAAAATTTAGACATTTCAAATTTGTGTTGCTGTGACAGTTTACCTTTAATTTTTTGTTAACAGTGCTATAAACCGATAAATTTAATTCTTGCAGAGTGACTTTTAACAGTGCGATAAAGCGGTAAATTTATTTCTTGCAGAGTGACTTTTAACAATGCGATAAACCGATAAATTTAATTCTTGCAGAGTGACTTTTAACAATGCGATAAACCGATAAATTTAATTCTTGCAGAGTGACTTTTGAAAGGCGACTTATGTGACCTCCATTGGGTTCATAATGGACACTTTCAGTAACAGTTCCTTATCTGACCAGTATTATTATTATCCAAAAGTGACCGGTGCAAGTGATAAAATCATGGATGACCACACTAGAGAAACGTTTCAGATTGTAAATTACGTGGTCTTGTGTACTGTTGTCGTCGTGATTGGCGTCGTTGCTAATTTTATCAACCTCGTCGTCTATTTGAAGCAGGGTTTCGGCAACACAATGAATATCACTTTCTTCGCTTTAGCTATCTCTGATCTTTGTTGCCTTCTGACTCTGCAGTGGTTTAACGTCTGCATGAATCCTGTTTTCGCTAAATCAGATGTGCCTATGATACCGAAGGAATTCCAGTATCTTACTGCTGGATGGCCTCATTCCTGTTTTGCTAGAATCACGTCATGGATTACCGTGTATGTCACTGCTGAAAGGTGCCTATGTATAGCAATTCCTTTGAAAGTAAAGAGAATAATCACTTCACGAAGAACGACCATAATCTTATGCTGGGTATACATAATCAACATAATGACTGTGGTTCCAGAATACGCAACTGCCTACATTGGTTGGAGATTCTCTTCTGAGAGAAACAAGACCCTGCTTCGTTTAATATTTAAGGGCGATAGAGATAACATGAGCCGTTTGTCTTTCTTACTTCATTCGGTGCTTGCCACTTTGGCTTTTGTATCAGTCATTATTCTAACAGTGATTCTAGTTATAAATCTTAGAAGAAAGTCTCAGTGGCGCAAGAGTGCAGTGTCGGATAATGATCAGGCAGTATCCATTTCTAGTCGAGATAGAAGAACAGTACGAATGATAGTGCTGATAGCCAGCTTTCTTATCATATTCTACACTCCAACGTCTATTTTGTCTATGGTGACATTCTTTGAGCCGGAGTTCAGCATCGTTGGGTTGTATTACAATATGTTTATATCCATGTGGTCATTCGCGTTCATGTTTGAAGCATTAAATTCCAGCATCAATATTATACTGTACTATACAATGAGCTCTAAATACAGGAATACTTTCCACGAGTTGTTTTATCGTCAAAAAAGTTGACTAATATGCTCTTGATCAATGTTGGACAGAAGTTAAGTTAACAGCAACAGAAAGAACGCAGAAACTGAGATTGTATTATTTCCAAGATATTTTTAACGGCTAGCGACGTTAATAAAGTAGTTTCTAGACAAAGGAGAACTTTATTTCCATACTGGAGGTAGGTTGTGTATTCTTTAAGATGCTCAAAGATCACAAACATTTTGTGGCGTTGTAATTTGTAAAAGATGCTTTAATATAAAAAATAGAGATTTACTTCACATGATTTCGTGGGGCTGTTTAGAGGCCAGAGACCTTTTTCTTTGCCTTCCATGATGAACTGACGTGTTGGAACTATTCACCGTATGGAAAAATGTTAAGTGATTTATATCTTTCATTGAAATCTGATTATTAATGGGGTGAGGGGGACGACTAATCTCGGTAATGTCTCAATCAACCAGCCCACTTGTGAACGTGCTTTTAAGAGAGAAACAGTGAGACCTCTGGACAAACAACTTACACATCAAACAAATCGTGCAATTAAAATCTGATTTGTCATTTAATTCATTCATTTGCATGTCCCTTGCTGCTGATACTGCATCCATTTGCAGATCATCAACAATGTCTTGCAGCCACCTTCGTTTTAGTCTTCCTCTCTTTCATTTCCCCATTGTGTACCCTTCCAAGACGGTCTTCTCTAGATTATCATGACGTTTAATGTGTCCAAAATATTTAAGTTTTCTTTGTTTACTCCTCTTTACTAGCCAGCCTTCTTCAATATTAAAGTAGTATGGATATATGGATGCATCAGCAGCAGGTCATCTTGTTCTCAACCGAGAGGCCTACAGGAGTGCTGTTAGGAAGGCAAAGTTCTACAAGGGACATGCAAATGAATGAATGAATATGGACGTATTTGTTCTTTTTTGTGTCCATGATATTTGTCATTTATGTTGTTTAAATCACGCTACGGGAATCACATTAAATAAAAATGTTAACCCCCTGTTTTTCGATCTTCCTAACAATCTGCAAAGGAAATTTCTTCCTAACAATTTAGGGAGTGAAGTTCTTTCCAACAATATAAAGAAGAAAATTGTTCCTAACAATCTACAGAAGGAAATTCTTTCTATTTGCATGGAAAATCTACACAGAAAAATCCTTTCTAACAATCTTCTGGGAAAATTTGTCCTAACAGTTTAAAGGAGAAAATTCTTCCTAGCAGTCTAAAGGGTAAGGTAAACTATTCAGGATTACCACTGAATAATAAAACTAGAGAGAGAGAGAGAGAGAGAGAGAGAGAGAGAGCTATTGATATGTCGGTCTGTCTAAACCACAGAAGCTTAGAAAACAAGATGTCAGCAAGATAGTAAAATAAAGGGCACAAATTGCTTCTAGAATATTCAAGAACCGATCAATCACTCACTGTTTATTATGTGGTGATGGCTTCCATATTGTGAGTGCAGTGTTTGGAACATTATGATTACAACTTCGAAGTAACCATTACACAGTGATTGTCAAATACAAATGAGCAACGTTTCACAAATGGATGTTACAAGTCTCTGTAGAATGCTGTCACAGGATATTTCAAGTGTTTATAGAATTTGTTATAAGATGTTTGAAATGTCTAAGAGTGTTGTCAATGGATGTTTGAAGTTTCTATAGAGAGCTGTCACTGAATATTTAAAGTGTTTATAGAGTACGTGTCACTGGGATTTTGAAGTGTTTATATTATGTTGTCAATTCAAGTTGGAAGTGTCTACTGAATGTTGTCAGTTTATGTTTAATGTGCCTATATAGAGAGTTATAGAGAGTTAAAATCACCAAAGCCATAGAAAACAAGTTGAATTCTTTCCAGGCTAAATGTTTACGAAGAATTAGAAAAATATTTTGGCCAAACACCATAAGAAATAACATCTTGTTGGCAGAAATGCAGATGAAGTCACTGACAGCAATTATTGAGGAAAGACGCTTGCGATGGTTGGGACATGTGCTCCGAATGACTGACAACTCACTACCAAACATAGCACTAAGATGAACACCACAGGGGACAGAAGTAAGGGTAGACCAAAAGAGACGTGGAGAAGAACAACAGAAAGGATGTTGAGCAATAGAGGGCTCACCTGGGCAAGAGCTAAAAAAAAAGGCGAAGGACAGGCATTTCTGGAAAACTCTTGCGGAAGCCCCATGTGCCCTGGGCACTTAAGGCTCAGAGAGAGATTAGAGAGTTGTCATTGAATATTTTAAGTGTCTTTAGACCATTGTCTTGAGTGTATGAAGTGTCTAAAGCATTTGTCATTGGATGTTTGAAGTGTCTACAGAATGTTGTCAATCATGTCTGAAGTATCTATAGAGTGATAGGAATCCGTTTTTGACGTACTCATAGAGTGTGTGATTATGTGGATGGAAATTTGCAGTATGACCCCAAAAGTTGCATACTACTATTCTGTTGAATTCTGAGAAGAAATTCAATCATTTTATGTTGTTGTTGTTGTTGTTGTTGTTGTTGTTATAGTTGTCGTTGCCTTTTTATAAATAAGATCAAGAGCGAAGATGACTGACTATGCTGTATTGACGATACCTGGCTAACCGGAGTTCACCAAAATACTATTCCATCTATCCATATCTTTCTACTTGTGCTTCTATCAACAAGCTGCTTTAAACTTTATCCTTTAAAATTCTGCAGAAGTTAATCTATATATGAGAAATTCCTCCAATGCAGTCAAGTATTTATATTTTTTCCTAAACTAGATCTCTAGGAACTTTTCTTTTTCTTCTCCCTGGAGCTGCAAGCATGATGTTATTTACAGCCGATGCATTGAAGATGGTGATGCACTGCATCGTGTCGGATTAAGAGCCAGTTACGACAGCTAATTCTTCAGCTCTTGCCGGGGAGACTATGGAAATCCCTACCCCGTTAGCCAGAATACGCCTATTACTGGGAGCTGTGGAACCACCGGACAGGTGGAACATGCATGGTCTTGATCAGCTATGGTTCGCCAGCCCTGTTTCCAGCATGTTAACTACGGGTTTCCTGACTAGAAAGTAGGAGAGGTTCTAGATACGTAAAATAGTAATCAAAGACAAGTAATCAAACAAGTCTGACTTCTAAGAGTCTATCTTACATAAATGTTACGGCTGCGTTTTTACCTAGTTCATTACCCGGCCATCACCGAACAAATAACTTCTGCAGTCATTTTAATTACATGGAACGAAAGCCAGACATTTACTAGACAAGGGCGTAATGGTCATATTAAATAAAATAAGGAAACAAAAAAAGTTACAGAAGAATTTTGTCGGGGAAACCGAACAAGAGTAATACAGAGAAAGCATTGAGACCAAAAACAACGAAGAACACATGTCCCACAGATCAAATTATGACACTAAACAGAAGTCAGCGAGCTATAGTTTTCAGGCTCCGAACAAGACATTGTAGACTAAGCTAAACTACATACATTTATGGTCGTCCATTTCCCACTGTGGAAGTACCGTAAACGGTTCATTACTTCAGAATTTATCCTGTAAAGCAGGGTTTCTCAAAGTGTACTCCGTGGATCCCTTGAGTCTGCGGGATATTCTTAGGGGTTCCGCAGGATTTCTGCAAGATTTTTTTTGGTATTATCCGTTTAACAAACAGGATGGCGCGTGATCATTTTCCCCGTCATCGGTCTTCTATGATTCGTGCTCCGAGACTTTTAAAGTTCGATGACTGGGACAGCCATAGAGTGAAGTTATGAGACAGCCATACAGTGAAGTTATGAGACAGCCATACAGTGAAGTTATGAGACAGCTATACAGTGGATTTGTGTGACAGCCATACAGTGAAGTTATGAGACAGCCATACAGTGAAATTATGTGACAGCCATACAGTGAAGTTATGAGACAGCCATACAGTGAAGTTATGAGACAGCCATACAGTGGAGTTGTGTGACAGCCATACAGTGAAGTTATGAGACAGCCATACAGTGGAGTTGTGTGACAGCCATACAGTGAAGTTATGAGTCACTCATACAGTGAAATTATATGACAGCCATACAGTGAAGTTATGAGACAGCCATACAGTGGAGTTGTGTGACAGCCATACAGTGAAGTTATGAATCACCCATACAGTGAAGTTATGAGACAGCCATACAGTGGAGTTGTGTGACAGCCATACAGTGAAGTTATGAGTCACCCATGCAGTGAAATTGTATGACAGCCATACAGTTAAGTTATGAGACAGCCATACAGTAAAGTTATGAGACAGCCATACAGTGAAATTATGTGACAGCCATACAGTGACATTATGTGACAGCCATACAGTGAAGTTATGAGACTGCCATACAGTGAAATTATGTGACAGCCATACAGTGAAGTTATGAGACTGCCATACAGTGAAATTATGTGACAGCCATACAGTGAAGTTATGAGACAGCCATACAGTAGAGTTATGAAACAGTCATACAGTGAAATTATGTGACAGCCATACAGTGACATTATGTGACAGCCATACAGTGAAGTTATGAGACTGCCATACAGTGAAATTATGTGACAGCCATACAGTGAAGTTATGAGACTGCCATACAGTGAAATTATGTGACAGCCATACAGTGAAGTTATGAGACAGCCATACAGTAGAGTTATGAAACAGTCATACAGTGAAATTATGTGACAGCCATACAGTGAAGTTATGAAACAGCCATACAGTGAAATTATGTGACAGCCATACAGTGAAATTATGTGACAGCCATACAGTGAAGTTATGAGACAGCCATACAGTGAAATTATGTAAAACACTTCTTACGATCCCCCCTCCAAACCGTAGAATTATCACCCCGCCCCCCCCCAAAAAAAAAAAAAACTTTTCCTAGTGACCGGTCTCTTTGTCTAGAATAGTCTAGATCAGTATTTCGCAGGCTTGTTTGGGCTGCATCCCCCTTTCTCCCAGGCAACATCCTCAACGCCCCATCTTTCCTTCTGTCTAACCCCCCTCTCTCGGGTTATGTACTACTGGTACGATGGCCTATTAAACTAACATCAAGCAAGTAAAAATTCCAGCAAGCAAACTAATTTAACAATATGAAGGAGTGCACTCATAACTCAAATACTGCATTATTTTATCAATATTTAATATGATGGATGAGTTTCATGTAGTGACATATTCATTCATTCATTCATGTGACATGTCCTTTCTAGATCATTGTCCCTCTCACAGCCTCCCTACCAATGTCCCTCTCACAGCCTCCCTACCAATGTCCCTCTCACAGCCTCCCTACCAATGTCCCTCTCACAGCCTCCCGCTATAGAATTTTGAAACTATACACAAACTACAGAACTGTTGCCCTGATCAGTCATGCATGTAAAATTCTATCTTACATAAATGTTACGGTTGCGTTTTTACCTAGTTCATTACCCGGCCATCACCGAACAAATAACTTCTACAGTCATTTTAATTACATGGAACGAAAGCCAGACATTTACTAGACAAGGGCGTAATGGTCATATTAAATAAAATAAGGAAACAGAAAAAGTTACAGAAGAATTTTGTTGTGTAAACCGAACAAGAGTAATACAAAGAAAGCATTGTGACCAAACAAAACAACGAAGAACACATGTCCCACAGATCAAATTATGACACTAAACAGAAGTCAGCGAGCTATAGTTTTCAGGCTCTGAACAAGACATTGTAGACTAAGCTAAACTACATACATTTATGGTCGTCCATTTCCCACTGTGGAAGTACCGTAAACGGTTCATTACTTCAGAATTTATCCTGTAAAGCAGGGTTTCTCAAAGTGTACTCCGTGGATCCCTTGAGTCTGCGGGATATTCTTAGGGGTTCCGCGGGATTTCTGCAAGATTTTTTTTTGTATTATCCGTTTAACAAACGGGATGGCGCGTGATCATTTTCCCCGTCATCGGTCTTCTGTGATTCGTGCTCCGAGACTTTTAAAGTTCGATGACTGGGACAGCCATAGAGTGAAGTTATGAGACAGCCATACAGTGAAGTTATGAGACAGCCATACAGTGAAGTTATGAGACAGTCATACAGTGAAGTTATGAGACAGCCATAGAGTGAAGTTATGAGACAGCCATACAGTGAAGTTATGAGACAGCCATAGAGTGAAGTTATGAGTCACCCATACAGTGAAGTTATGAGACAGCCATACAGTGGAGTTGTGTGACAGCCATACAGTGAAGTTATGAGACAGCCATACAGTGAAGTTATGAGACTGCCATACAGTGAAGTTATGAGACAGTCATACAGTGAAGTTATGAGACAGTCATACAGTGAAGTTATGAGACAGCCATACAATGAAGTTATGAGACAGTCATACAGTGAAATTATGTGACAGCCATACAGCGAAATTATGTGACAGATACAGTGAAGTTATGAGACAACCATACAGTGAATTTATGAGACAGCCATACAGTGAATTTATGAGACAGTCCTACAGTGAAGTTATGAGACAGCCATACAGTGAAGTTATGTGACAGCCATACAGTGAAGTTATGAGACAGCCATACAGTAGAGTTATGAGACAGCCATACAGTGAAATTATGTGTCAGCCATACAGTGAAATTATGTGACAGCCATACAGTGAAGTTATGAGACAGCCATACAGTGAAATTATGTAAAACACTTCTTACGATCCCCCCTCCAAACCGTAGAATTATCACCCCGCCCCCCCCCCGGAAAAAAACTTTTCCTAGTGACCGGTCTCTTTGTCTAGAATAATCTAGATTAGTATTTCGCAGGCTTGTTTGGGCTGCATCCCCCTTTCTCCCAGGCAACATCGTCAACGCCCCATCTTTCCTTCCGTCTACCTCCTCCCCCCCTCCCGGGTTATGTACTACTGGTACGATAGCCTATTAAACTAACATCATGCAAGTAAAAATTCCAGCAAGCAAACTAATTTAACAATATGAAGGAGTGCACTCATAACTCCAATACGGCATTATTTTATCAACATTTAATATGATGGATGAGTTTCATGTAGTGACATATTCATTCATTCATTCATGTGACATGTCCTTTCTAGATCATTGTCCCTCTCAAGCCTCTCTACCAGTGTCCCTCTCACAGCCTCCCTACCATTGTCCCTCTCACAGCCTCCCTACCATTGTCCCTCTCACAGCCTCCCGCTATAGAATTTTGAAACTATACACAAACTACAGAACTGTTGCCCTGATCAGTCATGCATGTAAAATTCTATTTAAAAATCATAATGGGTAGACTTCGAAAGAAAATAGAACCAGAAATCAATATGGTCTAAGCTGGTTTTTGGAAAAAAAAGAAAGAAAAGAGATTATATATTCAATATAAGATTAATAATACAGAAATGCAGAGAATGTATTGTCAATGTATATTTATCTTTTATAGACTACTCAAAGGCATTTGATTGTGTACAACACCAGAAACTTTGGGAAACATTGGAAAAAATGGGATTTCCACCATATATGATACAATTAATATTAGTGTTGTATCTAGATCAGCCGGAAGCAGTAAGAATAAATGGTGAAACAACAACTTGGTTTGATATAAAACAAGTGTAACAGATTTTTGTGTGTGCGTGTGTTAGAAACCCGGTTGTTGTGGTCAGACAGTAATAAACCACAATACACCTGTTTATGCTAGCACGGAGACAGTATCTCCATGTTCCGATTGAGAATTCAGTCACGTGGATCTGATGGCCTGGATGTATGAATGGGTTAGTTTTTGGTCGTGTATGAGTTTTATTTTCTAGAAAGGGATGTTAGGGATTCTCTGGTTCATTATGTAAGTTTGGTGTGATTGTCCTCTTTTAGGACAGAAATGTTGTTCTAGTATGTAGTATTTGTGTTTATTTGTCCTTTTTAGGGCAACAGTTGTCGTAGTTGTGTTAGATGGACTGTCCTTTTTAGGACAATGTTGTAGTTAGACGGATTGTGATGTTGTAGTTGTCATGTAGAGTGTGTGTTTGATTTGTCCCCGTTTTGGACAAGGTTGTAATTTCAGGTTGAAAGGCATGTTGTAGTTTTGAAGTTGGCATGTTTTGTCAATGTTGGATGTCTGAGTTAGTCCCATGGCTATGTTATTCGCCCGGGCATTTTTTTTTTAATGATCATTGTAATTGTTTCCATCAGTTTACACTCCACATCTATGCAACACACATCCAACAAATGGGATTCATCATTAAACATTTGCTGATTGTTTGGTGGCTGCTGAATTCTGTGATTATTGGATTCTTGTTAAGTGTCATCTGTGGTGTTGAGTTAGTCGATTACATGTAACTGGTCATGTCGTGTATTGATGTGTAGTTCTGTGTTATTGTTATCTTGGTTGTCTTGTTACACGGCGTATACCAATGTAACGTCTGTTGTGTCACTGGGCCCAATGCTCATGTTAATACGTAATAGGCACAGTACAGAACAGTGTGTGAGCAAAACACGTGTTTAGTGTTCAGTAATACAAATACGAAATCTGTTTCAGTGGTGCCGAATCAGGCCACTCGTCACGACCAGTTTGTTTGTTTACATGTTGACCAGTTCATGTGCGTATTTTGTAGCCCACAGTTGTGTTTGGGTAGTGTGTTTTCGTCAGCGGTTCCAAACTTTCCTTGGGGAGTTGCATTTTTGTTTAGTGTTAGGTATAGCTAGAATAGGAATTGTTAAGGCGGCGATGATGTCCACTTTTCCCGAAAGTTTGGGGCACATCTAGCTCCTGGGCCCTAGGCAGTGCAAGTGCCTAAGCTTACTTGTACTTGCAGACGGGTCCTATGAGCCTGACCCCGGACCTGTGAGCCTGACCGTGAACCAGTGTCCTGTGAGGAAACAGAGCGGCTTGTTACATCACATCTCGACCATCTATACGCAGGCAGGGGAGGTAACATGTGGTCACATTAACTGTTTTCTGAATTTTCAACAGTTGCTCTGGGTCTTCAGCTTCACTGCAAGAAGGAACACTCTGAATATCGCTACTTGATGAACTTTGCTAACTTTTGCCTGGATGAGATTATTCGGCAGACAAATAGGAGTTGGCACTTGTAAATGGACAGTCACTGGATGTGTTCTTTATTTGTGGTGTAGAATCAAGGACATTTTAGATTCAGTTATATTTGGAATAGATATTTTAGAACATTCTTTTCCAGTGTCATTTGTTGGACTTTATTGAATATTTAATTTAGGTATGATATTTGAAACAGTGCATAAAATTATTGTTGAATTCCATTCAAGATAGGACTTAGTAGTAGTTAGTTTCGTTAATTAGTAGTATAGTGTTGATGTTGATTATTGTTATTTGGGCAATTCTGCCATGATTATTTTTCAGTAATATTGATATTTATTCCGTAATATTGATATTTTTCAGTGATATTGATTTTGTTTAGTCTTCTTCTTCTTCTTCTTCGTTCACTTCTACCACCAAAAACCGCACTGTGAACCTACTGAATTCACACATGTGGTCCTCGTTAGGTCCCGTGGTCCCCTGTGTGGTCCAAAATAGACCACACGAGTTCCACGAAAGGACCACAAGGGGTTCAGAGTATCACAGTGCTTTAGCCTGTATTCTTGGTGGGTCTCGGAAGCGGGATTGCGTGACACCGTGGTTTTCATTGCACCAGTTTGGTCTAGGGTTGGACTTTCTCACCGGAAGACCTCGACGTGTTTGGAATATCAGTGCATCCCCGCTGGGTGAGAGGCGTTAGCCCACCCAGGCCAGAGTTGGACTTTCTCACCGGAAAACCTCGACGTGTTTTGAGATACCCGTGTATCACTGCCGGGTGAGAGGTGGTTGCCCATCCAGTCCAGGGTTGGACTTTCTCACCGGAAAACCTCAGCGTGATTAGGATACGCAGACATCCCCGCCGGGTGAGAGGTGGTTGCCTATCTAGACTTCCCTGGTCCAGTGTCTCCGACTTCAACATTTTGTGGTCGTGGCCGCTACCCTTCCTAGTTGTGACCAGGATGGAGCTTTTGTCCAGGAGGACGAATCCTCGCCACTAGTGACTTCTATCCCTGGGTTGAGCCGGTTTAGGCATTTCCCAGTATGGGCGTGTTTGGGACGGGACCTACCTCTAGGGCAGAGGTACTGTGACATTCATAGCCTTCAAGATTCACCCCTGGTATGAGCCGGTTTAGGCAAAATTCACCAGTATGGGTGTTTATCAGGCGTTACCGACCTCTAGAGCAGAGGTGGCATGACATGTCTAGCCATCGAGTTCCACCCTGGTGTGTGCCGGTTTAGGCATATTTCACCAGTGTAGGTGTATTTCGGACGAAATGCCGTCTCCTTTGAATGTGAAGGAGGTACGCTCTTTTCTGGGGACGTGTAGTTACTATCGACGTTTCATTCCCCATTTTTCGGAGATCGTGGCTCCTATAGTTGACCTCACCAAGAAGGGTCATAGATTCAAATGGTCTCTAGATTGTCAAATGGCATTCGAGTTTCTGAAGGATCGCCTTGCGAAGATACCGCTTCTCTCGCATCCTTATTTGCAGAAACCACTTACATTGTATACAGATGCCTCCAATGTTGCTGTTTGAGCCTGTTTGGTGCAGACGGTTTCCACTTCTGGTGGGCTCTCGGTTGAAGAGCCATTATATTTTATTTCGCAGAAGCTCTCGGCCTCTCAGACTAAGTGGTCTACTTTCGAGAGAGAAGCCTATGCTGTCCATTACGCCACGCAGAAGTTGAGATATTTTCTGGCGAATAGACACTTCGCTGTGAAGTCTGGCCATAGACCCTTGGTGGATACATTTCTCAGTCGGCAGGAGATGTCAGACATCAAGTTACAGAGGTGGTTTGCTAACCTCCGCACCATGGACTTCGAGGTGTTATTTCATCCGGGTGCGAGGAATCAAGTCTTAACACTCTTCGATGGAACCACCTCTGTTCCAGGACCAGCACATTTAGTTGACAGGGACGTCCCTCGGCCACAGGGGCCTGAGACATGTGACGTTAAGTCAGTGAGCTTTGTGGAGGTCTATTCACAGGGAGGGCCCCCGCTTTTAGTAGATTGCTCAGTGCAGACTGACCTGCCGTGTCCCTGTCAGCAGAAAGAGAGAGTAGAGAGGGCGACTAATACATCGTGCCCTATGGTTCAGGACGTCGCCATTAATGTATCGTTGCCTGGTGGGACCTTCCAGAGGCAGTATCAGCAAGATCGTTGTAGATCTTACTTGCCACGTCCCATTAGACAGAGATTTTCTCTTCCGCCGCCTCCTCGTTTTGTTCCCAGGTTCCCCCCATGGTACCTGAAGGAAAACCAGCAGAGACTGGTCCCTGGGGCTCACCCCTCAGACCACTATATGGCGGTGGATGCTTCCGCCTCAGCAGTTCCTAAGTCAGTGGATGATTTGCGACCCAGGCATAGAAGGAAGAAACGGAGGAGAGGCGATATCTATCATCAGTCTCAGAAGGAACACTCTCCCTGACGAGGCTTCACCTAGTGCAGATTGCGATACGGAGATTGATCGGTTGTACGTCTCCGAACGTAAGCTCGTTGTGGCAATAGGGCAGATAACGGATACCGTGGACTTAGAAACGTTAGAAAGAGGTGTATGGTGTAGTTTTACAAAGTGGCAGAGGGAGTGAGTAAAGTGCACAAACGAGACAAAAAAAAAACAAATAACTAAACGAAGAACTTATCTTAATATGGCCTCCTCCAGAAGTAGGTTACAGAGAAATGCATGTCCACTAGAAGATGCATAGAGACCACCAGATGAACTAGAAACCAGATGGATCATTTTTGTATTAGAAAGCAATACAGAACATCTCTGATAGATGTAAGGGTTTATAGGGGTGCAGATGTTAATAGTGATCACAACCTGTGCATAGGGAAAATAAAACTAAAATTGAAAAGCCAACACAAGATATCAATACACAGAAAGATAAACGGCCATAGCCTGCAAGAAGAGAATACTAACAGTAATTTCAATCAGGAACTTGCCAATCATTCCAAAGCACCCAGTGAAGTAGAGGAGATAGATATAGATGAATTATGGAATTCTTACAACACAGCCATAATCACAGGAGCAAAAGCAAGCGCTGGACTGAAAAAAAAAACTAAATAGAAAAGCATGGATAATAGAAAACACATGGAAGTACATATATGAAAGACGAGCAGTCAAATTAGACATGCTGAATGTAAAAACAGATCTTCGTAAAGATCTGGCAAAAGCAACATACACAGAAATACACAAGAAAGTAAAAAGTTCAGCTAGAAGGGATAAAAGAGAATAACATAGACAATATGGCGAAAGAGGTAGAGAAAGCAGCAAAAACAGGAGACAGCAAAACTTTATATAACATACAAAAGAGGCTAACAGGTACTATTACATCTAAAGAAAGACCAATCCTTAGCAAAACTGGAACCTATTAACATCAAGTAAAGACCCAAAGCAATGATGGGCTGAACACTTCCAAGAAATACTTAATCGACCACACCCAAAAGAATTGTTAAACCTTGAATCCAACTTACCAGCCTCACAACTAAATGCTGAAATTCTCTATATGAAATTAAATTGCATGAAATTGAAACAGCAGTGAATTTAATGGCTAACAAAAAAAAGCTGCAGGTGAAGATGAAATAACACCAGAAATGCTAAAAGATATCAATAGTGACAACATGAGGCAACTACAGGGAATGTTTAATAAGATTTGGAAAGAAGAAAAGGTCCCTTCTAAATGGAAAAAAGGAATCATTGTTAAAATACCAAACAAAGGCAACCTTAGTGACTGTAACAATTGGAAAGGAGTAACCTTAATATTAGTTGTGCCAAAAGTATTTTGCAAGGTCATTTTGAATAGACTTAAAGATATAGTGGATACAGCAATGAGAGAAGAACAAGCAGGATTTCGAAAGGGGAGAAACTGTCTCGACTAGATCTTTACTCTAATAATAATACATGAAGAACATATTGAAAAGCAGAAACCATTAATACTGAACTTCATAGACTTTAAAAAGGCATTTGATAGCATACAGAGAGATTCATTATGGAGAATTTTAAGTCTATATGGAATATCATCTAAAATTGTCAACATCATTAAGGACTTATACAATGGATATGTTTGTGCAGTCAAGACAGAAGAAGGGATGAGTGAATGGTTCCAGATTGCAACAGGTGTGAAACAAGGATGTATACTGTCTCCTTTGATTTTTGGAATTATAATAGACTTCATAATGAAAAAATGCTGCACAGGTAACACAGGTATTGACTGGGTACATGGGACCCAACTAGAAATCTTTATTTTGCTGATGACATAACTCTTATCAGTAACAATGTGAATTCCATGCAAGAAAAAACAGATAGCCTGTCTTCGCTGGCTAGCATAATAGGGCTTGAAATTAACAATGACAAAACAAAAATAATTAAAATTCCCATTAATCGAAATGGAAAAATACATGTAAAGGGACAGATATTGAAGAAGTCAATCAATTTGCATACCTTCACAGCTACATAGACCAGAAGGTGACACCAGAAAGGAAGTTAGAATTAGAATTGCAAAAGCAGCATCGATCTTCAAGAATCTTGAGAACATATGGAATTCAAAAGTTATAAGCACAAAAGCCAAGTTAAGACTATTCAATTCAAATGTAATATCCATCCTCATTTATGCATGCGAAAGCTGGAAAACAACTAAAGAAATAGACAAGAAATTAGACTCTTTTGAAAACAAATGCCTAAGGAAAATACTCGGCATCAAGTGGAACGAATTCAAGAATAATGCAGAGATAAGACAGCTGACTGAACAACAACCAGTCTCATGGGTGATCAGAAAAAGGAGAAGGACATATGTTAGTCATGTGATGAAAAGAAACGATCAGAGGATCCCAAAATAAACTATCAAGTGGAACACAACAGGCCAAAGAAAAAGAGGCAGACCGCGTGAAACTCTGAAGAGGACATTGTTAAGAGAGGCCAAATTAACAGGCATAAAATCCTTTGATAAGGTGGAAAGACTCGCCGAAGACAGGAAAAACTGGCGAACTACCTTGCGACCCCTATGTGACGTTTAACGGCACGGGAATGATATAAGATATAAGAAATAGATGGTGTAATTCAAAGAGCTACAGGAGTCTGTGTTCGAATCCCAGGTAATTCTCTTGTGAGTTTTCTTTCTCTCACGTCTCACTAAAGAGTTTGTCTACGATTGTTTCAAGGCCCAATCCTACAAAACTGTGTTCTCTTACTTTACCGTAAGAAAGCCTCGTAGTTTCCTATTTATAAAAAATTGTTCCTGAAACTATACCGGAAACTAACTTCATGTAATAAGTATTCGTTCGTTTATTGTTGTTGTTGTTGTTGTTGTTATTGTTGTTGTTATTGTTGTTGTTGTCGAAGTATGCACCGGACATGGCATGTATATGTTTGTCTAAAAAGTTTGTACCTGCTAGAGAGACTTAATCTAAGGTACGGAATTTCTGTGTCACGACCTCGTTTCTTTCCTTGTGTCACGATTCCTCGTGTCTACTGAACAGTTATTAATGACGATGCTTACAAATCACCTTTTTTGGAGGTGGTAGTTAGCTCAGTCCGTTAGTACGTTGTTCTTTCATGGCTAGACGGCTGCTCGTCCTACTGGAGTCCGTGTTCGAATCCCAGGTAATTCTCCTGTGATTTTCTTTCTCTCACGTCTCACTAAGGTGCTTTGTCTACGATTTTTTTTTCCGGGGCCTAACCCTACAAAACTGTGTTCTCTTACTCTATCGTACGAAAGCCTCGTTGTTTCCTATTTATAAAAAATTGTTCCAAGCTTCCATGCGTTATTAATCTCAAGAAACACCTCAAAAGGCATCAAGTTTGACCTGGACCATATCGTGATTGCCAAAGTGTGATCACGTTGCCTACAAATATTCTATCTTGGAATATCCCGTCATAACCAGAGCGTAGGTAGAAGTGTGGATAGTAATAGTGAAAAGGTTAAACGATACGTTTTATGGGCTGTGCAGTTTTTATCTTCACTTTTTAATCACTCGTTTATACCAGATATAAACAAAATATAATCTATGGTTTTACTAAAACAATTATCTTCAGATTCTACATTAAATTATATGTATGAACTGTCATTAATGAAATAATTTCCGTCTTATGAATATTTTCTTTCTTGCATGCAATGTTCTTTAATTGTTATTATCATTGCAATTTTCAGAGTAGCTTTCTGAGTTCCGTGGAATTAATCTGTTTCTCATTTCCTGTTCCAGTCCTCTATTTCTCGGGGCATGTAACGAGACGAGTATTGTTTTCTTATCTTTCAAATTAACTTGTACTCCTGTTTTCAGAGACCATTTGCTGTTAACAGTTGGCATTTACAGTATTTGAATGAGAGAATTTCCAGTATGTTTACATTTACTAAAGTCTTTTGATTACAGAATAATGGCTGGTATGGAATCCACAAATTAAAGAACAAAGATCGATAAGAATCACAAATAGCATCGTTTTTCTGTAGGTGTTGCAAGTGTTAATTATAACTAAATAATTATATAATTATCTTTTTTTTAATTAGATAATTATACCGGTAGTCATCGGTGTTCTGGATTTACCATCGTTAAATTATCAGTGAAATGTAAACACCTTTATGATTTCCATTTCAAAGTGTGCACAATGGAAACCATTCAGCCCTTCCTGTAGTCAATAATTTAAGATAAAAATGATTAAATGTTGAACTTAAGAGTTAATAATGGCTGGCACGTGCACTGACTTATTTAAAAAATCACTTTAATTGACACTTAGATCTGACTCGTGTTTGATTTCAGTTCTTGACTAAAAACAGAGATATTTACATTTTACTATTTAAAATAACCGTAAAATTGGATATTGAAGAGCTTAAGTGAAAGCTACGACTTGAAAACTGAAATGTTTTGTAATAAACTCCACTTTAGAAACAATAGTTGCTCTTCTTTAGTTAGCATTTGCAAAAAAATATTTTTAAAGAGATTAGACATATATTACTTCGTGGTCTTGGAGCATGAAATGCTCGGAGTTCTGTAATTAACAGAAATGTAATTAACATACAGAAACTGAGTGCTCTGTGTTTGTGAGTTGGTGCGTGTGTGTGAAGGGAGGAAAAAAAAAGGGGTGGGAGGAATTTATGTTAAATATTTTGAATTCTGCCTTCATCAGACGAAAACAATTTGAAGAAAAGTTGAAGTTTCCTTTCTTTCTTGATAAAGACTTCCTGGCACTAAACTTTTATTTCTTCCTCTTCGCTTTATTTAAAATTATCTTCGTCTCATAAAATTTAAATTTCTCTCTCTCTCCTCTCTCTCTCTCTCTCTCTGTCGCTCTTTCTCTCTCTTTATTGATCTTTCTTCATCTGGACCTTTAGGTGCCAAATGCATTTTCCATACGCGCCTATCCTTTGCCTTTTTTCCCCTCTCTTGCCCAGGCGAGTTCTCTGTTAGCATCTTCTCTGTTTTTCTCTATATCTCCTTGGGTCTGTCCTTACTCTGTGGCTATGCGGTGTCCATTTCAGCGCTAATTTTTTCCTAATGAGTTACGAGTTACCAGTCTTGTCCCTAAAGCCATCGTCAGCGTCGTTTCTCACTAATGGAGTCAATGGCTTCATCTGCATTTCTGCTTGGGACGTGTTATTTCTTAAGGTGTTTGGCTTTAAAAAATTCGTCTAAACCTACGCATATATGTAGTCTGGAAGGAATTCAAGTTTGTTTTCTATAGTTTTGTTTTCAACATTCGCTTCCCTATAATTACACACATAGGGCATTACTTTTAAATATACTGTTCAAAAAAAAAAAAAAGAAGAAGAAGAAGAAGAAACGCAAAACTACTGTAGTCGTAATGGACACCAAATTTCAAACTTGTTTAATAATTTTATTTTACGGAATTAATGTTTCAATCTTGGCATGAAGAAACTTTTAGACTTTAACAATGGAATGATGTTCATTAAATTTGGTTTGGACTTTTATTCTTTGCCTCCTCTGGGCTGTATCAGAGAACGACATCTCCTTGACATGGATCCGATTAGCAGTTGCATCTTTTGTTGTGGGATGGCTGCCCACTCTTCCCGCAGTGCAAGAGACAACTGTCGGAGATTGGTTGGCATCACGTCTCGCTAGCGGACTTGTCTGTTGAGTTCACCCACAAGCGTTTTTTTTAATTCATGTCTGATGACATGGATGGCCACGGAATGGTCTGTACGTTGTTGTCAGCGAGGAACTGGGTGGTGAGTTGTGCCACATGAGGTCGAGCGTTATCCTGCTGAAAAATCGACCCTGGTGCAGCCAGAAGTGGAAGGACATGACGACGAAGAATTTAAGCGACGTATCATTGGACATTCAGGCGTCCTTCAATTTGCACCAGGTCACTTCTTCCCACGAAGTTGCTCGTCCCTCACACCAATAAACCTCCACCACCATGTGGAGGAGCCTCATCCACGCAGTTCTGGGCGTAGCGCTCATGGACTCTGTGGTAAACTCTTCTCCGCTTATCGTATCGCTGGAGCAGAAATAATGGTTCATCACTAAACCAAACCCTTCTCCAATCATTCGCAACGGTCCTTTGACGATGCTGGTTCGCCCACTGCAGTCGGTTCTGGCGATGCCGGTCCATAAGAGCAGGACCTCTGTAAGGTCTTCTAGCCCAAAGACCAGCGTCGTGCAGCCGGTTCCTGACTTTGATCTAAAATTCGACAAGTTGCTGTCAGTGACTGGACTGTTGAGGACGCAGATGCAAATCGATTCCTGAGGTGATGCAGCCGTATGAAGCGATCTTCGGCAGGAGTTGTGACTATGGGTCTTCCACTGCGTGGCCGGTCTGCAACTGAACCAATTCCTTGAAATTGTCTTCAAAAGCGACTAATGGTGCTTCTAACCACATTAAATTGTCTGGCCACTACATTTTGTGACTGTCAAGTCTGTAAACGTCCAATGACGATGAGTTATTCTGTAGTGAGATGAGCCATACTTGTGCAGTGAATTTTCAAATGAATTGATTCGAGAAGTGTCAATCTTTTATAGGCATTCAATAACATGGCCAGTGAGTTTTGTGTTCAGTAAGTTTCACTGGATTCTTGTGAGCTTGTCATGAGTTATTGTCAAAAATGCTCTTTTGACTAGTGTCGCTTTTCTGTGCTCAGGAATAATCTGCTGAGTACAATTCAGGTCAGCATGTGAAGTTGATGTCCAAGTGAACGTTTCAGGTAATTTTCCCTTCTCTGATCAGCAAACTTCAGTTTAAATCGCAACATCATATTTGCTGCGTTTATGTTTTGTTTTGTTTTGTTTTTTTTAACAGTATAAGAACGACATTCTGCTGAATTTCCTCAGATTTTGAGGACTAGTTTGTTTCGAACTATCACAAAGAGATCGGGTTACTACAGGTTCCGTGCATGGCGGGAATCATTGATGGAAATAGCCTGGCCACGCCGTTCTGTGCACGGTGGGTGCCTAAACAACTAACTGGCGGCCTGAAAGCTTAATGAATGGGCACAGCTTGACTTTCCTTCAGACCTACTGGGACGACGGGTTTAACTTCTCGACAGAATCTCGTGAATAGGGACGAGACATGGGTCTAGTTTGTGAATGTAGATACGAAGGAAAAGTCCAAGCAGGTGATGCACATTCAGTCTCCAAACAATCTCAAGAAATTTAAAAAAAAAAAAAACCTTACTCGAGCAGTTCAAATGGAACATTTTCGATCACCTCTTTTACAGCCAGGTCTTGGCAATAATCGATCACCATCTCTTCAGTAAGAAGAAGGTTCACCTGTATAGCCAGCGCTTCGAAACCAACGAGAACCTCATGAATACCCTGGTGGTGCCGCTATTTAACAACGGATCGCGACAGCTTGTGCCACAATATGGTGTTGACTTAATGCAGTTATGTGTGTAAAAGTATTTTTTCTTTGCTTTCTTACCTCTTTACCAGCCAATCGGAGGTTGATTTTCAAATATCTATCGTACATACCGTGTTCTGTCACATTACGGAATACATGGTGTTTCAAATGAGTTAACGTTATACCTAATAATAATGAATAAACTCACAATCGGTTTTACATATAAGGTTCGACAATTAAGTAATGAAAATAATTATATATATAAAATAAACAATAATTGAAGATATAACCTGTATTTTTTAAAAGTAAGCGCCTTGTGCATTGATACAGCGAGTGGCATGATCTAACAAACACTGGAACGACCTCTGCAGTTCTTCTGATGGTATGGTCCTTAAACTTAATGTTATGGCCCTTTAGATGTCATCAGTATCATCAAATAATTGTCCTTTCGGTGGTAATTTTAATTTTGAGAATAGAAAATAATTGCAGTGAGACAAATCTTGGAATAGGGCGGATGATTGAGAACACACTCTTGTTTTGGGGACAAAAAATTCCTGTACAATTACCGCCCGGTGAACCGGTGCGTTATCATGAAGAAGGAAAAAACTGCCAGGTGTTGAATTTTCGGAGAATCCTTTTCAGTAGGCGTTTCAAAATACTTAAATAAACTTTGGGAGTGACAGTCTGTCCCTCTGGAATAAATTCTTTGTGAAAAACTCTTTTGCTTTCGTAGAAGAACACCAACATTGTCTTCACTTTCGACTTCTGAAGACGAATTGTTTTGTCTTTTGGTGATGATGATGACTTCGACTGAGCACTTTGGCGTTTAGTTGTAGGATCATAGCAGAAAATCTATGTTTCATCCTCCGCAACAATCAAATTTAAGAAATGTTAATTTCTGTGACACGTTTTGTTGATGTCTTTTGCGTACTCAACACGCTGATGTTTTTGGTCATCAGATAACGCGTGTGATAGAAACCGGCAAGCAACTTTTTTCTTGCTCAAATCTTCCACTAAAATTTTACGAATGGTCTCTCGGTTAACACTAAATACGTCTGCCATCATCGTCACAGTCAAACAAAGATCTTCTTGTATCCGTTCTCTGACTTTTGCAATGAGTTCCTCATTACGAACAGAAATTGGGCGTCTATGTCTAGTTGCAACTGTAATCGTTTCCACTCTTTTTTTGAATCGTAATAATAACTATCCACCTGGATATGTGTGCACGAGAAAAACAATTGTCTCCACAAACTTGTCGCGTCAATTCAAATGTCTCAGTGGCACTTTTTCCGAGTTTTAAACAGAATTTAATGTTAGCTTTTTGCTCTATGTTGATTACGTAACAATGCACCTCTGACTAGGTCAACAAAATGGCGGCTTGTTTATCGTCTGTTTATCGGGTGGCGATGAAAAGTTGCCAGATCATAGATGAAGGTTGGCTCTTTAGATTCCATGCTTTGCTTCATAGATGACATTTTTGTCTTGGCCATAATAAAATCAATCTCATTACTTAATTGTCGAACCTTGTATGTGCATTATTTCCTGCCGTTTAGTTTTCTCCGTAGTACAACTATTTGAATTCTATCATGAAATAATAGGGAACAAAATGAATTCATTCTTATTTTTTAGAAGGTTTTGGTGGCATTTCATTAAGCAGAGAAGTATGCCTGCTTATGTGAGCAATGCAGTTATGAAATTATCGCAACTATAGTGCTTTATAGCGTTTTAAATTTAAGATACTGTTTGTAAAAACATAAATAAATCTGTAACATATATATGTATATATATACTCTATACATATAAATATGCATGTATACTGTATATTTGTATATATATATATATGTATCGATATATATATATAACATACAATATATATGCGCAGGAAACTCTACTGTAGAGAGCGGAACAACACAATTACTTCAGATCATCAGAGGAAGTAACCCCCCCCCCCCCACCTAGACAAGTATTTTGAACCTAATACACTCAAAGGGGAGAGTGGACCCCTCTGGGCCAGAAGGTTTATGTGTTGTTGCTTTTTTTTTTTTTTTTGTCTCGTCCCGAAACTGAACCCGCGAACTTTGAAAACATTCAGAAGTGCAGCTCTTTAAATACAGATCTTCTTAGCATAAATGTTCTGCTTGTAGAGTGACTTTGGAAAGCCTTCTTATGTGACTGCCATTGACTTCATAATGGGTTATGTAACAGATCATCTTCTGAACAATGTTGGTATTATCCAACAGCCACCCGTGAAATTGGTGAAAATCATGGATGACGAAACTAGAGAACTGTTCCAGCTTGTAAATTACGTAGTCTTGTGTACTGCTATCGTCGTGTTTGGTGTCGTTGCTAATTTTCTCAATATCATCATCTATTTGAAGCAGGGTTTCGGCAACACAATGAATATCACTTTCTTCTCTTTAGCTATCTCTGATCTTTGTTGCCTTCTGACTCTGCAGTGGTTTAATATCTGCAAGAATGCTGTCTTCGATAAATCAGATGTGCCTATGTTACTACTGGAATTCCAGTATCTAACTGCTGCATGGCCTCATTCCTGTTTTGCTAGAATCACGTTATGGATTACCGTGTATGTGACTGCTGAAAGGTGCCTATGTATAGCAATTCCCTTGAAAGTAAAGAGAATAATCACTTCACGAAGGACAACCGCAACATTATGCTTGGTATATATAATCAACATAATGACGGTGGTTCCAGAATACGCAACTGCCTACATTGGTTGGAGCTTCTCTTCTGAGAGAAACAAGACCCTGCTTCGTTTAATATTTAAGGGCGATAGAGATAACATGAGTCGTCTGTCTTTCTTACTTCATTCGGTACTTGGCACTTTGGCTTTTGTATCAGTCATTATTCTAACAGTGGTTCTAGTTATAGATCTAAGAAGAAAGACTCGATGGCGCAAGAGCGCAGTGTCGGATAATGATCAGGCAGAATCCATTTCTAGCCGAGATAGAAGAACAGTACGAATGATAGCGCTGATAGCCATCTTTCATATCATATTCTACACTCCAATGTCTATTTTGTCGATGGTGACGTTCTTTGAGCCGGAGTTCAGCATCGTTGGGTTGTATTACAACATGTTTATAACAGTGTGGTCGTTCGCGTTCATGTTTGAGGCATTAAATTCCAGCATCAATATTACACTATATTATGCCATGAGTTCTAAATACAGAAATACTTTCAACGAGCTGTTTCCTCTGTGGAAAAGCTGACCAGTATGCTCCTGATTGATGTTTCACAGAAATTAAGTTAACAGCAACAGAAAGAACTCAGAAACTGAGATCGTATTATTTCCAAGATATTTTAACGGGCTAGAGGCGTTAACTTAGTTTTCCAGACAATGGAGAGCTTAGTTTCCATACTAGAGGACTCTTGTGTTTTCGCTAAGATGCTCGAAGACCCGAAACAGAGGTTTAATTACCATTTTGACGTGAAGCTGTGTTTTGTTCTAGATCATGAAAGTTCAGGACCAGAGATTTAGTTTACGTGATGGAGTGAGGCTGTATATTCTTTAGCGTGCTTGAAGATCAGAAAGAGAGATTTAATTCAACTGATAGAGTGAGGCTGTTTTCATTACATGACGAATAAAAGAGGTCGGAGACATGTTCTGTCTTCTATCGTGGATTGCCGCGCTGGAACTGTTCATCACACTGAAAATTTTAAAGTGGAATATATTTTTCATTGAAATCTGAACATAAGAAAAGCAATCTCGTTACTGTGTCAGTCAGCCAGCCCACTTGTGAATGTGCGTGTAAGAGAAACAGTGAGACCTCTAGACAGCCGACTTACAACAGTGAGACCTCTAGACAGCCGACTTACAACAGTGAGACCTCTAGACAGCCGACTTACAACAGTGAGACCTCTAGACAGCCGACTTACATCATTGAGACCTCTAGACAGCCGATTTACAACAGTGAGACCTCTAGACAGCCGACTTACAACATTGAGACCTCTAGACAGCCGACTTACAACAGTGAGACCTCTAGACAGCCGACTTACATCATTGAGACCTCTAGACAGCCCGACTTACAAACACACATCAAACGAATCGTGCACAGAGAGTTTGTTTTGTCATTTATTTTGTTTAAATCACTCTGCGAGGTGTCGAAATGGTGGGAATCACATTAAATAAATATGTTAACCCCCTGATTTCAGCCTTCCTATCAATCTATAGAAGAAAATTGTTCCCGACAGTCTTTCATTCATTCATTCATTCATTTGCATGTCCCTTGCGGAACTTTGCCTCCCAAACAGCACTCCTGTAGGCCTCTCGGTTGTGAGTAAGATGGCCTGCTGCTGCTGCATCCATTTGCAGATCGTCAACGATGTCTTGCAGCCATCTTCGTTTTGGTCTTCCTCTTTTTCTTTTTCCCATTATGTATCCTTCCAATACGGTCTTCTCTAAATTATCATGATGTTTAATATGTTCAAAATATTTCAGTTTTCTCTCTTTAATCCTATTTACTAGCCAGCCTTCTTCAATATTAAGCTCTTGTAGTATAGATATATTTGTTCTTTTTTGTGTCCACGATATTTGGAGAACTCTTCTGTAGCATTTACATTCAAAGGCATTTATGTGTTTCTCAGCTGTTTTGTTAAGTGTCCAGGTCTCACAGGCATATGTTGCGATGAGAAAGATGCATGCCTTTAAAAATCTTATTTTTAAGGGCATGCATCTTTCCCAACAGTCTACATAAGAAAATTCTTCCTAACAATTTACATTGGGAAATTCTTCATAACAATCTTTAGATGAACAGGGGAAAGTAAACTGTTCAAAGACTATTGTTCAACCATAAAACGAGAGAGAGAGAGAGAGAGAGAGAGAGAGAGAGAGAGAGCTTTTGTATAGTTTTTATATAAAAACCCTAACTGCGTAGAAAACTGAAGATTTCGGCAAAACCGTAAATGGAGGTATGTGCTTCAGTTTTACTAAAAGATATATTTTAAAAGTTGAAAGTAGGCAGAATGGCAGAAAGCAAGATGAGCACATACAAATGAAGAACATACAATAATCCAATATTTCGCCAAAAGCCTTTTTCAAGGATCACATACAAAAAAACAACAACAACACAACAGATAAAAATATGAAAAACAGATGAAAAATATAGACTTAGATCTTTTGGTCTCCTCCTAAAAAGAAAGACATGCACAAAATATCTTCATATACACATTGTAGAGCACAAAATGGAGACCTGCGATTGGCTGAGAAATGACGTAAAGGGAAGATCTTATGAGGATGATGCTCTTTCATACCATTGTAGGACCACTTACGTAAATGTGATGGGGCGGTGTCCGAGTAGATGCTATGCGGTATATATATGTATTGTGATGTGTTGACACAACAGAACTGTATAATACTGTGCGATTGTTAACAAAATAGACATACATTTTCTCCAAAATTAAAAACAATGGGAATTTAGCTCATACACTTGTATGTGTGTGTGAATGTTACGGAGTTTTTCGTTTATAAAGCAAACGTCTTTCATATGTAAATATGCAGCTCTAAACAAGAACAATGAATGAATTATCAGGAGAGAGAGAGAGAGAGAGAATAAGAGGGAGAGAGAGAGAGATAGATAGATAGATAGAGAGAGAGAGAGAGAGAGAGAGAACGAATACAAGAATTCTATTTACAAAGTTTGAAGAACTGAGCAGCAAGCTCGTGACATTTTGCCTTTCGTCTCAAAACTTTCATTCTCACGCAATCAAAGATATGTAGACAGACAGACAGACAGACAGACAGACAGACAGACAGACAGGCAGGCAGGCAGGCAGGCAGGCAGATAGATAGATAGATAGATAGATAGATAGATAGATAGATAGATAGATAGATAGATAGATAGGCAGACAGGCAGGCAGGCAGGCAGACAGACAGATAGATTCAGGGGAAGAGTATGTGTATGTGTTTATGTGTGTGTCTGCATCAAAGTTACGCTCTCAAGAGTTTGTCGAGGATTGCTGTTTTATTGATGATGATGATGATGGTGGTGGTTGTGGTGGTGGTAAATGGAGTCTCGTGTACGACAAGGTGAGTGGCAACGTGGCATGTTTTATGTAAATTCACTTCCACACGCCATAAACTGCCAGAGAAGAAAAAATAATGCTTGATACATTAGAAACGTGGGCGTCTGAAGTGGTTAGTACATTAGTCTTTCATGACGAAGGTCGGGGGTTCGAATCCGACCGAAAGCGCCCCCATTTACCTTGTTGCAAAAATGAGTACCCGCCTTCTTGTTGGGAACTGAGAAATGAAAGCCGGCCAGGCATGATGCTAACCTCATCACCCTCTAGCGTGTCGACAGGTCAAGGAAAATATGGGCGCTAACATCATATCTCAATGTGCCTCTAAGTCACGACAGGGTTACCTGATGTTAGTTAACGTCCATTCAAAAAATCCAGCACAGAAATCGTTGAAACTGGGACAGCTATAAAAGGATAGTTTTCTGACACGTGGTTTGATATACCAAACTTATAATAGCTGATACAGAAAATTGCCAAAACGAAGATCAAGTAAATATACATACATACATACATACATACATACATACATACATACATACATATATAAAACATTGTATTCAAAAGTATACTCGATGTGCTCCTGTCTTTAACTAATTCTGGAGTTAATTCCCCTGATTTGAATTTCGGAACGAATGTTTGTAATTATTGTACAGTATAGGGCCTACCAGTTACCGAAAGGCTCAATTAGAAACGAATGAGGAGGAGGCCATACGAGTATGTGTGTATGTGTGAGTGTGCGCGCGTGAGGGTGCGTGCGTGTGTGTGTGTTTTTTTTCAATTTATCTTACATGTTTGTTTTCTTCTTTATAAAATTCTAGCTTACCTTTGATTGTTACTGAAATCAAAACTTGTGGCCAAGTGGCCATGCGAGTCATGATTTCTACTAACGTCGGGGTCTTTGATGTGTTCCATCAGATCGGTTGACGAATTCTATCATGCTCATCGTTTTAGAATGCCCAACATTTTCTCTCTTTGTCTTTTTTTTTTGTTGTTTCTAACATATTTTCTATTTATTTTAATCTTTTCGAGATTCTCTGTATCTCCGTCATTTCGCTTCAAATGAAAGGCTTTATTTTATTACTGTATTTTTAACTGTTGGTTAATTTAAAAAAAAATACTGGCTTTTATTAGTTACTTCTCGAAAGTCAATTCAGTTCAGTGGTCCTTAAGATGGGGGTCTATGAACCTTCAAGGGATCAGTGGAAGGAATTTTGGGATCCACGGACCAGTAAATGGAATGGGCCGTTGAAAAAAAAAATATTTTCATCACGTGATATATAAAAGTATTTATAGCGTTTTTTTAAAGAGGAATCCACGGTTGTCCTCAGCCGGAGAAGGGATACATTGCAAAACAACAACAACAACACTGCTTCAGTTGTTCAAATTAAAATAAAGTCTCTCTCTCTCTCTCTCTCTCTCTCTCTCTCCGTCTTATCTATGGAAACTGCTTAAATCTAAACCAAAGTGTAGCCAACGTCTAAGCAACATATGTCTTCCAAAACCTAGACTTGATCTTTTCAAGAAAAGCTTTGATTATTCTCCTGCTGATCCTTGGAATGCCGTCCCATCGTGTATTTAAAAACAACAACAACAATAAAAACAACAACAACAACAACAGCAACAACAACAACAACAACGCTATACTCCTTCCTACAACCACAAACTTTTCCGGTACACGTTTAATGTCGACTATATGCTTCCATGGTTCATAAAACTTACATGTTGTCTTAGGCTGTTCTTACAGGCACCGAATTCAATTAATTGTTTATTCTGAATATTAATGCAACTATGGGGGGCCTGGTTGGCTGAGTGGTTATGCGTTCGGTTTACTAATCCCGTGGTACCGGGTTCAGTTCCAGCAGTCGGATTTTTTTTCCTGTTACACACACATCAAAAAGAAAAAAAAAAAGCCCGGGGTCGACCTAGCCTCTAAAAATGGGTACTAGAGAAATCTGAGAAGGTAAATACGGTCAGTCGTGATACTGACCACATCACACTTTCATGTGCGGAAGGTTGTGGAAATACTGACCTAACACCGTATCCCCAGTATGCCTTTAATGCCATGGAAGCGGGAATTTTACCTTTACTGAAATTGTAGTTAGGTAAATAGTCATTAGTGCGAGACTAACTTTTTTTTTCAAACATGTAAGTAGTTACTTTCTGTACAGAGTAAATTTGGTGAGAGTGAAATGTGAATGTTGTGTTTTATTATATTTTATGTTTCTCAGTTTTTCAATGTGTACTATCATTCATTCATTCCTTTGCATGTCCCTTGCGGAACTTTGCCTCCCAAACAGCACTCCTGTAGGCCTCTCGGTTGTGAGCAAGATGGCCTGCTGCTGCTGCATCCATTTCCAGATCATCAACGATGTCTTGCAGCCATCTTCGTTTCGGTCTTCCTCTTTTTCTTTTTCCCATTATGTATCCTTCCAATATGGTCTTCTCTAAATTATCATGACGTTTAATGTGGCCAAAATATTTAAGTTTTCTCTCTTTAATCCTCTTTACTAGCCAGCCTTCTTCAATATTAAGCTCTTGTAGTATAGATATATTTGTTCTTTTTTGTGTCCACGATATTTGGAGAACTCTTCTATAGCATTTACATTCAAAGGCATTTATGTGCTTCTCAGCTGTTTTATTAAGTGTCCAGGTCTCACAGGCATATGTTGCGATGGGAAAGATGCATGCCCTTAAAAATCTTATTTTTGTGGTTCTGTCTGCTCCTCTCCACAGATTCTTTATTTGTTTTACTTTCTGAAGAGCAATAGATGTCCTCCTTTTAATTTCCCGCATTGTATCTCCATTATTAGTTAGTAGTGATCCAAGATATTCAAAACTCTCCACTTCTTCCAGTTTTTCCTCACTGATACATATTTCAGTTGCCTTGTTTGTTTTGTCAGTTGTCATCACTTTAGTTTTCTTTGCATTAAGATAGAGGTTCTGCTCTTCGCTGTTCTTGCGGACTGACATAATTAGTTTTTCCATTCCTTCTTGTGTTATGTGTACTATATGAACAGCATATTTGTAGAATGTTTGGTTCTAAGGACTGCAAACGCGCCTCAAACAGCCTCTGGCAGTCAAGTCCAGCTCCTGGCCTTCGTGTGGCAGAACTGTTTAAACTGACAGGAGAAGGGGCGAGGGCGAATATCTGGCTCCTGAAAACCAGTTACTTAGGGTAGATGAGTGGCACGTTTGGTAGCTCATCTGCCGCTGTTGGCGAGATTTTCAGCTGCCGTGCGTGGAGCGGTGCTCCTCCCGGCCAATGAATGAAATTTGCAAATGAGGTTGCCGCGCAGCATCACTGCGGAAAAGGTGGTAGAAAGGATAAAGCGAAGCAAACAGTCAAATCACGGCTCCTCTGGTCTGGAGGTCGGCCACGTCCTGAGTGCAGTCATATCGGGTGAAATGCATGAACCGGCTTGTCCCAGAGGTTAAGACACTGCTGGCGAGACTCTTCAAATGCCGCGCGTGGAGTGAAGCTCCTCCCGGTCAAGGAAGAAATGCGGAAAAGAAATAAAGGTTGCTGTGCGGAGCCGATGGGAAAAGGTGGTGGAAAGGATAAAGTGAAGTTTAACCGGTATGTCCAGTAGTATCGCTACGAGAGCTATACCACGGCACCTCTGCGCTAGAGGCCGGCCACGTCCGAAATACACCTACACTGGTGAAATATGCCTAAACCGGCACACACCAGGGGTGGAACTTGATGGCTAGACATGTCATGCCACCTCCACTCTAGAGGTCGGTAATGCCTGATATACACCCATACTGGTGAATTTTGCCTAAACCGGCTCATACCAGGGGTGAATCTTGCAGGCTATGCATGTCACAGTACCTCTGCTCTAGAGGTCGGTCTCGTCCCAAACACGCCCATACTGGGATAATGCCTAAACCGGCTCAACCCAAGGGTAGAAGTCACTAGTGGCGAGGATTCGTCCTTCTGGACAAAAGCTCCATCCTGGTCACAACTAGGAAGGGTAGCGGCCACGATCGCAAAATGCTGAAGTCGGAGACACTGGACCAGGGAAGTCTAGATAGGCAACCACCTCTCACCCGGCGGGGATGTTTGCGTATCCTAATCACGCTGAGGTTTTCCGGTGAGAAAGTCCAACTCTGGCCTGGGTGGGCTACCGCCTCTCACCCAGCGGGGATGCACTGATATCCTAAACACGTCGAGGTCTTCCGGTGAGAAAGTCCAACCCTAGACTAAACTGGTGCAATGAAAACCACGGTGTCATGCAATCCCGCTTCCGAGACCCACCAAGAATACAGGCTAAAGCCCTGTGATACTTTGAACCCCTTGTGGTCCTCTCGTGGATCTCGTGTGGTCTTTTCGGGGACCACGGGACCTAACGAGGACCACAGGCCTGAATTCAGTAGGATCACAGTGCGGTTTTGGTGGTAGAAGCAAACGAAGAAGAAGAAGAAGAAGTAGAATGTTTGGAATAAAGTAAAAGCTGTATGATAAAGGGCAGAATGTCAGACTGGCCTGTGTGCCCAATTCTTAACCCTGTGGAAATAAAGATATATATATACATATATCTTCCAAATTACTAATATTAATTAAAGCACGTGATTTAGTGGGCTTTCGATAATGGCGGCATAATCTAGACAAAGTTCAAAATCAGTCACTACGGATTATCACAGGTGCCATGAGGTCCACACCAATAGTAGAAATGCAGAAAATAGTTGGTGTTCAACCGCTAAAGGAACGTAGAGACACAAAGGTCATGACCATGGGAGAAAAATTCCTTAGCTCTGTAAGCCATCCCCTGAAGGAGAGATTCAATAACTTGGCATTAGGACGGCTTAAAAGAAGCAGCTTCATTCATCAGGCCAAGCGTATGCGTAAGCTGATACCTGACCTTCCAACTGTAGTCACTCCATTATCATCTGTACCAGAGCATACACCATGGAAAGAAGCAGATTATACACAAATAACTATTCAGACTGAAGTGAAAGGTGTGCAGAATGGTGAGATGCAGAGCAGTCTTGTAAGATCAATAGCCACACTTAGTGTTCTAGATGACAAATATCCATGTGACACCTGGATACGTGTGTATACAGATGGATCTGCACATAATGCCATAAAAAATGGTGGGGCAGGAGCATATATTGAATATCCAAACAACACCATTGACAAGATTTCCATACCCACTGGAAAATACTGCAACAACTTTGATGCAGAAGTTAGGGCAATTATTGCTGCAGTTGAAAAACTATCAGACTCCAGAATTGATACATGTCCTGTAGTAATTCTCACAGATGCAAGATCAGTACTGGAGGCTCTTCAGTGCAACAAACTACCAGACCTTAAGGATGCCTTGTCAAAAATTGGCTTACAACATGGAGTCACTTTGCAGTGGATTCCCTCCCACTGTGGGATACCAGGCAATGAGAAAGCTGACCATCTGGCCAAAGAGGGCACTGAAATGGAGCAACCAGACATACCAGTTACCTATAATCAGAAGAAAAGCATGATAAAAACCTACAGGAAGCCACAAACACCACCACATGATGACTATCACATGCTAAACAGAAAGGAACAAGTCACCATCTTCCGTCTCCGAACAGGACACAGCCGACTCCGAAGTCATATGTATACAAAGTTTAAGGTTGGTACTACTAATCTATGTACATGTGCCCAGGTGCCCCAAACCGTGGAACATATCCTCCAGAACTGCATCAACTACGAGACACTGAGAAATAATTACTGGCCCAGTGAAACCACTAAAGAAGATAAGCTCTACGGTTCCATACATGAGTTACAAAAAACAGTGAAATTTATCCAAGAGACAGGACTGCAGATATAGACAGACAGTGCGAACGAAGAAGAAGAAGAAGAAGATAATGGCGGAGCTTCGGTGGCGATGTCTTTATGTTTTTCTATATCATTCATGCTCCTTATCGAGATGTAGACTGCTGAGAGGCCTAGTACCTGCATAAAAGCCCATCAACCTCTTAAAAAGGCCCTGCAGCCTCGCAAAACAACCGCCATGTCACGTCCTCTTGAACAAAGGTAAAGGTATGAGCCTTGAGCCAGCGTCATTGCACACGGTCAAACCACAAGTGCTCTTGTGCCAGAAAATGCCGACTAGCGTCGCCTCAGCACGAACTTCGTTGCTAGCGGCGTCATCCCTCTTCCTTCTCAGACCATTAATCCTGATGCCCATTTTTTTTTTTTTTTTTGTTAGGCTGGGTGAACACCGGGAGTTTTTGCAATCCGGGTTTGGAAATATGCCTGTGAGACCTGGACACTTAACAAAACAGCTGAGAAACACATAAATGCCTTTGAATGTAAATGCTACGTAAGAGTTCTCCAAATATTGTGGACACAAAAAAGAACAAATATATCTATACTACAAGAGCTTAATATTGAAGAAGGCTGGCTATTGAAGAGGATTAAAGAGAGAAAACTGAAATATTTTGGACACATTAAACGTCATGGACCGTATTGGAAGGATACATAATGGGAAAAAGAAAAAGAGGAAGACCAAGACGAAGATGGCTGCAAGACATCGTTGACGATCTGCAAATGGATGCAACAGCAACAGGCCATATTGCTCACAACCGAGAGGCCTACAGGAGTGCTGTTTGGGAGGCAAAGTTCCGCAAGGGACATGCAAATGAATGAATGGTTTGGAAATGGAAACCTGGTCGGCGATGGAATGACTAAATCAACTGCGCTAACGCGGCTCCCCGTCCTCGTGAGGTTCTCTGAGCACCGAATTCAAATGCTCTTTGGACTGTAGAGACCGAGCAAAGGAAGCTAATCGCTCGCGTCCACGTCTTCGAACATCAAACCTCTTGATAATACACGAGGAAATCGTGCCAATTCGAGTATTCTTGGTAGTCAACGAAGAAGTTTGTTTACACTTAAAACTGCAAAAACACCTGGCAAGTCCCCGCCATATTATTTCCGCTTCGGCAGAAGTAGACTTGACGCTGGTGGGAGTAGAGGTGAAAGGTGCAAAATTTGGTCCTTTTGGTACCTGAAGTTCAAATAACGAAAATAACATGAGCTACGACGTACCCGAGCAATATCGCCCCAGGCTGTGTCATGTCGTCAAATGGCCAGATTTCCAAGGTTACGGCTTCAATCTGCACGCAGAAAAGGGCAAAGCGGGTCAGTATATCGGACAGGTCGACGAGAACTCGCCAGCCGAAGCAGCCGGACTCCGATCTGGGGACCGCATTATAGAGGTGAACGACGTCAACATTGGCAATGAAAACCACCAGCAGGTTGTAACCCGGATAAAAGCTGGCGGTGATGAGACTCGGCTGTTGGTTGTGGATACGGATGCTGACAATTGGTATAAAGTTGAGAAGAGGATTGTACGAGGGGATCTTCCAGAGGTCCGCTACATAAGTGCTCAACGAAACGAGCCGTCAGGTGAGGGTCGTTTTCTCATTACATTTGAGAAACTGTAACTCAGAATGAACCAAAGCATACATAACTATGTTAGTTTTGGACATAACACGGTGCTTGCAAACGTTATTAATACGGGTTTCGTTTTAAAAAAATGTAAGTTATATTGTCCTCAACATGAGCAGGGGGCATGTTTGTTTGTTTTTTTTTCCTTTGATTGTATGTAGCACATAAACAGGCACCGTCTTTCTGTACCAGTAGTTGTAGTTGATACCTGGTTTTAAAACTGCCTCAAAGTTTCTTTTTTTTTTTTTTGACAAATGCTTGTTATCTAAAGCCAACTTTTATGTTAACAAACATTTGCGAAGAAACAGGATGTGCCCAAACAAACATATGATTGCTTCAGTATGTTCAAGCAGTGTTATTACAGAAAAAAAGTTATGTTTTTTTAAAATTTGTGATAAGGTCTGTTATAAATGAAATAATAAAAGATAAATGCATGTTCTTTGTATACTTGTTGAATATTTACTTTAAGAAGTTTGGTTTAAAAAAGGGGACAGTTCAGAAATTGAATTTTTAAAAAAATTAGGAAAAGCTTAATTTATCAACTTTTTTGTGAAATTCTGTGAATGTAATATTTCACATCATCAGAAAATAATATTGTAAGTTTGCATTACCTTTCTCCACACATAATTCACTCATAATTAAGCACATGGTCAATTGAATGAAAAACAGATGATCATGGTCAAGTCATGGAATGAATTTACATTATATTTAGTGGGTCGAAAAGAAAAGTTCGGCTCTTTTTATCTGTATTCCCTGATTATCATGTGCATATTTTAGAAACATGACCAATTTCCATATTTCTGCTTACTTTCTTCCAGTCCTTTTGATTTGATGCATGTTAGTGATGTACCTCATTCCTACAGTTCACATTGATGCTAAGTTTACTTTGTTTAGACCTGCAGTGTCATCATTGCTCTCATTAAATAACAAAACTATGACAGAAAGATGCATACGAGATGAAATCGTTAAGAATGGTAAACAAGACAAGAAGGGATCAATCATCATTATCATCAGGTGCTGTGCTGACTGCCGTTGGTTATTATGCTTCTCCAGAGTTCACAATCCTTCATGCAGGCTATCAGCTCAGTTGGTGATCTCCTCTCACACCATCCCGTCAGACTGTCCAGTATCATTTCTCTTGGTCTTCCTCTTGATCTTCTTCCTTCTATTCTTCCTGTTGTTATAATATTTTCAATGCCCCCTCTTCTCATTGCATGCCCTATGAAAGTACATCAATGAAAAGGATCAATATGAAATAAAATAATCCAGCAAATGGTGGGAACAATACTTGTCAAAGACTGCAACAAAAATCAGAGAATTAAATGGTTTGGACATTTGATACACATGAATCCAGAACAGCTAGCGGCATGTGCATAAAAACTTCTTGATATAGGGTGCGAGGACAGCTTGGGGGGGGGGGTGGATAAATTGGGTGAAAGACACACTGAGGAAACATGACATCAACCCAGGCCTCCCACCCTGCTCTGGGTTGATGTTTTAAGCTCCCTTCGACGCTAATGGCATAAGCAGACTGATAAGAAGAAGAAGAAATAATACAACTGAGTTTATGTAAATGGGTGTCTCTTCTATGTCACTGCTGCTTGAATCATTTCCCCATTCAGAATTGATTCTGCAAGCTTTCTAGCTTTATTTGATGTAAGTCAATGAGATCATGAAAAAACACTGGATGTTGCAATTATTTGCTACTAAAAATAATTGATAAAATCCTTGAAATTAGAATTAAAAGCACAGTTCAGATCAGTAGCATGCTTCATCATGTTTGAAGTAATAGACAGGGAAAGAGTTATCATTCTGGGCAGTTAAAAACTACAAATTCCCCAGTTAAATACTACTGTGAAGCAAAACCATTTTTAACAAAGCCATATACATGGCTTATGGTAACCAAGGAATTAAAATGTTATCAAACTATACAATTTTTATCCTGAAACTTCAATCTTTTCCTTAGATTTACTTGTCTCCATGAATGTTTTGTTAGCAAGCAGATAGCAGTCTGGGGCCTGTGCATTATTTATATAAATATAACTTGTTTCATCTGTCTCTTTTCCACCTGTCAGTCTGTAAATGAGCAAAGAGAAAGTAGCTGATAAATGACTACTCAGAAGTATATGAACTTCACTTATCTCCCCTTTTTAAGTAATTTGATTTTCCTTATTTCATTTCAGTTTCAGCTTTATTGCATATTCAGTCGTAAATAGTATTTTTTTTAAAATATAATCTGTATGTATGTGGAAGATTTTTTTTTGAAGATATAGTCTTTTATAGTTTTCATGAGGGTTGGTTTGTGATACTACTGAGAATTAAGAATCAGGTCTTGATTAGCTCAAGAGTAGGGAGAAATTGAGGAATTAGCTTTCTCTGAAATTATGTAGTTGGTAAGAATAAAATGCTAAATTTCAAGTCTTTTTGTCTTTTGCCATATATTAATGGATTGTAACTGGTTGATAGCTAGTTAATTAAATGAGCAATTTAAGAACAGGGATGATTGGAGAAACTTTATACATGGTCTGTACTCCCAAGAGAGTGATAGGTATTGATGATAATGATGATGAACAATGTAATAACTGTCAGAGATCATACACAGTGTTATCTGAACCAGCAAATCAAATCTTGTCATCCCTGTTCTAATTGAATAAATTAATTTATAACTGGTTAATTAAAATGAGCATATAACTGGTTAATTAAAATGAGCAAATAAATGCCTTAGTTGTCATGGGCATGTATTAGAAATTTTAAGGTAAAGGGTAAAAGCCCCATTCCCGTGTCATACCATTAAGGCACAGTGGGAGTATGGTGTAAGGTCTGTGTTTCCAAGACCATCTGCACATGAAACTGTGATGTGGTCAGTATCACACCTGGCCACATTTACTTTCTGAGATTTCGCTGGTATCTATTTTTAGAGGCCGGGTGGACCTCAGGACCATTTTGGTGTGGTAGTGACAGAAAAAAAAAAAAAAAATCCCGCAGCCAGGACTTCAATCCAATACCACTGTAGCATTTCTTATGGTAGCCAGGTTAGCTGAGTAGTTCAACTCAGCTAACCAGGCTTCTATAAGAAATGCTGCTAAGTGCAATAGGGAACCTGTCTCAGTTATAGAGAAGCACACATTTGTTGTCTGTGCATTACACACACTCGGCAGACTGATCCAGTGGTGCAGATCTTAGAATAAAGTCAGCAATTTGGAAGAGTAAGTGTGACTTTGATTATTTCTCAGGATAGATATCAGAAGTATGTGTCCAAACCATGTGGAACATCTAAGTAGCCAGGTTGTAGTCTCAAAGTAGTGGCCTGTTACCAGACATGTCAGCAGAAGTGAGACAGGGTTTTTGACAAGATTTGATTTGCTGGTGCAGATGACATTGTGTATGGTCTCTGACAGTTATTACATTATCATCATCATTATCATCAATACCAATCACTCCATTGGGAGTATAGACCATGGATAAAGTTTCTCCAGTCATCCCTGTTCTTGATTTTGTTCTCTGCTTCCTTCCATGTGTATCTCTTGTCTCTGAGCACTTGCATCATTTCTCTTCTCCAAGTAGTTCTTTACCTTACTTAACTTCCGTTTCTCTGGGGGTTCCACATCAATGCCTGCCATGTTAAGCTGGCGTCTAGTTTCCTTAGTATGTGGCGAATCCACCTTCATTTCCTAGACATGTTTTGTAGGTTCATAAGCTCTTGTCTTGTTCTTTCCCTGACCTCCTTAGTCTTCATCTTTTCATGTCATTTGATGTTTAAAATTCTTCTCAGGTAGTAGATCATGAATGTTTGTGTCCTTTGTTCTATTGTCTTAGTCATCACCCGTGTTTCTGAACCATATAGCAGCACAGTGTGTATGATCTCTGACAGTTATTATAGTTGTATATGATCTGTGATAATTATTTCAGCTGCAGAACAGTATTAGAAACTTTCTTGTTATTTTAAGACAAGGTTTGTTTTTTTTTTCAGTAAAATTCAGATGTTCTTTTTTCAGTTAGTTTTGAATGGTTGGTTAGTTAGGAAGGATCATTATCTATGAACTTAGACACATCCATAGGTGCTTCATCTCCTCTTCAGTATCTCCTTTAGTGTACAATGGTTACATCTGTTTAGACACTAATAGCGGTCTGTAATGCTTATTTTGAACAGTGATTGGAGCAGCTTTCTTGAGCAAGAGACAGTAAAATGATTTTTTTTAAAAATCAGGTTTTGACTTTGACAAAAGATAATATATCTGTGATCATAATACCATTGATAAAAAAGAGGAGAAAAAAAAAAAAGAAATGTTCTATTAGTGAGTGAAGCAAGCATGGCAAATCTAATTCCTGTCTGATGCCTTTCTTTGAATGTAGCATACTTCTGGAGATTATTCTGTGTAAAATCATTTTTCATGGTTTCTAAGCACATTTGAGTTTCTGGTCACACTAAATCCAGACTGCTGTCATTTGAATGAAGATCACGGTTTGGATTCTACTCTTTTGTGGACATTTGTTTCTGTGGGATATTTTCTGAGCTTACAGAGGCGGCCAAGAAGTTTTGAAAGACCAGCCCTTACATGAAATCACCATTGTCTCTAGGGTTCTTTACTAGCCATAGGGTTATGTCAGTTGCTCATGGTCATCCTGCTTCGGCTAAATTAGTGATCTGACATGTCAGCTGGAGGTGGGACAGGGTTTGATTCACTGGCTCTAATGACATTGTGTATGATGCACTTAATTGTTGATGATATATTTTTCCTCTTTGTAGTATTCTCAATGATTTTTTTTTTTTTAATCCAGGGATAAAAGTCAGTTTGAAGAAATGATTAAACTTCATTTTTTCATGTTTTATTGTTCCTAGAAGCTCTTATGTCCTTTTGCCTTTATGCCGGCTGAAAGTAAATTGTACTTTTTTTTTGTGATCGAAGCATATGTAGAACACCATGAAAGTAATATAAACATAGAATGAATGATGTGAAAAATTATATGAACATAGAACACTGCGAAAATAATAAGCCATTACTTAAAGTGAATGAGTTTTGCAAGTTGTGGAAGAATGGGAGGTCCTCAAGATAGGCTAGGCTTGGCTTATGTTACATTGTTCTCAATGTTGCTGTCGTTATCTCCGACTTGTATGAGGAGAGTGGAAACACTGTTTCTTTTTAATCTAGACCTTGGATAAGATAAACTTCACTTGAAAATTATATGAAGTGGTATTTTATCTCTGTGTTATTCATTGTTGTTAATTCTTTGCAAACATATGAAGGCACATCTCTCTCTCTCTCTGAACCTTAAGTGCCCAGGGCACATGGGGCTTCCACAAGGGTTTTCCACAAATGCCTGTCCTTCGCCTTTTTTTCTGCTCTTGCCCAGGTGAGCCCTCTATTGCTCAGCATCCTTTCTGTTCTTCTCCATGTCTCTTTTGGTCTACCCTTACTTCTGTTCCCTTGTGGTGTCCATCTTAGTGCTATTTTTGGTAGTGAGTTGTCAGTCATTCGGAGCACATGTCCCAACCATCGCCAGCGTCTTTCCTCAATAATTGTTGTCAGTGGTTTCATCTGCATTTCTGCTAATAAGATGTTATTTCTTATGGTGTTTGGCCAGAATATTTTTCTAATTTTTCGTAAACATTTAGTCTGGAAAGAATTTAACTTGTTTTCTATGGTTTTGGTGATTTTCCAGCATTCACTTCCATAGAGTAGTACACTTAGAACATTACTCTTAAATATCCTGATTTTCATATTTATGCTTAGTTTTTTTGATTTCCATATAGTCTGCAGCATTGCAAAAGCCTGGTTTGCTCTAGTAAGTCTGCTGTTGATGTACTCTGTGCTGTCTCCATTTTCTACTACTCTGCTGCCAAGGTATACAAATTCGTTGACCTCTTCCACTAACTTGTTATCTACTCTGAGTACATTTCTGTTGTTCACATTTTGTTTCATTAACTTTGTCTTTCCTACGTTGATCTTTAGTCCTATGTTATTTGCATTCTGAGTTAGCTTGTTTATTTTTTCTTGCATATCTTTGTGACTGCTTGATAATAGACAAATGTCGTCCGCAAAGTCAAGGTCCTCCAGCACTGTGTCAAGGGTCCATTGTAATCCTCTGCGTTTGTCTGATGTTGCCTCCTTCATTAACCAGTCTACTGCCAAGATAAATAACGTTGGTGATAGTACACATCCCTGTTTCACTCCTGTTTGTACCCTAAAGCTGCTGGAGGTATGTTCTCCACAGATAACTTTGCACTGAAAACCCTCGTATAGGGCTTTGATTACATTACCTATTTTATGGGGGAGGCCATGCCATCTTAGGATTTTCCATAGTGCATCTCTGTTGACACTGTCAAAGGCTTTCTCAAAATCTATGAATAATGCATATGTTGTGCTATGCCACTCATTTGCCTGTTCTAATATTTGTCTAAGTACAAATATGTGGTCTATGCATGCTCTTCCTTTCCTAAATCCTGCCTGCTCTTTCCGAAGTTTTTCCTCAAGTGTTGGTACAATTCTGTTGATGATTATTCTGCAAAATACTTTACTGGTGAGTGGCAGTAGGGTAATGCCTCTCCAGTTCCCGCAATCTCTGAGGTCACCCTTCTTTGGTAGTTTTACTATAAGACCAGTTTTCCACACCTCTGGGGCTTTTTCTAGATCCCAAATTTGTTGTAATATCCGGCCAAGTTGTTTTGGTGTTTCTGTTTCTTCTGCTTTCAACATCTCAGCAGTCACTTCATCTTCACCTGGTGCCTTGTCTGATTTTAGCTTCTTTATCGCCTCCTTTACTTCATTTATTGTTATTGGTCCTGTAATGAAGGCACATACTGATCTTTTAATTCTCCTCGAAGGGTGTAGCATAAATTGAGGTCTGTTTTGCCCAACATGAAGATGTGCATTTTATAACAGCAAAAAAAAATGTGAGGAATGGATTAGTCATGTGCTTTGAAGGGAACAGAGCAACATTGTGATGGACACTTGATGGAGAGAAGCTACTAGACATCCTGGTAAAGAGCTATAGAAGCAAAAATGAGGAACGTGAAACACAGCTGGGGCACCAAATAAAGGCTGGCTATAGACCATGAAAAGTGGGGAGAATTTGTTGCTGCCTTGCAAGACACCATAAGATATGCGGGTTAGTTACTTACTGCTTAACTGATCACCAAGGACATGGATAGATAAAGAGCATAGAAATATCACAGTTGCTGAAGGCAAGATTGTGATATGAAGGCACTGAGATTGAGATTGCCCACTGTGCTTCATTAAACCTAGCTGTAAAAAATGTGTACTTGGCACTTTGTGTTATGAAAACTGGCTTTTGAAAGTGGAGAATGCCAACAAAATGAAACACCTAGAGTACATTGAACATTTGGTTGGTTGTGCTTTGAAAGATAAACAGACATTTAGGTGGGGACTGAGTTTACATCAGAGGAATGCAAAATTTCCTTGTTCCTTCTCTCACTTCTCACCTGAAACTCACAAAAACTTATTTGGCCAACCTATGAGAGATGGTGATATTCATGTAAAATATATGGAACAGTATAAATCATACAATGTTTTAGGAAAAAGACAAATGCCTTTTTTTGCTGGAATTTAAATGATTTTATAAAACATGACTGATTGATTCAAGATTTGCGTGTTTTTTTTTAAAGCATTTTTCATAATAAAATTTTGCACCAAGATGATGTCTTTCATTAATGTACTTCTCATATATTTGTTTTCACAACTGTGCTTATAGTTAACACTCACTGATTTCAAGAATATTTTCATTTAAGAAAGTAACTATAGAAAAAAAAAAGACAACAGCCACAGAGGTACATTGCAGAGCCTGAAACTGGCTAACACACTGATCAACTGTTAGAGGTGCTCTTAGAAGTAGACTTTGTACTCCATCAGCCTTTACTGGCAAAGCACCAATTGAAAGTGTTCATAATAACGGTGCACACACAACCGACTCTGAAATCACATGTATACAGAGTTTAAGGCTGGTAATTCCCAACTTTTTGTGCATGTGCTTAGGCACTTCAAACTATTGAATGTATCTTCCAAACTTCACTGACTGTGAAACACCAGGACACAGATACTGGCCCAGTGAAACCACCAAAGAAGTTAATCTCTGTAGTTCCGTACATAAATCTACAAGCAAACGAACAAAAAATGGTCCAGTTTATCCAAGATACAACTGCAGATATAGACAGTAGTAAGTTAATGTGAAGAAGAACAAGATAAGCTGGCAGGTATGCATCATTGAACAAGGCCTAAGATAGTTGCAGTCCATCATTGAACAAGGCCTAAGATACTTGCAGTCCATCATTGAACAAGGCCTAAGATACTTGCAATATGGGCACAATGTGCTGTTACTGTTACTGTTTATATTTAACAAAACAGGGAGAAGCTGCCCTGCAATTTCCAGAGAAGCTGCCCTGCAGTTTCCACAAACAGCTAAAATCTACCTGGATCAAAGATGAAGAAGAGTCATTCATTCATTCATTCATTTGCATGTCCCTTGTGGAACTTTGCCTCCCTAACAGCACTCATGTGGGCCTATCGGTTGTAAGCAAGATGCCCTGCTGCTGATGCATCCATTTGCAGATCATCAACAATATCTTGCATACATCTTTGCCTTGGGTCTTCCTCTCTTTCTTTTCCCCATTATGTACCCTTCCAAGATGGTGTTCTCTAGATTATCATGACTTTTAATGTGTCCAAAATATTTAAGTTTTCTCTCTTTAATCCTCTTTACTAGCCAGCCTTCTTCAATATTAAGTTCTTGTAGTATGGATATATTTGTTCTTGAATATTTTTATTATAATTTGTTATAAGAGCCATTATAATGTGTTATTTTTCCTTTTATGCCAGAAATTCTAAATTTAAAAAAAAAGCTTAACCAAATGATGAATGCTAGTTTGATGCTTGATTTTTAACCACATAGAGTGAAGAAATACACTTCTGGTGAGATTCTTCAGATTGATTGATTGATCTTTATTTCAAAAGGGTTACGAATTGGGCACGCAGGCCCGTCTGACATTCTGCCCTTTGTCATACATCTTTCACTCTATTCCAGACGTTCTACAAATATGCTGTTCATGTAACAAACATAATTAACATTGAAGCTGAGAGACATAAAATAAAATATAACATTTACGTTTCGCTCTTAAACATTCGCTCAGTACAGAAGTAACTACATACATTATAAATGACTATCTACTAAACAAAATTTTCAGGACTATTCAGAAAACAATTATTTGTATTCGGTGTCTGTAAGAGCAGTTTAAGGTAACTTTTAAGTTTTATAATTCATGGAGGCATGTAGTCAACATCAAATAGATACTGGGAAAGCTTGTAGTTATAGTAAGGAGTATAATTTATACTTTTTATACAGGATGGGAGGGTATTCCAAAGATGAGCAGCAGAATAACTAAAGCTTTTCTTGTAAAGATCAAGTCTAGGTTTTGGAAGACATATGTTGTTCAAGCATTGGCTGCACTTTGGGGTAAATTTAAACAGGTTCCATAGATAAGGCGGGGCATGCCATGAAAGAATTTGATGTACTAACTTGGCTTTGTTGAAGAGGAACCTGCTCTTAAGAGGCAGTATTTTGATACGTTTGTGCTTGATCTTTGTCACTAATAAGCTTTACTGTTTGCTTTTTGAGTGAGCAAAGCCTCTTTGTATTTGACACTGAGCAACCATCCCAAACTGTTGAGCAATAGTCTAAATGTGTTTGTAAATGAGATATGTAATATGTCTTCCTAGTGTCTTGATTGATGAAGTGCTTAATTTTAGCTAACTGGTATACTTTTTGTGCGATGAGTTTTGTTAGACATTGCACATGAGAGTTCCAGGTCAGATGTTGGTCAATAATAAGACTTAGTGTTTTGTGCTTGCTAACGTTTTCTATCTGTGATGTTTCTGTACAGAGCTGAAGTGTTGCTTTTGTTGCGTTTTGTAGTTTCTGTCTTGGTGTTATGAGCATTGATTTTGTTTTATCGGTGTTTATAATCATGCCATTATTTTTGCTCCATCTAATTAAATTGTATAACTCAACCTGAAGAGTTGATTCTAGATTAACACAATCGTAGTCACTGGTGTAGATTGTGCAATCATCGGCAAAAAGGTCACAAGAAGAGTGTTTAAGATGAAGTAGAAGATCATTGATATAGATAGCAAAGAGCAACGGGCCTAGAATAGAACCTTGTGGAACACCAGTGTCAGCTGTAGCAGAATTTGATAGAGAATTGTTGAAGAATACTACCTGTTGTCTGTCTGAAAGAAACGATGTATTTCATTTTATTAGGTTAGGGTGCAATTTATAAGTCTTTATTTTTCTTACAAGAGTATCATGGTCAGTCATATCAAATGCCTTTTTAAAGTCGACAAAGATGGCACCACAATGTCTGTTGTCATTTATGTTTACTAACCAGTTTTCTGTCATTTTGGTAAGAGCTGTGTGGCAGGAATGATTGGGTCTAAAGCCAGACTGACTGTCTATGAGTAAATTGTTCTCTTGCATGTGCCGTAGAGTTATTTTGTATATGTGGTGAAACTCCTCCCGGCCAATGAAGAAAATATGAAAAAGCAATTAGGTTTGCCGTGCGGCATCGCTGTGAAAAAGGTGATGGAAAGGATAAAGTGGAGCTTAATCGGTATGTCCAGTAGTCTCACAGTGAGAGCTACTCATGTCACGGTACCTCCGCTCTAGAGGTCGGTCACGTCCTAAACACGCCCATACTGGGATAATATGCCTAAACCGGCTCAATCCTAAGGTGAAACTTAATAGTGACGAGGATTTGTCCTCCTAGACAAAAGCTCCGTCCTAGTCACAACCAGAAAGGGTAGCGGCCATGACCATAAAATGCTGAAATCAGAGACACTGGACCAGTGCAGTCTAGATAGGCAACCACCTCTCGCTCGACAGGGATGTATGCATATCATAATCACGCTGAGGTTTTCCGGTGAGAAAGTCCAATGCTGGACTGGATGGGCAACCACCTCTCACCCGATGGGGATATACTGATATCCAAAACACGTTGAGGTTTTCCGGCGAGAAAGTCCAACTATAGTCTGGATGGGCAACCACCTCTCACCCGGCGGGGACATGCTGATATCCAAACCACGTTAAGGTTTTCCGGTGAGAAAGTCCAACTCTAGATTCTGGTGCAGCGAAAAACACGGTGTCACACAATCCTGCTTCTGCGACCCATCCAGAATTCAGGCTGAACCTCTTGTGATCCTCTCGGGGATCTCTTGGGGACCATGAGACACATCGAGGACCACAGGAGTAAATTCAGCAGGATCACGGGGCGATCTTGGTGGTAGAAGCGAACGAAGAAGAAGAGAAGAGTGAAGAAATACTGTTTTTTTAATACATTATTTTTAGTTGCTTAGAGTGAAGAAATACTGTCTTTTTTTTTTTTTTACCACTTACAGATATCCCTTTTTTCCTAACATTTATAAAGTATGTGCTTTACTTTTACTTTGGTTTTGTCATCCTGTGTTTCTGTTGCTAGTGATAGTTATTCCTGTCATGGCTTCTGTGATCTGTTGTACAGTTTGTTGCTTTGAAATTTATAATTTACATTCCTGGTTTTTTTTATACAAAATTGACAATAGATCAAGGGCAAGCCAATGACGATGGTGATGATGATTATTATGAAGAGTCACAGCCAGAACCAGAGGTGGTGCCAAGTTTCTCAGCCCCAGTCCGTAATGGAAGTGGAGTCAGTGAGGATTACTCTCACAGACCTCGTCTTTGTCACCTCAGAATATGGCCACATTTTCAGGTAGGAACCTGTGTATTTGTGTCATCAGTTGTCTGTATTTGCATCATCAGTTGTCCACTGTTGGTAATGCTGCTCGCAGCAGTGGAAGTGAATCTCTTGGCAGTGTCTCCTAACTATGGAACTGGCCTTCACATAATGTCCTGTTTTCCCATTGTTAGCTAATAGTGCAGTCTGGTGTGCCTTGCCATGCAGACAGATATTGCTTTTGTTTTGTACCTGCTTTTTTTCAGTTGAGTTGACTGGGGTGTGTCAGTGCATGTCACAAATCTATGATCTCTCCAGTGAGAACACAGGTTGTGACTGACAGGTCTACAGGTGTGTCACTACTTATAGAAGGTATTAGTTATATAAATGTAACAATATTGATAACTGTAATGGAAAGTGGTGTTATCATTATAAAATATTACCTTATTTCATGCAGCTTTTAAATCATTGTGACATTACAAAAGGGATATTACAAAAATTTTTGCATAGATCATCATTCATTTGCATGTCCCTTGCGGAACTTTGCCTCCCGAACAGCACTCCTGTAGGCCTCTTGGCTGTGAGCAAGATGGCCTGCCGCTGCTGCATCCATTTGCAGATCGTCAACGATGTCTTGCAGCCATCTTCGTTTTGGTCTTCCTCTCTTTTTTTTCCCATTATGTATCCTTCCAATATGGTCTTCTCTAAATTATCGTGACATTTAATGTGTCCAAAATATTTAAGTTTTCTCTCTTTAATCCTCTTTACCAGCCAGCCTTCTTCAATATTAAGCTCTTGTAGTATAGATATATTTGTTCTTTTTGTGACTTTTGCATAGAACATGAGTTTAAAAAAAGTAAGTACCTGTAATAGTGATGATACAGGAATATTTTGTTCATGAATATCATTTCAGCCTGAAAGGACATTGGTTGCGTTATGTCTGTTACAATTTGAGGCCAGGCTGTGATATTAGTGCCTTTCATTCTGATATATCCTACTTCAGCCTAGCTTAATTTTAGAAGCAGGTTTACCTACCCATTTCTAACCATATACATTCAGCCAGGTTAGCCGAGTTCACCTACCCCAACACAAGTAACTATGGGTTGATGACATATATTTTACAGCGTATGTACAACATATATGGCCCCTGCTCATGAATATGTCTGTCTATGACCTCTGAGATTTTTATTTCTTAAAATTGTCTGCTTTGTGAATTTATTTCTTGGTCGCATTGTCTTTGTTTGTATTTGTTTCTGAAAGAGGCATTCGGCATTGTTAAGTTTATTCACGATATTATGTTTCATCATACCCTTAGTCTCAGAATCCTTTAATCAGGTTTTCTGTTGTATCAGATTATTCATTATCTTTTTTGTCTTTAATCATTTTCTACCTCTCATACAATTTTGCTTTCCTGTTGTTATGATTTCAAGTAATTTATTTTTCATTTCAGTTCATGATTTAATCTCCTCAGTGGATTGCTTGAGATAATTTTGATTTCTTTTACTTTGAGTGCTTGAGATAATTTTGATTTCTTTCACTTGGAGTGCTTGAGATAATTTTGATTTCTTTCACTTGGAGTGCTTGAGATAATTTTAATTTCTTTCAGTTGGAGTGCCTGAGATAATTTTGATTTCTTTTTCTCTGTATGGGCTTTGGCAAAAGCATTTTCATTTATGAGACTGAATTTTTCAAATCCTATTATTCCCTTCATTCACAGACATCCACCAGTGCAGTGCAGTTCAGTTTGGTGTGTATTTTTCTGTAAGCAGGTATTCTCCATCATCAGGAACTGTTGTCCCAATAAATGTGTTGAGCATACATTTGTACAGCCAGGTTGACTGGAGGACACCAGTAGCAAGTCATGAGGTGCAACTTGCAGGTTAAGAGAGTAGATCACTGTCATGTGGTCTACTACTGCCCATTTCCTAAATTCATTAAAGAAAATATATTTATCTTCAGTTTCTGTATTCCTGATTTCTTTCTTTGTGAGATTATAGTTCCTTTCAGAGAGACAGAATGAATGAACTTTCATCCTTTTACCTCCAGGGTTATGGGTTCAATCTACATGCTGAGAAAGATAAACCAGGTCAATATATAGGCCTTGTGGATGACAATTCTCCTGCTAGCACTGGTGGCCTGAGGGCTAATGACAGAATAATTGAGGTGAATGGAGTTAACATCGAACAGGAAACTCACACAGAAGTGATTGCCAGGGTTAAGGCAGTTCCAGGAGAGACCACACTGCTGGTGGTGGATAAAGAAACAGATAACTATTACAAGGAAAAGGGAGAGACGATATCGTCTAGTATGCCCCAGACAGAACATATTTCAACTCCTGTATCAGCAGGTGAGCCCTGTGTGTTGTTTTGTGTGGATAATTTATATTTACTTATAATGCTTGTAAGAGGTAAACCACATGTAAATGTCAGACCACATCATCATCATCATCATCCTGCACCATGTCGAGTAGCAACAGGAGCCTTATATCCCTGGAAAACTCATTGGTTGCTGTCATATATGTTATTGCACCTGACCTCACTGCCATGAAGTCCTTCATGAAACCAACCTTTGTCATGATAGTCTGGAAAACAGTCATAGAATTTGCAGGTGAAACATCATATCTTTAGCACACAGAGAGGGTTTTGTCTCAACTTCTCATGTATGCAACAGGAAATGAATGTGCTTTAAAAGATCTTTCATCATTATCACCTCTCAACAAGTACACCATCATCATCACCACCTCTCATGAAGTACACCATCATCATCATCACCTCTCACCAAGTACACCATCATCATCATCACCTCTCACCAAGTACATCATCATCACTTTTCACCAAGTACATCATCATCATCACATCTCACCAAGTACACCATCATCATCATCACATCTCACCAAGTACACCATCATCATCATCATCACCTCTTACCAAGTACACCATCATCATCATCACCTGTCATCAGGTACACCATCATCATCACCTGTCACCAAGTACACCATCATCACCTTTCACCAAGTACACCACCATCGTCATCACCTCTCACCAAGTACACCACCACCACCATCATCATCATGAATATGATGTATACCACCACCATATCATCACTTCCTCTCTCCAAGTACACTTGTACACCATCATCACCTTCTTTCACAAAGTACATCATCATCATTGTCATCTCACCAAGTACACCATTATAATCATCTTCTCTCACCAAATACATCACATTAAGTGCATCATCATCTCATTAAGTGCATCATCATCATCACCCCTCACTAAGATCATCATCATCAGCATCACCTTTTACCAAGTGCATATCACCTGTCACAAGTGCATCATCATCATTATATATTACCAAAGATAACATCACCCAATGGTACCATTATAATCATATCTCACTGATCAAATCGTCATGGAACAAACCAATCAAAATATGCAATCCCTTGCTGTTCAGAACAAAAGCAAGAATAAGAAGAACCCAGAGTGTTGTTACACCCAGTTATAGTCAAACAGAATTTAATCCACTTTTCCAGCCTTTCTGGAGTTGTTCATTGCATACTTCCACACTTTGAAGCTTAGCTTTTCCAAGCTGTAGCTGTCCCACACACACATGCCCTTGATTTCAGAACATAACACTCCAAGACTGTCCAGTCTGTGCAGACCTAAGCAACCAAGCCTGATCCAGGATGTAGATCAGGGTGTGCCTCTGTTATCCGCAACTTCATATTTGTGGCAGCCAGAGTTCCCTTTAAGGTTTGCAATTCACATGCAAAATTTTCTACCTGGAGGCAAATATATTCTCAAAGAAATTTTGTGTAAAAATGTGCATCATAATGTCCGATTACAAAATGTAATTTACAGTTTAATAGAAAAAAAAATACAGTGCTACTATAACACAGAGTTCATTCATTCATTCATTTGCATATCCCTTGCGGAACTTTGCCTCTCTAACACTTATCCTGTAGGCCTCTCGGTTGTAAGCAAAATGCCCTGCTGCTGATGCATCCATTTGCAGATCATCAACAATATCTTGCATACATCTTTGCCTTGGTCTTCCTCTCTTTTCTTTTCCCCATTATGTACCCTTCCAAGACAGTCTTCTCTAGATTATCATGACATTTAATGTGTCAAAAATATTTAAGTTTTATCTCTTTAATCCTCTTTACTAGCCAGCCTTCTTCAATATTAAGTTCTTGTAGTATGGATATATTTGTTCTTTTTTGTATCCATATTTGAAGAACTCTTCTGTAGCATTTACATTCAAAGGCATTTATGTGTTTCTCAGCTGTTTTGTTAAGTGTCCGGGTCTCACGGGCATATGTTGCGATGGGAAAGATGCATGCAGTTAAAAATCTTATTTTTGTGGTTCTGTCTGTTCCTCTCCACAGATTCTTTAGTTGTTTTACTTTCTGAAGAGCGGTAGATGTCCTCCTTTTAATTTCCCTCATTGTATCTCCATTATTAGTTAGTGGTGATGCAAGATATTCAAAACTCTCCACTTCTTCCAGTTTCTCCTCATTGATACATATTTCAGCTGCCTTATTTGTTTTGTCGGTTGTCATCAATTTAGTTTTCTTCCTATTAAGATGGAGGTTTTGCTCTTCGCCATTAGTTTTTCAATTCCTTTTTTGTGTTGTGAACAGTAATACTGTGTCATCAGCATATCTAATCTCTGATATTTCATAACCACCAATTGTTATGGCATCATAATAATCTTTGTCTACATCATCTTTAACATTTCTCATTATATTTTCAGTATACAAGTTAAATAAGTAAGGCAACAATATGCACCCCTTATACTGTATACTTGTATACTGAAACACAGAGTAGAGTAAGGAAATTGACAATTTTACTCTTTTGTGTGTGTAGGCGTGTGTGTGGCGTATAAAATCGCACATGTGGCGTTAATTATGTGTGTGTGCAACTGTACTGTCATGCAGCTTAGAGAGAACATTGGTAGCTTTCATTATCACCATCATCAGGTGCCGTGCCGACTGGCGTTGGCTGTTATGCTTCTCCAGAGTGCACGATCCTTCATGCAGGCCATCAGCTCAGTCGGTGATCTTCTTCCCTCTGTTTTTCTTCTTGTCATAATATTTTCAATGCCCCCTCTTCTCATTGCTTTGCTCCAGGTTTGTCATGGCTTGTCACTTGACTGCAGGGTTACTGTTATCCATCAGTTGACTCTAGGTTTACCAGGAAACAGAACTTCGGTCCGGCCCATGACCTGTCACTTGACTCAGGCTTTGACATGACCTGTAACTAGTTCCAGGTTTCTCATGAACTATCAGTTTTCTTCAGGTTTACCATGGCCTGTTATTGGACTCTGGGTTTCCTATGGTTTCCCTTGACCTGTCACTTGAGTTAATATTCAGCATGATCTGTCACTTTTTCTAAGGTTTACCGTGACCTACCGCTTGATCACCAGAGAATTCTTTCTGTCTTAATATTTATATTTAAATCTCCGTTTGAGCCTCTGACTTATAACACATTGTGTTCGCTGGCGCACAGCTTTTATTTAAGTGTCAAGTAATAGGTTAATAATGCAGGAAGCAAGATTTGACGGCAGCGTAAGAAGAGACTGATTGGTACAAACTGGTGGACATTACTGGTATAAATTGGTGGACATTACTGGTACAGATGGGTTTAAAAGTAGACAGGAAACTGCTTTTTTTCTCCTTAACACGCCAGTAAGTAGGGAGGAAATTTCTCACCGCGGAGCATGTTCAGGGGAAACAACAACAACGTCACGGGGTGAATCAGACAGGGCATTTCTCCAGAAACACTGAACTACGTCTTGATGTCAAAGGCCCGAACACGTACGGACATGTCCGAAGTGTAACGAGGCTGCTCCTCGGGACTAGCAGCAGAACTCCAGACCCTTTGTTTGCAGTTACGGGAAACAGCATGTCAAGGCGCATCGTGGGATCTGTTTGTGACCAACTTTCTTTAAGGGGTATGGCACAGAATGGTGATAGCGGTTAATGATGTATGTTTGAGTCTCTTAGATTTGAAGCCTCAGCAGTCTGTGGATTCGTTTAAAATTCATCATATAAATCATAACCCGGCAGCACAGATCAGTTTCTTAGTTATATTGTTTTCGTTGTCTTTGCCCCACAAATGGATTTGTATTGGGGTTTTTTTCCCCTCCTATCCTTGTTGTTGCTAATAAGGTCGTGCTCATATCTAGCATGTCTCTTCGTTCTCTGACCTGCCTATCCCTCTCTCTCTCTCACATCTCTCTTTCTCTCTCTCTCTCGGTTCTATCTATCTATCCTCTCTCTCCTGTATCTGTCCATCTCTCCGCTGCCTCTCTCCCCCCCCCACCCTCTGTCTTCTCTCCACCTCCCCTAGCTATCTAGCTACAGCAGACCCACCCCTCCCCCCCCCCCCCACTTATTACACGGTTAACTGCAATGGCGAATGGCAAAGTATAGACTTTCTTTAGCTTACAAAGCATTTTTGTGCCATCGAAAAACATACACAAGACACTAAATATCACTTGCAAGTGCATGCGAAAGCTAAACAAACAAAAGCTTACCTATATATATATATCTCACTAATTAGACTTTCACGCTTTCTAATGGGTTTATTATGCAGTAGTGTAGAATTTTTAATTTCCTCCATTTTTTTAGGTACTATTAACACAGCAGCTGTGCTAGGTACGTTTTAACAGCTGTATCAGCAGCTGTATTGTATGTGTCTTAACAGCTGTAATATGCAATGTATATCTTAACAGCTTTATCAGCGGCCGTGCTAGGTATGTCTTAGCTTATGGCCTGTATCAGCCACGGACATGGTTGTATTATTTCTAGCTTTTCTTGCAAATTGTGAAACGTAAATGTTCTTCTACTGTGATCGCTACATTTAGGTGCTATTGCGAGTATTATAATTGCAAATATAAATATGAATACACTGTATTAAACAGGGAAATGTAAAACCGCACTGTGGACTGTTTCTAAGAGATCTACTCCGAACGACTTCAGAAAATAGTCTGATCAAAGAAGATGACATCAGTGGTGAAACATGACAAAACAGCGAAGTATGCGGCGTGTAAATAGAGGATAGTTATTAACGAAAGGCAGAGGACGAGCAAAGTGATGAAACACGAACGATGAAAAGAGGGGAGGGGGGGGGCAGTGTCTGCTGTATCATATTGTAACTTCTGTTGTAACTTTCCTAGGTGCTGCCTGTTTTAAGCTTCAGTTTACACAGAGATAAATTGGCTGTTAAAGGTCTTGTTTTCACAATATTTTTTTTTAAAAAGCGGTTTGCATTCAGTATGCTAATGACACGCTTGTCATAACTCCCACTGGGTGGCTTAGAGACAGCTTCACAGCAGACAGACAACTCTCATTTCCCCCCCCCCCCTCTCCTCCCCATTCCCCATTGTGAACTCAGGTCTGTGGGAATGACTTTCACACGAAGAGTTGTTTTTCACTTAACACGAGGCTGTGTCAGAAAGTTCTCGGACTGGTCCTTAAAGAAAAAATAAAACTTATTTAGATTTGGTCGCCATCCCCTTCGAAATGGTCCCCTTAAGAACATACATAACAATCCAGCGCCCCTTAAGAACATACATAACAATCCAGCGCCTCTTCTACGCGTAAAAAGCACATCAGAAGTCCTTTTCCTGAAGCCATCCAATACCGCTTGCAATTCTGCTTGGATTTCATCGGAGAAGCGTCCCTACAGCTTGTTTCATCTTGGGGAACACGGCGAAGTCACAGGGAGGGGGGGGGGAGAGGTCGCTAGGTCAGGCGAGTACAGAGTGTGTGTGTGGGAGATTGGCATGTTGTTTCCTGTCATAAACTACGTCGTTCTGAGGTAGGTATGAGCTAGCACGTTGTGACGCATCAGCCAGTGTTTCACCACAGTTCCATTTTTTTTTCAACCCACGTCTTCTCTCAGGCGCTTCGAAACATCATAGTAAATGTCAGAATTCACCTTTCTGCCGGGAGGAACAAATTCTCCATGAACGATGCCCTCGTCGTCGAAAAAAAAAAAAAACCCCGTGTTATACTCCAGACCTGCTGAGCCTTCTATGGTCTTGTTAACAACGGGCTCTTCCATTGCGACGGATTTTGTTTTGTCTACGGATCGAAGACCCAGATTTTATCGCCCCGGGATGATTCTGGAAATCGGCGTTAACCATCTTACGAAACTCGTGGCACACGTCAAGACCCCGCTGCATCTGGTCGAATATCAGGAGCCAGGGGAGAGACTACGCGGCAACGCTTGCATTTTCAGGTTTTCGGCACGACCGGCATCGAAACGCCCGTGCCACTCGAAAACATGTGTTCAGCCTAAAAGATGTTCACCAGAAGTCGAGATGCAGATTTATCGAGCTTCACGCAAAATTTGGCGCAAGCACGTTGCAAAAATTTGTCGCAGAGCGGTCCTAACACAAGATCCAAAAAAAAAAAAAACGCATATATAAATTGAACACGTGTAGATAGTACGACCCCCCAAGTGGCAGACTGACTCAGCAGGCCTGAGAACAGTGACCTTCGGTGTCTTGTATTTGTCGAACAGTACAGTCACGGCAAGTACAATCAATCGGGGAACATTTCGATACCACCCCGTAAACTGGAAATCATGTGCAGATAATGTTTGTGCTTCACCATTCAGGCAGATATTCTCGGTTGTTGGAAGCATTCTCCTGGCAATAGTGTGTCAGGTACCCATGTGACAGATTGGTTGTCTGGAGCATAACCTTATGGTTTCGACACAGTGCTTTTATCCACAGGAAGACATCCGTTACCGTCTTCTCTAGAAAGGGTGACTGCAGTGACCCTTCACTTTTTTCCCCTTGTTTTCTCAGTGCACGAGGCCAAGCCAAATCCAGTTTATCACTTTATGTTGTCCACCCACCCGCATCTTTGTTGCCCTCCTGCCCATTTTCTTCAGCTTTTCCTTGACAGTTCATTAGCAGCTCTGCTGTTGTTTAGCTTTCTCTTAGCGCTTTATCAATATGCAATGTGTGAAATAAGAACCTCCTCACAAGGAGAATCTGTAGTATAAAAACATACATCAAGCTTGAAAACTGCTCTACCTCCAGGTAGATAACGTCTGTTTTAAGGGCCATTTTGAATCACCAGGGAACATGACAGTTACCATGGCTTATCAAACCGTGAATTGCTTAGTGCCCAGAGAACATACATATTGTAAAGAATATACGTAATGTATATGGAGAAAGGACGGACAACTGAAATTGTTGCGTTAGAGATGTGGTACTTGTGGAGTCTAGTGAAGCAAACCTAGCACTTGCCTACTGCTTACTGTGTGCTGTCAGTAAAAAGATTGTTGTGATACTGCATTCAGGACACTAAGGTAGAGCGTGAAGACCGTAGTTCGCTGGCCCTTGATCATTGGTTGATTCTGATATCTTCACACTCGGTACGCTGATATCAGATAGTAATTAGAAAGGGTGGAGGTGTATAGTTTTCATTACTAGAACCAGTTTTACTGCAGTCGTCACTTCTCTTATCTTTAGAAAGGATGTCTTTGTACCGAAGTGATCAGTCATGGAGTGTTGAGTGTGTGCCGTGAAGTTTGGAGCAAGTGCTCTCTGTGGCGAGAGAGCCAGTTGAGAAACGTAGTTTTTAAAAACTGTTGTGCGAAATAAAGAAAGCCACAGTAATCCAAGCTGGCTATCCTTCTGCTTCATTCGGTTTCGTATGCCCAGCCATCCAGGCAAGGAAGCCAGTCACCTCCATCAATTCCGTCCTCAGCACGAATTCTGCATGTGTGCTGCAGGTTTTTTTTTTTTTCATCCAGGTTTGGGCTCCCAAGTCTTAGTAGAGAACTGAGATGTGTTTGGGAGCCTGGAGAATGTTTTATTATGTTATGAAAGTAGATGGAGGTGTGTGGTTCAGTTGTATAAAGAGGTGGATAGAGTGAGGAAAGTGGGCGAAACAAGAATGATGGAAATAGATCATGACATACAAATGAGGAACATACAGCAATCCAATATTTCGGCAAAAGCCTTTTTTCAACGATAACATACAGAAAACAACACAACAGATAAAAATAGATGAAAAAAATAGAGACTTAGCTTACTGGCCTTCTCCTAGTATAAAAAAACGGACACAAAATAGCAGTTTCGTTATAGGGAGAGGCCAGAAAGCTTAATCTGTATTTTTTATCTTTTTTTTCGTATTTTTATCTGTTGTGTTGTTTCTGAGGTTCGGGTGTCAGGTAAGCATCAGCAGTCTTAGCGAGGTCTGTGGCTCGCCAGTCCCCTGTTAACCGCACTCATCCTTCAGTCCCTGTCATCCTGTGGTGTACAGCAAAGGAAGCTGTCGTTTGCGTGCAGCGTGTGACATTTCATAGGCCATTGTGAAACAGTCTTGAATCCCGTGATTTAAACTAGCCCCAGCCCCCTTACTTTTTCAACTATCGAGCCTGGCCGTGTTATTGTTGTAATGCATTCTGATCCGGTATCGATTACTGAAACGTTTGCTAGCCACTTTTTTCTAAGTAATCGAAAGCAAAGAAGACGTATCGTAAATGTCAGAATTTTCGGGTGGGGGTGGGAGCGGTCCTGGTCGATACCGTAGACTGGTAAAAGAGAATGTAATATTCATTTGCACGTTATCATTTCCTGTTGAAGCAAGTGATAACAAGTCTGGCTTGAGTGAGATCATACTTGCACACAGAGCGAAACGCGGGGTAATAATGTATTTGAATGTGCAATCCATCATAAATTGTAGTCGATTGCTCCGTCTGTGCCTCATTGGCTAAGCTCGTTACCATAGGCCAGTTGGCGTTGCGAGAACAGTTTGCATTCTTCAGTGAGGGCGAATCATACAGTCTCATATATTTTTGACATTTTGCTGACTTTGTTAATAAGTGATAACAAATAACACCCCCCCCCCCCACAGTAATGGAGGAATAGTAACGAAATTGAGACGTCCGTCTTATAACGTTGTCTAAATCAGTGGTTATCATCCTTTTTACTATTCAAGGGCCACTTTTCCAGCCACAGTAAAGTTGCGGACCACCATGTAATGTGTATTATCGCTAGGTCGTGAACCCTTGTTTTATTCAGTAGATGATACTTGATACCAAGTTGATAGCGCATCCGTGGACCTGATAATACTCTGAGGACAACAGATTGGTAATCTCTGGTCTAAATGACAAGAGTCCTTCAACGTGTTATACTTAGGAAAAGGGGGTTGACGAGTGAATGAAAGTTTGAGAACCGCTTCGACACAAGGTCAGAATACATAAGCCAAATCTTAACTTTTTTTTTTTGTTGCAATGCGTCAGTGTCCCCAGTGGTCGATAACAGCCAGGGCCAGGTGAGAAGTCGTGAAAGGCTGGGCCAGGAACACGTCTCTCCACACGAGTTCATAATCTCCCGGAGTATTTTTCGTGTACCGCTGCACAGATAACAGCATTGCAGCTAGCATTAATCTGAACACGCATAATCCGGGCCTCCGGCTGATCCGGGTATCTTCAGGCTCTATGCGCGCAAATGACACCCTTTAGAATTGGCGCCTGCACATGTGGTGGTCAGTCAGGGCCTGTGTGTGTGTTTGTTTGTTTGTTTTTGTAAGTCGCAAGTAGTTTTGGGTGTAGCCGGGTTTGGTAGGCATGTTAGGAAGGGCCATCACCCATGCACTCCGGACACGTCCATAGGTGCTCCGATCTCCTCTTCACTATCGCCTTCAAGCCAAAACATTGAACTGGGAAAACTTTTGTCAGGAAATATGCAAATAAAAATCACTAAAGATGTTCTGGCTTGAATGTCATTTCCCCCCCCCCCCCAAAAAAAAGGCAAAAGTATAAGAGACTTTCAAGATGAAGATCAAACATGGCAAAAGTCAGATTAAGACACAGGAAATGCATCCCTTAAGAGATATATCAAACAGATCCACGATCCTAGCTGAGAGGGTAGCTACAAGAAACACGCATGCTGCAGGATGTGAGCTTTACTCTGTTGTTAATGTGAAGAGGTGGAGAAAAAGCATCAAGTAGGAAGAATAATACACTACTGTGGTATGCCTGATTTTCAGAAGACCGTCACTGTGCTGAAAACTTCGTTGTGGCGCACACCAGCCTTGTTTTTTACAGAGCAGTGCGTGCAAATAGAACAGGATGTTAGCCGTTTATAATTCGTCAGTCATAGTGTGTTTATCTTGATAACAGCCATCATAGGTGCCAGAGAAGAGGAGAAACAAGCACAGGAGTAACAGTGCAGCGATGCGCGCCATTCTCTCGTTTTTTGATGTTGATCTGTAGCGTCTTACGGGCTGGCGGTAAAATAAAAACAAAATATTTACTTTGAAACATTGCCGGATAAATAGCAGCTGTTAATTATAACCAGTTACTAGTAGTATACTAAATTGAATGAGATGTTTGTTAAATGGTGGACCGATTGATTTGATAGTCTGCTCTCGAACTTAAATTTTGAGTTCCCCTAGAGATTCGCGGATCGGAGGAACGCATCACGCCGGGAATCGTTTTCGCCTGATGTTCGTGAGTTTTCAGGATTGAATATGGTCCCCGAGGTCGTGGAAGCGAGATTTCATTCATTCATAATTCAGATTGTAAGCGTAGGAGAATGACAATCAATAGTGTGTAGCACATTCTACCAACTCCCCACACAATCCTTCACGAGGTCATGTCAGGTGCCAGATACTAGGGCAGAGATCGAGCGGTGACAGTTCTGCCCGAAGACCTGCAGTATTTTAACGTTATAATAATACCCCACCTCGTGTCCTACTTATTTCTAGTCGTGCCCGTTTGCTGTTCTTGTATTCTTTCTGTGCCGGTTTGTGTGTTTGTCAACTTTAGTTCTTTCCTTTATGGCCGTTGATTATGTACATTGCATATTTTCACCAAAAACTCCATTGCTTCCATTTTTGTCTAGCAGGTTTATGTGAATATTACTGTATGAAAATATTGACTGTAGCCTGTTGTAAATGACGAGAAGAAAATAGGTTTTTTTTTCTAATTCTAAAATGACAACCGTTGTGTAATCAAAACAAGAGAGAGAGAGAGAGAGAGAAAGAAAAATTATTCAGCCTGAACCTGTGGCATTTTGTTCACTATTCATACACTTTCCCAGTTGCTTCACACATCTCTTCATTTATATATAAAAAGTGGAACATGAATTTTAAGGAAAAGAAAAACGTCATTTAAAGAATGTCACGTGAAAGGTAAAATTGCCGTTCATGTGACAGACATCAAAGCATACAGTGGATACTATTAGGCCTGTATTTCCACGATCTTCGGGCACATGAAAGTGTAATGTGGTCAGTAGTAGGTGTCACACCTGGCCGAATTCACCTTCACAGATTTCTCTGGTGCCCCTTTTTTAGAGGCTAGGTGGACCCCGGGGGGTCTTTCTAAGTGAAAATAAAAATTGGTAATAGAAAATATAGACCCAGCTACTAGACACCCTCAGTCTTGTTTTCTTCTTATATAAACTAAATAATTCTATGTTTTAATATATATATATATATATATATATATATATATATATATATCTGTTATGTGGTGTTCTTTTTTTTAACTGTTCTGTTTTCTTAAATATCTTCATCATGAGCATTTATGCATTTATTATAGCAGAATAATATACTAGAATAATATAGTTGCAGAATTATACAGGGTATTCAAAAAGTGACGCAGCCCCATGGGGGGAACTACTTATTTCACTGTAAGTACTGGAAGTGACCAACGTTCTGGTTTTCACACAAGTGAACGGGGTTAATCATGTTCCTCAACACCCCGTGCAGTGAATGTCGTGGACTTGCATGGACACAATTCTGAATGTCCTCTTGCAGTAGTGTGCAGCCACAAGATGGGCAGTTTGTTTGGAGCAGTTGATCAGTACTTTTTCTGAGCAGGCTTACAGCGTCCGAGCATAGCTGCTGGAGTGGATGTGACAGTGAATACCCACTGCGACAGCATGTACCATGTGGCTGCTTATTGTTCTTCACCACCTGGACCAAAAAAAAAAAAAGAGAGAGAAAAACCAATTACATTTGTTCCCCCACGGGTTGTGTCACCTTTTGAACACCCTGTAGTATAAAATATAGTGGAATAGTATAGTAGATTATAGTAGAATATAATGGAATAGTAGTACAATATAAAGGAATAGTAGTACAATATAATGGAATAGTATAGTAGAATATAGTGGAATAATACAATATAGTAGAACAATATAGTAGAATTTTTTAAAAATCACTTCAGATTCCACCTGTAGTAGTTAACATTCTTTTGAATTTGTTATGTGTGTGTGTGTGTTTTGTGTTTAGTTTCTGCATCTGTTCAATGGACATCCCACAGATTAAGTTCATTTGTGTGAAGCAGTTGATTTAAATCTAATTATTTCTCATTTATGCATATTCTTTGCAGATGCGCATAATGGACCAAAATCTACACAGGTAAGTGGGCATTTGGTGGAAATGGATGTAAGTTTTAGTGTCTGTTTTTTTTTTTCAACATGAATTCTATAGTTTTGCATCTTATAAAGTATTCAGTGTAACAGAAAATATCTTTTTCTTATGTTAGGGGAGATTGTAGTAAGGTTTATGGTAACTGCACCAGAGAGAGAGTGAACACTTAGTACTGCAGTACTATAAAGACACGATTTTGTTTAAGTATAACATATATTGTTTATAAAATGAGGGAGAAAAACTATTTTATGTTACATTTATGTATGTTGCTGAAAACACTTGTTTAATTTATAAAGTTTTCCAGGGTTCATTGATGCTCTCCAGCTTAGCTTGCCTCCATTTGCCAGTGGTTTCCACATTCCTTTCCCCAGAACCCTGATTTATTTTTGCTTGTTACCATATGATCTTCATACCCTTCTCCATTGTCTCAGTGAAATCCCTGTAGTCCATGCATCCTTCACTGTCTTAGTGAAAGTGGTGATGAAATTCCCTGCAATCCACACAGCCTTCTTCACTGACTCAAGTGAAATCTTGCAATTCACACATCCTCCTCCACTGTCTGTGAGATCCTTTTATCCACACAGCTTCCACCACTGACTCTGTGAGATCCTTTTATCAACCCAGCCTCCTCCACTGACTCTGTGAGATCCTTTTATCCACACAACCTCCTCCACTGACTCTGTGAGATCCTTTTATCCACACAACCTCCTCCACTGACTGTGAGATCCTTTTATCCACACAACTTCCACCACTGACTCTGCGAGATCCTTTTATCCACACAGCCTCCACCGCTGTCTCAGTAAAAATTTCTTCTTCATTGTTTTCAGCCTTCAGAACCTGAACATGAGTTCACCGTTGCCCCAGCAGCAGCAGGAGGTCACCAGAATTCCTCATCAGCACCTGCTTCAAAGACAATAGGTGGCCTCGAACTGTACCTCACTGTAGCAGAGATGAGGGAGAGGCTTAAAGCTAAGAAGAGACCAGATCCACGTCAGCACAAGACTTCCTTCATGCAAAAGTATGAGGACTTTGAAAGAATGTGAAAACATTGTGCTTATATTGAGTTCTGTAACAGAGCATCTTCAGTTCTTTCTTTAATGTAGAAAAACTGCGTGTTTCTTTTCCTTAGTTTTTATCTAATTACTGTATGTGTGTGTGTGTGTGCTGTGTTCTCAGATTTGCCAGGTATTCAGAAACAGCTATACCAATTACTGGCCACCTGAAACTGATTTGTGAAAGTTGTGAAAATCTTGCATTAGAAAGTACAATATGATAAAGGGAAGTTTCAAATTTTTCAGTGAATTATTAGTTTTGGAACAGTTACCATTCAGGCAGTGAGTGGCAGTTTAACTATTTTAGAAGATGTAAATGGATTCATTTTTCATGTAGTCATTAAATAAATAAACATTTGATGAAATTTATGACTGAAAAAATGTATTGTTGGCAGTCAAGATTTTATACCAATTTTATGTTTTCTTGTAGTAGTAAATATGAGCAAGTTAATTTTTTTTTTCTTTTTTTTTTTTTTCAAATGAACAAAAGTAGCCGAAGGAAAAGATATTCCCATTTTTCATTCATATCTCTACTGAGCATGAAATATGATCAAGGAAATGAACTTAAATCTGACTTTGTGATTAATATTTCATAAGTAAGTTTTCTTATGTTGTGTTCTTTGTTATATATAAAATAAAGAGTGATACATAATCCAAGAGGCTCTGCATCATTATGGTAATACCTGTCTGCCTTCGATTATTTTCTTTTTATATTTATTATTTAAATGTGTGTGATTACTAATTAATCATATATAAAAAATGGCGCGAAAGTCTACTGAAGTCAGGTTTTTTGCCAAAATTACTGTGTTTTCAACACTTGTTTATTTTTGAATGTATGCTATTGTTCATGTGGCTTCTTTATATTGAAGCAGTGTAACATGTGGTTAGTTTGGACACTAGAATGCAGTGAGTGGAAAAATAGTTCACGTGGTCTCAACCATGCTTATCAGGTAGAAGCAGGCTGAAAAACTGGATTTTGGTATTTCAGTTATACAAGTTTCTTTTTCTTGTGCTTCTTCTTCTTCTTCCTTTTCTTCATTCTCCCTGGAACCATGAGCTGGTGTTCTTAGATTGCAGCGAGGACATTGAGACATGGCATTGTGTCTGCTTGGGGAGGGGAGGGGGAGGGGCAGGTTACAGCAGCTATTTTTTCCATCTCTGAGTAGAGCTAAAAGCTTGAGGTGTGTAATTCATCTTTAGCTGGCTCCACAGCCATGGGGACTGTGATGATCTGTTAGTCAGGCTAGGCCTGTTTTCTTTAATTGGGTTACCAATGGAGAGGTAGGACAGGGTCTTTGTCAGCTGTGATCCATCAAACTGTGATGCTAGCATGTCACTGCCAAATTGGTCAGTGTCTCATAATGTAATTTAACAAACATTTTCAAGTCAGTGCAGACTCAGTTCAGATATCTAGATCTGTGCTTACAACGGTGGGTGTTTTTTGTTTTTTTTTTGGAGGGGGGGTTCATGGAAGGAATAAATAGCCTTTTTGTATCAGATTAATTAGAAGTTTTCATATAATTTGTCATTATTGTCAGTGGCATAGGAAAGTTATATGAGTTTCTGTTTTGGTTTGATTACTTGCTGTCTTTTATTATTTAGCTTTACATTTACAGTTTGACATTTTTTTTTTGGGTTCACAGTGGTAATGGGTTTAAATCCTCCTATTGTTTTTGGTTGTGAAAAAAATTGTTGAGTAATTTGTGCTACGTAAGTTAATATTTTATCTTGACAATTTTTCTAGTTTAGACAGATAGCTACATAGTCATCAAATCATATTACAGGGTGTATGCATGTAACTTAAAGTATTATTGTAACTGTGTTCTTTTGTTTTGTTTTTAAAGAGGCAAATTTGTTCTGTGTAGTATTGCACAATGTCACTGAAAGAAGTAATATGTAGTGAAGTGGAAGAACATCAAGTGTTGCTAAATGCAGATATATACACATTTAAGTATATCACAAGGAATTGAAGAGAAGGTTGCCAGATTGTCGTATTTCCCCCCCCCCCTCTAAAGAAAACTTATTTAATAATGGACTCATTGCATGTCACATGCTTTTCACCTACCATCTTGAATGAAAAATTTGTATCCAGTCATAATGTGATAACAAGATGCAACAGTTTTCACAATTTACACATGAACATGTAACAAATTGCGGTAATTATGGGGTTAAACAAGGCATTTAATATATATTTATGTTCGTTTGTTTACCAGTGGCTGTAGTTTATTGACTCTGTTGATCAGATTTAGAGATAATTTTGTATTATAATGTCATTTCATGTCACTGAAGAAGACGCTATTGTGTCTGGAAGAATAAGATGACATTATATGACATAATAGTTCACCTTGTATCATTCTGTACTATTGCAATACTTGTCATAATACCTTGATTTAACTGAGATTGTTGACTTTAACCACACTGGTATATTTCATCGTAAATTATGTCTTTCATTAACAGATATCATAAGCTTTGCATCAGCTCTTGTCCTGTTCTTTCAGTTAATATCTCAGCATCATCAGTTATCTTGGCTCACAGTGTTATTTGTCTCTGTCTTTCATGAATGTATGTCCAGTATATTTGTCGGCTGTGTCATTCAGAGCCCTTGTGCCTGCAGTCTGTTATATTTGTTGCTAAATTATTGCATTCCTGTTGATTTGCATTTATCTCAGAGTTTCATGTCTTAAAAATAGTTATTTTCTTCATTGGTTTGACTTTGTTCATTGCTGAATTGTATCTGTAAGATATTTTAGCCTTTGATATAGATGTATACGAGTAAGTGCCCGTACAGATATCCCAGAATGCTGTGGCAGCAATAGCGCACGGCAGCGCCCAAGAAGATGATGATGGACGCGCTTGTTGGAATGTTTCTGAAGGTGGCCGTTAAGTCACCTATGACATTCAAAAGAAGAATGCATAAAGGAATAGGGTGAGAGGATTGCAGTAACAACTGGACAACAAGGGGGGGAAAAATGATATTCCCACACCGCCACCACACTCACACACCCACACATAAGTGCCTTTGAGCCTACAAATATTGTGAATTCTTTTGCCACCAAATAGTTGATAAATTTCAGGATTGGAAAATACAAAGTCACATCAAAGTGGCACACCAAAATTACATTTAAAATTTCTTAGTGAACTTTCACGTCCAGTCTTTTTTCTGTCATAATATGCTGCAGGTGGGTTGCATGATAAACAGTGTTGTTTGAGAAATTTTTGCGATTATTTTGGTCCCGTTTGCACTTATTTTTACCTGCTGTGATTCATATTCTGTAACTCATTTTTATGATTAAAAGCTGTTTATGTGATTAATCTTCAGATTGCAATGCATCAGGTGATTTTATAACTGCTGTTGAACACATATTTTACAGATGTCACTCCAACAGCCTAGGAGATTTTTGTGGGGAAAAAAATGAATGTAAAATGATATCTTGATTTAAGCAGTTGTGTAAGTTATATTGGTTTTGTGAACTTGTACCTGTGACCGTTTTACTCTGGACAACATGTATAACAGAATATTAAGTTTTGTTTTGTTTTAGCCTTGTTTCATTGTTATCATTTTAGATATTTATGTTTTTGTTTTTAAATACTTGTTAATACTGGATTCTTTTCTTTTGGTCTTTACTGAGGAGTTTTCAGTTTGTGAGCACAAAACATGTTTTGTTAGATTTTGTTAATTTTATGTTGTTTTTTTTTTAAGTTTGTTAAATATATTTCCAGAGTGTAATCCAATTATTTATTGTAACTTAAAATCATATGTTATAAAACATGAAATATGTGTACTGTGTGTTATGTTTCTGTTCTTGTGAGTAATAAATATCATTAACCAGAGTTATCATTTAATATAGTTTAATATTATTGTTTACAATTTTTGACACTTAAAAGAGTCTTTAAAAATGAAACTTAATTGTAGACATTTCATATCCTCCAGTGCTGAGCCTCACTCTTTTTTTTTAACATTGTTGTCTGCTTTAAAGTCAATATTATCAATAATAATGAAGTTTCTGAACGTATTGTGTTCTGCTTTAGGGTTTCTAAGATCAAGAATGATGAAGTTTCTGAACATATTGTCTGGTTTAGGATTTCTAAGATCAAGAATGATGAAGTTTCTGAACATATTGACTAGCAGCAGATACTATATTTCCTGCCAAATAGGATGCACCTAGAAATTTGGCAAGTGATATTTTTGGAAAAAAAAACTAAGAACCTCATGTTTTCCATTAACTTTATGGTCTTCTCTTAGTAATGTTTTGGTCCAAGATTATATGCTACTGGATGCTCTTCTCCTGAATTTTCTAAGTAAAACATGCAACTAAGTTTTTAATATCTGTCCTGTATAGGCCCACTTGCTCTGGGTTTATCAACTAGTGCACAAACTACAGTATTGTAAAAGCGATACAGGCCCATTCATCTGTCACTTATGGAACCTCATAACCGAAGTATGATTTATGCCAACTCTTGAGTCATCCATTTATATATTTTTTTTAATGACCTATGATGTAAGACAGTTTGAAAGTTAGGATGTAGCCTCTGCTGCCGTGATCATATATTTTTGGGTAGCATCCCTGAATGTATGATAAAGATCAACAGCAACATCTGGCAATGCAATGACACCAACAACAGTCCCTGAATTCCAGTGTGTTCTTTCTCTAATTTGCCACTGTTAAATGATTTTTGCAGCTGTGGTAAGAAATGTACTTATTAGATTCTTACAGCTTGACTACAAAGGATGACAGTGTGGCAGTGTTACTACAGTTCATTTTTATTTTGATATAGATCCCTTCATAATGTCACAGCTTTCACACAGGTTTAAGGAACCAGACCATCATGATATAGGATGCAGGGTGATTTTTTGGAGTGTTTATGTTTTTTTTAGGGGAAAAAATAACTATTATATGGTGGGAAATACAATTTTTCAGCATGAAACTTATTTTAACATTTTATGGCTGTTTACCTTTACTGTTTTGATGTTTATACTAGAAGGTAAACAAAATATTTATTATAAACATTTAAGTTATAATTTCAGATATGTCATGTTGAGTTGAAGACCTGGAATTCTATTTTTTTTTTCCCCCACCAATTGTTTCTCATTCTTGTGATCAACACTGTTTTGGCAACGGAGAAACTAAATTAACTATTTGAAGTAATGGGTCATATTTCAGTCAAACCATAGATCTCAAGCATTATGGGAATTAACTGGATGAAAGAGGGTGGGTGCTACTGAAATTTGAGGTCAAATAACAACTCTTTCAGCCTGATTTGCTGGTCAAGGGCTCTCATAATTTTGGAAGGAGGTTAATTTGATTCATTTCACAGATTTAATCATGCTTATTTTAATTTTATTCCTAGATTCCATGAGGTGTTTACTTAAAACTTTTTTGGGAATTGGTAATTTAATATGCAATTCTTGGGAAGATGAAGTCTGGAAGCTGTCATATGTGGATCTTATCAGATCTGGGTTGTGTAGAAGGAATTCTCTATATGTTGCTTGTGCCCCCTTACATATATTTGTACTGTTGAAGCATAATGCCATTTTGATAAATTATCTTCATTATCATCAAATATTCACTGTTGCCTTGTTTGATTTTTTTGGTTTTTTTTTTTTACATTTTGATGAAGTTTTGAGGCTTCCAGAAGACCAAGGGTGTTTCAGAACAGAGAATTTTAAGACCTAAATTGTTGTCTATTGGCATTGCTGAGGACTGTCTGGTTGAATCCTGAAGACTTTTAGCATCACAGGAATAATTCTTTAGGTTGTGAAAACGAAAAACAAAAAATATTTTTTTTTAACCAGTAATCTGAAATAATTTTTTTTATAATTGAAGTGTGAAAAATTTAATGGTTGTTCTGTATAATCCAACAAAACATTTAATGTTTGAAATTTTTTTTTTCTAAAAATTGCTTCTTACAAATGCGCCTAGAATGGTGGATGATTTTATTTTAATAAAAAACGTATTTGTCACCTGTACATATTACAGATGATGTACTTACTACAGATGCCCTGATGGTTGTTTTTACAGTCATATTTATTATATGGCCTTACACAAGACATGCTACATTATTTATAGAACAAAACTGTGGTGCTTTTCTGGCGTGTTAAATGTTGTTGCCAAATTAATAGTGCCCCCTCCTGCCCCCCCCATTTTGGTTTTATTTAAATCACGTTTTGAAAAACTAAAAAGGAAATGAGTTACTGGTTCAGTTCGGCAAGCAGTGTTGTGAAATCCTCAAGGGCAGTGAGGAAAATCAGAATAACTGAAAGTAAAAATCTGAGACAGGCCAAAAAAAAAAAAAATTGATTAAGCGAAGTCCCTTATCAAAGAAAGTACAGAACCAGGATTTTGTTCATGCACATTTTGTTCGAATTCACACAGTACCTCTTTTTATTTTCTGTAGGAAGTTTAATTTTCTACTGCTTTAGAGATGTTGGCAGATTTTCCTGGGTTTTTTTCATGTGAGGCTAACGCAGTGTTTTATAAGAAAGGCTAGAACACAATGAGAGCAAGAATAAGAGATTGGCGTGGTAATATATAATATGGGAAGAATTGTAGAGCGGAAATATCAGTGTGATGGCTTCAGGAAATTTAAATTGAGTAGAAGTGTGATCTGTGTGCCACTTCTTTCATTGGAATTCAAGACAGTTTGTGTGAGGTCTTTCTAATAATAGTTTCAATGAGTTCTTCCAGTTTTGAAAAGATGAAATAATTCAGAATTCATCATTTCAGTGAAAGAGTTCTTAAGATAGCTTTTGCACCATTTTTTTTTTCTTTCCTTTGCCACTCGTGACACCTCAGTAATGGTGAACTGCTTTGCTAGTGAGATGTCTGCCTTGCAGTTTTGTTTTTTTTTTTTTCATTGTTTCTTAAATATTCAGAGGTAATAGGTGCCTTGAGCCCTGAGCATTTTTAAAATGTTTTGTCATTTGTTTTAATTCTGCTTCAGAAAAAGGTTTTTTTTTTAAAGTATAATTTTACCTTTATTGCTGATGTTTTCCTGCTCAGAGTTCGTTCATCCTGAAAAAATAACCTGACCACGTGGACAGCATCAGATTTATTCTTTTAAATGATTTTGAGTTACATTAGACTTTTTTTTTAAAAGGTTTACATAACAAAAAAAGAGGCTCATGCTTCAGTATCACACCATTCCAGCGTTTGTCTCAAAATATACACAAGAGTCCATGTAATTCCATTTTGGTGGTTATTCCAAGATTTTTTTTTTTTAAAAAGCCTTTTCAAACATTCCAGATTTTATTGTTTGATGCAATGACTAAAACATTCCATTGATTTTCTAAGAAAATGAGAGTCATATGCAAAGTGAGCTTTTTCCCAGTTGTGTTTTTGTTGAGAGCCATAAATTATTTAAGTTAAAATTGTGCAGTGGTGGTTTTAAATGCATATATTATTGGGCCATTGAGCTGACTTCTTGGGATAGAAGGGGACCAGCTGTGGGTGTGGTTTCGTAAACCCAGCTGGAGCAAAATGTCCTGATACTTTTCTTTTGTAACAGGAGTTGTGAGGCAGGAAGTAGAAACCTTGACTGTAGAACATGAGCTTTTGTAGCACTGAAAGTGCCATAGCAAACGATATTAAGTCATTTAAGAGTACAGTATTCACATGCAGTGACCTTTTCATAATAAAAGTTCTTATTGTGGGACAAGGCACTGCATTAACAAAAATGGTGTTCACTACCCTTTGGTCAGAGAGTGTCAGTATTAGCATCAACATGAACTACCTTGTTTTGTTTTTGGTTTTTTGTTTTTTTTAATCTCTCCCTTAGTTGGTTTATGACAAAAACAGTATTCGTGACTGAGCAGCTGCGTGGTTCAGTATCACGTATTTTAGTATTTGAGAAAAGACCCTGGCTTCATTACCTTTGCTAAAGAGCATAATAAATTTGTGTAAGTTTACAGTAATTGATACCATTTTGTTTCTGTTGTTGCTCATGTTATGTTGGGAATGTGCTGAGTGTCAGGTGTTACTTCTTTTTTTTTTACATTTAAAATTCACACTGGTAGCATACTAGAACCAGTAAAGACCGAACCTGGGGAGATTATTAAAGGGGGGTGCTAATGTGTCCCACTAGTACGATTGGAAACATAAAAGTGGAGAAATATACTTGATTTAAAACCAAGCACCAAATCAGTCTACTATTTAATTATAATATCTTACACCAAGATAAAATGTTTAGAAGTAAAAATATTAAACTTAACGGGTTTTCAGCATGATGGCAGTCTTCCAGCTGGAAGAAGTTGTAATTTTGAAATTGTTAATGGACATGTTTGTTGGCAGGGCTTGTTCATTATTTATGCTTTATATTTGTTCATGTGGAGCATTATTGGTTTGAAATTGTCCGTGAAAATAATTGTCTTATTTTGGATTTGTTGAACATTTTAGTTTGGCAGCTTAGCAATGTTCATTGAGGTGGGATTTTTTTTTTTTGTCCTCCAGTTTGTTCATGGTATTGTTAAACTGAATACTTTACAGAGTCTGTCAATCAAGGAGGATAAATATATCCGGGTAATGACACTGTGAATGTCATTTGGAAACAGAAGCAGAAGGAGGAATGTATCCAACTTTTTAAGCTTGTTTCTTTTTTGCATGCTTTAGCTTCTTGGCAGTTCAGTTGATGGGTCTTGTTCATTACCGTAGCTCCATCAGTTATTTTGATAAGTATATCATAATAGTGTCATGTGATATTGCATCACCCCTTTCAGCCCTCAGAGCATTTATTTTCTGCAGAGGGAAGATGTAATTCATTGTGGCTTCACTTTGATGCCCAAAGATCAGTTTACTTGCTTCATTACATGGGGGGAAAAATACTGGGATCTTTGAAAAGTGGTTGCATGTACAGAGGTATGGGGTATACCTTTATGGACAGAAAATAAGATACAGTACTGGATAATATTATTTATTATCCATTACTGTATATAATAAATACTAAAAGATAGCATACAAGCTAAATTTTAACAAATTTATGAATAACATTAGAACAGGGCAAAACAGTTTGACCATTTTAAAAGATATAAAAAATGTATCTGTAACACGAGGTAAAAGTTGTAAGGGATTGAGCAAGAGGATAATGGCAGTAGATAGATATGAAGCAGTTTGGTTAGATGTGCAGTGACATCAGGACGGAAATCTAGAAAGACATCACAGTCAACTTTCCCCAAGGTAGAAAGTGTGTGATGGTGGAGTTAAAAGAAAAAAAAAAGTGGGAGGTCACTGCTGTTAAATTTCTGTGTTCACAGGATTTAATTACCCTTGGACTTCCAAAACCTGGTACACAGTGTGTGCGTGCCAGGATGTCTCACAATCCATATATTTTGGAAGCAAAATCAGTTGTATAGTAGTCAATAAATGAAATTATTGTTATACACATATTATTTTCATATTAAAGATGTAAACCAATCCATTTTTTGCATTCATTTCTGTTTTCCATTTGAGACTTCTTTTCCACAGTTTTGTTTAAAAAAAAAAAATGTAAGCATCCATCAGTTGGAGAAAGTGTGTGTGTGTGGCAAAGGCTGATAAGTACTTCTTGGGCTGTCTCATGCACCTTCATTTAGTTGGTTCTAGTGCTCTCTGACACTCAGCTTTCTCTCACTGCTTCTTTGGATCTTTTGATTATGTTGGGGTGGGGGGGAATGGGTGTGCTGCCCATTTCTAGAACCCCACCAGTGTACAGTATATGGTGTAAACATGTGTCTTTAAAACTATTTTTGAAAAAAAAAAAAAAGTATGAAAGACTGAGATATAATGTGTAAGAAATGTTTGCTCAGCAGGACAGAAATTGATATACAGCAGTTTAAAAAAAAAATCAAACCTGTATTAATGGGACTTGATTGATCTCAAGAGGTAACATCACTGCAGTCAGAACATTCCCTTATCTGCTCCATCGCCAGTTCCACAGCCAGTATGAAGTATGTGTGCTGATTGTTCCTGTCAGTGTTGATTGTGGGTTCGTTACTTCCAGCCACAGAAGGAGCTTATTCTTCTCCCACCCCATCCCCCCTCCCTTCATTCTGCAGATGTAGGGGTTATTCTTCCATTACAGTTTTTTATCTCCACAAAATTCCAGCCTGTATACCCTGAGTGGAGGTGTCTGTAGCCAGCCAGTTGGCCTACTCAATACCATAAACTCCTGCATGTCCAGGGCAGCAGATCCATGTGAAGTCTGAGAGTTCTCTAGTACACTGGCTCACTCCCTGCAAACCATGCTAATGGTACTACATAAAGTTTAAAGTTGGTGAAAAACATTTTTTAACAGAAAAAACATAAACAATATATACTCAAATACTGAACACAAATTTACTATTTACATCTTTATTTATTCAAAATCAGTGACTGAAAAAAAAAAAATATGCAGATTTGGCCCAGAGATAATGGAATGTTTTGAGCTGTACAGGAATATTAACTGGCATCAACAAGAGAATGCTGTGTTTAATCAATTTTTCACGTAAAAATAAAACAATAGTTTTATCTTTGAAAATGCGTCTTTTTGTTTATTTTGCACAACAGCAAGAAACTTTGGGGGGGCATCATGCTGCAGACTTGAGAGAAGCAATAATAAACAATGATGTGAAGCCATGACATCACTTTCATTATAGTTATGCTTCATTAGTACCTTTTTTTCCATCTTCCCATTCTCACAGGCTGCTTTCCTAAAAAATATACCAACCCATGAGAGTCTTATTTCTTTCATTTTCTCCAAATTGTTCAAGGGCTCTAGTTCTAATCTCTGCATGCATACATATCTACAAAACACAGACCATGAGCATCATTCATGAATTAGCTTTAGCTCTGCTTGAATATTGAAAAGTGTGGATAAATGTCTCAGCTGTAGCAAAACTACTAAAATATTTTAAACACTCATGGGATGTTTGATATTTGGTATGCTGAATTTTAAAGATGGCATCACAGCTGTACTGCTAAGGAGCTTGATGAAACTAAGATGGTACAGTGATCTAACCTGTACTCCCAACAGGGGAGCTTGTAATATGGAGCATACCACGGTATAGATGCTGGGGTGCATTGCTGATTATAAATGAGATAGCAGTAATTGCTCATTACTTATAAATGTGTTTATAAAATCAGCTTTTTCTTTTTTTGAAGCGGGAATTTTAGTAAGTGTGCCATTTTCTTCTGTCACACACACTAGGATTTATGAAAATGTGAATGACAAATTCTATTTCATACATGTGAAAATTAGAATAATTGTTGTATGTAACCATACAGACAGTCCCACTCCCAAGTTTAGTACCTGGGGTGCATGCTGTTAACCCACTCCCAAGTTTAGTACCTGGGGTGCATGCTGTTAACCCACTCCCAAGTTTAGTACCTGGGGTGCATGCTGTTAACCCACTCCCACTTCTAAATTCACAGCAATTGTAATTTTTTACGGACATATATGCACTGTAAAAGAAATATTTACAAATTATTTGGAAAGTTTATTTATGATGATTATGTTGATTATATTTTGGCAGAAATAATGAATCCTCACACCAGCTCTTCTGACAGAAATGAATGTCTGGAAGGCAAATTTTCAAATGAAAAGGAAAATGAAAAATGTTATGGCATGAAACTCATTCAGTGTAACTTTTAAGAAATATTGAAACACTATAAGTATCAATGCCAGCAGACACTTTTAATCATGTACAATGATTTTAAAAAAAAAAACGAACAATCCTGTTTTTAACAATACAAAGTACAAAACATGTGACATTTTTAAGGTACAAAATGGCCAGCAGAATATGAAATCTATGTGAGATAATAAAAAGAACTCATACCAAAAAAAAAAAAAAGAGAGAAAAACAACTGATGCACCACCATGAAAATACTTTTTTTTTCATTATGTGACTTCTTAATCTGGGGTCATACACAAATATGTCAGGCTGACTCCACTAATATATCCACTATATATAGGAAAAATTGGCGAACTACTTTGCGAGCCCTATGTGACGTCTAACGGCACGGGAAGGATATAAGATATAAGAAGATAAGACTCCACTATTTATGTCAAATTTTGCAAGAAATTCCTTTTTTTTTTTTTTGGATAGCTTGTACCTACCACCAAATTTTGCTGAATGTGCTGGTCACACAATATTCTCACTCATTCATGCCAGCATTAACAAAAATACCAAGCAATGTCAATGTCAAAAGTTCCTGAAGCTTTCTGCTACAAAATGCAAACCTCCAGTGCTCTCTGCATCTGGTGACCAAATTCTAATTTTCTCACTGGAAATTCTCTGTATATCTTTTCACTGATGATGTCATCATTTGTAAAATCTTTTCCTACATAAAACATCTTCCCTTAACAAATGCTATCTTTGCTGTCACAGTTATTTCATCTTAACCACTTTAGGTTTATAATTATCGCAGGGACTTTTATACCAGTGGTTTCCAACCTGTGATCTATAGACCACAAAGGGTCTGCAGCACACAATCAATCTGGCATTAAGTGACATTTACTGAATGAAAATAATGAAATGTTTACAAGACTGAGATATTATATATAAATTGGTGGTCTGCAGCTTTATATATGGCTGGAAAGTTCAGAACCACTGTTCCAGTACAGTTCTGTTATTGTTCATATCTCTAGTTGAAGATATTTTGGTTGGTGCACAGCCTGCCAAAGTTTCCATTTTCAAAAGTCTCTGAGTTCATAAGGAATACCTTGCTAACATCTTCAATGTGATCATGTCATAATCTACTCTGTAGGAAGGATGACTCTCGATATGGAAAACCATATTTATATTTCTTAAATATGGATCTAACAATAACTGAAATCTTTTCTTGCAGGCCATTTATCTGTGATAGTTTATTCCCTTTCAAAATGCTCCTCTTTGCGTTGGCAAGTTTCTGCTTTATCTTAAACTCTTAGACTAATAATAAAATGTCACAAATTTCATCAACATTCTGGAATATCATCTATTACCATTTTTAGTTCTGGAATACATTCAAACATAATCACAACAGACTGTACAACTGTGCTTTTAGTACGAGTGTCCTCCACGCAACTCTGGTCCAGAGACAGCAAAAGCTATAGCAATATACATCACACAAGAGGCCACAATGACAATCATTCCTGTAAGGAAGGCATAGTTGCTCCACTTCACAGCATAGTTAATGTCTCCATCATGGAATGCTCTGGAAGACATGACTGCAGAAAAAAAAAAGCTCTATTGAGTTTTATTGCACAAAATCTCCATTCATGTACTGTACTGAGTTCTTAGTCATTCACATAAATTAAAATCATAACCAACACTGTGGTATCGGTATGCAGCTCCGACTTCTCTATTTTTATGCTGTCCAACTTAAGACTATAGTGAACATTAGATTTCCAATGACTCAGATTCCATCCAAAACCATGCTGATGACTTCACAGCCCAATATACAAAACATGGTTATGTTCTGTATGCTATAAAAAAAATATTAGCTCACTAGCTCACAAGAAATTTTAAGACAAAAAAAAAAAACCAGTGTAAACCTAACCATCCTATTGTTATCACAACTGCACACTTATAGGTTACCATGCCAAATAAAAAATGTCATGAGCAAATCTATGGGAGAATATGAATCCAGCTTCCAAAGAATACTCAGCCCATGCAGACCTATTTCATCAAAACTGGCTTGCCAGAAAATGGATCTAAGGCAGAATGTGTAAAACTGCATGGAAAATATCAACAGTGCTGTTACCTTCACAGAGCTTTAGGTTTGGCTTGACTTATAATTTGACTGCTAATGAAGAAACATAAGTGGCAGCTTGAGTGTTATCTTAATGCTGGAAAAATAACTATTTTTTTAAAATGTTACCAAGTCAGTTTCTGTATTTGAACTAAAAGACAATTGGAGCATTACAAATGGTATTTCCTGGCTCACAGACAACTGGGACTGAGGATCATGGTAAACTCCTTCGCTCTAAAACAACACTGACAGCATTAGTAGATCTTGCACACTTGAAAAGAATCAATGCCCAGAGCAATATGTAAGCAAAATCTAAATAAAATGAAAAGGTAAAAGGTATGAGTTGTGAACCATAAGTTCAAGCCATAAGTGTTTTGCTGAGGCAGTCAGCAGTTGACCAGAAACTGCCATCAGCACGAACTTCGCAGCTAGCGGTGTCATTCCTCTTCCTTCCCAGAGTGTTAGCCCTGGTCCCCATTTTTTCTTGAGGCTGTGTGAACCCTGGGAGTTTTTTTTTTGCAAGCCAAGATCTGACCCTCACCATGGTGAGTGGAAATTGAAACCGGGTCGCCGGGTTGGTAAGCCAGTGTCTATCTAATCCTATATGCTAACGCAGCTCCCCAAAATTAAAAGCAGAGCATTTCTAACCAAACCTATATTTTTAAATTATACAGTAACTTCCTTTCCATTTCCTCCTACAAATATTTTTCATCAAAATGTATTCTGGCATAGCACGGACATTAATTCTGGAGAGAAAAAGTACATACACACAAAAACTACAAATACCACACCGCATCAAAACAAGACAAGCCAGGATATTAACAATCAAAATAAGAAGGGTTAGAATATTAAACAATCAAAACACGAGCCAGTATGCAGAAAACTTTCTACTGGAGAGAGCGGAACAACAACACAACTTCAGATCATCAGAGGAAGCACCCGCCCTCCTCAAACAAGTGTTTCAGCCCTATTAAACTCCTGACACTTGGGGGGTGTGTGTGTGGTAGGCTATGGGTCATGACCCCCAGAGGTCTTGTGAGTTGTTGCTTTTTTTTTCCTGTCCCAGGATTGAACCCATGATCTTCCAGTTGGCTTGCACTTTGAACTACATCTTTAACGATTTGGCTACGGAGGACTGGTATTGGTTGTGACAAGCAAAATTATTTAAGTTACTAATGCTTGTTTCGGTTACTCCACAGCCAGTATAAGGCCTTTTCTGCTGTTTCTGAAAGGCTTTTCAACGCCCTTGCTTGTCCCTTTATGCCCAGTTGCTTACACAGGTCGTATGCTGATGTTGCTATGAATCCTCTCGCTCCCACTTCTACAGCTATCACTTTTGCCCTGATTCCTGCCCCCTGCCTCAGTTGCTTGACCAGATCAATGTACTTCTCACATTTGAATAAATGCTGCTCCTCTATTATTGTTTTGTATGGAACCATAAGCTGAATCATTATTAGTTCCTGTTTCTCTACGGAGTACACTACAATGTCTGGTCACATTCCTATGTTCTTGTTGGCAGTTTGATATTCTCTTCTTCCTGGTAGGTCTGCTATTACATCCCAGTCACTTTCATCATCTAGCAGTGATGGTAAGGGAATGTTCCTGATTTCAATATCCAATGTCGTACCAGTGCCTATGAAGTATTTAGGTGGGACCTCAACTCTTTTGCTGTTATTTGCCTTATCTTTTGCCCTGTCTACAATAGCTACTAGTTCCTGCAATACTCTGTTGTGCTGTTAGGTGTAGGGTCCTTGACCTAATGATACTCTACATGCTGACAGCACATGTTCTAATGTTTGCCTTTCATTGCAGAGGGCACTTTGTGTCCTCTGACACACCCCATTTGTATAGGTTGGAGTCTGCAGGCAGAAGGTCATAAGTAGCTATGATGATGAAGCTGAGTCTCAAGAGTATGTTAGAACAACCTGAGCCAGGATATTAGAACAACCTGAGCCAGGATATTAACAATCAAAACAACAAGAGCTCATTCATTCATTTGCATGTCCCATGTGGAACTTTGCCTCCCAAACAGCACTCCTGTAAGCCTCTCGGTTGTGAGCAAGATGGCCTGCCGCTGACAACAAGAGCTAAGATATTAAAACAACTTGAGCCAGGATATTAAACAACAAGAGCTAGGATATTAAAACAACTTGAGCCAGGATATTAAACAACAATCAAAACAACATAAGGCAGGATATTAAAAACCAAAACAACATGAGCCAGGATATCAAAATAACTTGAGCAACAATCAAAACAAGATGAACCAAGATATTACACAACAATCAAAAAAACATGAGACAAGACATCAAAACAACTTGACTCAGGATATTAAACAACAATCACAACAAGATGGGTCAGGATATTAAACAACAACCAAAACAACATGACACAGGCTATCAAAATATATTAAACAACAATCAAAACAAGATGAGTCATGATATTAAACAATCAAAACAACATAAGATGGGATACTAACAATCAAAACAAGATGAACCAGGATATTAAACAGTGTATAAAGTCAGCTCTGTTTATGAATCAGAAACATGGAAAACAAAAAAAAAGACCTGATAACGGCATATCTGTATCTCTGAAAGTGAATCTGCTATATTCTTAAAATTACTGCCATAATGCAGAATGAGAGTAGTCTTCCTTTCCTTCGAAAGAAAGAATGCAAAAGCACAGTTTATCATGTCATTAATGCACATAAGAGATACGGAGGAGTTAGTGCCCACATCTGACCTACTGGCACACTAGTGAGCACAGTGATCAGCATCATGCATGGCTGCATCTCCTTTTTCAGCTACAAAAGAAGCTACGTACCCATTTTTACTGCTGGATGACCAGGATGCCTTCCACTAAATTCAAACCACCAGCCATCTCCATTAGAGATGAGTGCATGAACTACATAGCTAATCAGGCATCCTTTTGCCAGAAAGAATCTTATTTGTACTTGGAAAAAAAAAATTCTAACAAATTTTACTAGAAACTCTTGCAAAATAAATGTTTAACCCTTTCTAACTCATTTTTTACAAAGTGAAGCTCAATTGTGGGTTCCAGTTTACATACACAGCATTTGTCTGTTTTGATTTATTTACACATTTTTTTTCACCTTTCATGTGTTTTAATTACTAAGTGAAATTCTTATAAGATTTTTACTTGAACTGATAACTATAATCATCTAGAATAATTTTTTTTACCCAATAATTATCCAAAGCAAATTCTTTTTTATTACATATAATAATAAAATTTGTTTTTTTTAAATTTAAGCTTTTGTGTAAAAACAAAAACAAAAAAAATAGAACTCAACAGTTACAGATATGGTTACACTTCAAAGTAAGCAATGTGACCTTATAAACTTTATGCTACAGATGCAACAATGCTACTAATTTTTTTTTTTTTTGTCACTCACTAGTTTTGGATTTTGATAAAGTTCCTTATTTGTGGGATTCACTTCATATTCCAAAAAAACAACAAAAAAAAAAAGGTAAAATTCCTGTTTCCATACCATTAAAGCCATATTGAGGGCACAGAGACTATTTCCAAGACCTTCAGCACATGAAAGTCTGATGTGGTCAGTATCATGCCTGGTCACATTCGCCTTCCCAGGTTTCTCTGGTACTCATTTTTTAGAGGCTGGGTGGACCTTTGGGCCTTGTTTGTGTGTACCAGAATAAATCCCACTGCTCGGAACTGAACCCAGTACCACCGGATAAGTAAACTGAGCGTCTAACCTCTCAGCCAACCAGGCTGTCATCCATTTCATATGAGTTCCTTTTTCTCCCTTCGTTATCTGACAGACCTATGAGCAGTGCACTTTGACATGCCTCTCACTCCAATGAATGATCTTCTACAGGTCTGGAGACTGTTTTCCCTAACTTCTGACATCAGGTCCTATTTCTACAGCTTGGTTTATTAAAGGGAAGTGGGCACCCTTGAACCTACAATCATCTGGATGAGATGAAAGGTCACTGCTGACTAGCCTACTCCTGTCCCAAACACAATATGTCCTTCTGTTACTGTGTGTTATCAGTTGTTTTTTTTTTTCCCTTTAATACGCTGAAGTTTACAGCTTGAAATTTTTCCTGGGGCAAATTAACACGTCTGCTGTTTAAACAATGGCTGCTAGGTGTTTGTTTTTTAAAGCTAAGACGCCCTACAAGGAATTTACAGCACTCCTTAACCAAATTAGTTAACCAAGACACAAAAATTTCTCTCGTCCAGGTAAGAATCTTCTCAACTATGACAAAAATTCATTTGATGAAACACTGCTCAGTAAAATAAAGTATCATCTTATCTGTGATATTACTGTATCATCTTAACTGTTTTTAAGTCCAAAGTTTTAAGTTATACTAAATCTATAGTTTTGTTACCACTGTAAAAACTTCAGTTTTCTCCAGGTTTATGCAGCAGCCATGTGGTTTCAGGTTCGTGAAACTAATGGAACTCCACCGTGTTATTACTAGAATGAAATGCCTTTAGTAAATGAAACTTAACTGCAAAAGTTCAGTTGTGTTATCAATGCGAAATTTGAATTTGTAAATATCAGATGTATGACATTTGTTACAACAAATGTTTAGTAACAGAGCAACTGTATATCTGGAAAATTCCTTCTCCTTGATATCACACCCAGTAGCAGTTTACTGTGACCAATAACAAATCATGGCATTAAATTCCTGTCCCATTTTTTTTTCTACTTTTCTAGTTTGTTTTCTACAAGGTTGGTGTCAATTTGAGATAAATATAATATCTGTTGATTTCTAAGGAGTTCTAATATCATCATACAGTCTTTTTTTTTTTTTTAACTGGACTTGCTGATAACAAGAAACATCTTAAGAGTGTGATGTATAGTTTTTTGGAGGGTCCTTTTTTTTTGCATTCTTGTAATGTACAATTCATTGTAATTTATGTTCATCTGTGCTAATTTTGGATACGATGCGTCTCCTTTCAGTCTGTATTTTTCTTTCTCCTTCTTTTTTGTCCTAGTAAAGGTAGACACAAGTACAGGATTCAGTTTTACAAAATGACAGAAAGAAAAAGAAAAGGGCGCAGAAATGGCAGCAGTCAACAAAAAGGTGAGCATGTGGAAATGAAAAACAAATGGCAACAATCCAATATTACAAAATGCCTTTGTAAAGGACAACAAAAGTGATAAAAAACATAAACAGACAAACAGACGCAGAAAAAGAAAAAAGGGAGAACTTTGCTTACACAGACCCTCCAGGTAGAAAGGTCAGGCACAAAATGACCTGTATGTCTTTTTGTACTGTCCTGTATGTTTCAAATATCATGGACACAAAAAAGAACAATATATCCATACTACTGTAACTTAATATTGAAGAAGGTTGGCTAGTACAGAGGATTAAAGAGAGAAAACTTAAATATTTTGGACACATTAAATGTTATGAGAATTTAGAGAAGACCATCTTGGAAGGGTTCATAACAGGAAAAAGAAAGAGAAGAAGACCAAGAAGAAGGTGGTTGCAAGACATCATTGATAATCTGCAAATGGATGCATCAGCAGCAGGGCATCTTGCTTACAACCGAGAGGCCTACGAGAAAGCTGTTAGGGAGGCAAAGTTCCGCACGGGGCATGCAAATGACAAATGTATGTTTCTGCACGAATAAGAAAAAAGTGGAAATATCATAATCATATGTTCTGCTTTTAAATAAAGCCAATTTTACTCTTTAAAATTCCAACTGCACATTTTTTAATCACTCACCTGCAAATAAAATTGCAATTGGTCCAAGCAGTGGATTAATGACCGTGACAAATATCGCTAATGGAAGATAATCATGTGGCTGTCTTCCAATATAATTACCATGTTTGCTTATAGCAGGGTGGACATAAACTGGGTCACGAGTGACCAGTATTTGTTTGGAACCAGTATTGTAGACATCGCCTTCAGCTGGAGTAGTCATGCTGACAGAGTGATCTAAAGAAAATAAGCAGCAGGAATATAACAAGAGCTGATCACTGTGAAGCATTAACTTGTCTAACAACTAAACTTACCATCATTACTATTATTAAAACAGTAAAATCCCCATTTCCATGCCATTAAGGCATATTGAGGACATGGGGTTAGGCCTGCATTTCCAGACCTCCAGCACATGAAAGTGTGATGTGGTCAGTATCACACCCGGCCACATTTATCTTCCCATATAATGGGAAAAAAAAGATGGGACATTGTTAAGAGAAGCCAAATTAACAGGCATACAATCCTTTGATGAGGTTGAAAGACTCGCCGAAGACAGGAAAAAGTGGCCAACTACTTTGCGAGCCCTATGTGACGCTTAACGGCACGGGAAGGATATACGATATAAGATAAGACATCAGCAGTCATTGTTGTTCCATGGTAAATTAATTTATTTACTTGCATCAGTGTCTTCCCATGTGAAAGAATGTTGCTCTTTGGTATGTTTATTCTTTTTTTATATTACCACTGTTTCTGTCTTGTTGCTGTTTAGCTACAGGTCTCTTTTATTGCTCTCTTCAATAATCTCCTTCACAGGTTTCTGCAAACTGCTTTCACTTTCTGCTATTATAAGAATGTCACCTGCAAATCTCAGGTTATTGATATTATGGTTTCCTAAAACAGAATGTTAGATCATAATTTTATTTCATCTGTTCTGTTCCTTGCTTTCTATATGTAAAATAAAACCAAGCTGCTGACATACTGGTACCTAATAGGACTGGTGATGATGAATATTTCTAGAGTTTACCAAAGGGGGTAAGGTAATAATACATGCTGGACATTCCATTGAATATCTGTAATCGGTAAAAAGTGATTAAGAACCCCTAGCTTACACAAAAATTGAAATTTGCTTTAGAAAAAAAAAGTTTATATTTTATTATGATCAAACTGTTTGCTGTTTTCTTTTGCCAGTTTCTGTTAAAAATTGATTCTCTGAAATTTGAAGATTTCGATATGTGCGGTATTTTCACTCTAATTCTGTACTTCCACATTTATCCACAACTCTTGCTTCAAACCCTAAAAAGAACCATCGAGATTTAATGTAGTGGTATGTGCTGTTTATCAGAAGTAACTAAACATAAGCGATTGCAAATGAAACTATATTATTGACAACGAATGCGGAAGTCGACAATCAAACTTCGCAAGTTTTCCTCTTGCTTTTTTGTACTATTGAATTCAGTCTCATTGAACTGTGAATTCTGAACGATTTAGATGAAACTACATAAAACCTGATGCTGCAAAATCTGTATGTAGTAAAATATTTACCTGTTTAACAGTTTCTTATCCTTTTCATGGACAAGGCTTTCGTCCTTTCAATCACCACTTCCGGAAGCTTCACCTGTAAATAAAATGATTGGAATGCGCATGCGTCAGGTGGAAACGAGGTATGCACGGTCGCCTCCGTCCTGGGCATCATCTTGTGCTGTACCTTCAGAGAAATGAGGCAACAAGTGATCTCCACATTGCTTTGTGCCTTACTCTCATCGACTCTCCCTGCCAAGCTGTTTGCTATCTATCTCTTGATGATGTCTGTATTCTGAAGTACATATTTACAAGAATGAGAAGCCTTGGAACTTCTAGGCTCATGTACTGAATCGTAGGTCCTCATCATGAAAGGTGTAGTTTTCACCTGTTTCTGGTAGTAGCACTGCATTGTACATAAACATTTGTGAAATAGGGTTCACTGATTTGTGTTAAAATCTCCAGACATAAGCTTACAGTGTAGGTATCGTATTTTTTAACGATGGTTTCCGTGTTATCCGCTCAAGCATAAAACAATGTTTAAATGTTTAATAGTAATTTCAGATCATAGCAAAAGCTGATATCGTTGATAACCTGCAGATGGATGCATCATCAGCAAGGCATCCTGCTTACAACCGAGAGGCCACAGGCAAAGTTCCGCAAGGGACTTGCAAATGATTGAGTGAGCAAAGGTTTAGTAGAGCTGAACATTTAAAAGTTAAACTTTGTTTACTGACTCACTTTTGGTCCCATAAATCAGTTTAGCAGAAAATAAGCATGTTTTTGGAAAACAAAAAATATCATGCTGAGTCGATTCCTTATCGAAGTTGATCTTATGCTAGCCAACGCAGAATGAAAACCATATGTTCAGATCTGAATGGTGCACAGATTTTACTATTTGTGTTGAATGTGCATAATATGATTAATATCTGTTTTACTATTGTATTTTAATATTGTATTAATAATGGGGGATTTTAATGCAAAAAATCGTAAATAAAGAGTAGAAGACGAAGGATATGTTGTGGGGGAAATTTAGTATATGACATAGAAATGAGGCAGGTGACAATCTAATGGCGTTTTGCATGGAAAATGAGCTAATGATTGCTAACACACTTTTTAAACAACACCCAAGAAGACTTTACACATGGACATCACCTGATGGAAAACCAGGAATCAAATAGATTACATTTTAGTGCAAAGATGGTGGAGATCAAGTATAACGTTAGCAAAAACTTTACCAGGTGCTGATTGTGACACGGACCATGAGTTATTAATAGCAGACATGAAGATAAAGATAAAAAAGACAGTTACGGGATCAAGACCATTCCGCTTTGATCTTACAAAAATACCAGAACAATATGGCATAGAAGTGAAGAATCGTTTCGAAATCCTGATGGCTGTACAGGAGGAGATGACACCAGATGAATTGGCTACGCAGGCCAGAGATATCTTAATAACAACAACTAAAGACGTGGTATTAGTTAAAAAAAAAAGAATGGATGGATGGATTACAGCAGGCACACTAGAACTGATAAAACAATGTAGATAAATGAAGACGCAGTGGAAAATGGCAAACAACAACAAAGAGGAATATAAATCTTTAACAAAAGAAGTGATAAGAAACGACAAAAAAAAACAATACATACAAGATTGTTGTGAAAGAATAGAATGACTTCAGAAATGTGGAAGAGATAGTGAAATGCTTAAAGAAATGAAGACATTGACAAGAAATGTCACACTAAGATAATTGTAATTTGTGACGAAATGAGAAATACCTTGACAGAGATAGAGGAAATTCTAGAAAGATGGAAGGAATATTGCAGTGGAATATATGAAATAGCCGACTGTGAAAGCAGAAATCAACAGTATGAGTTATTATTGGAGGAAAAAGAACCCGAACCGACAATAAAAGCTTTATATCCAATAAAGAATCTGAAAAATGGTAAATCATCAGGATGTGATGAGATAAAAGCTGAACTTATTAAAGCAGGAGGAAAGGAATGTGCAGCAATCTATCATGCACTATGTAAAAAGATATGGCATTCAGGTATTGGCCAAAAGAATGGAAAAGAACTGTATTCATTCCACTGCCAAAAGGGGTAACCTGAAATTATGCATAAACTACAGAACTGTTGCCCTGATTAGTCAAGCCAGTAAAATTCTGTTAAAAATCATAATGTGTAGACTTCGTAAGAAAATAGAAGAAGTCAATAAGGTCCAAGCTGGTTTTAGGCAAGAAAGAGGATCGAGAGATCATATATTAAATATAAGATTAATAATAGAGAAATGCAGAGAGTTTAATGTGAATCTATATTTGTCTTGTATAGACTATTCAAAGGCATTTGACTGTGTACAACACCAGAAACTTTGGGAAATAATAGAAAAAAATGGGATTTCAAACACATTTGGTACAATTAACATCACTGCCGTATCTAGACCAATAGGCAACAGTAAGAATAAATGGTGAAACAACAACTTGGTTTGACATAAAACAAGGGGTCTGTCAGTGGTACATATTGTCGCCTTACTTATTTAACTTGTATACTGAAAATTAATTAGGAATGTTAGAGAAGATGTAGACAAAGAATATTACGATGCCATAACAATTGGAGGTTATGAAATACCAGAGATTAGATATGCTTATGACACAGTATTACTGCCCACAACACAAAAAGGAATGGGAAAAACTAATTATGTCAATCCGTAAAAATAGCGAAGAGAAAAACCTTTATCTTAATGCGAAGAAAACTAAATTGATGACAACTGACAAAACAAATAAGGCAGCTGAAATATGTATCAATGAGGAAAAACTGGAAGAAGTGGAGAGTTTTGAATATATTGGATCACTACTAACTAATAATGAAGACACGATGCGGGAAATTAAAAGGAGGACATCTATCGCTCTTCAGAAAGTAAAACAACTAAAGAATCTGTGGAGAGGAACAGACAGAACTACAAAAATAAGATTTTTAATTGCATGCATTTTTCCCATCGCAACATATGCCTGTGAGACCTGGACACTTAACAAAACAGCTGAGAAACACATAAATGCCTTTGAATGTAAATGCTACAGAAGAGTTCTTCAATACCATGGACACAAAAAAAGAACAAACATACCCTTACTACAAGAACTTAATACTGAAGAAGGCTGGCTAGTAAAGAGGATTAAACAGAGAAAACTTAAATATTTTGGACACATTAAACGTCATGATAATCTAGAGAAGACCGTCTTGGAAAGGTGCATAATGGGAAAAGGAAAGAGAGGAAGACTAAGAAAAAGGTGGTTGCAAGACATCGTTGACGATCTGCAAATGGATGCAACAGCGGCAGGCCATCTTGCTCACAACCGAGAGGCCTACAGGAGGGAGGAAAGTTCCGCAAGGGACATGCAAATGAGTGAATGAATGAATGAATGAATGAGTGATCAGAGACAGATTAACAGCCATCCAAACCCCCACACTAATCTTAGTAGGGAAGTCAGACTCCCCCAGCCCCCACCACAGCCTATACTAAATGCATAAACTAAGAAAAAAGTAGAAACAGCTTTAACGAGCACACAATTATGACGTTTCGGTGTGAACCTTAATAATACAAAAACATACAGGACGAATAAATAGCGAGAAAAGATAAAATATAAATGCACATGAGTGATATATAAAAAAAACTGGAAAACAATTAGAATAAAATAAAATGAATGGAGCAATTAGTTGTTACTTGTAAGAAGATGTAGCTTGTAAGAGGCTGTGTTCAGAGTTTGCGCATGAAGAAGTGTAGAGAATGTTTAAATGGAGATTTGTGATGTGTGGGTCGTAAATAAGGAGGGGGTGGGGAATGAACCATGGAGAAGGGAGAGAGTGATACAATAGTGATCTACCTGGGAGAGGATGGAATAGTTGGGGTAGTAGGGTTGTAATCTGGTGCTGTGAAGAGGTTCTGAACTATGTGTTACAAGTGAGATTAGAGTGGAATTTAGTGCAGAGGGCTTATGATTGTGGAAGAGGGGAATGTTAGGTATAGTTGAATAGTGAGTTCAAACCACGTGGCTCCAGCGTCCCATTTTCCTGAATGTAGCGGTTCTCAAGCGCTAGGCGGCTTCTGTCATCAGCATTACGTTGTTTGATGGCTGTTATTAGGAAATCAGATTTGCCTATGTGTTTGGGACCATTGAAATGATTAGGGTTTGATTTCGAAGCAGGATAGGTGATATCGTACAGATGTTTCTGCATGCGGTCACCTAATCTGAGACAAGTTTCACCAATATAAGTTATCCTACATCTTTTGCATACAGTGGCGTATATTGCATTACAGGATTGGCATGTGAATCCCTCATAGAGAGTGAGGATAGTTTTGGAAAGGTGATCGTTTTCGTTTCCCAGACTATAGGGCAGGTAACTCAGTGAGAGCGGTTACGTTTTCTAGTGCCAACATATGCAAGGTTCCGATTCAGGTGATTATGGACGAGGATGTCCTTAAGATTTGGTTCCAGTTTATATGCTAATAGGGGTAGATCAGAGAAGATGTGGCGAGTATCGGAGTCGAGTTGGATTAGTGGCAGATGGCGATAAAAGAATTTTCTTAACCATCTGTCCATGTGGGTGAAAAGGAAGCACTAATTTAACTCTTTCAGATGGGGTAATAGGTTTTTTTTTTCTGAATGCCTATACTGTCCATCTCTTGATTTATGTCCCAGTTCTCCTCCAGTTTTGATCTTTGTCTTTACTATATAGCTTTCTGTTATAGCTATCGAGTATAACTGATACGTCACTGTGAACCTTTTCGGTAAATTAGTTAATTCATTTTTTTAAAATCAGTTCTGTGTAAACAAAATTAACCTGTTTTGTATAGGTTTTATATAACATGACACAAAGCCCCCTGCCCTCAGGGTCCCTAGGCTTAAGCCTGCTCAGTGTAACAGATAATGTGCAACTGTTCATGCTATGTCCAGTGACATCACCTCACAATGGTCAGCAGTGATATATTGAACAATCATAATTGCAGAACATCGAAAACTAATGAAAACAGTAAGAGCAATACAACGAATGACATGAATTTTTTTTTTTTTTCATGAAATCTCTCTTGGCAAAGTCTTGGTACCCAGCTTTTCGCCTTTCGCCAAGATACGAATCAGCCTCTTTCGATCTACATACTGAAGCTGAAAGGGTCTTCAGAATGACAATACAACACCTATGGGTCCTTTCTGAATTTCTGAACGGCAATTTTTGAGCCAACGCATTGCCTTTTTTTTTTACCTGTATACACGTGATTAATGGACTAAAGCGACTAAATGTAACTACAATATATACATTTGTTCCATCCTGTCTCCAAAAATAACTATGAAAAATTGTCGTTAGTGTAATAGAAACCTGATAACCATGACATTTATATGCAATAGTCAGTTTTTTGTTTGTTTTTTGACACATCAAACGTCATGATAATCTAGAGAAGACCGTCTTGGAAGGGTACATAATGGGGAAAAGAAAGAGAGGAAGACCAAGGCGAAGATGACTGTAAGACATCGTTGATAATCTGCAAATGGATGCACCAGCATTAGGGCATCTTGCTTACAACCGAGAGGCCTACAGGAGAGATGTTTGGGGGCAAATTTCCGCAAGGACATGCAAATGAATGACTGACTGAGCCAGTTGTAAACACTAGTCAACTGCAAATAGTTCTTGTAGACGGAGGCGGAGAGAAGAAACAGAATAAAAAGTATTCTTCTATTATTGACCCATCTACACACTGTCGTCTGATCTTTGCCACTGGCGGGGGCAAGAACTAAATTGTAACCATTTTTCATTAATAAAATCACCTAGTACTAAAGTTTTGAACTTCAGTGGCCTCAAGAACCACAGCTGTATGCAGAAATCGAGTGGCAGGCCGCATCTACATCGAATAGTTTTTGTCAAGCTACATAAAAATGAGAAAAGGTGACAGGAATAAAGTAAAGTAACAGAACATAGTGTTGTATGATTAGACCTCGAAAAAATCATAGGCAAAGCACTTAGAATTACGTGGGGCTTGAACCACGGACTCCAGTAAGACGAGCAGTCGTCTAGCCTGTTAACGACCTTCGCTATTCAGTACTCCCTAAGTCTATACAACAGTGTGTTCCGCTGCTTTACTGTGCGAAAGCTTCGTTGTTTCCTCATTCATTCATTTGCATGTCCCTTGCGGAACTTTGCCTCCCAAACAGCACTCCTGTAGGCCTCTCGGTTGTGAGCAAGGTGGCCTGCTGATGTTGCATCCATTTCCAGATCGTCAACGACGTCTTGCAGCCATCTTCGTTTTGGTCTTCCTCTTTTTCTTTTTCCCATTATGTATCCTTCCAATACGGTCTTCTCTAAATTATCATGACGTTTAATGTGTCCAAAATATTTCAGTTTTCTCTCTTTAATCCTCTTTACTAGCCAGCCTTCTTCAATATTAAGCTCTTGTAGTATACATATATTTGTTCTTTTTTGTGTCCACGATATTTGGAGAACTCTTCTGTAGCATTTACATTCAAAGGCATTTATGTGTTTCTCAGCTGTTTTGTTAAATGTCCAGGTCTCACAGGCATATGTTGCTATGGGAAAGATGCATGCCCTTAAAAATCTTATTTTTGTGGTTCTGTCTGTTCCTCTCCACAGATTCTTTATTTGTTTTACTTTCTGAAGAGCGATAGATGTCCTCATTTTCTCTCATTGTATCTCCATTATTAGTTAGTAGTGATCCAATATATTCAAAACTCTCCACTTCTTCCAGTTTTTCCTCATTGATACATATTTCAGTTGCCTTGTTTGTTTTGTCAGTTGTCATCAATTTAGTTTTCTTTGCATTAAGATATAGGTTCTGCTCTTCGCTGATCTTACGGACTGACATAATTAGTTTTTTCCATTCCTTTTTGTGTTGTGGACAGCAATACTGTGTCATCAGCATATCTAATCTCCGGTATTTCATAACCTCCAACTGTTATGGCATCGTAATATTCTTTGTCTACATCTTCTCTAACATTCCTCATTATATTTTCAGTATACAAGTTAAATAAGTAGGGTGACAATATGCACCCCTGACGGACCCATTGTTTTATGTCAAACCAAGTTGTTTCCTATTTGTAAAAAAAAAAAAATTGTATCTACAGCAATAAATTAAAGGTGTCTTTCAAGGTCTTTTTAAAATGTCATTTTTAACATGCTTTTGTTAATTTTAATCAAATTAAAAAAATTTTTTATACAACTTAGCAGGCCCTCAGTTGGACACCCCTGGCCTGCTATTAAATTACTATAGAATTTATGCGAAATTTTGATACCTGGGCATAATCGCGAAGATGAGAAAAGCGAGGTGTATTTTTCGCATAATTTTGGAGTTGATTCCCTTCAACCGCTTTTAAGTTTATTTGTTTCCGCATTGAACTTTAATAGAACACATATTGTATGGTCAGATCTCGAAAAAAAAATCATAGGCAAAGCACTTTTAGACATGAGAGGGGTAAAAAAAATTACAAGAAATTTACCTGGGACTTGAATCATAGACTTCGGTTGGGAAAGCAGCCGTCTAGCCGCGAGAAGACAGAGCATAAAGGGGGGGGGGGGGTGTGACAGCTAAGTTGATTAAAAGTGCTTTGTCTATGATTTTATGATTTTTTTTTTCGATGTCTAATCATACACCACCGTGTTCTGTCATTCCTTGAAAGCCTCGTTGTTTTATATCTGTCAAAATTTGGATCTGAAATCACACTGAACTTGACAAATGTGTACTTTTTTCCATTCCTATTTTACCGTCTGAACGCAAGGGCCCCAATGGGCCCACCTGGACACTGCCCAAACAGCCCATGAAAATCTATGAATTCCTAACATTGCTTGCATAGGTTAGGGAGGAGTGGTGTGGGTCCAGTGCATTACTTTGGCCAGGGCTCCCGATGCTGCTAAGATGGCCCTGCTTTATAACCCATAGTAGCGTTAAGACTCACGTTGAGTTAAGGTCTTCGTAGAGTCAGCTTGAGCTTGGTTGAATTGGAAAGCTTAGGGTCGCACGAGGTTCCTCCCATAAATAGCACACAGCTGTCAGGGATTATGATACTGTGGTGGTAAAGTAGATGATGGCGGATCACTGCATGCACAACAAAACATCACAGTGTGACTGGGGTGGCTTCTAGTGTCTAGGCATTAGCTGTTGCTTCATGATTCCTGGTAATTGTCACAGCATTCAAAGTTGGAGGGGATGATTTCGCAAAATAAGTTGTAAATACTCATTAAAAAAAAATCTGCAATTACGGATATTCCCGGACAGCAAAAATAACTACTGGAGGCTGTCTGAGAAGAGCTGAAGATAAAAAAATCTTGTAAAAAAATTATATATATATATATATATATATATATATATATAGTGTACTTTCATAGGTCATACCGTGAGAAGAGGGGGCATTGAAAATAGTATAGCAAAAGGAAAAATAAAGGAAAGAAGAGCCAGGGGAAGATCCAGAGAAAATGGTACTGGACAGTCTGACGAGATGGTGTGAGAGATCATCAAATGAGGTAATGGCCTGCATGAAGGATCGGGTACTCTGGAAAAGCATATAGCCAAAGCCAGTCGGCACGGCACCTGATAATATGATGATGATGATGACGACGACGATGATGATGATGATAACATGAGTAAGTGCTGCCATCGTGCGTTACCTAAAATTAGCAAAATATTACTGTAAAAAAGCTGCACAAAACATTATCCTGTGTAAAAAAAAATAATTTGTTGATTCAGCCCACTTACAAAAGAAGTACTTTAGAAAATGGCCCAAACAGCACTAATTGTGGATGGATAGTTCGAGATAAAATAATTTTATTAGAATAGTAAGACAGAAAAAAAAGAAAATTAATATTTTTATCATATAAGAAATCTAATACAACGATTGATAATCACATGATTATAATAGGTAAGATAAAGACGAGTCACGAACTGTATATATGATTGACCAGTTGTAGCAATCAATTCTTTAGTTTTATAATGTTTTATCTATTCTATATCTTAAAGTATACTTCTTACGATTTACGCACATTTATTTTAACACTTACATTTTAATGTCATTTTTTTCACCATCGTCATCTTATATCTTTTGATTGCTTAAAAACAAATATTATAACAGCGGTTATAACCGTTTGTCATTTTTGGCTTGCTGACGTTGATTTCTATTACAGCAAGTACAACAAAATCTGGGATAACTCATATCGAGGCGACACTTCTGCTGAAAGGATAGGTAGGCGACCAGTTGATAGCTTTAAATTGACGATATCCGAATATTCTGTTCACAAGGAATACAGTTTTTGTTTAAAATTTGGCATAAACATAATGTAAGTACAATATACTAAGATAATTACATTTTTGAACATTTTAAAAGCTACCCATTGCGTCTTTACTTTTCGAGAATTGCATGTTCATTTCAGAGGTCATTGTTGTATTTTGTTTACAAAAGATGACCAGATATTTACTTAGTATTCACTCGTGTCGCCATAGCCCAAGGGCAGTTGTCGATGTTATTACAACAGAAAAAAAATAATTTAAGGAAACTGAGCTGCTAAGGAATAAGAAAATAGCTCAACACAATGAGAATGTCTGAATATTTCATGTTTTCTTTTATCGGAACATTTCATGAGTCAGTGAATGAATGTCCACTCAAACTGATCTTTCATTTTTATCGCTGTTATTCGCTTTTTATTTGGAGTACATTATGACCACACCCCAAACCGCCAACCCATAAACACACGTACACAAATTTACGCACAGGGCTAAAGTGAAGTAAACCTTGACTTCCCTGTTCCAACTTCTGGTCATTTACTGACTGTTTATGTCTCCCAACTTCGACTCCACTCATATTCACCATTGAACAAAGTAGAATTCCATGCATCAGCTCTGTTTGTAGATCCAGCCTATTAATTGGTATCTTTCCACAACAGTTATCATCTTTAGAAGTCACACTGTTAGGCATAGAAGGTCATACTTCTACAGTTCATGTGTTCATCTCTTTAATGTCACAAATAAATCCTCCCTCCCTCCCTCCCTCCACTGAAATGCTAGGTTAAGCAGAGTCTGGAACTCATTTGCCAAGATGAAGTCCACAGATTTCTCAGGTTTTCATGGCGTTGGTCTTGGATCTAGAATCCTGTGGCCAAGTTTTATGGCATAATATTGTTCCTCAGCTTCTCTTTGCTTTGAATTTTTTTTTTTTAATTACTATCAAATTTTGTGTTTGTAAATACTGTTTGTATGAAATGCTCCAAAAAATTTGTTTGTTTTTCTAATGGTGATAGTTAGTATACAATGTTCAATATCTTTTCTGGGAACTTCTTCATCTGTTGTTCTGGTTATCCAAGGTGAACTTGGTCTATAGAGACAGAGTATGTTAATTGCCTTATATTACCTCACCAGAAAAATTTAGGATATTTAACCACCACAAATTAAGATCAAATCACCTGTTCAGAATTGTGGAGTGAAGAGAATTCAGAGTGAAAGGTTTGGCATGTCAGCTCTTCTGCTCTGCTGGCAATGGTTTCTAATTTTAATGTGAGTAATAAGTAGAAAACTAAATAAGAAAAATAGCATTTTCTTTACCTCATATTTGAGTTTCATCTCCTCATGAATTCATGTCTCATTTCTTTCTTGTAATAAGTACTCTTTCCCATCAATTATGTCTATTAAAAAAAACTGCTTATGTTCTAAAACTGAGTAACTAATAAAGATGGCCAGTTCTCCACTGTGACATCAGGTGCCAGAAACTTCGACCTCAGCCTCATAGCTACAGGCAATTCATCACCAATTATTTGTTTGTAAAGATCTTGTTAAAAGTTCTAGTTTTGCATGTTCTCTGATTTTGATTATACATTTGTCATGTGTTATTGTTGTTGTTGGGTGATTTCCATTTGTGGCAAAACCTGGTGGTCTGTATGGATGCTCTATTTTGGTATTTGTGGCTTACTGCTTTTATTTCATGCAGTGGTCAGCAGTGTCACCAGAAATGAACTGTACTGAGCATTTAATATAACTATGTTTCTTATTGCTGTTTGGTGCTAATACATACATTTTGTAGATTTCTTCCACAAAGTTGCCACCATTGACCAGTCAGAGATTCTTTAACCTCTTTCTTGTTGTGGATAAGTTTATTTAAAGCAGCAGCTCTCAGTTGGAAATTTTAAGGTCTAAGGGAGAAATTTTTCTACTTTGGAGGAATTGGGAAAATGGTGAAAACCTTTCTGGATGATGATTTAATATATAGGGATGGATTCAGGGACAACCTGGATTGAAAAGGGAGGATTGGGACCTGGGACATTGAGAATCACAGCTTTAAGTGAAGAGAGAATCACAGCTTTAAGTGAAGATTTAAAGTAAGGGTAACTGTACTAGAGTGTTGGTCCTGTGTTAAGACAGCAAACCAGAGCTGGCCAAGACATTGTCCTATCTCATTGTGGTGCTTCCAAAAAACAGGGTGTCATGTTGTTTCAGTCTGAACAATGAAGTGGTAGATCCTGCTTCATGGATTAGCTCTGCGATTTTAAAGCCACTCTCCATCCAGATGAATTGTTGCATTTGAGATCTTCACCATGGCATCAGTCACAGAGAGGTGAAGTTCTCTTGCTGAGAGGTATATTCATTCATTCATTTGCATGTCCCTTGCGGAACTTTGCCTCCTTAACAGCACTCCTGTAGGCCTCTCGGTTGTGAGCAAGATGGCCATTTGCAGATTATCAACGATGTCTTGCAGCCATCTTTGCCTTGGTCTTCCTCTCTTTCTTTTTTCCCATTATGTACCCTTCCAAGACAGTTTTCTCTAGATTATCATGACGTTTAATTTGTCCAAAATATTTAAGTTTTCTCTCTTTAATCCTCTTTACTAGCTAGCCTTCTTCAGTATTAAGTTCTTGTAGTAGGATATATTTGTTCTTTTTTGTGTCCATGGTATTTGAAGAACTCTTCTGTAGCATTTACATTCAGAGGTATTTATGTGTTTCTCAGCTGTTTTGTTAAGTGTCCAGGTCTCACAGGCATATGTTGCGATAGGAAAGATGGATGCCCTTAAAAATCTTATTTTTGTAGTTCTGTTTGATCCTCTCCACAGATTCTTTAGTTGTTTTACTTTCTGAAGAGTGATAAGATGTCCTTCTTTTAATTTCCCTCATTGTATCTTCATTATTAGTTAGCAGTGATCCAAGATATTCAAAACTCTCCACTTCTTCCAGTTTTTCCTCATTGATACATGTATCAGCTGCCTTATTTGTTTTGTCAGTTGTCATCAATTTAGTTTTCTTTGCATTAATATAAAGGTTTTTCTCTTCGCTATTCTTACGGACTGACATAATTAGTTTTTTCCATTCCTTTTTGTGTTGTGGACAGTAATACTGTGTCATCAGCATATCTAATCTCTGGTATTTCATAACTTCCAATTGTTATGGCATCGTAATATTCTTTGTCTACATCGTCTCTAACATTCCTCATTATATTTTCAGTATACAAGTAAGGTGACAATATGCACTCCTGACAGACCCAGTGTTTTATGTCAAACCAATTTGTTGTTTCACCATTTATTCTTACTGCTGCCTGTTGGTCTAGATACAGCAGTGATGTTTATTGTATCAAATGTGTTGGAAATCCCATTTTTTTCCAGGCTGAGAGGTATAATAACCAGGTAAACATTGGAAGGGTAAAGGCAAACAAAATTATGGCATGCAAGAGAAATGTGGTTTATTAGAAGAATGTTGCGAATCCCCTGGACAGCAAAAATAACTAATGAAGAGTGTAGGAGAAGAGCTGGAGAGACAAAAAACCTTGTCAAAAAGATAAGAGAGAGACAATGTTGTACTTTCGTAGGACATGCAATGAGAAGAGGGGGCATTGAAAATATTATAACAACAGGAAAAATAGAAGGATGAAGATCAAGAGGAAGACCAAGAGAAATGATACTGGACAGTCTGACAGGATGGTGTGAGAGGAGATCACCAACTGAGCTGATGGCCTGCATGAAGGATCACGTACTCTGGAGAAGCATAATAGCCAACGCCAATCGGCACGGCACATGATGATGATGATGAAGAGAAACACCATTATTTTTTCCCCATGCATTAGGTATTTCTTTTTTATTGTTATCCTGTTTGCGATAGACTGAGGGAAAGAATATTCAACTTCAGCATTACACTGCTATAACAAGCGTAAGGAATAATGCCAAACATAGCATAATGCTTCTTTGGAATGCCTGGCTACCTGACTCCCTTCTGGTTTCAGAATGAAAGATTTCACATTTTTAGAGATAGAAAAAAACATCACATATATATATATATATATATATATATATATAGACACACACGCACACTGTTCACAAAGTTCCAGGACTGAATTTTTTTATGGGACACCATATAATACGCATTGAAGTGGTGCCAAGAAACGAGTTGTAGTAACCATTCCTGAGGGCACATGCAAAATCAGAACTCGTTATCTTCAGTAATTCACACTGCACAAGCTTTCAAATGACTGCTTATCTGCAGATTCTGACGCATTTCAACATGGATGAGAAAATTCAACAGTATATGTGCATTGATTTCTGCATTCACCTTGGTGCTAAAACTTATGTAATGCTACAGTCAGTTTTTGGCGAGTCCTGCATCTCTCTTTGAACCTTAAGTGCCCAGGGCACATGGAACTTCCGCAAGGGTTTTCCACAAATGCCTGTCATTTGCCTTTTTTCTGCTCTTGCCCAGGTGATCCCTCTATTGTTCAACATCCTTTCTGTTGTTCTTCTCCATGTCCCTTTTGGTCTACCCTTACTTCTGTTCTCCTGTGGTGTCCATCTTAGTGCTTTTTTTTTGGTAGTGAGTTGTCAGTCATTCGGACCACATGTCCCAACCATCGCCAGTGTCTTTCCTCAATAATTGCTGTCAGTGGCTTCATCTGCATTTCTGCCAACAAGAGTCCTGCATAAGTTGATTGAAAACATTTGAGTATTATTCCCACTTCAAAAGAGTATACCAGCCGTTTGAGGATGACCACTGCCTTGGCAGACCAACAACCTCCCACGCTGATAAGACTGTGGCATGCGTGCAAGAAATCATTCGTGCTAACTGATGTTTAACAGTCAGAGAGGTAGCATAAAATGTAGGAATAGCAGTTGCTACTTACTATAAAGTTCTAAGCAAAGATTTGGGTAGGAGACATGTGTTAGTGAAACTTGTGGCTTTTCTCCTGACTGCAGAGCAAAAGAAAAATTGCATATCAGTATGCACTGCTTTACTTGCATGGGCCCAAAATGATCCCATCATGTCCTAGATAATCACCGGTGATGAAAACTGGGTGTATGGGTATGAACTGGAAACAAAGCTAATGTCATCCCAATGGAGAATGTCATCATCTCCTTGACCAAAGAATGCATGGCAGGTGAAGTCCAGTGTCAAGTTCATGCTAATTGCTTTCTTCAACATTGATGGACTTCTTCTTCTTCGTTCACTTCTACCACCAAGACTGCACTGTGATCCTACTGAATTTACACCTGTGGTCCTCGTTAGGTCCCGTGGTCTCCTGTGTGGTCCCCGAAAGGACCACACGAGATCCCCGAGAGGACCACAAGAAGTTCAGAGTATCGCAGGGCTTTAACCTGTATTCTTGGTGGGTCTCTGAAGCGGATTGCGTGACACCATGGTTTTTGTTGCACAAGTTTAGTCTAGAGTTGGACTTTCTCACCGGAAGACCTGATGTATTTAGGATATCAGTGCATCTCTGCTGGGTGAGAGGTGGTAGCCCACCCAGGCCAGAGTTGGACCTTCTCACCGGAAAACCTTGACATGTTTTGAGATACCCGTGTATCACCGCCGGGTGAGAGGTGGTTGCCCATCCAGTCCAGAGTTGGACTTTCTCACTGGAAAACCTCAGCGTGATTAGGATACGCAAACATCCCCGCTGGGTGAGAGGTGGTTGCCTATCTAGACTGCCCTGGTCCAGTGTCGCCGACTTCAGCATTTTATGGTCGTGGCCGCTACCCTTCCTAGTTGTGACCAGGATGGAGCTTTTGTCCAGGAGGATGAATCCTCGCCACTAGTGACTTCCACCCCTGGGTTGAGCCGGTTTAGGCATATTATCCCAGTATGGGCGTGTTTGGGACGTGACTGACCTCTAGAGCAGAGGTACTGTGACATGTGTAGCCTTCAAGATTCACCCCTAGTGTGAGCCGGTTTAGGCATAGTTCACCAGTATGGGTGTATATCAGGCGTGACCGACCTCTAGAGCGGAGGTGGCATGACATGTCTAGCCATCAAGTTCCACCCCTAGTGTGTGCAGGTTTAGGCATATTTCACCAGTGTAGGTGTATTTCGGACATGGCCGGCTTCTAGAGCAGAGGCGCCGTGGTATGAGTAGCTCTCACAGCGATACTATTGGGCATACCGATTAAATTTCACATTATCCTTTCCACCACCTTTTCACATCGGCCCGCACAGCAACCTTTATTTCTTTTCCGCATTTTCTTCCTTGACCGGGAGGAGCTTCACTCCATGCTCAGCATTCGAAGAGTCTCGCCAGCAGTGTCTTAACCTCTGGGACAAGCCAGTTCATGCATTTCACCCGATATGACTGCACTCAGGACGTGGCTGACCTCCAGACCAGAGGTGCCGTGATTTGATTTTATCCTTTCTACCACCTTTGACTTCATCCTTTCTACCACCTTTTCCACAATGGTGCTGTGCGGCAACCCCATTTGAACCTTTCTTCATTGGCCAGGAGGAGCACCGCTCCACGCACGGCAGCTGAAGAATCTTGCCAGCAGCGGTAGATGAGCTACCAAACATGCCACTCATCTACCTAAGTATCTGGTTTTCAGGTGCCAGATATTCGCCTTCGCCCCTTCTCCTGTCAGTTTAAACAGTTCTGCCATGAGAAGGCCAGAAGCTGGACTTGACTGCCAGAGGCTGTTTGAGACGCACGCCATTGGAGTGGAGATCTCCACCCCACCTCTGGCAATAACAGTCCTTAGAACCATTGATGGACTAATTTGTCATGAATGTGTCCCTAGAGGGTAGACTGAAAACAGAATTCTACATAGCAGTCCTACAACACTGTGTGCAGACATCATCCTGAGAAGTGATGTACCAGCAACTGGATTCTTCACCATGACATTGCCCTTGCACATGTCTGTCAAAACAAACACATTTTTGGTGAAACACCGCATTCCGTTGCTTCCACACCCACTGTTCTCACCCGACCTTGCTCCCTGTGATTTCATCTTGTTCTCACATCTGAAGAAAACATTGAAGGGTTGCTGACTCACTGAAGTTGAAGAGATTCAAATATACGTGACAAGACAAATGATGGTTATCTCACAAAGTGACTTTCAGAGATGCTTCCATAAATGGCAGGACCACTGGAATAAGTGTTACAATCACAAGGAAACTACCTTGAAGGAGATTAGACCAAGAAGTCAGTAAATCTGCTCATTTAGTTAAAAAAAAAAAATTCAGTCTCTGAACTTTGTGAACAGCCCTTGCATATAGGTGGGTGGGCATGTGTGTGTGAAAGAATGAAATAGAATCAGAACCATGGAACTGGTAGAGAAAACCTTCAACTTTGCAATAGTACTAGGGTATTGTGTTTTTTGAGCAGGGCATAAAGTGAGATTGTTGATAGTTCTCACAGAGCTTGGTAAAATTTAATAGGGAAGAGAAACTAAGTAAAAATCATATTTTCATTTCTTTTCCTATCTTTTTTGATGGGTTTCAGCTGATACATTACATACTGTTATTTGTGCAGTTTTCTTATATGAAGGGCTAGATGTTCAACATATTTTTAAAGCTGGACTCTTCTAATTGATTGATTTTGGCAACATACATGGACCAGCCAAATCTATGTTTATCATATCCTACCCTGTGGGAAAGTGTGACTTAAAGATTACTGCTGTCTGCCTTTTTGCTCTTCCAAAACTGGAAAACCATGTCATCTATCAGAATCATCAGTCATACTCTAGGCTGTCTGTTCTTGCTGCTACAATGTTTACACTAATCTTCAAGTCATAAATATACATCAGATATATTCAGATCTCAGCATGTGAAAAGAAAGCATTTCAAGTTAAACGACATAGCAGAAGTCTTTTGGAAAATATTTGTCTTCTAAAAGTATTGGGATATTGTTAAAAACAATAACTGTTGCCAGAATTTTTTTTTTTTTTTTTAACACATACCATTGATTATTTATTTTCAGTTAAAGTGGAGGGAACATATTCAAGTGGTGATGGAATGTTTTAAATTGTCTTTCATTGACAGACTATTAGGGGACATTTTACTTCTGAAAAAGTTGGTACTAGCAGTTTTAAGTAAAGTCTTATATATATTTTTTCTATACTGTCGTAGTGCAATGGATTACAACCAGTCTTATTGATAATTTGGGGTGTTTTCCAGTTTGATGGAATCAGCATATTATTTACACCAGAGAACCTCTGATTGCACAAACCCCCAAGGAGTCAGTAGACAGATTTCAGAAGCTCCATAAAATTGAATGGGAAAAAGTATTTTAATTTTTATTGTCACTGATCTCTGAAACTGAAATGTAATTTTCTTCCCTTTTCTATGTCATTCACATGAACATTGACACCAGTCTCTCTCATAAATGTGGCAGTCTGTCTTAGGTTGTCAGCATCTCTGTAGAGCATCTCCTGTAAGGGTCAGGGTCTTTGCACAAGTGGATTGTGTAACTGGCAGCTCTGGAGGATGTGTTGTGGTGTCTGTTCTTTTATGCAGGCACATAAGTCTGTGGGGCTAATTTTCAGTTTCTGGAGAGATGTGTCTCAGTCTGCAATGTTCTCTTCTGAGTAAATTTAATTATTCAGTAATGAATGTAGTAATGAATTCTGGGATGAAAAAAAAAAAAAAGCAACAACTCACAAGACCTCTGAGAGTCATGAACCAGAGGGCCCCCCCCCCAATTAAAGTGTCAGGAGTTTAATAGGGCCAAAACACTCGTCTGAGGGGGAGGAGGGGTACTTCCTCTAATGATCTGAAGGAATTATCTTCTTGTTCTGCTCTCTGCAGTAGAGAGTTTCCTGCATACATGTAGACAGTAAAGTATTTTATAGCCTGTGGATTTCAGTTTTTCAGTAAACCCCACAATCTGTAATTGTTATATACCTAAACAGAGTGAAAACAGGAAACATTGAGGAGTGTGATACCTCTTTTTCCTGAGCAGCATTGACCAGCTGGGAAAATGTAATGTTACTGGCTGAATAGATTAATCTGAATGGTTTAATAAAAAAAAGTACATTTTTTGCCATTTTATCTCTTTCATATACACACACACATGCGCATAAAGCATATTTACATGACAAGCCTTTTGTTGATGTAATCTGTTCTAGTGGCCTGCCTTTCACAATCATGTTGTGTTCTTACTTACATGTGACATTTAGTGATGTGAGTGGCATGAAAGGCTGTGCATATTTTTAGCACCTGTCACTCCAGTAATTCTTATATTTAGAATTATATACAGGAGAATTGATCCCCCATGATCCATTAGCGCATTCATTGACTGAATCAGGTGTTTACACTCAAGTTCATATGTTAAGGCTTCCAAGTAATATGATTGGTTGGCCAGGGTTCTTTCTTGAGAGGCATGAATTGAGTTGGTGATCTGAGTGTGCTAGTTTGACCTTTCCAGGCTGCTTGACTGGTTGAATAATGCTTTCTTTGGAAAAACAAGTAAATGTGTGTTCTCCCATAATCTGTAGGCTGTCACTGCCTTTTTCAGTTTGGATTCTGAGATAGTTCAGAATAGCCTCATGAGGGTTCCGTGACCTTCAGTAGTGGCTGGTGTGAAATTCTTCCATGTTTACAGTCTCTAACTCACAGAAATGGCAAAAGCTTTATTACATTTTGTGCAGACAGTACTCTATGACCAATTTACCAGAGGTATAGATATAATACTGACTATCTTAAAAAAAAATGATTTGAAACTTCATTAATATTCATGTCAGTGTTCAATTAGTCATTATGTACTCTCTCTATCTGTGACTTTCATAAACTAAGAAAAAAACTTTTGATTAACACAAATATATATACAAGAATGAAGGTGAATTATGCATGTTGGGGCAACTTTTGAAATATAAAAAGCAATATATATTGTAAGAACAATTCTGGCTCTGGTGGTAAAGACAGAGAAAATGAAAATGTAAGTTTTTAATCCTGTTTCATAAATAAACAGCATTCCTGTAAACCAGGGTTTCTCAACCTTTTCATTTTCATGAGGATATTAAAATTATTTATATTTATCATCCTTTCTTAGGTATGTAGATGTTATATCAGTTTAGTGGGCACTTTGTACTAGTTTATTTATCCATCCATCCTTGCACTTTTGTTCTAAGCAGTTCTATGTATATCGTTTCACATAGCAGTTGCTTTGTGCATGGATTTCTGGATGACCAGAATTTTTTTTTAACTGTGGTGTTCTCAAGCCAAGTGAATTATTTGATTTTCAGATTGTATGTTGCCCAGATGTGCTCAAGCCAAGTCAGCATTACAGACAATGAGAAACATCTTGTGCAACAGATCCATATCACTGGAAACATGATTCCGAGTACTTAAATGTTACATCGATCCAATTTTCTTTTAAGGGTGTGAAGCATGGTCTATGAATAAGAAAGTACAGCGAGAAATGGAGGCCATGGAGATGTGGTTTATTAGAAGGATGTTGAAGGTACCATGGACAGCCAAGAAAACCAGTGAAGAAGTCTTAAGAGAGGCTAGAGTTGAAAAGCAAATTATAGCAAAGATCAGAGGCAGTCAAGTAAGATTTATAGGACACTTCCTGAGAAGAGGAAAATTGGAACACACTGTGGGAACTGCAAAAATTGAGGGAAGAAGAGACAGAGGAAGACAGAGAGAGAAGTTACTGGATGGGCTGTCAGCATGGCTAGGAAGAAAGTCACCGGCGGATCTCATAATTAAGTCTAAAGACAGGGAATTATGGAGAGAAATGATCGCCTATGCCACGTGGCATGGCACTTGAATGAATGAATGAATGCATGTTGTCCAGACATTGGCAAAAATCACCTTACTGTGGCATTAGCCTATGCTTGCTGTATTAGTTGTTGTCTTTGGCATTTTAGTTCACATTTTATAAAGTCTGGGTGAACAAGAATATATGCATGTTAAAGTAGCAAAAAAACACTGGAAATAGATTGGTCATATGCTGTGAAGGGATTCCAACAACATCACTAAACAGCCATGCGAATGACACTTGAGGGAAAAACGGAGAGAGGTCAACCAAAGACTACCTGGCAGAGAACTGTAGAAGCAGAATTGAGTACCATGCAGTGCAAAGCTGGGGCTGAATATAAAGGCTGACTGCAGACCATGAGAAGTGGAGAGAATTTGTTGCTGTCCTGCAAGACATCACTTGGTGTATCATTGACTAAAGACATGGATAGATGTTTAGATGTGTTGCCACGTACAGTGACAGGCACACTGAGTATGGCAACATGCTGGCCACATTGTCAGCACGTTGTGAACTTTAATTTCACAGCCGATGACATAGGTGAGAGAGAAAAAAATGTTGATTTTAAGCATAATTTTCTTTTCCCATTTTTTTTCTTTTAGAAACTGCCATCTGTGTTTGAGAGGGCTTGGTTTTTTGGAATAGCATGCCCAGTTTGGTTGGAGGACGAGACATGAATAACTTTGACTATGACAGAGGTGGTCGGATGAATGGAATGACAGCCAAGTAAGCATTTTTTCTGTAGTTAGTTTTTTAGTGTTCTCTCTGCAGTTGAGTCAGCTACATCCAGTTATTATTCACTTTATCACTCACTCACCTTAACTTCATAACCACTAGAATTAAGGAATAAAAAAAGCTTTAATAATTTATCACAACTTTTCTGTGTGGAAGAATGGCACAGAGTGTGAATTGTCTTGAATATAGCATATTACTCAGACTATCTTTAATATACACTGTTACCTGGACAGCAAAAATAACTAATGAAGAATGTATGAGAAGAGCTGGAGAGACAAAAAACCTTGTCAAAAAGATAAGAGAGAGACAGTGTACTTTCATAGGACATGCAATGAGAAGAGGGGGCATTGAAAATATTATAACAACAGGAAAAATAGAAGGAAGAAAATCAAGAAGAAGACCAAGAGAAATGATACTGGACAGTCTGACGGGATGGTGTGAGAGGAGATCACCAACTGAGCTGATGGCCTGCATGAAGGATCGGATACTCTTTAGAAGCATAATAGCCAACGCCAGTCGGCACGGCACATGATGTTCAAAAAAAGAAATGCAACAAATACGATGTTGCGATTTAAACGGAAGTTTTGCTGATCAGACAAGGGCAAATTGCCTGAAATGTTCACTTGGACATAAACTTCACGTGCTGACCTGAATTGTATTCAGCAGATGATTCATGAGCACAGAAAAGCGACACTAGTCAAAATAGCATTTTTGACAATAACTCATGACAGGTTCATGAGAATCCAGTGAAACTTACTGAACACAAAACTCATTGACCATGTTATTGAATGCCTATAAAAGATTGACACTCCTCGAATCAATTCATTTGAAAATTCAATGCACAAGTATGGCTCATCTCACTACAGAACAATGACTCATCATCATTGGACGTTTACAGACTGAACAGTCACAAAGTGTAGTGGCCAGACAATTTAATGTGGTTAGAAGCACCATTATTCACCTTTGGAGATGATTTAAAAAAACTGGCTTAGTTGCAGACCGGCTGCGCAGTGGAAGACCCATAGTCACAACTCCTGCTGAAGACTGCTTCATACGGCTGCGTCACATCAGAAATCGATTTGCACCTGCATCCTCAACAGTCCAGTCAATGACAGCAGCTCATCGAATTTGAGATCAAACGATCAGGAACTGGCTGCACGACGCTGGTCTTTGGTTTAGACGACCCTACAGAGGTTCTGTTCTTACAGACCAGCTTCGCCAGAACTGACTGCAGTGGGCGAACCAGCACTATCAATGGACCGTTGCGAATGATTGGAGAAGGGTTTGGTTTAGTGATGAATCATTCTTTCTGCTCCAGTGACATGATAGACGTAGAAGTGTTTACCGCATAGTCCATGAGCGCTAAGCCCAGAACTGCGTGGATGAGGCTCCTCCACGTGGTGGTTGAGGTGTACTGGTGTGGGGGACTACCAGCTTCATAGGAAGAAGTGACCTGGTGTAAATGGAAGGATGCCTGAATGCTCAATGATATGTTGCTGAAATTCTTCATCCTCATGTCCTTCCACTTCTGGCTGCACCAGGGTTGATTTTTCAGCAGGATAACGCTCGACCTCATGTGGCACAACTCACCACCCAGTTCCTCGCTGACAACAATGTCCAGACCATTCTGTGGCCATCCATGTCATCAGACATGAACCCAATAAAACACTTATGGGATGAACTCAACAGACAAGTCCGCCATCGAGACATAGCACCAACCAATCTCCGACAGTTGTCTCTGAACAACATATCCAACACCTAATCGGATCCATGTCAAGGAGATGTCATTCTCTGATAATTTTAAGTTGCAAAAGAATAATACTATATATAAGTTATATATAAAAATGAACGTGTGTGTGTGTGTATGTATGTATGTATATTCCAGCATCATGCTGGAATGCCTGGAGCAATTTCAGCCAAACTTGTTAATGTCGAATCCATAGTTTTCAGAGTCGCTGAGATGAATAGTGACATTCCTGATGCTGTTTAAGTCCAAGCTCAGCCCCAGTCGGCATGGGGACCCTGGGGTGGGGGTGGCATGGGATGATGTGCAGATAATCGAAAACTACCAATATTAGTGTCGAATCAATAGTTTTAAGGGTCACCAAGATGAATAGTGACACTCCCGATGCCATTTAAATCCAGTTCAGCCCCCAACGGCAAGGGGGGCACTAGGGGTGGGGGTGGGATGGGATGACAGAAATGAATGTGTGTGTGTGTATGTTAGAGCATCACGCTGGAACCCCTGGAGCAATTTCAGCCAAACTTGCCACAAATATGACTTACAATCTGGGCAGTGCACCATGGGAGTTAGATCATCCCTAGGATACTCCTATGACCTCTAGGGGTCGGAGTGACATGTAAAAATAAATATCGAAAATGACCGATATTAGTGTTAGTGTCGAATCCATAGTTTTTGGGGGTCACTGAGATGAATAGTGACAGTCCGATACCGTTTAAGGCCAAGTTCAGCCCCCCCCATCGGCATGAGGGCCTAGGGGTTGGGTGGGATGGGAGTGACATGTAAAAATAATCGAAAACGACAGATATTACTGTCGAATCCATAGTTTATCAGGGTCGCTGAGATGAATAGTGGCACACACAAGTTCAGCCACCATCGGCATGGGTGGGGGTGAGAAGTGGTGAAAAATAAAATGCCCAAATTGACAGAGATTAGTGTCGAATCTATAGTGTTCGGGGTTGCTAAGCTGATTGGTGACAGTCCTGATGACAATTAAGCCCACGTTTAGTCAGATAGAAGGAATAGAACTCTCTAGAACTGTCTAGACTCTGTAGAACCTTCTAGAAGGTTATGGAAATGAATAGAACATTGTAGAACCTTCTAGAAGATTGTGGAACTGAATAGACCTCTGTAGACTCTTGTAGAAGGCTGTGGTAATGAATAGAACATTGTAGAACTGTCTAGAAGGTTGTGGAAATGAATAGAACTTTGTTGATTGGGATAAATAAATACCCGAGCAATGCGGGGTAATCAGATATTGTTTTATTATGTTATATATACTGTATGTATGTACATATATATATATGATTATGTTTATTTTATCCTTTAATTCTTAATGTTTCTCTTTACGTTCTTTCAGTGGTGGGTTTGATCATTACAGAGATGATTTTGGCAGGTGAGCACAGTTACATCTTTTAAATTCTGAGATTTTTAGCCAAGCCTGCATGTAGTATCATTTCAGTGGTAATTTATGTAAACTTTCTTGACCATTGTAGGGTATTTTCTTTATGCTTTAGACAAAGTATATTTTAGATCTCCTCATTTTCAGACTGTTGTGCTTTTAATTTTTATTGTATTTCAGTTTTTCTTTTACTTTGCTGTTTTGTTCTTCATTTCCTTGTGTTTCTTTTTGTTGAAAATTTTATCATCATTATCATCAGTGTTCTCAGCTGTAGGCTAGGTTGGCCGTTATATTGTCTCTTACCTTGACCATTCACCAGGCTTGTGTTCTTGTCCGTCTCTTGATGTTGTCCACCTATCTGTACTGCTGCCTTCCTCTTTCTCTTTTACCTTTGATATAATTTTCTGTTCACACTTCTTATGTGATCAGAAATGTTTGTGATCATCTTTTTATCATGTTTTTATTATTTATTTTCAGTTTCGTGTTATTCATTTAAATATTTGTCTTCAGTTCTGCCCCTGAAATGTGCTTGGTTTTTCACCTTTCATGTGATGAAATATGGGAGTTTTTTTATTTTATAATAATGTTTTGTTTTGCTTTTTACTTCAAATTCAAACATTTTTAACAATTGAATTATGATTTTTTTGACACAATTTTATTTGCATGAAGGAGTGGGTCCATGAATTCTTGACAGTCATTAACAGGGAGTGAGATGTATGTGTGTATATAAAATTGTCTAAAAATTATTGATATAATTAATGGATGACTCCGTATTCACATTTTTAGACCTGAATTTTATGATAATTGCATCACAGAAATCAGTTTTGAAGCAAGTGGATTTAGCTGTTGCAGATTTCACTACATATCATTTTGTTGAAGAGTTTCTCCATTGATTGGTTCTGCTAGTGATGGATTTGTATAATTAGCTTCATTAATAGCAAATAATGTTTGTGGTGCAAGGTCCAGTCTCCTTACACCTGTATCTTTTAATGAAAAAGAATTTTCAATTCTGTTTTATCATTTAATGTCCCTGTTTTAGTTTTAACTACTAATCATCATCATTATCATCATCGCCTTTCACTCCCTTGAAGCATAGTCCATGGATAAAGGCTCTCTAGTCATTCCTATTCTTGGAATTATTCTCTGCTTCTTTCCATGTGCATCCCTTGTCTCTGAGCACTGTCATAATTTCTGTTCTCCAAGTAAGTCTGTGTCTTCCTCGTTTTCTATTTCCTTGAGGATTCATGTCAGTGCCTGTCTTGTTATGTTGGTGTTGGGTTTCCTCAGAATGTGGCCAATCCGCCTCCACTTCCTAGACATGATTTATAGGTTCATAGGTTCTTGTCCTGCCCTTTCCCAGACCTCCTTGTTCCTGATCTTGTCCTGCCATTTAATGTTTAAAATCCTCCTCAAGCAGTAGTTCATGAATGTTTGTATCCTCTGTTGTATTGCCTTGGTCATAACCCATGTCTCTGAACCATATAGTAGGACAGTCTTTACATTTGTATTGAAAAGCCTAATTTAATTACTAATGCTTAGTATATATTGCACTTTAGTAACTTTCTTGTCTGGGCATACTCCACCTTGAATGTAATGAGGCCACTCCCCAGGACCAGCAACAGAGCTAGGCCCTTTTTTACAGTTACAACTCTTAAACTCTCAACTTTAGACTGTTATTTGTGTGTGTATATATATATATATAGAATACCACATCCTTTTAAAAGTTTATACTTCTTTTAGATAGCAGATCCAGGGCGTATCTTGCATTCATTGCTTTTGTTCACCTGTATGTTCACATAATGGTCAGATGATGAATTGTTTACTTTTATTATCTGTTCTTTGTTATCAGAGCTGGCAGGTCTTACATTCTTTTTTTTTCTCAAATGAATCATTCTTCAGGAGGGTGCCCAGGTCTTGAAATCTTTATTCTTATCAGTGGTGTGTGATTTTATTGTCTTGAGGTGTTTCTTCTTTGCCTGTTTCCTGCTGTAAAGATTTCCTGGTTGGCAACTTTCCTCATGCTTTGGTGAAGCTGTTCACAGGAAAGGAAGGGCTTTCATGTATTGTTATTTGTTTTTACTCTGGGGGTCTTTCATTACTTTCCCGTTTTAGTTTTTCTTGACCAAAGATACAAGTGTTAATTGAGTTAGGTATCTGCTACAGCAGCTGGAGTTTTGTGCCAGAGCAACTATTCATTCTTTATTTTCAATTGATTTCCGTTCAAAGTTACTTGTTCTTATCATGTACTTGACTTGGGTTTTATGTCAATATTAGAGTGCTAGTTGGTCTTTCAAAAGGCTTAAACAGTGTTATTTAATGTTTTGTGGTCATAATCATCATCAGGTGCCGTGCCGACTGGCGTTGGGTATTATGCTTCTCCGGATTACACGATCCTTTGTGCAGGCCATCAGCTCAGTTGGTGATCTCCTCTCACACCATCCTGTCAGACTGTCCAGTATCATTTTTCTTGGTCTTCCTCTTGATCTTCTTCCCTCTATTTTTCCTGTAATAATATTTTCAATGCCCCCTCTTCTCATTGCATGTCCTGTGAAAGTGCATTGTCTCTCTCTCTTATTTTTTTGACAAGATTTTTTGTCTCTGTGCCTCTTCTCATACATTCTTCATTAATTATTTTTGCTGTCCTGGGGATTCACAACATTCTTCTAATAAACCACATTTCTACAGCTTTCGATGATTTTTGTGCAGATCTGTCCTTTGTCCATGATTCACTTCCATATAACAAGATAGGTTCAGTATAGCATTTTAGGACTCATTTTCTAACATTCATTGCTAAGTTTGTGTTGGATAATACGTTTCTCAGTCTTTGCTTGGCCTGTTCTGTTCCTAATTTCTTTTTCTTCATTTCTCATCTGAAGTTATTACTGCTCCAAGGCATTTGAATTTCTGCACCTGCTTTAGAATAGTTCCATTTAATTTTATACTGCATGTTGGTGGATTCTGTTTCTTAGATATAACCATAGTCTCTGTCTTTTTTACATTTAAAGGAAAGTCTTTCTGTTCACTTCCTTTAGTGACTTTATCCACAAGATTTTGCAGGTCTTGTTGGTTCCCAGCTATCAGTACTGTGTCGTCAGCATACCAAAGGTTGTTAATATTGTATCCTCCAAATTTTATGCCTGATTATGTGATGATCATTCTTAGAATATTCTCACTGTACAGAGAAAAAAGGTCTGAAGATAGTACACATCCTTGTCGCACCCCTTGTTTTATAGGTTGATATTTTCCAATTCTATTTTCAACTCGAACTGCTGCTTCTTGCTGCCAGTATAGATGTTTTACAATCCTCAGGTCTTTGCTGTCTATATTGATGTCTTCAAGCATTTTAATAATTTCATTATGTTTCACCTTGTTGAATGCCTTGGTGTAATTAGTGAAGCATAAGTAGAGATCTTTCTGTACTCTTTCTGTTAGTGTTCATAAAGCATAAATGGCATTGTGTGTTCCCTTTCCTTCAACAAATCTGAACTGTTCATCTGCTGTTTCCATTTTTATCTTTTTCCTTGTTCTTCTCATAATAATTCTTAGAAGTAGCTTCGTTATATGATATGAGAGGCCGATAGTCCGGTGGTCATCACATTCCTTTGCACCTGGTTTATTTGGTAGTGCTATAAACTTAGATTTAAGCAAGTCACTGAGCATATAACCACTGTTGTAAATGTCATTCAGTAACTTGATTATTATTTTTATTCCTATCTCCTCTAATGCCTCTATTTCTTCTATTGTTATATTTGTGGTCAGTTTTTCCAAAACTGTTTGAAATGGACTTAGCACACAGGCAGATTTTAGGATACTTCGGTAGGTTGTCTGCACTCTATTGCCATATCTATTTATGATGTGAGGCACATTGTTTCAGTAACATAGCAACATTGTTAAAATTGGGTGGTAGAGGAACAAGAAATTACATTTTATTTGATGAATTCCCACAAATAGAGCAGAAACAAAGGGCTTTGATATGGGTGTAAATCTTTGACTGAGCAATTTTGCACCAGTTCATCAGAATTATATTGAAGAGGATAATAAGGGGGGAAAAAAGTCAAATTTTTATTGGGCAGTTTGGCTTAACTTGCGTCAAGATAGATTTTTTGGCAGGGTTATCAGTCAATCGAGATGTCAGTAAGAGGAGCAAAGGAGAAGATTAGAAATCATAGGATAACATATTTCCTCTCTGTTGCCCACTATCCGTAATGAAGGTTTTGATTTCCTGTCCTGTCAGTGAAATTCAGTGTTTAACTCTTTCACCACCAAATAAAAATTTCAAGACCACACAAAAATATTATAAGAAATAGCCACCTGGGAATGACAGTATGCTTGTAATTAGCATATAGAAAGAAAAGCTATGGGGCTCCCACTCAACACTGGAGAAAACAGCAGACTTCGCCATGGCGGCGGAGCTGCCGATATAGCATGACCAACCAGTATTCGAATGCGGAAGAAGAAGAAGCTTAAATCTGAACCCCTAAAGAAAAGAATTCACCATGGCGATTCCATTTTCGTGGCAGGACGTTTTTATTTCTCGCTTACAGTAAATGTCAAAATATTGAATAGAGCAAAAACAAGACACAACCAACTGACCGAAGTAACTTTGAATAGAAATCGACGTTAATCAATTTAGTTGCCACAGGTATTTGGTTACAATCCTTTGTTTAATATAGCGCGACTCAGAGCTAAGATCTGAAACAAGTGAGTCCCCAGAGGTGCTATTCCTGTTTGCGATGCAGCCATCTTACTTCACCGCGAGACCACTCAGCAGTCACTGATTAACAATATGACTAGAGCATGTAAATTAAAGGAGGTCGACCACGTGAAACTCTAAAGAGGACATTGTTAAGAGAAGCCAGTTTAGTGGGCATAAAATCCTTTTATGAGGTTGAAAAGCTCGCAAAAAAAAAAACCCAGGAAAACTTGGCGAACTACCATGCGAGCCCAGTGTGACGTACGGGAATGATGTAATACGTAAATTAATTTTATACTGACAAGTGTCAAAAAAGGCTGTCGTTGTTAAGCAAGGACGCAGAAACGTTGATCTTTAAGCTTTGGATGGTCATACACTTGGATCATCAGGAAAAAATTCAACAAACGTACAGTCTCAAAGATTATCTTCTCTGTTTTTATCGTCCTCGGCCGTCACCCATCCCCACCCCTTTTTTCCGACCTCAAGCAAATGAACTAGTTTTTCCAAAGCTTGTTACTTTTAAATATCTTGTAAATATCGTTCATCTAACTTTGTTTTATAGAAGCTACACAATTCTAGGGGTTCTAGTGACAGGATTGCCTTTTTGCAAATATTGAACAGCACTTTTATTTTCTTACCTATTCCAAAGTTAATTTCTGAACTTTTACAACATCAATTCATTATTATTAGCGCGTGTAGCCCTGTTTTGGCTGCAGAAACGTCTTTTCTCTATCCTTTTAAGCGGCAGCGGAAAGCCAGGGGTTTTGCTTATAAACACGATATCGTATCTTGGCTCTGAGGTATTTAGGTCACGAAAAAGGGGGGCACATATCACGATAGACTTTGCCTTTAGCTGTACTAAGTTAGGTTTTTTTTTTTTTTAAAGTCAGTGTCGTAGGCCTGTCGACTGCGGTATGCAGTTAACCTGAAAACAAACAGAATGATAAAACTTTGAGCATTGGATCATTATGCTTGGCAAGACTAAATCATAGGCTAGGCTGTAGAAACTTGATGTTCACTGGTGACGCGTTATCCCATAGTATCGGGCTGGTTGTTGGTTGGTGGGCAGCATCGGTTCACGCTTCTGTCAGCGTAAACGCTGCTGGCCGTAACGTTCCATTTCGAGTTGGTTCAGACTATTCTAAGCGTGCAAGACATTCTTTTCCATAGGACTAAAACCTGTAACGTTATTTTGTGATTTGTTTATTTCTGTGTTCATTTCGGATTAAAAAGAAATTGACCAGGTGTCACAAATAGGTAGGTGTTAACTATTTGACTTCAAGACATTAATTATATGGTCAGGTGGTATGTTTAGTGGGCGCGTAGGTAGAACAGAGTTGAGTGAATAGTATATATTCTTACCTTTGATAACTACATTTTAGCTGTTTTCAGTGTTGTCGACTTTATCGTAAAGGTTACTGACAGAGTTGACTAAGCTGTACATTATTCTTGTTACAGTGGATCTGACTTTCTTATGTCTTGAACACTTTGCCATTCAGTCCACTCAACAAAGTTGTTTGAATCTTACGCTTCATGTAAAGAATACTGGAGGTTGTATTTTCTGGATTGGGTTGTAGACTTTGTTGTATAGTTCACTGAACAAACCTGACAAAACAGTACAGTACACATTCTTGATATAATGAATTTAACTTTCTTCAGCGTTATAGACTGAACATAATTGACATTTTAGAATATTTTTATGTTTGATACGAAGATATAAGAGCCTATGATTTCAACGCTGAACAATAAATTACAACGAATTTAAACTTCTCATGTTTTCTGTGCTTTTAACATCAAACTGCCACTTTCTATACCCACAAATGCTCTCTCTCTCTATTTTACAAAGGACTCTGGACTAAATTTTGCGCGGACGTTACCTGTGATATCAGAGACTAATTAAAGCTGGTGACGCCCATCTCATTGGCGCAACTTTAATTTTATTTCTCTTTTATCTATTATGCGTGCCATCGGTTTGTTGTGGCACGTTTTCCTCAACATGCAGATTAAGCTTCAGTTTTCAAACGCCCCCCCCCCCACTCCCCACTCTCTCTCTTCGAAATGTGCAGTATTAAGATTTGACCTGGCTAGCCTGATTCATTCATAAAACTAACACTCCTTAACGGATAGCTCAATTCGTGCGGGACACCTGGGTGCTCTTTTCATTAAAAAAAAAGGAATAAAAAAGTCCCACTACTGAGGACCTATCGTTGGAATATTCTAGCTCCGAGGATAGCATCGCACAGAAAGCGTCGACTAAATCCGTGGAGTCTAACATGATCATGAATATTTTATGTCCGTCTTTATATACATATGAAAAGGGTTCAGTTTCAGAATACCCGTCTCCGCATTTCTTATCTGTGTAGGTATTTTTATAACTAAAAGTTCACTTTCTTTTTTCCTTACACACGGAAAACAGCACAGCTGGAGTTGCATTCCCGTTAGCCCCATGTGAATGTGGTACGATTCGCTCTGTTGTGTTTAAAATATACACAGACTACACCCAGACATTTCTGGTCTGGCGTTTATGTCCCGGATCATCAATGGGAACTGGTATCTGGTAAAAGTTAAGACCAAGGTTTCCAAATCTTTTTTGGAGTCAAGTGTCCCCATTTTGTGAAGGAGTGGCTCATGTTCTCGATCTGGATAATGTGTCACCCGAAAGCTTTATTCTTCTGCTCCAGTGGCAGTGAATTTGACAGTAGATACAAGAATGTCATGACTTTTCTCGTTTCCCTGGCCGCATACAAGAAACAGGGATAACGCAAGAAAATGAAACTTGCTAGCAAAGCTACAGTGTCAAGATTTCTTTCATCATCACGACCATCCTTCGTCGTTCGCCTGGTTGTTGTGACACAGCTTGTATTGGTCAAAGCGAAGAAAAGAAACGCCCATCCACCCACACTGGGGTGTTAGCACCAGGGTTTGTAATCATGGGCCTACGCATTTTAAAAAATCTCTGGGTCATCACGCCTAGCTACAATTTCACAGTGTATGTGGAATGTTTACCGAAACATTTCTTCGCACTCTGAGGCACAGATGTATGCAAACATTCCCCCCAAAGGGGAAAGTTATTTTCAAGCTCTGTTTGTCATAATACACGTATTTTCTTTGAAAATCTTTCATGTAATCTCACCCATATGTACCTATCATTATTTCGCCGAAGCAGATTTATAGGTTCATGCGTACAACCTGCATTCGTTGTCAATTCTTCTGTCTTAATTCTGCTCATCTACTTAAGTTTTTGTTTTTCTATCAGTTTTCACTTGTTACATTCGTTACGTTTATTTCGTTTATCATTTCTTCTGTCTGCACTTTCTTGTCTTTCTTTTTTTTTAAACAGATTTCTGTTGTCGTCACCGTGGCAGCTTTACTAACATTTTCTGTCATGCCTGGTTGATTCGTCATCAGAAACCCACCTGTCCTTTATTTTCAGATCTGTGGGTGTCATTCTTACTTTGGGTATCATATTATTATTTTATTAACTTATTGCAGAGAGGATATGAGACGGGACGATGATGACCGATATAGGAGGGCCGTAAGGAACGGCGGCCCGTCCTTTGATAGATTCAACACAGATTATTTAGGTAAGTAAAATCCATTGTCTTTGCAGTGTTTTGTCTTCGGTGTTAAGTTACTAGACATAGTCGGTCTTGAAAGTAATTAAGTTACTAGACATAGTCGGTCTTGAAAGTAATTAAGTTACTAGACATAGTCGGTCTTGAAAGTAATTAAGTTACTAGACATAGTCGGTCTTGAAAGTAATTAAGTTACTAGACATAGTCGGTCTTGAAAGTAATAAGTTACTAGACATATTCGGTCTTGAAAGTAATTACCGACTAACAGCAGTAAACATTTGAATAAACTTCATAGTAGTGGGATCAGCGTTTTCTTGAGATGAGACACCGCAGCTTCTCTGACTTCTGTTTCCTTAAAACAAGTGCCAATTAAAATGCTCTGCCGAGTTGATTCTTTTGATATAATTTGTCATCTGTTCATTGATTAAACTTTTATGCTGGCAATATTTCTTTTATCACACACGCTCACCTGATATCTTATTTTGGAATAAGTAAGTTGCAGTTTTATTTATCCTTAGCTCCGAAGACATTTTAGGAAGTTAACAGCGGTTGTAGAATATACACGTTACAATTTGTATTCAGTGATACATCGATGTAAATCATAAGTTATATCAGTCTTTGAACTTCACTTGGGGGAAACTCTGAACTGTCCTGACGACGTGCCTGAGAGAAAGCTTTTATTAGTGTACAACGCTAAATTTCTCGTTCCTTATGGATGTATCCAGATGTAGTCTCTCTGTTAGCTGGGTCTTGTTGGTCTCCACAAGTCCCCACCATCAACAAATCGACCGCACAGATTTCGCTGTGCTAGGTAAGATCATTTTCTGAACAGTCTAAATATAGTAGGATTTTCCTCAGTTCCTTTAAACCAGTGACTCTCAGAATGTGTGGTAAAGCCCATGCCCACCCCCCCCCCACGTCCCAGGGACGTTGGAAGGATCTAGAGCGAGGATAAAGGAAATAGCAGGGGGCTTAAGAACCAACCTAAAGAAAAGTGATCATGGAGGCGCTAGGGGTGCGATTGTGGGGAGCAAGGGGACGACGGCCCGAAAAAGTCTGGGAACCGTTGCATTAAAGTAAACTTGTACGGCATCCTCTGCATTAAACTCATCGTGTCTGGGAACGGCTGCATTTAACTAAACCTGTATGAGAACCGCTGCATTAAACTCATCGTGTCTGGGAACTGCTGCATTAAACTAAACCTGGTTGGGAACTGCTGCATTAAAATAAACCTGGTTGGGAACCGCTGCATTAAACTCAGTATGTCTGGGAACTGCTGCATTAAACTAAAACTGTATGGGAACCGCTGCATTAAACTCAGCGTGTCTGGGAACTGCTGCATTAAACTAAACATGTATGGGAACCGCTGCATTAAACTCATCGTGTATGGGAACTGCTGCATTAAACTAAACCTGTATGGGAATCGCTGCATTAAACTCAGCGTGTCTAGGAACTGCTGCATTAAACTAAACCTGCTTGGGAACGGCTGCATTAAACTAAACATATCTGGGAGGTTAAATAATAAAGCCCGGCTGTTTACCAGAGCAGATGATCAGTAATGAAAGGTGATCAGACTGTTTCACAAGTTGCGGAAAGCTCTAAATTTTTGATCGTTTCATTACCTGCTAATTTTACCTATTACTGTTACAGCAGAACCCAGCCCCTTCACTCACTCACTCACTCACTCACTCACTCACTCGCTCGCTCGCTCGCTCGCTCGCCCGCCCCGCGGCTTATTTACGAAGAATCCTCTCCCACAGCGCAGCGCTTGAAAAATACAGCCAGTAATTAAACTTAGAAAATTTTAAAATATGTTGGTGGTTATGGTTGTATGCCTTGTGAAATGATTTTCTGCTTCCAGAATGTTGCATTGTGTACATCTTAGTCCTTAGACCATTAATTTTCTCATTTGTCGTATATTTTTTTCATACTTGGAAATTAGCATTATACAACCTCTGTAGTTTTTATATATTTTTAACAGTCATGATACGACACAGGAGAGCTAGAAAAACAAGCTCTCAGAGAAGTTGTAGAACGTTGAAAAAAAAACAACAAACTAAAACGGTGAAGAAACGAATAACAGTTTTTTTTTTCTGCTGATAAGTTCTCAGTATAACCCATTGATTTGTCTCAGATATTGCTTCTGAAAAATGTCAGACGCTACTGAAGTTCGCATAGAATTAAAAGAAAATCTTTCTGAACGTGCTGTTCTTTAAAACCACCTTTTTATTTCCTGTATGTGTTTATGACTTGTAAAATGTAAGCAGTCTTTATATGAATTCTTTCCTATACTAGAACACACACGCACGCGCGCACACCCACTAAATGAAATGCCGTGCCACGTGGCGTAGACGATCATTTCTCTCAACATTCCCTGTCTTTAGACTTGATTATGAGATCCGCTGGTGACTTTCTTCCTAGCCACACTGACAGCCCATCCAGTAACTTCTCTCTCTGTCTTCCTCTGTCTCTGCTTCTCTCAATTTTTCCAGTTGCCACAATGTGTTCCAATTTTCCTCTTCTCAGAAAATGTCCTACAAATCTCGCTTGTCTGCCTCTGGTCTTTGCTGTAATGTGCCTTTTAACTTCAGCCTCTCTTAAGACTTCTTCGTTGGTTTTCTTAGCTGGCCATGGTACCTTCAACATCCATTCTACATGGCCTCCATTTCTCGGTGTACTCTCTTATTCATATATATACATATATATATATATATATATATATACAACATATATATATATATATATATATATATACAACATATATATATATATATTATATATATATATATATATATATATATATATATATTTCGCAACAGTTTTCAGTTTTTTTTTGCAATAAAAAGATGAGGGGCGTATATGTCATGTCAAAGCAGATCTGACGTGTCTTGTCAAGGAGTGCTGCTGGGCTTAGTAAGGCACGCCCTGTTGGTCAAGTTTTCGTGACGCGATTAACTTGCTTGTCGAAGCAGAGCGGAAGTAACGAGACACCAGCAGTAAGGAACAAGAAGTCTTGTGTGTGTTGTGAGTCTTTTTAACCTGCCTAATATTCACTTGTTTGAGACTTTAGTTTCCTCAAGCCAACAGGCCGCTATGAAACACTTGCCACAGCGCTCATTCCTAGATATCAAGCGAAACGTTTGGTTTCTTATTTTATTCTGCCTTAAACGTCTGTTGATCATTGCTTTTGAGGCAGCCTGGGGAGAATAAAAAAAAGTAATCAGTGATCTGTTTGGATCAGTCAGTAGCACCATTAATGATTATCGTCAGGCGTTTCATAAAATAATAATAATAGTAAAGTAGTAATGAAAGAAAGGGTACAGCACCAGAACAGAACACTTTCTTTTACTTCTTTAAGTAAGGGATTAAAAAAATTTCGTGTTTAGAATTCTAAGAATCCAGCAGCTAAGCAGAGACATAGAACAGCAAGATCAGCTTACCTTTTTCACTAGCAAACAAAAATGTCAAGGCGGCATTAAAAAACAAATTATAATAAAGATATATTTTTTTTAACTGGGTAAAATTACATGGTGGCTCTCTTATGTTTATATAGCACAGTATTTAAAACTGGAATCTCCAAATTACTAGTGCTACTGTGTTGCTGCTTCTGCACTGACCACCACTAATGCTACTTACTAGTACTACTGTATTGCTGCTGTTACTGCTGCTGCTAATACTGTTGCTGGTGTTACATTGATCACTACTATAGCTAACTACTAATGCTACTGCTGCTGTTACATTGATCACCACAATTGCTGACTGCTAATAGTACAGCTGCTGTTAATTGATCACTACTATTGCTAGCTGCTAGTGCAACTGCTGCTGTTACATTGATCACCACTATTTCTAACTGCTAATACTACTGCTGCTGTTACATTGATCACCACTAATGTTAACTACTAATGCTACTGCTGATGTTACATTGATTACCACTATTGCTAGCTCCTAATGCTACTGCAGCTGTTACATTGATCACTACTATTGCTAACTGCTAGTACTACTGCTGCTGTTACATTGATCACTACTATTGCTAACTGCTAGTGCTACTGCTGCTGTTACATTGATCACTACTATTGCTAACTTCTAATGCTACTTCTGCTGTTACATTGATCACTACTATTGGTAACTATTAATGCTACTGCTGCTGTTACATTGATCACCACTATTGCTAACTTCTAATGCTACTTCTTCTGTTACATTGATCATCACTATTGCTAACTGCTAGTGCTGCTGCTGCTGCTGTTACATTGACCACCACTATTGCTAATTTGTTGTTCTACTGCTGCTGTTACATTGGTCATTACTATTGCTAACTACTAATGCTATTGCTGCTGTTACATTGACTATCACTATTGCTAACTGCTACTGCTACATTGATCACCAATATTGCTAACTGCTAGTGCTACTGCTGCTGTTACATTGAGCACTACTGTTGCTAACTACTAATGTTACTGCTGCTGTTAGATTGATCATTACTTTTGCTAACTGCTAATGCTACTGCTGCTGTTACATTGATCACTACTATTGCTAACTATTAATGCTACTTCTACTGTTGCTTTGATCACTACTATTGCTAACTATTAATGCTACTTCTACTGTTACATTGATCACTACTATTGCTAACTATTAATGCTACTGCTGCTGTTACATTGATACTGCTATTGCTAACTGCTGGTGCTACTGCTGCTGTTACATTGATCACCACTGTTGCTAACTATTAATGCTACAGCTGCTGTTACATTGATCACTACTATTGCTAACTATTAATGCTACTGCTGCTGTTACATTGATCACTACTATAACTACTAATGTTACTGCTGCTGTTACATTGACCACCACCATTGCTAACTGCTAGTGCTACTGGTGCTGTTACATTGATTACTGCTATTCCTAACTATTAATGCTACTGCTGCTGTTGCATTGATCACTACTGTTGCTAACTACTAATGCTACTGCTGCTGTTACATTGACCACCATTATTGCTAACTACTAATGCTACTGCTGCTGTTACATTGATCATCACTATTGCTAACTGCTAGTGCTGCTGCTGCTGCTGTTACATTGACCACAACTATTGCTAACTTATAGTTCTACTGCTGCTGTTACATTTATCTGTACTATTGCTAACTACTAATGCTACTGCTGCTATTACATTGACTACCACTATTGCTAACTGCTAATCTACTGCTAACTGCTGGTGCTACTTTTGCTGTTGCATTGACAACCACCACTGCTGCTAACTACAATTGCTACTGCTGTTGCATCAATAACTTCTACATTTTACTACTTGTGTCACTGATTTTGTTACTACTACTACTACTGATGCATCAACCAATAATTATGCTAACCATTAGTGCCACTGCTGCTTTGCTACTGCTACTACTGCTGCTTTTGCATCAGCCACCAGTATTGTCAGCTAATAATGCCATTGATACTATAACTACTACTTCATCGACCAGTACCACTGCACCTGCATCAGCCACCATCATCACCCCACCGCTACAATTACTATTACTACTACTAATAATAATACTAATACAATTACAACTGTTACTACTTACCACTACCATTACTAAAACTACTACTTACCACTACCACTACTAGTTATTACTACTACTACTATTTATTACTATTACTAGTTACTACTATTACTATTACTGCTGTTGCATCATTGACTGCCACACTACTGACTGCTACTGCTGAACACTACCCCTGCTGATATTGTTATTACTGCTGCTGCTGCCTCAGATACTTATGCGCTGCTATTGCGTCTACAAGAACTACTGCTATTACCAAACTAGTCGCAGTGGTAGCAATACTTGTGCTACGATAGTTACTATCATTGCTATAACTATCTTAATTTCAGCTGCTGATAGTGTTCAGCCTCTAGTCACTAGATTCACCTTCAGTAACAAGGCAGTGCTAACATTTGTAAACGCGAAGTGCACTTTTCAGCGAGAAAATACAACCTTAGTGTGTTTGGCTGAGTTTTTCTGCGACAACTTGGAACTGTTGTCCAACCAGTTCTCGACTTGGTCCGTGTTGGCAAGCTGCACCGAAGTTCCTGATTGTTTTACAATTTGAATTACAAACACGGAACCCGAGAGTTGTATTTAGAAAACCGAGAAGAAGTCACTGACAGAAGTCACATTCTTAGTGAGAAAGGTCAATGTTGTGAGCGTGTGGAGGTAGAAAGCAAATTTGCTGCGTTTGTTTAGTGCAGTGAATCTCAAACTTTGTGAAGTTGCGGCCCCCGTATTGGTAATTCACAGCGCCCCCCCCCCCCCAACCACCACCTCGGGGCCCCATATATCCCGCAACCATTTGACGCTAATAAAAATATTCACACATAAATAGTATTCATCTTAGTCAAGATTTGCTCTACGAATACTAACCAGAGACCTCGAAGTCCTCGGACCACAGTTTTTGCCTCTGGGCAAGCATAATGCACCGCTTTTCAACGTGTTTTTTTCTCCTCACGTATATATATAAACACACACACTGGATCTCTATTCTGAAATCCTATATGCAAATACTGATAGCACCGTAACACCACAAGGAACTTACTTTTTTTTTTAAGCTTGTACTAACAAACCCCCATGCATGTAAAACAAGTCATATTCATAACCTGCACATTTCGAAGTCACGTTCTTCAATTACTTTTAACATATGCATACACGTAGGCTTCAACGCCCTATATCTATATAATATAAAACAAACTTAGACACAGGATAGGGTTTGTATGTAGGATACAGCTAGGAAGAGGAAGTTACAAAATATACGAGCATAAATTATCAGCTGAAAACACTTAACAGAGATATGCCCGTTTATACGAAAAGTGGTGCAGTCCCTTTAACTATTTTATATATACATATAACAACATAATTATACTAATATAAATTAAATGCGTAATATAGCGAATTCATTTAAAAAAAACGAACAAATGCAGTCTATGTGTATATGTAACGATGATGTTCCATACTGTCAGGAAGGCATATATCTCTCTCTCTCTCTCTCTCTCTCTCTCTCCCCCTCTCTCTCCACTCACCCACCCACCCACCCACACACACACACACGTTTTATTTAAAAAAAACAGATCCAATTACAGTTGGTTTTAAATTAAGAAAATGACTTGCACCGTCAGCCCAAGTCCTGATTTTAAAGGTCTTTTTGACATGACATGCATTAAAAACTTTCATCGTTGATGATCTGCGAATGGACACATCAGCAGCAGGGCATCTTGCTTACAACCGAGAGGCCTACAGGAGAGCTGTTAGGGAGGCAAAGTTCCGCAAGGGACACGCAAATGACTGACTGTCTGAACGACAAAAATATATACAGTGTAGTAGCTGTACCAGAAAAAAAAATTTAGTGGGAAGATATAGACAGTGGTTATTTTCATGGCCAGAAAGAGTGTTAGTATTTGCACAGTGGCTTCACCTCCACAGTAAGGTTACACTGCCGTTATTGCCTTGGCAGACTGCCAGTCGGTATGGGAATTGATGGGCATATGCAAATGAGGGAAATTCTGTCTCTGGTTTTGGTGTGGCCAGGATAGGTAGGGACATTTACTGTAGAAGCATGAAATATAATGTGATTCAGTAAAGCGTGGCAAAACGGATCCAGAGATAAATACAGTACATGAACAGTGCTTAGTAGCTCTCCGCAGTAGGCTTACAAAGAATGAAGATCCTGTGGTTAAGAAGTCTGAAGAATTAAGAGAAAAGAGACAAAATGGAGAATGCCTGATAGAAGGTTGAAAGAGTAAAAGAAACACATAGAATACTTTGTTCGCTGTGAAAGATTAAGTCAGAATGGAAAATGCATCTAATTTTGATATTCATATTTATGACTGTTTTTAAAAAGAGGAAATCGGTAGGCAAGTAATAATTTAGGTAACAGCAAATAATTACCTAATTATGGGTTTCTTGTTAGGAAAATAAAAGCATTTGCTACGGACAGAACAGCACCAACACGAATCTCGTGCTATTCTCTCCAATGAAAACGTGGGTTTTAACAGATTAGGCAGTCAGCAACGCATAGCTAACAAGCTAACGTCAGGGTTGACGAACCATAGCTGATCAAGACCCCCATCCCACCTCTCAGTTGGTATCACCAGTAACAAGCCCAGTCTGGCTAACGGGACAGGGATCGCCATAGTCTCCATGGCGGTGGAGTCTGCTAAAGTAGTATTGCAGACCATCTGCTTGTTGTCTGCACTCAGGGACTGAAAAAATAGCCGCCATAATCCTCACGATGTAGTGCCTCAACATCGTCACTACATCAGCTGCAAAGAATACCATCTCGCAGTTTCAGTGAGATAGAAGAATCCTTAGCCGTTCAGACCGTTATATTTGACATAATTTTCAAATTTTCGTTCTCTAACAGATTTATGTACAAAAACAAATACATTACTCACTGCTCATCATTCACTACCTCATACACTTCTCTCTCTCTTTCTTTCGCACGCAGACACACACACACACATAGGGAAAAAAGTGGAGATGCGGGAGAGATTTCTGTAACACGTTAGTGCTTTTACTTACTCTCTCTCTCTCTCTCTCACACACACACACACACACCAACCCCCCCCCCCCCCCCCCCAAAGAGAAGAGACAAATCTTTAGTAATGTATTTATGTATTTTCATATAGAGGTTACAGTATGATCAGACATAACGAAAAACTTGTTCAGGTTTCATCCTGTCTTCACTTTTTAGTCCGTGTAATAGACTTACTTTTTATTTTGTTAAGGCCTGTTTCTCCCTGATTAATTGTGTGCTAGGTTCATCCCTCCCACCAGTGAGCCAGTTTTACCGATTCGTTCCAAGCAATAGAGGAAGTCAACTTTGTAATTCCCCATACGGTATGATACTTTAAAAGAGAAATCTTAACTATGGTATCAGCTGGTGAAATATTAGTTTGTAACTATTAGGAGACTGCAGAAATGTTATAAAACTTTTCTGGATTGCCTCTCCTTTGCTTTCCCAGACCGCATAATTTTTTGCTCATTTGGTTCTGATGCCACCTGCCACTTTCATTTGCCTCACATCCCATGTGAATATTCCTAGCTCTCTGAAGCACTGCTATACAGCATCCGTATGATATTATTAGTAGCTATGCTTTAGAAATATTGACATCTTGAGCAGACCCGGCCAAGTTTTTTAGCCTGTCACAAGACACGTGGGTTCATTGTTCACAACCACTAGTGAAGAGATTCTTTACCAACTAATAGAATATACGAGGACATGATATACGTACATTCTGTAAGCGTGTTCTACTCAAAAACGATAAGGATTTGACCTGCATTTTCCTTTCATTACTGTGAATTATGATCTCATGTCTGTATATGTTAACATGATATAGCCAAGCTTTTACCAGGCACCCTCTCCTCCTTTTTTTTTGTTTGTTTGCTTTTCCTGGTCACATGTAAATTATTCTATGGCAAAGATGGCCAAACTTTCTTAAAGTAAGAACAACATACGATAAACTTTTTGAGCGCTGCAAGATAAGAACTAAGATTGCACAAATATTTTTATTGCTGCAGGCACATTTTTTTTGCAGAACTTTTATATACATATTAAGGAATATATGTATGTAACATTATTTATTTGTTGTCAACACTGGCCTCTGTGATTACTGATTCTCCAGCACAATTCCTCTTTAATCCTTGGTGATTTGAAATTTTAAAAAAAAAATCATAGACTCAGATCTGGCATTAAAATTAGTGTTTGAAGTATCAAAATATTTTTATTCACATGAACATTAAACTTATGTTTTAGTCCAGTGTATTCTCACTTTATACCAGGTAAATAGGTTTTTCTTAAAAAAAATCTTTTCTAGTAATTGTAATGTAAAAAGGAGCTCACTCACATTATATGTCAAAGAGCCGCATGTGGCTGGCGTGCCGCGGTTTGGCCACCTTGTTTTGTAATGAATAATTTTTATACGATAATTGGTGTATAAGTATACAACTATACACTATATCACGCCGAAACGTCACAACTTTGTAATTGTTTAAAGCTGCTCCTACTTTTTTCCGATTTTATACAATTTTTATACGAGTCCTCGAGTAGCGAAGTGATTCATGCACTCGTGTCTGTTGTGGTGAGGAGGCGCTACGGTCATTTGTAGAAACGGGTATCTGGCTTCTTCTGGGGCTGAGGAATTAAGGACGGCCAGGAATGATGCTGACCACATCACTCTCTAGTGTGCCCACAGCTCAAACAAAATATGGGCAGTAACGCCATATACGCTAGACCTACCTCTGATAGCTTGATAAGACTAGCTTAAAAACACGAAAACTAATCTTATGAGGTTAAATGAATACATTTGTGTATTTTATTTTTCAGCGCTAATGAAAGAAAATGAAAAACCTATAGTAAAAAAAAAATTAAGCACATTCAGTATTTATAATATAAAGCTACTACTACTACTACTGCTGCTGCTGCTACTATTACTACTCGCCGCCGCCACCAGTTTGGTGCGCTCAGTCATCTAGACTAGGGTAGTATAAGATTTCAGTGTTACATGTGCATCAGTCAGTGAGTGTAGTGAAGTAGGTTGTAGACGGGCGGGCTGCAGGCTGAGTAGGTAATGAGTCCACAATAAAAACATTAAAAGAAATGAAGAATGGCAGTCCGTGAAATACTCTATGGAATATATGTAAAGAAAATGAGAAAGGGGAAGGTGGCGTGTGCAGTCTTTAGGATATTTTTTTAATCTCATTTGCACGCGCGTTTGTGTGTGTGTGTGTGTGAGAGAGAGAGAGAGAGAGAGAGAGCAGGAAACAGCTTACTTCGAAATCACATGTGTTTTAAGTTCCTGTCTCTCTTTTGTGGTCATGCTGTGGAACGCATTCTCCAAAATTGCACCAGTTATGAATTACTTTACTGGCCTGCTGAAACGACTCAAGAAGTTTAACTCATTGGTTCTATATAAGAACAATAAAAACAGCCCAGTATATCCAAGATGCAGAACTACGGATATAGACTATGACGCGTACGTAGAAAAAAGTTATATTGGCATGTTAGATCTTGCAAGGAGAGTCATATGTAGTTGTAATCAACGGATGTAATGTCGGGGGCAGAATTTCGTCACTTGAACTTTCACGGTTCTCCCCAGAATTCGTGTTAGCAAGTAGGCACACCGTGTTTAAGAGTGATACTTCTTTAGAAACCGACTGTTTAAGAGTGATACTTCTTTAGAAACCGACTGTTTAAGAGTGATACTTCTTTAGAAACCGACTGTTTAAGAGTGATACTTCTTTAGAAACCGACTGTTTAAGAGTGATACTTCTTTAGAAACCGACTGTTTAAGAGTGATACTTCTTTAGAAACCGACTGTTTGAAACACGAAGCCACTAGCATTCCACAATCAAGTGGCACGATATGTATTACAGAACTGATTTGGCGTTACCGTAGTTACGTATAATCGTTTCTTTAGAGCAGTAGTTCTGAACTTTTCCTTTTTTTTGTATGGGGGGAGGGGGCATGGTCACCCTTTTCTTTCTGAGAACAGCTGTGGACTCCACATTAAAATAAAGTAATGACATAAAATCCGGATGATGCTAAGATTTTTTTATTGAGTCAATTTATATGCTGGTCTGTGGACCCCCTAAAAATCATTCCATGGACCCGAGATTGGCCCTCTGGTTTAGTACTTTGTGATTTTTAATTTAATTTAAATTAATTTAATTTAATTTAGTTTAATTTAATTTAACTTTTGTGTAAACCCACCTTTCACCCCATGTAATCAGGTGCAACTTTTATTAATATAACCAAAATCATAAGAGCAATTCATGTCATTTTTTACTCTATTCATCAAATTGAGGGTTTTTTTTTTTACTTCCATCATCGCGCTTATGACTTTGTCATTATATTTTTTTTTCTCCTCAGATCAAAACAGTTTGTCAGATTTCCGAAGCAACGAGCCGAAATTTGAACTCGATCATTTGGCAACATTTGCGGCTGGAACCAGAAATGGAGTCATCCACGCTGAGGACGGCTTACGAAAGTTGCGGCAAATGGAGAACACAACAGGCATCTGGACCATGCGTTGTGTTCTTATCGTGGAAAGGAGCTACCTAGTCATTTTGGATAACAGCACAGGGGTGAGTGCTCGTTGTTGCCGCAGTTTTGAGTTGAAGATTGAAACAGGCAAACACTAGTGGCCATTCATGACCCTAGTTTGGTATGCCCTTGAAGCAACAAGATCAGCCTTTGCTGTATGTTTAGCGTGGAATTCCTTTCATTGTGCCGAGTGTGGTACAGGAGTTTATATTTACTCTCCTGGAATAGATGACCAGGCATGTATTTTCACCACTTGGGACTAAAGGTCGACAGGAAGTCCGGGAAAAGAATATATTTGAGAAAGTGCTGTATACATAAACATACAAACACACAGCGTGAGGAAAGCGTGTTTTCAAATTTTCTTGTGTTTCATAGGGAGATAGTGGATCGTTTATTAATGTGAATGAGTGACACTCGATTTAGTTATATCATCATCCGCATGGTAGGCTGCTACATTTGGTATCATTACATCAGTACAGGTTAAGAATAAATCGAAGATGACATTGATGACATGTTATGTCTTTGCCGGGACACCTTTGTGTTATTGTATCTACATGTGGAAAAAAAAAACTGATACCAGTATGTAGAAAAGATTGACTTACGGATTGTGAGCAGAGTAAGGCAGGAATTGTCCTGAATGTCTATAAAACTAAACACAGTCTGTTTCATTTGAACACTCACACAGAAAGACCCTAGGCAAATGTATTCAGCGTTTCCACAGAGAGAAGTCTTGTCGAATGACATCGCCTCCCCACTACACACATGCACACACGCACACACACACACACACACCCACCCACCCCCACATCCACAAACGAAGCTTACTTCTATATTTTACTTGGTTCCCAAATATTAAAAATGCTCTCTCAAATGTCAGTGCCTTTTAGATCAGTGGGACGAACATTTGGTTGAACGTAATACTGAACACATCGAGGACAAAAAAGTTCAGCGCTAAGGAAGATATTGTACTGGATTTGCTTCGGTGGCTTTATAATTTTAGAATTAGCGCAACAGACTTCAATGTAACAAGAACAGAAACCCTAATGGACTTCATAAGGGGGCGGGTTATGCTCAGAACTATTGGTAATACCAGCCGGATTCTGCTAATGTGTCATGACGTATGTTATATGTCATGTTAAATCTGGAGCCAAATTTTCAGGGTAAGCTTAGTTTTGTCCACATTCTTTCCCAGTTGCATAGCCGTTTTCAAAAGGACCAAATTCTTCGGTCTGTTCTGGTAATGAAGGTTAATCATGCTAGGCAGGCTTGGAGTATATGTTTTCGGAATTTGGATGCCACTCCTTTGGAGTTTAAATTTCATTGTTCTGGCGTTTATGTTTCACTTTTCTGGAGATTAGATTCCACTTCTCTGGAGTATAGAGTTTTGGTTCCAGTTTTCCAGGATATTGATCACACTCTTGTGGAATCTTCATTATTATAGAGTTTGAATTTCACTCCCTACCGGCATTCATTTGTTACCCAATCTATGTGAGCTAATAGTGCAAAATGGAGGTAACATACTTTGTATATATCATATGAACATGTAGGCCATAAACACGATATAAAATTTTTAATCAAGTCAATCAGTCAGTCATTTGCGTGTCCCTTGCGGAAATTTTGCCTCCCTAACAACTCTCCTGTAGGCCTCTCGGTTGTAAGTAAGATGCCCTACTGCTGATGCGTCCATTTGCAGATCATCAACGATGACTTACAGCCATCTTTGCCTTGGTCTTCCTCTCTTTTTTTTCCCCATTATGTACCCTTCCAAGATTGTCTTCTCTAAATTATCATAACGTTTAATATGTCCAAAATATTTAAGTTTTCTGTTTAATCTTCCTTACTAGCCAACCTTCTTCAGTATTAAGTTCTTGTAGTATGGATATATTTGTTCTCTTTCGTGTCCATGATATTTGAAGGACTCTTCTGTAGCATTTACATTCTAAGGCATTTATGTGTTTCTCAGCTGTTTTGTTAAGTGTTCACGTCTCACAGGCATATGTTGTGATGGGAAAGATGCGTGCTTTTAAAAATCTTATTTTTGTAGTTCTGTCTGTTCCTCTCCACAGCTTCTTTAGTTGTTTTATTTTTTGAGGAGGGATAGATGTCCTCCTTTTAATGTCCCTCATTGTATCTCCATTATTAGTTAGTAATGATCCAAGATATTCAGAACTCTCCACCTCTTACAATTTTTCCTCATTGATATATATTTCAGCTGCCTTGTTTGTTTTGTCAGTGGTCATCAACTTAGTTTTCTTTGCATTAAGATAAAGGTTTTGCTCCTCACTTTTCTTACGAACTGACATAATTAGTTATTCCATTCCTTTTTGTGCTGTGGACAGTAATACTGTGTCAACAGCATATCTAATCTCTTGTATTTATAACCTCCAGTTATGGTCTACATATTCTCTAACATTCCTCATTATATTTTCAATATACAAGTTAAGTAAGGCGACAGTATGGAGCCCTGACGGACCCCTTGTTTTATGTCAGACCAAGTTGTGGTGAGATCTGGTGGTGAGTCCCCCAGGCCAGATAGATTTGATTTTAATACTGGGGAAGAGTGTGAGACATCAGTACTAGTAATTGTGATGACGGACAGAAACCTGGCAGCATTACCAAGGAAAACCCCTGCATCAAACTAAAAAGAAAAATAAAAGTAGAAACATGGAATGTGAGAAGTATGTATGAGGGAAAGATGAAAAGAACGGGGATACACATTTTGGGAATCTGCGAACATCGATAAAAAGATCAGGACACTTCAAGAGCTGAAATGATGGTATCATTATATACTCTGGTGGAGAATTAGGAGGAAAGAATAGAGTGGCTTTTTATTTGGACAGGTTAACATCAAAAGTATTACTCGGTTAAAACCCAGTAAGTGATATAATCCTCACTATCAGACTTAAAGGCACCTCAATTGTCCAGACGTATGCATCTACATCAGCAGTAGAAGAGGAAGTAGAAAACTTTTATAACACTCTTGCAAACGATGATAGACCATATATGAAAAAATGATATTTTATTAATAATGGGCAATTTTAATGCAAAGATCGGTACAGAAAGAGCAGAAGACGAAGGCTATGTTTTGGGAAAATTTAGTATAGGGAATAGAACTGAGGCCAGTGACAATCTGGTAGTGGCGTTTTGACGGAAAATGAGCTGAAGATCGCTAACACACTTTTTAAACAACATCCAAGAAGACTTTACACATGGACATCGCCTGATGGTAAAACCAAGAATCAGATAGATTACATTTTAGTACAAAGAAGGTGGAGATAAGTATAACTTCAGCAAAAACTCTACCAGGTGCTGATTGTGACACGGACCATGAGTTATTAATAGCAGACATGAAGATAAAGATTAAAAAAGACAGTTAAGGGATCAAGACCACTCTGCTTTGTTCTTACAAAAATATCAGAACAATACGGTATAGAAGTGAAGAACTGTTTTGAGACATCATGGCTGCACAGGAGAAGATGACAACCGATGAATTGGCTACACATGTCAGAGATATCTTAATATCGTATATCTTATATAAACGTTAAACGTCACATAGGGCTCACAAGGTAGTTCGCCAATTTTTCCTGTCTTCGGCGAGCCTTTCAACCTCATCAAGGGATTTTATACCTGTTAATTTGGCCTCTCCTAACAATGTCCTCTTCAGAGTTTCACGTGGTCTGCCTCTTTTTCTTCGGCCTGTTATGTTCCACTTTATAGCTTGTTTTGGGATTCTCTAATCGTTTCTTCTCATCACGTGACCAACATATGTCCATCTCCTTTTCCTGATCACACACGAGACTGGTTGTTGTTCAGTCATCTATCTTATCTCTGCGTTGTTCTTGAATTCGTTCCACTTGATGCCGAGTATTTTCCTTAGGCATTTGTTTTCAAAAGAGTCTTATTCTTGTCTCTTTCTTATTTGTTTTCCAGCTTTCGCATTCATAAATGAGGGTGGAGATTACATTTGAATTGAATAGTTCTAACTTGGTTTTTAGATATCTTAATAACAGCAGCTAAAGATGTGGTTCCAGTAAAGAAAACACAAAAGAATGAACGGATTACAGCAGTCACATTAGAACTAATAAAACGACATAAAGAAATGAAGACGAAATGGAAAGTGACAAATAGCAACAGGGAAGAATATAAATCTTTAAAATCAAGTAGACAGCTTTAATTTCCTACCATATATGGCATATTAAAGAGTGATATTGATCAGTAGTTGCATATCTCAGATTATATTACCTAAGGCTTTCATATAACATAAAAGACAAAGTGAAAATATTTTAGTTCAGTGGCGGGAAATGTCTGTCGTCAGCAATATATTTATCAGTGAACAAATAGTTAACGACCTACACTTTGATACTATTTCAACGTTTCACTATGCTCGTACAGAAGCGCTATTGCTCGTTTCTTTTTTTTTTTTCAATCCACTAGGGCTATAAAATGCAGTGCCCCAGTCTGAATGTATTTGGTTGATTGGTTGGCTGATGTCATGTAGCAAAAAACAGGGATATTAGCAAAGAAATATTTTTTTTAAAGGCCATTGAAATATGAATTTACAGAACAGACAGGTGTTATTTCACGGAAAGAGTTGGAGAGAAATAACGTTCAGTTTAACAGCTTAGAAAAAGAAATAATGAAAAACTTAAGAACCACACTGAAAACCAAACAGTGGGGGAAAATACTGAAGAGAAAAGAGCAAGAGGATTCTCACGAAACAGATGGATGGAAAGTACCAAACTCTTTCACCAGTTTTTTTTTGTAAAGTCCATTCCAGCAGTTCTCTGCGTATATTACCCTCTGTGCAGTTCAGCAAATACATAGAAATCACCACAGTGAAAACAAAGACAGAGCAAGTTGGAAGACATTTGTAGTCAACTTTCCCAAAGGAGATGGCACATGATGATGATGAGTGGTCTCCCTGTAGCTGAGAATTTTAGTTATTAGCTCTGATGCCGTGATAAAGACCTTGAAACTCAGGCGTTGCTCTAAATTAGAAGTTGCTTGTGGCGGCTTTTCTAACGTCTCAGAGCGATTGTAGAACAAGAGATGACGACTGCGGTAAAGCTGGTTCTAGTAATACAGGTATGTAATGGTGTATGGTTCAGTTTTACAAAAGGACAAAGGGAATTGAAGAAATTGAGCAGAAACACAAATAGCAGAGAATGAGGAAGTAAGATAATGGCGTATAAATGAAGAACATACAACATCCAGTATTTCGGCGTGAGCCTTTTTCAAGGATTACATACAAGGACAACAAAACACATAAGAAAATATGAAAAACTTAGCTTTTTGGTCTCCTGCTTTGAAAGACAAGCATGAATGGGCCCAAGTAAACGGAACTGAAGGATGGGAACGAAGTGGCTGAGGAATGACGCAGGATAACAACTTCAAAACCTCAGCCAGCCAGAAATCTTGGGCGGCATGGATGGAAAGTATGGAACAGTAAGTGAGGTGGTGGGGGGGGGGGGGGTTCGGTACAGAAAGAGGAAAGAGGCAAGAAAACTGTAAACACTTGGATGCTGTTGTTACATAAGGAGGTAGTAAAGCTAAAATGAATGGCACAGAAGAAAGAAAGAAAGTACAGTATAGATAGCATAAAGTAGACGAAAATTTGAAGTTTAAAGAAAGCTGAATATGTTGTTAATTCCAGCTGGGTGGAGACAGCCAGCCTGGAAAATAAGGCGCTGTTCTAGAGCCTTACGGGAACGTTCATCGGAAGAACAGGAGCGGATTGCAGTAACAGAAATGTCCCGTTTTCCTTGGCGGTTTCTTTGACAAAAGTGTTTTGCCAGTGGCGTCCGTGCCCTCTGAGATATATCGTTAAGGTGCTAACGAAAGCGGTCTCCTAAAAGTAAAACGGTCTCCCCTATATACTTCATATCACAACGCTTGCACATAATGGCATAAATGACACAGTGTGAAGTGCAGATGAATCGCTCCTGAACTGACAGCGTGGACTTCGGTAAGGAAACCTGGCTAACTTCAACAACAAACGGTTAAGTATTGCATCTAGGACGACCGCAACGTTTAGTACCATTAAAAAGTCTTGACCTCCGTCACGAGGCGACTTTTAACTGGTAGGTCATTGAGGTTCTCGTCCCGTCAGCCTCTTAGTAAACAAAGTAGCCACAGTTAGCGCGTTGATCGGTGCATGGGTTGACCAGGCTGAAAAAAAAAATGAAATTCTACTTCCAAGAGTTCCATAGGTTCGTTGATCCTTGGTAATTATACTATCTTTCCAGCACCGTCATCTCCACACCAAGTAAAATAAATAAATAACACTTGAGAAACAGTCTTAACCTTGTGTCGTGGTTAATATTACGGCTTTGTGTAATATATGAGGATAATTCATTGCTGTCAGCGTATAAAGGTGGGAAGTTTGCCTGTACAGTGTTACTTGCGATGGTCTTATGTCACATGGAATGATTAAATGTTCATTGTATTTTGGAGTCATATCCGCTTTATCTTTGTGTGCTATATTTTATGTCTAATGTTACCACGAAAGTATAGAAGCTTAACTAAAACAGTTATTTTTATATATAAATTTATAAGCTATGGAAGAGGCCAGAGCAACAAAGCGTAATAACTGACAGCTAAAACATTTTAAAAAATAAATTCCATGTTTTTCACATTCAAATGTTATAATATTTTGCCATTTTCTAATATATATAATCGGCTGGTTGGTTGGCTGAGTGGTTGATATTTGGTCTACTAATTCAGTGGTATTGGGTTCAAATCCCAGCAATGTGGATTTTTTTTTCTGGCACCACTACACCAAAGGCGGCCTGTTTGGCTGAGTGGTTAGGCGCTCGGCTTACTAATCTGGTGGTACCGGGTTCATTCCAAGCAGTGGGATTTTTTTCTGGTACACACCGAAAACGGCCCCAGGGTTCACCCAGCCTCTAAAAATGGGTACCAGAGAAATCTGGGAAGTAAAGGCAGCGAGGAAAGGAACTGGTCACCCTACCTCATACGCTGATGACCCAGCATAATGAGGTCTCTAACGCTTCACCCCCTACGGCATTTGCTATGGGACTATCTTTACTTTTTTTTTTTTAATGTTACCACGAAAGTATAGAAGCTTAACTAAAACAGTTATTTTTATATATAAATTTATAAGCTATAGAAGAGGCCAGAGCAACAAAGCGTAATAACTGACAGCTAAAACATTAAAAAAAATAAATTCCATGTTTTTCACATTCAAATGTTATAATATTTTGCCATTTTCTAATATATATAATCGGCTGGTTGGTTGGCTGAGTGGTTGATACTTGGTCTACTAATTCAGTGGTATTGGGTTCAAATCCCAGCAATGTGGATTTTTTTTTTGGCACCACTACACCAAAGGCGGCCTGTTTGGCTGAGTGGTTAGGCGCTCGGCTTACTAATCTGGTGGTACCGGGTTCATTCCAAGCAGTGGGATTTTTTTCTGGTACACACCGAAAACGGCCCCAGGGTTCACCCAGCCTCTAAAAATGGGTACCAGAGAAATCTGGGAAGTAAAGGCAGCGAGGAAAGGAACTGGTCACCCTACCTCATACGCTGATGACCCAGCATAATGAGGTCTCTAACGCTTCACCCCCTACGGCATTTGCTATGGGACTATCTTTACTTTTTTTTTTTTAATGTTACCACGAAAGTATAGAAGCTTAACTAAAACAGTTATTTTTATATATAAATTTATAAGCTATAGAAGAGGCCAGAGCAACAAAGCGTAATAACTGACAGCTAAAACATTAAAAAAAATAAATTCCATGTTTTTCACATTCAAATGTTATAATATTTTGCCATTTTCTAATATATATAATCGGCTGGTTGGTTGGCTGAGTGGTTGATACTTGGTCTACTAATTCAGTGGTATTGGGTTCAAATCCCAGCAATGTGGATTTTTTTTTTCTGGCACCACTACACCAAAGGCGGCCTGTTTGGCTGAGTGGTTAGGCGCTCGGCTTACTAATCTGGTGGTACCGGGTTCATTCCAAGCAGTGGGATTTTTTTCTGGTACACACCGAAAACTGCCCCAGGGTTCACCCAGCCTCTAAAAATGGGTACCAGAGAAATCTGGGAAGGTAAAGCGGCCAGGCGTGATACTGACCACATCACACTTTCACATGCCGAAGGTCGTGGAAATAAGGGCACAACACCGTATCCCCGGTATGCCTTAATGGCATGGAGACAGGAATTCTGTCTTTTACCTTTACCTGATTATATAATCTTATTTCTGTAATAGACGAAAGTCCAGACGTCAGTTCGTTAATGCATAAAGTTCCAAAATCCTGACTGAGGTGTTACTATATTTGACAAACTAGCTGATTACCCGGCGTTGCCCAGGTATTTATTTATCACAATCAACATAGTTCTGTTCGTTTATTTCCACAACCTTCTCGACGGTTCTACAACGTTCTGTTCATTTCCACAGTCTTCAAGAAAGGTCTTCAGTGGTCTGTTCTGTTCCACAGTCTTCTAGAAGGTTCTACAATGTTCTGTTCATTTCCACAATCTTCTAGAAGGTTCTACAGAGTCTAGACGGTTCTACGGAGTCCTATTCCTTCTTTTCGACTATACGTGGGCTTAATTGTCACCAGTCATCTTAGCGAACCCGAACACTATGGATTCGACACTAATCTCTGTCAGTTTGGACATTTTATTTTTCATCACTTCTCACCCCCCCCCCCCCCCTCCCAGTGCCAGTGGGGGCTGAACTTGCGAGTGCCACTTTCATCTCAGCGACCCCGAAAACTATGAATTCGACAGTAATATCGGTCGTTTTCGATTATTTGTACATGTCACCCCATCCCACACCCACCCTTAGTTCCCCATGCCGATTGGGGCTGAGCTTGGCTTAAACGGCATTTTGAGTGTCACTGTTCATCTCAGCGACTCCTAAAAAAAACTATGGAATCGACACTAATTTCGGTCGTTTTCGATTACTTTTACATGTCATCCCATCCCACCTCACCCCTAGGACCCCATGCCGATGGGGGCTGAGCTTGGACTTAAACGGCATCTGGAGTGTCAGTATTCATCTCAGCGACTCCAAAAACTATGCATTCGACACTAATATTGGTCTTTTCGATTATTTTTACATGTCACCCCCCCCCCATGCCGATGGGGGCTGAATTTGGACTAAACCACATCGAGAGTGTCACTGTTCATCTCAGCGACCCCAAAAGCTGTGCATTCGACACTAATATCGGTCGTTTTCGATTATTTTTACATATCACTCCGACCCCTAGGGGTCATAGGGGTATCCTAGGGATAATCTAGCCCTCTCGGTGCACTGTTCAGATTGTAAGTCATATATGTGCCACGTTTAGTTGAAATTGCTCCAGGCGTTCGAGCGTGAATGCTCCAACACACACACACGTTCATATAAATTGGCGAACTACTTTGCGAGCCCTATGTGACGTTTAACGGCACGGGAAGGATATATATATATATATATATATATATATATATATATATATGAGCATGTAGCAACAGCAGGTTAATATGGAAGATAAAAACCTATATTTTGTCAGACTTACAAGTTTAACACTGTCGTGCATGAACGGGAAACATGAGTAGGCATATTCAAGATTGAGAACAAAAACAGTTTTATCCCCAGTAGAGCACAAATCATTAGTTTATAAATTAAATAAGAATTTGAAAACGTGAATATTTATATAACTGCCGAAAAACATAAAATTAGTGGGATGTACAGGATTCAGAACTACAAATTTAATGAGTGGCGTAACTGAGGTATCGCTCATAGTCCTTCGTGAGAGAATCAGAAACAAAATCAGCAGTCAGATTCCGGAAAAAAGGCCTAGAGAAACTATATTCTGAGTTAGTATGATAGATGAGAATTATATGAAAGTAAACAAGGATATCTTAACTAAACTAACGATTTTGACAACGTAAAATATGAACAGTAATTGAATACCTAGAAGATATTCATTTATGTGGTAAATAAATAATGGGAAGAAACAAAACAAAAGTTGTAAGGTGGCTGATACAAAATGTTCGAAGCTCATTGATATGTATATAAAAAAAAGAGGAAGATAAGACAAGGGTATGTAATTGTCTCCTTGCTTAACATGTATGCCAAAAAGAAGTTAAAAAATCTTCGGAAACAGCGAGATGCCTGGATCAGTGTAACAATAGTTAATAATCTCAGATATGCTGATTACAGCAGAAAATCCAAAGTGATTGCAGGTGAAACTGCGCTATGAAATAAAGAATAATGTGAGAGTATAAAGCAGTTGTTGAAAATAAGAAAGGTCAAACGAAAGTGGTAAAAACTGCCAGTAATCCTTCGGCACTGCCTTCTTGAAGGAAAACTGAAAAGACATGATAGAATAACACTGTGTTTATTGTTATGTTTTAGATTGAAGCCTGCGGTTTAACCCAGGTATATTGTAGCCTGATGTGTAAACACGACATCATAATCAGTAGACGAATCTGAAAGAGCTGAAAAAAAAAGATGGACAGAGTTTAAAAAATGTTACAGTCTTGTTTTAACATACATTCTTGTTTTAACATTAACCAACATGGCCTTGCAAATTAGTCACGCCAGGAACGACGTTTGTGCATTGTTAAGAAATCGGAAACGCTTCTTTTGAAGAATGCAGTGGTGCGTTGTTAAAATTTACGACATACGATATTTTGTTAAAGCTTGCATTCCTTGTATGGCGTGCGGTGTAATAGTGACGTCTGAACTCGTAGGCGCTTCAGATATGAGGTTATTGTGGCAAAGCCGTACAAGAAGAAAGATGTGTAAGCGTAATAGTAACGAAAAAAAAAAGCTGTCAGGCGTAGGAATCTGCCAAATATTTTCTAGGGCTCGCCCCTGGGAGTAAAGAATGCACTCCGTGACTTGCCCACTGGGATGCGCTACAGCAGGAAAACCGACGTGTCTTCTCTCCCCCCCCCCTCCCCCTTTGTGGCTGACCGTGTTGAAAATCTTTGAATTTCATTTTGTTAGGATGGTCTTGTCACACTGTATTTAGCTAACAGTTGGAAGTCATGAGAGCAGTGGAAGTCAGTTGCTGTCTGCTGAGAGAGAAGTCACTAACTGGACACATGCAGACGAATTAGATTGTCGTGTTTCCATTTTGTTTTGTTGTCAAGTTTCCAGTTTGTTTTGGAGAGAGAGAGAGAGAGAGGGGGGGGGCACTTCAGACTCTCATAGCAATAGAAACTTCAAGTATATAAAAACAATTTTAAAAATGAACTGAAACAAAGAAAAGTCTAATAAATCCTATTTTTTTTAAAATGGCACTGTGTATATACTGTAAGTGTGAAAAATTTAAAGCTTGGTCACCGTTGAAGGAAGTTGCAGTCATTTTTAGACAAGATCTCCCCTAACAAATCAGACATGCCATTTTTATAGTGTGTATTTTATGCTCGTAGATAAGAGAACAAAAAATCAGGCCCCGAAAAGACAGCAACTGGTGAACCAAGATTTTATGGTATGCGTTTCATGTCACCATCGGTCTCCAGATTTAAGAAAAGTAAGTGGACTGCACTGGCAGGGATATGATCAAAGAGATAGACGCAAGCCAGAGATGGAAGGCAAGAACTCCTAGTCACAAACAGGCGATGGAAATTCAAGAACGGAGTAGTTGGAGTAGACATTATTTCTTGAAGCAGTCTGCCCTACCGGCTATGATACCTTTAAAAGACCATGCATTTTTGTCTGCTTGGATCAGACAGACCACATACGGGGATGCATACGTAGACAAATCATCTAACTTTTCGTTCTCAGTGCATTTAGCATTCCAGTTTCACAAAGTAGTCCTCGGACCAGCACTGGCGTGCGGCCACTTTCCAGGAGAATGGGCACGCCCTAAATGGAAAAGAACAGTGGTCGTTGAGAAAACTAAGGCTGGCATAGTTCTGCTGTTTATACCTCTTTCTCTTTCCTCCACTTGTTAAAGGCAAGGAAAGGTAATAGAAAAGGCAGCACAGAGCTGTCTGCTTAAGCACAGTTACTTTTATTTTTGTAATAATTTTTAGCATCTATTCATTAGCGTTTAAAGTAACCAGATCGTAAAAAGTGTATAATATAGAACACATTTTAATGTCACTGTAGATGATATCACATTCCCTTGCATTCCTTTACACGTTTTCCTATATATTATAGCATAGCAGTTGCTTGGCAGGTTGGCAAAGAATGCATTTGTGAAGTTACTATACAAATATATATCCAACAGATAGTTTTCAGAAGCACAGAAGTCATTGGCTTTGTTGCAACATTTCCACCTGTATATGGATGTACTTTTTTTTCCTTGCCTTGTTTGCGTTGGCCGCATTTTCCCAGGGGGCATATCAGTTTTACATGCTTACATCTTTTGTATTTGCTGGTTATATCAGGTGCCCACATTAACAATGTTTGCGCGCGTTGTTTTCCAACCCTACTACTCCACCCATCTTTCTTTCATATTTCAGTCAAGGACAGACCAGTAACCTGAGTAGGGGTAACTTTATGCCAGATGTTTTTTAAAAGTCTGAATAAACTGTTCCCCTTCTTCTGTAGGATCGCATTTTCTCAGTGATTTCTCCAACGTCCCATCCATCCATCCATCCATCCATCCGTCCGTCTCCGTCCGTCCGTCCGAGTGAGAGAGAGAGAGTATAACAATCGGTCCAGAATCAATTTTTGACAGATGAAGCATGTTTTCATTTGTATAAAATCTAATAGTTGTTATTCATATAAGCTTTTCATTGTGTAGAATCTTGCTTACTCCATCTGTCTTGGGGTGTCATTTTGTAAAATGAGGTGACAGTTTTGGTGCATATCCTCTATGGCAGTGGTTCTCAGCTCATGGGTCGCGACCCAAAGGTGGGCCGTGACAGGGAGCATTGTGAGCCACGCTGAAGTCTCAAAGCAGCAAAAAAAAAAAAAAAGAGAAAAACGTAGATACAATAAAAATTATTCCGCATTTTTCATGCTGTGCATAAAGATGCAAGCCGCAGAATTGTAGGTTGCTTTATTAGTAAATGAAAAGAACTTTTGTGTAGCAATGAATATGCAGTTAAACATGTAGAGAAAATATTACATAATACTTTATAAAATTAGATTTATACCTTGCAGATATAAAGCACTTTATTAGTGGGCCGCAAAAATGTTTCACTTTTAAATGTCGGCCGTGCAACAAAAGGGTCCGAGAACCGCTGCTCTGTGGCAGTTTTCCAAACCGTGTGCCACATCACACTGGTGTTCTACAAAAGATCGAGTGAACAAAACAAAGAAAAAAATCTGCCAAAAGAAGTGATTTGATTTCTACCATGTTGACTAGGCAGGAAAATAGGGTAAGGTAGGATCTTAACTTATGCCATCTCACTGCCAAAAAAAGTTTTGGAAGGATTGTATTGAAAAATAAGATGTGTAAATTCATCTTTGAATACATGTTTTCTGTGAATATATAATGTGTTCTTTGAATTATTCTTCTATCTCCCTGGAACTGTGAGCTGGTTTGCCTTGTAGCCGATATGGTGAAGATGTTGAAGGACAGCCGTCATGTTAGCTTGTGGGTTATGGCATCTATTTTTTCAGTCCCTGAGTGGGCTAAATAGCAGAAGATGTGCAGTGCTTCTTTAACGGACTCCACCACCATGGGGACTATGACGATCCCAGCATCATTGGCCAGGGTAGGCCTGTTAGTACTAACAGAGAGTGGATCAGGGTTTGCTAACTTTTATGCTAGCATGTCAGCTATGGGCTGCTGACTGCCAAAGTGGACATCACCTTCACACCCACTTTGCATACTTTATTGAGAATTTTTATCTTCAGTTACCTAACAACTGATAAGACTATGGAAATTCACTTCAGTCCATATGAGAAACCATTTTATTTTGAAGGCCATTGCAAAAGTCGAACAACATGAACCAATCCCTATAAACTTTTCTGCCAGATGTGGTTATCTCAGAGCTGATATTATAGTCGTAGATACGTTTCAGTGAATGCAAGTTAGATAACAATTGAATATTTAATACTAGGAGAAAAAAAATCCATCTGCTTCATTCTTACTTTTATCTGTTTGCACAAGAAAGATGGTGTGAAAAAAGGAACAACTCCAGGGACAGATAAACAATGACATTTCATTTTTTTGTCACTTTATGAAATATTATACAGTACATATTGTTATCGGTATGTGTATATTGTTATCAGTATGTATGTAGTTAAAACATATGCTGGTACTTGGTTGCTGAAACATCCAGGAAGTGTTTTACAATGATAGGCAGTAACATTTCTCCAGTTCATGTTGGTTTTACTTACATAATTAGATACATTACTTTCTGTCTTACATACAGTCTTAAGTTAACAGAGACATTTTACAATGAGATCTTCCTCTTTTTTTTTAACACTGAAATTCTCATGTTACCTCAGTTTAACATTATTTTTATTAAAGTATATGATTCAAGAAATATAGTTGACTGCTTCTGACGCATATATAAGCTGTATGTTCTATTTGAATCTTTAAATGTGTCCATCCTGTTTGGAACTTCTAATCTGGGCATCTCTGTTATATTCTTTTATAAACTTTTGTCAGAAAGTTGTTTTTTTTTTGTCATTGTTATTTTTCAAGTATGTTCGTATTTAAAAAAAAACATTTTAAATAGTCAGAAATTTTTTTTCTGAAGTCTAGCTTCACATGCTATATATATGTCAGTGTTTTTGTATAAGGTGTACACATGGCAAATTTTCCAGTATATACAGAAAAGTCATAAATATTACAGTTTTCTTCCTTTACTCATGATATCTATTCCAACTCTGATCAGTGCTCTTGGATCTCCACAGCTGCTTAGAAGGTAGACCAGCAAGTTACCATGGCATTTAGGTATTTTGTTGTTTTTTGCTGTTGAATGCTACTGTGAACTAAAATGTCACAGTGTTTTCTTGTCATCACATAAAGATTACTCTCACATTTTGTACTGCTTATGTGTCATGAAATGATTGTTTTTCCAATTTTTCAGGAAGAGCTAGAGAGATTTCCCATCCAGCTGGTGCAGGACCCAACAGCTATTTTTAAGAATGACCGCAGGGAAATATATAACAACCTCATCCTGTTTACCATCATTGATGATCCGAAAAAGAGGTCATCACAAGCAGATATGCACATATTCCAGAGCAGCAAAGCTCCTGTAAGTTTGTCTTTTAGTGATTCTGTGCATTTATAAACATGAAGAAGTTAAATAATAAAGTTCTGATTTCAAGGGCATGCAATAATTATTTGCTGGAATAAAATGTGTAAGATGGGTAGAATAACAGATTTAAAGTTTATTTATAAAGTTTATTTTATATTCTGCAAAATTTGATCACTACCACAGTTTTCAGTGCAAGTTTATAATAGTAGATGGGATTATTATTTTGTGTCTCTGAGCTCTGGTGTCCAAAATAAATCATATCATGGTTTGTAAAATAAGATCAAGAATTATGTATTTGACATTTTATGTTTAGCTGAAAGCAGACCTCTTATGGTGAAGGGAGTGTTCCTACAATACTTGAGCATATCAGTTGTAATAGCTGATCATTTGATCTGCAAAAGCTCGAATACTTCACCATCCTACAGAGTATATGGTGCAGGGTTCGGATTGTGAAAGAAGACACAGTACTCAAAGTGAATGAGATGATGGTGAGTGATACAAAGCTGACTGCTTGTGTCAGAGTCCATGTAATACCCCTGGGTAACAGACAGTAGTCTGGGCAAGTGAGTAGGGATTGAGATAGAAAGGTGAACATGGTCATCATCATCTTCTGTGTTCAATTTCATAAGCTCAGGTATCTAGACAGAGGGACAAGTCATCTTCCTGAAAATTTGAGTTCTTCATATATTGGCCCACAGTTTTTCATCCATGTTATTTTCCTGGGAGCAGGTTTGGGCTCTTAGATCTCTGTAGAGACTGCATTCTGCATGTGTGTTGTGGTCTGAAGACCATTTTGGCATGCAGTGAGTGGAGTTTGAGGGCCTTCAGTTTGTGTGGATGATCTAGTCCGCCGTGTCTTGTTCAAAGCCAGAAAATTATGGTGTGTTATATTCTGTTTAATTTTAGAATGGAGAATGGGGATACCTGCTGTCTGTTCTTTGTTTCCATGCTTTCTTGTTCTTTTCTTTCATGAGCATTTTTGCTTTTTCTATTGATGCACTGTATTGGAATTATTCTTTTTTGGTGTCGCTTTAGCAAGTTTGTCAGCTGTTTAATTTCCTCCAACATTATAATATGCAGGAAACCCCTATAATATTACTTTGTTGGTAGGACAGCAGGTTCAGTTTGGTCACTTTCTTGGTCAGCTGATCTCTTGGTTCATCTTGGATGGTCTCAGTGTTGATCTTTAGTCACATAGGAAGGTCATGAATCTTTGTTCTCTCAGTATCTTTGTGACTTCTGGTAACGTTTGTAAATTTTAGCTCTGTAGTTCATTGACATTTTATCTGCACCAATGAGTCTTAATGGCTCTGAAAGGTGAAGAAGTTCACTGACATTTCTTCAGCAGTGGATAATTTCTCTATTCTTGAACTGTTTTGTGTTAGTATCAGGAATCCTGCTTCTTCTTTTCCAGCTGCCGCTTCTAAGGATCAGATCTGGTCCCAAAAAATATGCCATGCTAAAGATGGACAAAAGGTTCAGATATCACAGTCTAATTTCAAAATGTGATGTGAATCAACTAATTCCCTTTGAGGGAGAAGGATTGTGAAGACAGAAAAAAAAAAGAAGCAGATAGTGGTGGAGATTTGATATAATACAGAAAAAAAAAAGATGGTGGAATGACAACACTCTTCCAGGACTTGTGACATGTCAAGAAGAAGATGACCACTTGTAGCAGTGATTTCATTTCCAGATGATGATGACATCCTTCTGAGGGAAATAGTTTGAGACAGTTTGTTTTTGCTAGGCCCTCTTTTTTAGAGACCCTTAGTTTTCAGTGCTCAGATAAAGCCTATACTAAAAGGAAGAGCAGATAGTGGGAATCTTAACTGAATCTTAAAGAGTTACAGTTCTCTTTTGTTTGGTTATTTTCAAGAATTTTTTAATACTTAAAACAGGCACAGGAAATTGTGGATGAAATTTTAGCTGCAAAGAGCGGACATCAGCGATTGTATCAAGGAGCTGGGTGAGTATATCATGGAAGTGGTTTAGGACACTGTGTGTGTGTGTGTGTGTGTGCTGTGTGAATATAGTTTCACTGGTCATGGACTCTCTTTGTTGTCATCATTTCAGCTCCTAATGTACTCATTATCATCATTAGTGTTGACATTAAAGCTGCACATGTGCTTGATGCCATATTTGTTGTTGTCATCCAGTTTGATATTTAGTGTTGTCATCCTAGCAGTAATTTCATTTCATTTCATCTTAAGTGTTGTAGTGTAAGCAGCAGTTGTACTAAATGCCATATTTGGTTTTTTATAAAATTGGGCATGCAGTTGTACTAAATGCCATATTTGGTGTCATCATTTAAGCTGCATTTGTAATGATGTGTCATTTTTGTTACTGTCATCTAAGCTCCTGTGTGTATTCTGCATCATCTCTAGTGTTGTCATCTCAGCTTCTATGAGTACTCAGTGCCATCTTTTGTGTTAACATCTCAGCTGCTTTTGTACTTTGTATAATATCTGGTATTGTCATCTAAACTTCTGTATGTATTTGGTATCATATTTGATGTTGTCATCTCAGTACCTATACTTGTACCATAATCATGTTTGGTGTTGTCATCCTGTATGTACTTTGTGTTTGTCATCTCAACTTCAGTTGTAGTTAATGTCATCTCAACTCCTGTAATTGTAATTGTTTATACGCACCCATGTTTTACTCACTGATATGGAACATAGCATTAAAAGAAATGTAAATTCTTGCATTGAAGGAATTGAAGTGAAATGTGTAGATAAATCAGAAAAGGATTATTTGGTTTTTTAAAAAAGTAATTATCAGTGTTATGACAGAAAAGAAAAAAAAAAGTGTGAAAGCCAGCAACAATGATCACTCTGTCTCTCACACCTATGTATAATAGGGTATGAAAAATGAACATACATTCTTATGGACCTATGTCTTGACTGTCAAGATGAGAATCATTCACACATTTTTCCTTCCCTCACAGTTCATTTCCTATGTATCCAGCACTCTCCTGTCTGTTATTTTTCCAGTCCAATGGGCTACAGAGATTTTTAAGCACAACTGCAACCTGCCTTCTTTGTTATCTTTATTAATACCATTTTCATATTTACCTTTAGCCACTCGGCTGTGACTTCTTTGTGTAATGCAAATTTCACCTGCTGTTGTGTATTCCATTCATGCAGCAAGAAAAATGTTATTCATGTTTTGACATAATACTCAAGGGTTAACCTTTCACTGCACTCTTAACATTCCTGCAATATCTGAAGTGCATGCCATCCTTGCTTGATCACTTGGATTTCAAAGTCTGTGAGATGAGATAGTGCTTTCTGGAGTATGTAAAATATGTGATAGTGTGTGTGTTATGGTTCACTAAACATTGAATGCAGGATAGGATAATATATATATATATATATATATGAGATAGAGAATAATGGATGGGTTTTCATTTTATCTCTTTTTTATTGACATTTGCCCTTAATGTTTTTCTACTTTTACACTTGTTTCTTAGTTTGCATGCTTTCAGATTAACTTAGAGAGAGAGAGAGTGTGTGTGTGTTTTGTCATACTCTTAACATTTACATAGATGGAAAGAAAAAAGTATGAAAAATGCACATAGTACTGAAAGATCATGCAGTTACTGGGAAAAAAATGTGAACAGAAACTAAACAGATATTGGAAGCATTGCTGTAGTCTTTTTGCAGTTAAGAGGCACCCCTTTTTATCAGTACCAGATAGAACTGGGGTAAATGAGTCACATTATTGACATTTGGAGTATGGCATAGATATGAAGTACATTTTCAACATTAATTAAATTTGCTGTACAGTAAATTGCGCCAGCAGTCAACTTGTGATGATTAACATTAAAGCCAGTAATTGAAGTAGAATTGCAAGCAAGAATCTTAACCACTTTCCCCTCCCATTAGAACAGTACATTTTAAGTTTACTTTCATGTTGGAGCAAAGGGAGTGTTCCTCAAAATTTTTCCAATGAGGAACTATGTTTTAATTTTTCAATATTTCAAAGGCCTTCTATGGAAGTTAAGTTCCTTTAAAAAAAAATATTCTAAGTGTAAATTATAGAAGGTTAGTCAGAGCACCTAAATACACATTTTAAACATAAATGTTTTGCCTGAGGAATTTCTAGAGTATCTTAGATAGCTAGGATGACAAATGACCATTTTACTATCACAACAAATAGAGTAGGGAATTATAATGACCTTTTGAGTGTGAAAAAGAAAAAGAAGAAACTGATCATCATCATCAACATCATCAGGTGCCGTGCCCACTGGCATTGGCTATTATGCTTCTCCAGAGTACCCGATCCTTCATGCAGGCCATCAGTTCAGTTGGTGATCTCCTCTCACACCATCCCGTCAGACTGTCCAGTATCATTTCTCTTGGTCTTCCTCTTGATCTTCTTCCTTGTATTTTTCCTGTTGTTATAATATTTTCAATGCCCCCTCTTCTCATTGCATGTCCTATGAAAGTAAGCTAGACAGAGGTGTATGGTGCAGTTTTACAAAGTGAGGGAGGGAGTGAGTAAGGTGAGAAAAAAATGAATAGAAAGTATGAGAATGTATAAATGAAAAACATACAACATATGATATTTCGGCAAGGGCTTTATTTGAAGATACATACACAACGAAATACAAACACGAAGAACTTATCTGAAGTGTTTTCCTCCAAGTGGGAAAAAGAAATGTGTGTGGTAGAAGGGAGAAGGAAAAATCACGCTGCCTCCAGACAAAAGATGCCCAATAGAGCCAATCATAAAGAAGAGGTGGAGAGAGAGGAGGAGAACAAGTGGGAGAAAGGGGTGAGGGGAAGGCAGTAGGAACATGATAGCCGCTAGAGGTGTCGGGGGGGGGGGGGGGGGGGGGGGAGGGAGAGAGGGGAGGGAAAAGGGGACGCGGAGAGATAATGAATGAAGAACATAAACACCTGCAGGGAGAAAATATGAAACTGGTGAATAGGACAAGACCAATATGTTGGCAGAGAAGAAAATAAGATGGTGGTAGGGAGGGGTAGCCTAGAGAAAAAAAGTAGAGTTTAAAAAAGGCCAGTGGAAAAATAAAGAAGTTACAGAAAGCTGAAGACATTGTTAATTCCAGCTGGGTGGAGACAGCCAGTCTGGAAAATAAGGCACTGTTCTAGGACCCTCTGAGATCATACATCTGTGGCTATCATGTTCCTATTGTCTTCCCCCCACCCCTTTCTCTCACTTGTTCTCCTCCTCTCTCTCCACCTCTTCTTTATGATTGGCTCTATCGGGCATCTTTTGTCTGGAGGCAGCGTGATTTTTCCTTCTCCTTTCTACCACACACATTTCTTTTTCCCACTTGGAGGAAAACACTTCAGATAAGTTCTTCGTGTTTGTATTTCGTTGTGTATGTATCCTCAAATAAGGCTCATGCCGAAATATCGTATGTTGTATGTTTTTCATTTATACATTCTCATGCTTTCTATTCATTTTTTCTCACCTTACTCACTCCCTCCCTCGCTTTGTAAAACTGCACCATACACCTCTGTCTACCTTATTTATTTAAACCAGTTTTACTGCAGTCGCCATCCCTTTTATCCTGTGAAAGTACATTGTTTCTCTCTTATATTTTTGACAAGGTTTTTTGTCTCTCCAGCTCTTCTCATACATTCTTCATTAGTTATTTTTGCTGTCCAGGGGATTCGCAACATTATTCTGATAAATCACATTTCTGCTGCTTCCAATGATTTTTGTGCAGACTTGCCTATTGTCCATGATTCACTTCCATATAACAAGATAGATTCAATATAGCATTTTAGGACTCGTTTTCTAACATTCATTGATAAAGATGTGTTAGCTAATATGTTTCTCATTCTCTGAAATGCAGTCTTTTGCTTGGCCTATTCTGTTCCTAATTTCTGTTCTGCATTTCCCATCTGAAGTTATTACTGCTCCATGGTATTTGAATTTCTGCACCAGCTAATCAGCTAGTCAAGTTTAATAAGGTAAGCAAAGCATCAAGGCCTTTACTTATTTCCTGTTGATGATGTATCTTCTCTTAGTCTCATTCTCTAAAATGAGTGTTAGGTTCTCATTCATTAGAATTAACTTTGGTGTGCAGGAAGCCACACATATAACATGAGAGGGCAGCCACCTTAAAGTACTGTGCTGTGTACTTAGACATGAGTAAAAGCTAATTTACAGTGCTGAGATTCTGTGAAAATCTGGTTGGGGGAAACATTGTATTTAGGACACTTGAGATTCATATCAGATGTTTATCTTATATGTGGGACACCTGACTTGTGTGAATATGCAATATTGTGTGATAGGGCCCAGGACATGGTTACATGCATGAGATTGCAGTGAGAATGGTTGTTCTCTCTGCACAAGTATTCAGAATAATTGAGCTGTGTTTGTCAGGGCCGTGCATCAACAAAACATTATGAACTGCATGGAATGTTTAATCGACCATTGTTTTATTGTAAGATGTTACTGCCTTCATTATTGTCATCTTTATCATGGTGATCATCGTCATCGTCGTCATCGTCATCATCACCATCATATGACATACCAAGCGGCATGGGCAACTATACCCCTGTCTCTGATGCTTTCATCAACTATTTTGTAATATTATTCCCACTGATTACATTCAGAAATCCTCTGCATGCAAATTATAGAAAGTAAGTGGGTGCAGTTTGGAAAGAACAAAATATATGAACATTTTAAATATATTTTAAACTCTATATGGAGACAGCCTCTCCCCAGTCTCTCCTTGAACAACTGAGATGGCACATGAAAAATGTCATGTGAAAAGTTGCTGAGGGGTTACACTGTCCATTTTCTTCACTTTCAGCCTGTCTTCCAGCTCATTCATCTTTCCGGTTGTTATGATGGTTTCAGTTTTCCATTGATTGCTGTCATTAAATTCCTTTCTTTTTCATTAATCGTAATGAGGGCAGTATTTCTTTGTAGAGACAAGTTTTAAATTAAATAATTAATTATGAGCACTGAAATAGTTTACCCACATTTCCTTGACAAGGTTTGTATCTCTCTTTCTAATTCTCTCTCGTTGTCTTTTTCTCTCACACACTGTTTGCCTTTCTCTCATTCATTCTTTCTCTCTCTCTCTCTCTCTCTCTCTCACTTTGTAGCTTTTTCACACTATCTCTGTTTTTGTTTCTGTCACTCATTATCTCTTTCTTTCTAATCTTCTTCTCACTTGCTCACTTTGTAACTCTTTATCACTTCTTTTGTTTCTCTCATTATTTTATATATCTCTTTTATGTCTTTATGTCTAGTCTTCCTCTCACTCACTCACTCATGTCATTATTCTTTCACTCTTTTATCTCTTTATCTTTTTTCATATTGTCATTGTCTCACTCAGTTTTTGTTAATTTCTCTTCTCTGTCCCTTACTCTCTCACAAGCATCTAACACGGACTACTGATGAGCACAAGTGTCTCAGAATTCAACCTCTTAAAAACAGATTCATATTTAACAAACCCAAGTTAATTCCTAAAGTGATGCTGCAGAATGTGCCACTGCATGTGGTCATTGTTTAAATCTAATCCAAAATATAGCCAATGGTTAGACCAAGACTTGACTGATACAAGGTACAAGAAGAGCCTTGCTCACTGTGTTGCACACCTTCAGAATAACCTCCCATCCCACTTAAAACTCATCAGCTTTGATATTCTTTCATATAGCTTCAGAGTTTGTCAGTATCTGTTTAATGTTAACAGCATGCTCCCTTAAAATACACTCTTTCCTCATAACTGTAGTCTAATGTATGCTATAAAATAACTACTAATATATTGCAGTGTTTTTCTGTAGTGAGAATGTACAAATTAAGTGTACTTGGTTAATTCATGTTGTTGTTATGTGTATGGACAGGTGGTGAATGTAAAAAAAAAATATTGTTGAATGTGTGGGTAAGAGTGGAAAGTAAATATTTCTGAACTTCATTCATGCTTGTTACTTAACTAGCACACTGGTACTAAACTGATTTTGAATGTATGTGACAGTGTGAAAGGTAAGAGATAAAAAAAAAGCAGAATGTCTTACTGGCATGCAGTACAGTTAGCAGTGAACACAAGCTCACATATTCTTCACAACATTCATGCAGGTGTGCACACATACAAACATGTATTCACCAGACACATCATGGAAGGTTCTGCTCTTTTACAGCCATACAGCCTTAGCAGTATTAAGTTATACCTCTGAAGTGTTACATATAACCAAAGCTATATGGAAATTATGCAGAAAATATTACAGTGTTACATTGAAAATGACATTATATAGTCACTTGTGAAATACTTATTCACTACCATTCTAGTGGTATAATTAAAACCAACAAAAGAGTGATGTCTAGAGAGGACACATTATTGAAAATAACCAGTTGTGCAACAAAATTAAGTTACAGATATGCATGAGAAAAGGGCGGACAGAGTTAGGGAGAGGTTCTGAGGATTGGAGATAGTATCATTTTTTGCAGTGAGCAAGTGGTGTTAAAGAAGGAGAAGGAGTTGGAAAAACTCTAGGATGGCCATTTTGGTTCATGATGTCCTGCAGTCTTAAGTTCTTTATGACCTATACCATTGGTGAAGATTCTGCAAAGAAGACTGTTAGGGTTTTTTTTTTCTTGAAACACCAGGGTTTTTTTTTCTTGAAACACCAGGGTTACTTCTGAAAACAGAGAATATGCACCTCAAGGGCAGAGTACATCAGAATACGCTAGAGTACACCTTGCGCTTGTGGTGCCCCACATGTTTTTAAGTTACAAGCAGAATACTCAGCTCAAAATAAATCAGTCCCAGAGGTGAAAGTGAAGTGGAGAAATGTAAAAAAAAAAAAAAATCCAGTATTTACTCCCTTCAATATTTTTCACTGACTGTTTTTATTGGGTGACATGAAGATCTTGCTATGTTGACTGGTTTGTTCTTTTGTTATAACAACTTTGCGGATATTTATTTCTCTGGAATAGACTCTCGACAGTACCAGACAAACAACGCCACAGTGGAGACAAGACAGTTCAATCAGACAAGTTACAGTCAGGGTGGTCAGTTTGGTGGCCCCATTGGTCAGCAGCGGTCACTCATCACACGAGTCAACACAGTGAGAGAAAGGGAGACTATAGAGGGAGGCAGTACAGAGATCTTGGAAAGGGATGTGGTGAGTGCTGTGTTCTACTCATTATTTCAGGTCATTTTTCACAACATCATGTAATGTTGATACTCATTATCTTCAGCAATCTTATTCATTACTTTTACAAAGGTTTTTTTTCTTTCATCAAGGAGCAAAGTGATTAGTGCTATAGGTTCTCATGGTGAAGGCTGGGGGTTTGGATCCAGCTGGAGACGCCTTAGTCACCCAGCAGTAGAAATGGGTAACCTGACTTCTGGAGCTAGGGAAGGAAAAGTGGCCAGGCATAATGCTGACCACATCACCCTTTGGTGTGCTGGCAGGTCAAGGAAAATATGGACACTAACACCATATCCCTATATGCCTTTAAGGCAGTGGTTCTCAACCCATGGGCCGGGCACAAAGGTGGGCTGTGATGGAGTATTGTAGGCCGTGCTGAAGTCTCAGAGCAGCAAAAAAAAAAAAAGAGACAAAAAGTGGATACAATAAAAAAATTATTCCACATTTTTCACGCAATGCATAGGCCCTAGGAGCAGACTGCACGGATGCAAGCTGGAGAATTGTAGGTTGTTTTATTAGCATGTCCCCAGTACGGCTATTGAAGAAAGGATGGTCCAGACAGTGTTTCTTCTAGCATCAAACAGAAATGTGATGTACATAAAAAGACGGCATCGTTTTTGAAGTGTGACACTGGCGTCTTTCTAACCATGTTGCTGAAACGTGCAGTTTTACAATGTAATTTTAGAGAGCAGTTGGCGTAGATTCTGCGAGAGAGCAGAAGTGAAATATAATTCTCAGCAATTGTTTTATTCCAGCCAGAATAGACATGCTATCCAACCGGAAACAGTGCCATATTTATGGTAAATGAAAAGAACTTTTGTGTAGCAATGACTGTGCAGTTAAACACATAGAGAAAATATTACATATATGCAGGAAACTCTACCGTAGAGAGCTGAACAACAACACAACTCCTTCATATCAGCAGAGGAAGTACCCCCCCTCAGACAAGTGTTTCAGCCCTTTAAACTCCTAACACTCTAAGGGGGGTGGGCCCCTCTGGGTCATGACTCCCAGAGGTCTTGTGAGTTGTTGCTTTTTTTTCCCGGTCCCGGGATTGAACCCATGATCTTCCAGTTGCCACTGCACTTTTTTGAAGTGCGTCTTTAGCGATTTAGCTATGGAGGACTGGTATTGGTTGTGGCAAATACATAATAAACTTTACACAATAAACTGTATAAAATTAGATGTATACCTTGGAAATGTAAAGCACTTTATTAGTGGGCTGCAAAAATGTATGACTTTTAAAAGTAGGCCATGCAGCAAAAGGGTCAGAGAACCACTGCTCTAAGGCATCGCAGGGTTACCTTTACCATTTACCTTATTTCAATTAGGGTAAAGCAGTACTCATTACTGTTAGGTAGTCTTGTTAATGTACTATAATTTACTACTTTCAGAGTATGTTGTTACTTACTTTTAGGATGTATTGATACTTGTTACTTTTAGGACATGCTGATTTGCAGAGTATGGGAGCTTTTTAATTAAGGTTTTGTTTCCTAGCAGAAATTCATAACAGATAATACACTCTTTTGATCTAATCAGGTAACCTAATTTTTTGACATTATAAGGATCTAAAATATATGAACTTGTCATATATTAATTTTTGCATCTTCTTGCTAGCAATTACTTAACCACTGCTTTGATGACATTGAGAAGTTTGTGGCAAGGCTGCAGCAAGCAGCAGAGTCTTACAAGGAGCTGGAAAAGAGGAAACGTGACAGAGGTGCCAAAAACAAGAAAAAGCAATCTGGAGGTATTATCAGGAGGCTCATTTTAGTAGTGTGGCAAAATGAAATTATACAGCTTTAGCTCTTGAGTAATGCTGAATAGAAGTTGGATGACAGAATTGCATGTTTTAATCTAGCGTGCCTGTCAGTCCCTGCTACCATGTTCTAGCATTGACACATAGGACATTGACCCAGGAAAGTATGAAAAAAGAGATGAATTTTGTTTGTTTTTTTTTTATTCATTAATTCTGACCTTGTGAGACTGGCTGTTTACTTTTCTTTTACTGGCAGACATTGTGTTGTGCAGTGAGGTTTGCCTCATTTTGCAAACATGTATTCTCCATTTTCAGAGATTTTTTTCTTCATTGCTTGTTTGACAAACTCCCATTTCTTTGGTTATATTGATAGGAAGAGGCATATTGTGGGGTTACTGACCCCCACCTTCTAGAGAGCCAGAACACAAGGCACTATTGACTGGTCCACACAAATGCTTCTGTGTCAACAAAAATGGAGATATTAGAAAATGATTATCAGTCATACCATCCAGGATTTAGTCAATGAAAAAGGAAAATGTGTCTAAATTACACTTATGAGTCAGACACTCAGCATGTCAGGAGGGTTAATTCAGCCTAAGAAGAGTATACAGAAAGTAATGGTAAGAGCAAGAGGGAATTTTTTTCAGACGGACTTTGATATAAATATCAGCTGTAGGAGATTTATTGTGTGTAGGACCTCAAGTACACAAATCCAGAAGGGGGAGGAGGGGAGAGAACAAAACAAGTACAGAATGTAGATATGTATAGTAGATTAACCTAGTGAAATGTAGATGGTCCATAATTCAGACGAATGATGAATTACATGGGAATAAATGACATTTTTCTCACTTGATCTAAGGTTGTATCTTGTAATTTAAGAGTGTAGGTCATATCAGAGTGTTCACGAACTGGTTGAAATGTGCAAGAGAGTCTTCATATAGTTACCATTTGAGTTATGAACTAACAGATAATTGATAAAGATAAATCTACAGTCTTTTATGCAAAAGTATGATTGAGAGATCTGGCTGTGTTATAAACATAAAATAATGGGCATTGCAAGAGAGTGCTGAAAGTAGGAAGCTTGAATATAGCACTATTTATATTGTTGGTGGCATATGTGAATGCATAAAAGATCATTTCATGTCTGGTCAGAGGTCAGCATATTTGTTTTAGGGATGTGCTGTATATTACCTATTTTAGGTCTTGTGGGACAAAAGAGAGTGGTAAATGAGGGTATTTAATGTATTGCATGTCTGAAAAGTCAGAAGTATTATTGTAAAATGAACTTTATTGGTTGGATCAAATGGATCATGGGCTGTATATGGCCATTAGACAATCATTTTCCAGCCATTGATTTAGATATTTGGATTTTATAAACATAGAAGGAGTTGATGACAAGTAGTTCTGATGTCTTTAGAAGTAGCATATAAATGTACCACTACAGGGGATAAGAGAGGTGTAAGCAAATCCATTGCATATGAGCAGCTTTAGTTGAGTTAGGGTGGTGGTTTCTGGAAAAATGATTCATGATTATATAGCTATTAAATACTTCCTTGTATGTCCTCTATGTTTAAATGAAGTAAGCTAACTTTTTTTTTTTTCCTTTAATTTATCGCTGCTGTGTTACTAGCTGGAGGTAATACCATGTGAGCAATATTGCTTTTGTTTCCTGCTTTTGTATATTAGCTCACTTCATTATCTGCAGTGAATGATTATTTATTTATAACTGACAAGTCAAATGTATGTGTTAAGCACATCATGATTGTATATTGTAGTTCTTATATGTATTTATATAATCATGGGCAAATTTGATATAGTAAGAAATTGTTTTTAAAAATGTGAGACAAGATTGACTGATTTGCTGTGTGCTGTTATTTATTTGAAACTAAATTAATGATAATGTGCCAGTTGGTACAGAACTAATGTCTTGAAGTGAATTTTTTTTTTTTATATATCTTACTCACATATCCATGATGACTAACTGTGTGTGTTTTTGAGTGCTGTTGTTATGATTTATTAATTTTATCATCCTGTATATAAATTTATTATGTTTATCAGTTTGATGGAGATGGAGAACAGTTAAAATGTACAGTATGTTTTCCTTTTGTAAAATGCTTATTATTTTGTCTTTAAGTCTATTATTTTTTTTGTAATTGCATTTATACAAGTTTATCAGTCATATTTTCTCTCATATTTATTTGTATTTTTCTTTGTGAAATAGGAAGTTTCAGGTTTTACAGTTTCTGTAAGATTTAAATATTTTAATCTAAATATAATCAAAGGAATTGGCTAAAAATTATGTTATGACAGAACATAAATATCATGAAAGTTAATGAAGTAAATATGAATGTGCAGTGTTAAATTTGTTTAAAGCCTGTGTTAACATTACATTATCTAATGGGGCTAATGTGAAATTTGCATGTCTTGACTCCTCAGATGGAATGTTGAATGCTAGAGCAAGACCTCCTCCAGACCGTGACTTTGTGGATATTTTCCAAAAGTTCAAGCTGTCTTTCAACTTGCTGGTTAGTTTCCACTGTTAAATGAGTTGAATATTTGAAAGTTTTACTTTCATTACACCTAGAGACAAAAAAGAAATCTCTTTCCTGTTGCAGTCTTCAATATCTGTTTTTTTATTTCACATACTGGCTTTCTCTTTCTCTTGGACTTTTATATTGTCAGTGTTTTTCAGAGTCACATCCATCATATTCTTTTTCCCTATACACGTTGTGCCCATTCTACATGGTATTTTTCTCCCCAAACAGTCATCTCATTTTCCTTGAACATCTGATAGCAACAAATTGGAACTTTAAAACTTACATACTTACCTGTGCATGTGTATTCTTTTCATGCTTGTCTGTTATTAGCTCATGTATATCTTTATATGATCCTTCTACCTTTTGTGCAGCTGGACTCTAAATCAGTCCCCATTCACATTAGTCAGTCCAACATAAAAATGGAGACCTGAAACATGTTTTGGGGAATAGGTACAGAGGGGCTTGAAGTGGGCTGTTACTTCAGGAAGTTGGGACGTTGACAAGTGCAGATTGTAATGATTTATTGTCCAGTGTGCTATAAGACTGCGTGCTTTTTTAAAATCAGTATTAACTTCCTTGGCATTAACCTTGTATGTTATATGGGCCAGGTTTTCCATGTACCTGTTAACCCAAAATGTTATACAGGCTAACTTGCTTTTGGCACCAAACACAGCATTAAGCCCAAATGATGTTCAGGGTAGTATTGTGATGACATGTAGTTAATGAAATGATACCAGGCTTCTAAAAATAATTATGAGAACTCCTTAGTTAATCATATCACTCTCTAGTGTGCTGACAGGTCAAGGAAAATATGGGCACTAACACCATATCCCTATGTGCCTCCAAGGCATGACAGGGTCACCTTTACCTTACCTACCTTTACCTTAGTTAATGAGTGGATGGGGGCCATCATGGCATCTTGAGCAATGTTTTCAGCTTGCTTTTTTTTTTTTTTCATCAGAAGCATAACACTGAGAAGGTTAATTCCCTAGAATAGTGTTGTACTCGGTGACATTGTTTGATATTGTTATTTACCAAAGTAGCCCATGTTAACTTACAGGGGAGAAAAAGAAAATATGTTATCAGTGTATAAGATTAGCTTGAATATTAGTGAAGCCTGTCATTATGTTCTCTTTACAGGCCAAACTAAAGGCTCATATTCATGACCCCAATGCACCAGAGCTTGTTCACTTCCTGTTCACTCCCCTGTCCCTCATCTATGAGGCAAGTCGTGATCCATACCATGGAAATCAGAACCTGGCTGACCAGGCAGTGGCACCTGTCCTGACTGGAGATGCCAAGCAGCTTATGCTGAACTGCCTGACATCAAAAGAGATTGAGCTGTGGCAGGCACTGGGGAAACATTGGACAACTAGCAGGTATGTTGTTAACAACATGCAGATAATGGTAAGAATCTGTGTAGCTTCATCTGGCCAGGAAATATGCAATCATTCACATTGGTTTACAGTATGAAGATAATTACTGTGTCTGAAGGAATAGGCAGCAGCCAAGATACTTTAAGAACTGTTACATCTGTCATCGTCTTACATCGTGCCTGTGCCGTTAAACGTCACATAGGGCTCGCATAGTTGTTTACCAAGTTTTCCTGTTCTCAGCGAGTCTTTCTACTTCATCAAGGGATGTTATGCTCGCTAATCTGGCTTCTCTTAACAATGTCCTCTTTAGAGTTTCACGCGGCTGACCTCTTTTTCAGCAAAATAAATAATTAGCCAATAGTAGAAATTTGTAAGCAGTAAATTCCTTAACCACCACAAGATCTCATTGTCATCATCAGCCTGTTACATGTATCCTGTGAATGTTGATTGCATTTAGGCTGCATATTGACCTGTCATAGTCTCTGGCATCCAAAAGTAACCCCGATTGATCTCCCAGATGAAGGAAGGTGGGATTCTGTAAAATAAGCATTTAACCATGTTTCCCTTTCAGCCAAAAAAAAAATTCTTCCTTAAATAAATCCATTGTGTTGGACTTAAAATTTTTTTTTAAAAAAGTGTTAAAAAGTCACAAAGAATGGCAAAAGAGATTACATGATTCCATTACCTTGCATTCAAATTTTAAAAAAGAAATTACTGTAATGCACTCTTTAACCTTTTACAGAAGGATCACTGCATTCATGTGGTCCATTAAATGCAGTGAACTTATGATTGTGGGTAACTTGCCAAAGTGCACAGCTCTGAGACTGATGATGAACCATTTTCCAGAGAGTGGTATGGGAAAAGTCAGGTGTTGACTTGTTCAGGTGTGGTTTATTTTTTTTTTTTGGCCATCCATTGCTGTCAGAATGGGTATTTCTGCTCTTCAGTACTAGTGTTCATGCCAGTATTATAGAGATACAGTAAACCTTTTGTGTTCCAAGGATTTTAAAGTAATTTTTTCAAATGTACTTTTTTTTGTGTTATTTGTTAGGGATGAGTGGCGAGGACATATTCCACCATATGTTCCTGAATTCTATGATGGATGGCAGCCTGCTGCAGCATTTGATGAGCAAACCTTGAGGTCAGCTCCCATGGCACAGCCGGCTATAATGGCATCCACATTACCAATGATAGAGCCAGCAAGAACACAACCGGTGGTTGAAGAGAGACGAAGAGGATATGTATGTAAACTTGTATTTATGATATGGGTCACATGACATTTCATCTTTATTGTATGGTTCATTATCCTGATTGATCTGTAATGAATAATTTTTACATAGCTTTCTTAGCTGAGACATATTTTGGTAAATGTTCGCATTGTTGAGAAGCTATCACACACACACACACACACACACACACACGCACAAATAAAAATAAAACCCAACAGAAATTAAAGATAAAAATCAAATGCAGGCCAAGAGTACAGGAAGAATGAAAATAGGTCACAATGCTGACTTAAATGAAAAAAAAATGCACTACTAATATAGGCAAAAATGATGAGTTGTAGCTAGTAAGAGAAGCTTCAGTTTTATTTCTTTTCACTTGAAGTGTACCTGACTGTGTATATAATTTGATACTTTTTGTTATGAATCTGCAGAATGCATTACATAGACCCATTCCTTTCCCTGATGAAGACAGACCAGTTGAGAGATTTCATCAGCAAGATGACTTTGACAGGTTCGAGCCAAGAGTAAGAGACTACAGACCAAACTCTCGTGAATTTGAACTTCCCACACCAGGAGGATTTGAGCCAGTGCCTTCCACATCCAGGGCGTTCGAACCCCCTTCCCCTCGGGGCTTTGAACCTCCACGAGGGTTTGAGCCTCAGTCACGAGAGCGGTCACCACCCCAGATTAGCCCTTACACTTCTGAGTTTATAGAGACGCATCATGGAGAAAGGTGACAACTTTAAAAAATTTTGATGTTGGTTTTTATTATTATTATTATTTTGGTATTTAGAGATACCTTCTTTGGCACTAGAATTAGGAAGTGACAACTGGTCAGTACCAAAGGTTTCAGCTCTCTTCTCAGAATTTACTTTATCATGATCATAAAGTAGAAGGTGTATTTATTTTAAATTTTGAAAGCTATTGTTTTTATGACCTTTAAAAATAGGAGACCATAATAACTGAGATATACTGATGACTTGATACTAATATCATAAACTAGTGAACAAGATTATTGAAGAGAGCAATAAAAGAGGTTCAGAGCTAAAAAGGAGTAAAACAGAAACAATGGTAATATCTAAGAGTAAATATACCAAAGTGCATCGTCCTTTCATTTGAGGGGACACTGACACAAGTAAATAAATTCAGTTACCTTGGAGCAACAATAACAACTGATGACAAGAGCATAAATGAAATAAAATCACAAATAGGTAAGATAAGAATAGGTAAGATAAGAATCTTCTTCTTCTTCAGCTTTCCAAGTCATTAAGTTCATTGCTCAGATAAAGTTCGCCTCCATTCCTCTCTATTCCTAATCTTCTCTCTCCAGTTGATGACACAATTTCTTTTATATCCTCTTCTATGTTGTCTTTCCATCTCTGTCTTGGTCTACCCCGTGGTTTGTTTCACTCATCTCTTGTGCTACATAATTTTCGTTTGTCTGTTCTCTTCCATTCTTTTACGTGGCCTACCCAACATAGTCTGTTCAGTTTCAAGACATTTATAATTTGTTGGGACTTAAATAAGCTGTTCAGTTCAGTGTTCTTTCTAGCTTTCCATTCTCCACTGTTGGTGTCCTTTATTGGCCCAAAATTCTTCTTAGGATCTTGTTCTCAAAGATCTGCAATTGTTGTTCATCTTTCTTTGTTGTACTCCACGTTTCTGATCCATACATGACAGCTGGTCTTATTATAGTTTTGTAGATTGTTATTTTGGTGTTTTGGGACAGGATTTTGGATTTTAACAGGTTTTGCAAGACGAAGTAAATTTTATTCCCTGTCTGTACTCTGCTTTTTTAATTTCCTTGCTTACTATGTTACTTCTGTTGAAGGTTGTGCCTAGATAGTTGTATGTTTCTTCTTTCCTAATAATCATATCTCCAACATTTATATAATCTGGATCATTCTGCCTCTGATCTCTTGATATCTTCATATACTTTGTCTTATCTTGGTTAATGGTCAAGCCCACTTTCAGTGCAACATCTCTCAGGTGTATGCAGGTACTGATGATTTCTTGTGTAGTTTCCCCCACTAGGTCAATGTCATCAGCATATCCTAGTATTATAGCTTGTTCTTCTTTACTGCTTTCTTCTTTTACTTTTCTGATTAGCTTTTCTAGTACTAGGTTGAATAGTAATGGAGATAATGTACTACCTTGTTTTAAGCCAGTTCTTATATAGAAGGGTTCTGACTTTCTTCCTTTATATATTGCTATATTTTTTGTATCCTCCATACATATTCTGATCAGATTGATTAATTTATTAGGTATCTCAAATTCTTTCATAATTTTCCATAAGCTGCTCCTCAATAAAGATAAGAATAGATAAGAACAAGATAAGAATAGATAAGATAAAAGCAGTTTGGAAGTAGGATAGATTTTTTTTTTTTCGACATGCTGTAGGTAAGTGATCCAGCAGAAGCAAAATGTCTTTTGTTTCCCTCATGGATTAGAATATCTGATAATTTAGGTGGTTATTATCTATTTTCCATTCATAGAAATGTTCGACAAGACTTACCAAAGAGCAGAGATCACTTACTATCGGCTGCTTCATCACGTCAAGAAGAGAACAATGCATATCTGGAAGTGCTCAGACGCAACAGTGATGCCATGTAAGTAGTATAAGCTGAATGGTAAAGTGGCTGGTTGGTGGTGCAGGCTCTACTTCAGAAAATAAGATTATGTGAAATTGATCAGTTCTGAAAATACAAATAAACTGGTACATTTTTGGGTTTTTTGAAAAAAAAACCAAAATTGTTTTGAAGGTGGATTTTTCTCCTCCTAAGTTTTGGTTGTCATCTCATGAATGCTGCACCTAGCACCCAGATATAGATTTGGAGACTGATAGACATATTTGGAAACTCTTGGTGATGTTCCATCTCTGCATAGTGTGAAAGAGCTTGAATAATATATGGTACAACAGTAAAGCTATAAAAACTGAAAATTAACATAGAACCAGTGAACCAATATATATATATATATCCAGCATGTGATGATGATCTGTCTAACCAATACGACAGACTGTTGGAACAACTAGCTGCAGTCTGGACACAAGGTGAAAGGACAAGCCAAATTCATACTCAAAATACTTCGTAAATATTGGTCAGCCACTAGTATTTCTTTGCCATATTGATGCATAGAACAGTTGGCAGGGAGACCATGGCAGATTTACCAGGCAATATAGAAATAAGTGTCATCTTGGCAGGCCAGAAGATGATGTCCATTTAATAAATAGTCACATACAAGCTAAGAATGAAGGAATGACATGCTAACCAAGTGCCTCAGAGCAAATAAAATACAATGGATAAGTGGTATGAACATCAACAGACTGGAGATTAGGTATTGGATTTAGGGGAGTTCGCCAAATTTGAAAGGGTTGCAACATTTTCATTTGGATACTTGTCAGATTGCTCAGGAAGCTGCATGGTGGTTCTGCTGTTTACACAGCATTCTTCTCCTTCTCCTCATAGTTTTAAATATGATGTATCAAACTACCTGTTCTATGTACATTGGTTTCTTTTTTAAAGAGAAATTTTATGCCTGTTTGGAACAGAATTTATGAGGCACTCCATGACAGAGCAGGCAAGAATGCTAAAGAACTTACAGTTGAGAAAGGTGACATTTTGCAGGTATGTTTTATCTAGGCAAAATTATAGCAACAAGCTAAACTGCATATGGCATTCTTCTGTTCTTTATTTTTTTGCCCTTCAGTAATTTCTCATATAATGTTTTTATTTATTTTTTATGTTTATATCTGGCAGAAAATTTATGGCTTGGTAAAAACTGTGATCAACAGAAATAATATTTTCCACTAATATTTTTATATAAAAATTCTTAAAAAAAAACAAAAACATAAATTTACATTGTTTTTAATGTAACAAGTAACCAGCAGAATGTAACAAGTTTTTTCCAAATTTGAGTTGCTTATTTTACTTATTAATTCCTTCTTGCTGTTACCTTTTTTGTTCCAAGACTTTTCAGGTGATGCATTGATTTGTTTAGTCTTTCTTTGTTCCAAGACTTTTCAGGTGATGCATTGATTTGTTTAGTCTTTCTTTGGCTTCAGCATTGCTTTTTTCTCAAAAACCTTATTTACTTTACTGCTTTATTTGTTATTCAGAAAGTATTGTTAAAATAAAGGTAGTGTTAGCTAATCTGTCTGTGCACTAGAGGATATTGTGGTCTGCATCATGTTTGGCTGCTTTGCATTCCTCAGATTCAACAAGAGGTCACATATTCATTTCTACAACTGGGTGACTGCGGTTGTTGTGGCCTAAATTTGAACCATTGATAGATGTGTGTGCTAATCTTTTTCATGCTTAGGCACCCTGTTAGAGTGATTGTTGTCTTGTTTTGTCTTGTCTCTTTCCTCAGCTACCTTTCTGTGAGGCAAATAGATTTCTTGATAGGACTTGGCAGTTTGCTTCATATATGGGGTATTTCTTCTTAATATCCCATTTCCATAGCATTAAGGCATATTGGGGAATACAGTGTTAGGCCTGTATTTTCCATGACCGTAGGCACATGAAAGTGTGATGTGGTCAGTATCATACCTGGCTGCTTTACCTTCCCAGATTTTTCTGGTACCCATTTTTAGAGGCTGAGTAAACCCTTGTAGGACTGAACCTGGTACCACTGGATTAGTAAACTGAGCATCTAACCATTCAGCTAACCAGGCTACCCTAGTGATTGTTAATAATATCTAATTTTACAGAATTTTCTAGCCTAAAATCATGCAGGTAGCTTTGGGTCAGCAATTTTTATCATTATTTTTTTTTTTTTATGTCAACAGAGCTTTGTTATAGTTATATTGTTTAGAAGAGAATTTTACATTTAGCCACAGTTTATTTTGAGTCTTTGTAGAGAGTGTTATATGTTTTTGATAACTTGTTCTTAGTGTTATATATATAATGTAACATTACAGTGATTGGGTCTCTTGTCAGGTCTTGGAGAACAGCAAGAACTGGTGGAGACTTCGTAACTATAAAGGAGAGGTTGGATTTGCCCCTTACACAATATTGAAAGCCATAAAAACAGAGGTTAGGGAGATATCTTTGTAGTATTTCTGGAGCTTCCAGAATAATTTTGTGTGTAATGAGCTTGTGTTTGCGTTAGAGCAGGGTTAATGTAAGTGAGCTCACTGGTGTTGTGTGCAGTGTTATGTGTATGCATATATTATGTATATCTTAGTTTTGGATATTAATGGCTTCAGTGGACTTGGTAATGAAAATCCTTCCTGTATGTGTTTCTTTTGTGTTTGCTGATGGTATTGAAGCAGGTGCATGTAAAATGTTTGTGTTGCTTGTCAGGTAATTATCTTACTCAGCCACTTCTCTCAGAGCTGATTATATCAGAATTTGAATGACAGTTATGAACGCAATGACAGGTCATGTGGGTGTTAAAACTTGTCTTCGTCCTGGATATAACTAGTTCAAGAGCTTCAAGTTTTGTAATTAACAGGGGATGATACAACACTGACAGGAACATTTCACAACTTGTCCCCACAGACCCTGTACAATGTTTGAAATAGTAATTAACAGTTTTTGTCTTTTTTTTTTTTTTTTAACCTCCCAAGTTCAACCTACATGGTTTTTAGCATAATCACACCTTTGTGGGCTGACTTTTATATTATAATCTGTATTTCCTTGCAAGCACTGTTGTCTGTAAGTTCAGTGTAATGCACGTTGCCTTGTCACTAAGGCAGGTATTCTCCATTTTTTCAGAAGCAGTTCTCTGTTCCTCACATCCCCCCCCCCCCCAAAAAAAATCTCCCACACCGATGAGACCCTAGTGGTACTTGTTGCAAGAAATTGTTTGTGCTAACCAGTGTCTGACAGCTAAAGAAGTAGCAGAGGATGTAGGAATAGCAGTTCTTACTTTTATAACTGATCACTTCAGTCTCTCAGTTTATGTGATCTGATTTATACATGTATGTACATGTTGTATCAACAGGGTTATAACTGATCACTTCAGTCTCTCAGTTTATGTGATCTGATTTATACATGTATGTACATGTTGTATCAACAGGGTTATAACTGATCACTTCAGTCTCTCAGTTTATGTGATCTGATTTATACATGTATGTACGTGTTGTATCAACAGGGTTATAACTGATCTGAGGTATTACTTGGTTATGAAACTTTCTACACATATTTAGGTAAACATTTTACATAGAGTCAGACTGATGTATTTTTTTTTTCAAAAGTAATTTAGTGAATTCTAACAATACACAGATCACATTCAGTTGTGTAACTTCTGCATGCACTAACAATAGTAGTGGTTGTTGGTGATGTAGTTGGTTATTCTATTGTGAACAGAAGGATGGTACAGGTTCACATTCCTTTTTGCCCCAAGTCCTATGGAATAGGTTAATTTTGGATACCAGTATTTTTTGTTTTTTTTAAAGACTATGGGAAGTTATTTCTGTACAGAGCATACAAGGCCTATCAAAAAAGCCAGACTTTGCAAAAGATAGTTTGTTTTTTTTGCTTTACTTAAAAGTTAGTCAGATTTGTCTCCTTTGAAATGGCTCTCTCCACTGTTGATACACTGCTCCCAACATACTTCTGGTTTCTGAATTCATCCTGGAACTGGGACAGCAATCATGTCTGATGGAGAATTTTCTTTGATCTCATCTGTGATTTAAATGATGACCTTTAAGGGTGGATTTCAACTCTGGGAACAGAAAAGTATCTGCAGGAAATTTTCAGAAAGTTATTGTTGACACTGAAATGTTCAAACAGCTCCTGATTGATTGTGACTTGGTTCTCATTTTGTTATCTGTCAGCATGAACTTTTACAAATTCCTACTTCATCGGACTCTTCATGGATAGGCAAGCACTAATTTGAGTGAATTAAAGAACTCACTTTCTCAGTGTGATCATCATCCATGGATGTGGAAGGTTGTTCAGATTGGGGATCATCTTCTGTGAAAGTTCTTCAAGATTTGAAATGTTGGTACCACTTGTGGCACTGAATGGTGCAAACAATTGCTCTCATAGGCCTGTTGAAGCATTTGAAAAATTTCAGTAAAAGTTTTACCTAATCTGAAACAGAACTTCACCAAACACTTTACTCTTCAAGATCCTTCATTGCTCAACATATCAAAAATTGACAAATGCATTACCAAGACATTCACTATACTGCATGTAGATCGATGACTAATGGTTGTGGCATGATGCAACTATTATTAAAATTAAAGTCAAGGCCACAGTCACACACACAAGCTGTAGCTAATTAATGCTTCCTTTGTTGCTGTGTGATGTTCTTTTTTTTTGGACAGGCCTTGTATCTCCTGTATTATGATTTGAAATGAAAGTGGGATTATTATAAAACGTGGAAAACTTAATTTCAGTTATTTCTAAGCTAAACATAAAGTGAAATTTTAATTTAAAAAAAAGGAGAAGCATTAAAACTAGGCTAAACTTCTAAACAATCATATACAGTAAAAGATATATTAGTGGTTTTATTGAGAAACCAGTGGAAGAGTTATATTCATGTTGTATGATAAAACTTACGGGTTTTGGAGCTTTTCGAATTCAAGTGAAGGATTGTGAGCCTGTAACTTCTGTATATGTTTGTGTGTATATTTGGTGGCAGTGGTGGCGGTGGAGCTTAGGTCCTGGAACGATGTATTTTGTATGTAGCTGTAGTAATTTTTAAATTTACATGTGGTCTTAGCATTACTATTTTCCTAAAGTGCAGTCATAGTGCATTTTTTTTCCTTTTCATACACTGAAATCAAATGCCTAATCCTGTTTTTTTTAGAGCTACTTAATATTAATAGCTAGAACTTTCTTGTTTAATTCATTATTTTAAAATCTCTGCATCTTTGTTTGCTGAAGCAGATATACTCAATTGTCACTTTATGTGTGAAGGAAATTTTACCCACATTATTAAAAAATGAGAGTGTTAAATATTTTGCCAAGTTTTAGGTTTAAAGCTGTATATTTTATTTGCTTATATGATTGATGACCTTTATATTTGCAAATTGAAATTGGAAAGTCTGACTGATTCCTTTATTAGTAAAAGGTAAAATCCCCATTTCCATGCCATCAAGGCATATTGGGCATATGGTGTTAGGCCCATATTTCCAAGACCTTCAGCACATGAAAGTGTGATGTGGTCAGTATTACACTTCCTAAAGTTCTCTGATACCCATTTTTAGAGGCTGGATGGAGCCTGGGGCCTTTTTTGGTGTGTACGTGAAAAAATCCCACTGCTGGGACTTGAACCTGGTACCACCAGATTAATAAACCAAGTATCTAACTACTCAGCTAACCAGGCTGCCTTCATTATTAGTGGATGAGCTTTATTTATTTATTTTTTTAACAAGCAGAGAATTGATAGACTTTTCATATGAAGGTTTGGAACATAGAGGGGTGGTAGGGTGTGCACGCTTGTGTGTGTACATGGTCTCGGTGTTATATATTTGCCTCATGCTTTGGAGATTGTGGGTTCAGATCCCATCAGAAGTGGCAGGGTAGTGGGATCAGATCTTCACATGTATTTTCACACACATTAAAAATCCTGTAGCAGTTAGAAATCGCAAAAAGAGTATTCCAGACAGCCACTGCCTGGGCAAATTTATAGAAAAAAATCTGCAGCAGAGATTGGCACAAGTGCCTGGAATGTCAGTGCTGATTGTGAAACCCGCTCTGACATGTCAGGACAAGCGACGAGCAGAATGGGAATATCTTGGCTGCAATAAAGCCATTTCCGAACAGACAAGCAAGGAAAGGAGCAGTCATACCTTCTGCAAAGGTTTTGTCTTTCTCTCTGTCAGAGTATTTTTTTTCTCTTGCAGATTTCATAATACCCCAGTATTACTATTATTATCTTAAGTTATCAAAGGATCATTATGAAGCCATATTATTATCATTGCTTAATTTTGTGAAATCTGATCCATAAATTTTATATCTGAGATGACCACCAACTGAAACCATATCAGAACAGACTAAACCAAGTAGCATTAGGAAAGAAGGGCAGCAGATCTTATTAAAAATACCAAATATACTGCAGTATGGAGAAGCATGATCACCAACTACTACTGGCATGGCATATAATGAACAAAAGATGAAACGGAGTGGATGATGGTTTGAACTAACCAGAGAGTCTTGGCTCAGCATATTGTAGCTTTAATCAGAAAGTTGTATATCTTATAAGGCAAAACACAATTGAGCTACAGTAATACTTTAACATCCTGCTTCAAAATCACATTGTTATGCAAGTTGGCATTCATGTGACACTCACATGATGTTTTGTTTAATATCGCCATTTTCTGTGCACCTTAACATTCTGTTTACCATCGCATATTGTCATCTTTAACATCATACAATGTATACATCATACATTGTATACATCATGCATTGTGTATCTGAGATTCATCCTGTATCATTATCTTGTTAACACATTCTTTATTTACAGTTTAAAATGCAGACCACTTCAATCTAATATTATTTAAAAACTAAAATTTTATTACTTTTCATCACTTCTTATCATTATAAATTTAACTGTTCAGAGTTGAGTAGAAGAATACAGTCAGACTAAGATAAATTAATGCATTTATTTTACAAATTACTCAGCACTGAAATAGTTTTCAGATAAAAATATCATAGCAATATAATTCTTTTTATATTTAATGAAGTTTAACGACATTATACTAAAAAAAAGAATTTATATAATTTTGCTTACAAGCAAGGAAAGTTTGTACAGAGATAACTTTCATAATAGTACAGAGAATGTCTTTATAACTTTATGCATGATCAGATTTGTAAATCTGTTTCTGATTCATTTTTTCAGGATGAAGACCATTTTGAACACCGCAGTCCAAATGGAGCTATATCTTCAAGAATTGCAGAAACTTCTTTTATGAGTGATGATAGAGGGCCAGCTCGTAGAGGTGAATTCAAGTATTTCTGATTGGCTGTCTTCCAACTTTCCCCCCAACCCAAGATCAGGCCAAACAGTTCCACTGCTTGCCTACTCATCAACCTGTTGAACAAACTACCCATTTACCTGCAAGCCAACAGTGTGTGTGTGTGTGCCTTTGATTTCAGCTTTGCCTTTTTATTCCCAGTTTAGAAAAAAAAAAAAAAAAGAGAAACATTGTTTCATTTTCTAGTCTTTAGTGCGGCTTGTGAACTTTGTTAATGCCCATAGCAGGTGTTTGAGGAGTTCAGAGTTTTTATTAAATGTTTCTGTCATTTGAACGAATTCCCTTAAGAGTGTTGAGTTGTTGTAAAGAAACAAAATCAGTGGCTATTTTGTTACGTGAGGTCACACACATTTTCTAACATTTATGTGAGTTTGTCATTTAGTGAGTGCAGATACTTTTCTCATTCAGAAAAGATAAAAAGAAAAGCACACATTATGAAGTATTTTAATTCATTATTGTTTTGGCCACATTACTGACAATTGTTGTGAAGCAGCATCATTTTTTTTTTTGAAGGTGTGAGAAAATGGATAATGGAAAAAATTCATTTCAAAGTTAAAAGTTTCAGCTATTAAGAAATTGCAGACATTTATAAAACAGTCTCCCCCCCACCCTCCTCTGTTAATTTCATAGTACAAATGCCATGTACAATGAACAGGTAATATGTCCTCATAATGATTATTGTTTGCTATAGATCAGTTTGTATTCTTTTGTACACCCTGAAAACTGAGCTTTGATTTCATTTTCACTACAGTTTTTTAAAATTTATTTATTTACTTTTATTGTGGCATCTGTTGATCAAAATAATTCATCAAAGACTTCATTATTGTTTTGGTTGTCAAAAGAAGGTGGAAAAGATAATATAAGATTCTTGTTTTACTTTTACTTTGTTTGTTGTTTATTACACAATTTGTGCATTGTGTGTTATATTTAAAAAAATGTACAAAACTGTTGTTCTGTAAGAACAGAAAAAAATGTATAAGGTCTAAGTTTAGAGAGGCATATATTTAATCAGTGTACGAGAAGAATGGAGTTTGCTGTAATGATTTTTTCTACACTTTTTGAGTGTTAGTAGGTGTGTGAATATATTTCCAGTTTTTGATCATGAAATTTTGAGGTTGGGAATTAGCTGCTGTTTGCTAGTTTTTAAATTTTTATTTACCTTCAAGCAATGAAGAAAAAAAAGTTTTAAGAATATTGAGGTTATTTCTTGTGGTGAAATTTATCATTTTTTTTGGTAACCTTTTTTTTTCTTAAAAAATAAGAACATTGTAATCAACATTTGACAATGTATATAACAAGATATATATATACAGTTTAATGATGGAATGTTTATTGTATTTTGTATTTGAGAGGACCTCTGATTGCACATGTACAATACATATAAATCATGTGTCTCTTCTTCTTGTTTCTTTCTACAGTACCAGCATTGTATATTTATCATCTTCCATATTATATATATATATATATGCTACAATCTTTTATATTAAGCCTGGTTCATGTTACAAGTTTATTGATAAGAATGGAGTACAGCGGTGTAAGAATGCAGCATTAGGAAATGAAAAGTGAAAAAACCAAAAAAAGTTTAACCTGAATCCAAGAGTGAATGGTAGCAATCAGGGTAAACATTTAACTCTTCCCGAGCGGGCGGGAAAACGCGGACGTACCGTAGGGTGCGGAGCAAAATGCACGGGTGTTTAGAAGATTGACGGGTATAGTTGAAAAAGTGAATTTAAAATATTATTTCCATGTTTAAAAAATACTAAATATACATTTACAAAAAGGTAAATGAATAAAGGTTCCAGAAATGTCTAGTTTTTTTAGGAAAAAATAACTGTTGAGAAAATAAGACAAAATATTTAGCCTTCCTCCCCCCAGAAAAATCTATAAAACACTAAACTAATGGTTGTCTACTTACCAAGAGCTGTAAATATCCACTTGTTACACACAATTTGAAGATAAAATGAATTCCATCCAAGAAATATCACTTTTTACACAAATTGAAAAAAAAATCAGAAGCAGAACACTGAAACTAGCAAGAAAAGATAAAAGAAGAAGAACAATAGTTATATTCAGTTTGAGAAAAATCTTCTTGAAGATTGGGGTAGTCCTGAAAAGGACCTGGTTATGGTGCAGAGTAATCTCCATGCTAATCTCCATGCAGTACTGACATGTTTCCTACCAAATATTGTCGCAAACATTTCTCTACAAGCTATTGTACCTTGTCTAACAGGTCTAGAGCTATGGGAGGTACATTCAGTAAAATCTGCCATGTCGAAAGGCATGTCCAAAGTTCGATATACTTTGAAAATTTGCAAAAAAATTGAACAGAAAGTTTCCCAATATGTCCTCTTATCACCCACGCTGGATAAACAGGAGGAAGGTTATTTCTGACATGCGCAGTTAACATTCAAAGTAAAAAGTGGATTAGAGTGATTTCGAGAATTAAAAATATCAGGATCCTGACCATACGGCCACAACGGGAAACCGGACATGTCAGGATCGTGACCGTCAGCACGAGAAGAGTTAAGGAAGCAAAGAGTTTTGAGAGAAAATAAGATGAGACTTGGTTATAAAGTTTCTTCACTGTCAGCATCTCATATATAGTACAGTCAGAAAAAGAAATGTATTACAGTCAAATGCATTTTACATACATCTTCAGTAATCATCATGGATGTTGTCAGTAAAAGATAAAAGTCTTCATAATATTTGATTGATCTGATATTGCTTGTTTTAGAAAGGCATTCACACGGGCCACATGATCACCATAAGTAAAGCATTCCTGCAGCTAGATACCACCTGTCATTTTTGCCTTTATTGTGGGGACAGTGAAAAAAAAGTAAAGAGTGAGCACTTAAAACACATTAGGAAATTTGAAAATAGAATGCAGTCTGAATCATATATTTGAGGAAGTGAAATTTGATGGAGATTTCTGGGTGGAGTTGCTAAGTAGATATGAGACTACTTTAGCAGTTTCATCAAAACCATTTTGCCATTTATTAAAAAAAAAATTTTTTTTAACTGTGTTATTTGTTACATTATGTTTTAGTTTGCCTTTATATATTCTTGTTTATAGCTGATAATTTGCTTTAGCCTTATGCAACATATTCCTGTGTCATTATTGTATCATGTATACATATAATATTATAGTATAGGTGTGCCAGGTCACTTAAAAATTTTGTTTTTCAACCATGTTTTTCAAACATGAGAATTAAACATTATTAAGGATTGATAACAGATAATCCTCCAGTTCTCTAGAGTAGTGGTTCTTAGTCTTTTACCTCTTTCTGGAGGTCCATGAAAGGATTTTTGGTGGTCCACAGCCAGCAGAAGAATTGAGTATTGAGCATTAAAAAAATATACATCTGCTTTATTTTCTCTTGTAAAATATTTGTGTAATTGTGCCCACCATTTTTGAGACTTTCATTTTCTGAACTGTTGGACCAAAGAGTAATTGCTTTAAAATTAAAGCAATAAACAGAACCAAGATGATACTGTTTATTGCTTTATTTTTTAATGAGGGGTCCACAACTGTTCTCGGGTCAGAAAGGGGTCCACAGTTGTTCACAGCCCAGAAAGGGGTTTCATGGTTAAAAAAAAAAAAAGGTTGAGAACCACTGGTGTAGGGTTTTTTGTTTTTTTTTGAGTAGTTACAAAAATATGCCAGTTTTCAAGGGAGAAGTGTTCTTGAAAATATTTCTAGTAAATATATTTTAACCATTTCTTATACTGTCAGTTTTTGTTCACATCTTTCATTAAAAAGAAAAAGAAAGAAAAAAAAACAACTAGAAACCTGTTATTGAAAAAAAAAAAAAGTCAGTTCATGTGTTAAATCATCTTTTATAAATTTCACAAGGTGAAAACTAACAGGTGAATGAAGCAAAAACAAAGTTGGAAATTGATAACTAACAGCAGGGTCCCACTATTTAAAATTTAAAAGGAGAAGGGGTAGTTAGACTGTTTTAAGCATCAAACTTGTGTGTTTTGTAACCAGTAAAACTAAGAAATCATCGTCATCATCATCATCAGGATGAATCAAGAGAAGGTGAGAATAGAACAGCCTTTTCTCAGACCATGATTTGTGGTGTACATTGACAGTTTGTATCTTGTTGTTACCAGGATTTTAGTGTCAGGTAATGGCTTTTCTAGGTCATTGCATTGTGCCGCCGTTGGTTGGTGATTGAGAAAGGCTGTTAGTTTTTTTTGTTTTTTTTTAGGTTCCCAGTAATGAGGATGCGGCCTCAGACTTTTAAAAACATTTGAGGCTTCAGATGTGGGACCTGTGTGTGTTCTTTTAGAACAGAATAGGCAAGCCTTTACTGTACAGTTTATTATTTCTGGATGATTGGTTAGTTCTTTGATTAAAGGTGCTCTGTTCACATGGTAGTTTTGCATATATGGGGTAGTATGCATGCAGATACATAGAACATGTGCAGTGGATGTTGCTTCATTTAGCTTTGATAGTGGCCTTTTGTTCTGCCTGATATAGCTATCGTGTAACACAGTAGCTTGTATTTGTCATTGTGTGGTGTCAGCATTAGCATAGACTAGATGGTTACATCTATACCTCTTGTTGTTTTGTATTGAATAAGTGTCAAACTTCCAGTCCAGTAGTGCTGATGTTTTCCCTTTGCCTTCCATGAGTTTATGTACAGTTTTTCTCTCCAGTCTGGCAATGGTAAATGTTTTCCCTTTATGTTCTGTGAATTTGTGTGCAGTTTTTCTGTCCAGTCTAGCTATGCTAAGTGTTTTCCATTCGCCTTCCATGAGTTTGTATACAGTTTTTCTCATCTAGCATTTGTCTAATGTTGTTTTCTCATAAGGTGGTACAGTGAAGCAGTTCACAGAATCAAAATGGATGAAATGGAGGTGGAAATACTTGTGCCAGTTTTCTGATGTTAATAATGTTACATGTTCATCTCCCTTTTTTTTTTGTCCTCTCATTAATATCAGGGAAAACTGAGAAATCAAAAATGTATGAGATCTTAAACAGTACATCATGTAGCCCTTGTGAATTACAGATTTATAATTAAATATTGAAACAAAATGTTGTATATTGTCTGTTTTCATGTATTCCATTGTGTAGCTGATCCTCATTCTCAGAGATATTCCACACATGAACTGTGGTATAATGGTTGGCTGTGCCCTTGGTTTTTTTCTATGTTGAATGTATACAGATTATTTATCTAACACAGAGTAACTTGTGTATGCATTATTTGGATCATATTTCATATAACAGTTTATGATATGTTTTCTGCTGATATATCCCTGTTTTATTTTTTATTTAATGAAGACTTATAATGATAAAGTTGATTGTATTTGGTAAAAAGGCCTGCTCATGTTATGTTGGTGTAAAGGTTCAGTTGTTCACTAGTATATATATTCTCCTTTATAAAATGAAAGAAGCTACTGGAGCTATTGGAATGTAATGTTAGAGGAGGTTTAATTGTGTTAATGTGACAAATAGGAGACATGGGCATTGTGGGGCAGAGAAAACTCTTCCCATAATTCTGTAGCACTTTTTTTTTGTGTGTGTGAAGATTTGGAAATAAATAAAGCAGCAGAAGTAGGAAGCTAGATAAATTTTGAATGCAGCAGAGATTAAGAAAAGCAGAGAGTTTTAGAGATAGAGGGTTTGTTAAAATGACTATAGGAAATGCAGGTGATGAAGTGATTGTGAAATTAGAGGAAAAAATAATAACAAAGTCATGGTTGTGGCGCATACAAGAAAAGTTGGTAATAAATGTTACATATGACTGAAGTACTGAAATGTGAGGGGAACAAGGAGTAAGGGTAGAGCAGATGAAATATGGAGAAGAACAACAGAGAAGATGTTGAGCAATAGAGGGCTCACCTGGGCAAGAGTGGAAAAGAAAAAAAGTGGAGGACAGGTATTTGTGGAAAACCCTTGCAGAAGCTCCATGTGGCTTGGGCTCTTAAGGTTCACAGAGAGAGAGAGAGAGATGACTGAAATAAACTAGGTAAGGTCAACAGAATCACACAAAAGCTATCTTGGAAATAAAAAAGGGAAACCAAAGAAACTGGAACATACATTATATTTATATTGAAACTGACAGTGAGGAAAAAAATGTATTATTTAAAAAGTCAGAGATGTTGTAGAAATATACACCAGACTGAGATAGAACTGTAGACAAGACGAAGATAAAATGAAACTAGAATTACAAAAATAGCACGAGTGCTGGAGTTAGTGTGAATAATTGTTGTCATTACTTTTAACTTTGTGAACATCCCAAGCAAGGGCCTGAAGTAATACAAGGGCTTACTTTTACATGGTTATTTCTTTCTCTCTCTGCTTTGTGTACATTTATTGTCATGTTTTTTTTTAACTCTCTACTTGTGTGTACATTTATTGTCATTTTAAAAAAATTTTCTGCGTTTGTGTACATTGTCTTGTTTTTAACCTCCCCATATCCATTGTTACTTACAAGTGCCTACATATTAACAGAGCAGACTTTTCATGATGCCTGATAACCAGATGTATCTTTTCATATGTTACAGAGATCATTCCATAGGTAACAAATACAAGAAAAGCATAATGTTGTGTATACAACAATTCATTTATCTTTCTTTTTTCTTTCAAAATTCTGTACCTCAGTCCCAAAAAAAAAAAAAATTGTGTGAACTTTTCATCAAATATTTTGTAGGAGAGAGTGCTTAGATAACTGCAAAGAAATAAGAATCTAGGAGTGAGATATTGAGAAATGATGTGTGTGTGCATGCTAAGTGAAGCTTATTGGGCTGTGCTCTGCATAGTTGTCAGTGAGTTAAGAAAGAAGCAGATGTTCATGGAGAATTTTATCCTTCATATTCACAGCCACAATCAAGTAATTCTCATTGAACACGACAAAAAAAATCTGAAAGAACTGGGAGAAAATACCTACTTAAAAAAAAAAAAAAGGTAGAAAATAAGAATAATTTTGTTTGCGTTGAAGAAAATGAAGGACAAGAGTGAATGTAAGATATTGAAATACAATGTGAAGATAATATGAAAATAGAATGAAGGTGGGATAAAGAAAGCTTCATTTGTCAGAATCAGTTTTTCATGAATAGCAGATAAGAATAAGGAAAATGAGAAACACTCACCCTTCAGTGTTAGATGCATGGATAAGAAGGAGGGGGATGTGAAGAGAGAGTTAGAACAAAAGAAGTGAATAATAAAATTCAGTGGATGGAGACAAAGGGAGAAGATAATAAAACACTTTATGACATGATAGGAGTCTGAAAAAAAAAATTGGAAGATGCTAGAGGGAATCTGATGTTTGACATAGCATTGTTTCACAACTTGCAGAGATTGCTCACTTTGAAGTACCATATGTGAGCACATTTGTCTGAGCATGCAGAAGACTCTTTTCACATTTGCTGTTAGTAGCCTCTCTCTTTTCACATTGCTGTTAGTAGCCTCTCTCTTTTCACATTGCTGTTAGTAGCCGCTCTCTCTTTTCACATTGCTGTTAGCAGCCTCTCTCTTTTCACATTGCTGTTAGCAGCCTCTGTCTTTTCACATTGCTGTTAGTATCCTCTCTCTTTTCACATTGCTGTTAGCAGCCTCTCTCTTTTCACATTGCTGTTAGCAGCCTCTGTCTTTTCACATTGCTGTTAATAGCCTCTCTCTTTTCACATTGCTGTTAGTATCTTCTCTCTTTTCACATTGCTGTTAGCAGCCTCTGTCTTTTCACATTGCTGTTAGCAGCCTCTCTTTTCACCTTGCTGTTAGTAGCCTCTGTCTTTTCACATTGCTGTTAATGCACTCGCATGTCTTTTCACATTGCTGTTAGTAGCCTTTCTCTTTTCACATTGCTGTTAGTAGCCTTTCTCTTTTCACATTGCTGTTAGTAGCCTTTCTCTTTTCACATTGCTGTTAGTAGCCTTTCTCTTTTCACATTGCTGTTAGTAGCCTTTCTCTTTTCACATTGCTGTTAGTAGCCTTTCTCTTTTCACATTGCTGTTAGTAGCCTCTGTCTTTTCACATTGCTGTTAGTAACCTCTCTCTAAGATCAGTTCACTTTTTTTTTCTTTCTTCACATAAACTTTGTGCCTTACCACTGTCATCTACTGACACCAGAACCATTTGTTTTCCGACTGTTAATGCTTTTGTTACCAATCTTTGTCAAGTGTTGTATTTGAGTATATGAACATATTTTTTTTCTGGGTCATAATGACACCTGGAAGCATTACAACACTTATGTATATTAGCTTTATATCTACACGATTATTTTGGGTTGTATAACTTATTTATCTCATATTTGATTGTTGAGATTTGTTCTATAAATTTTAACCCTCCTTGTATAAAAACAACTGAATTTTTTTTTTCTATAAAGCTTCCAATAAATTATAGAGAAACAATCAATAAATTCAGTATTTATAAAAAAACCTGGAAGAAAATTTTCTCTTGCTAAGTCACTGATAGTGAAGTGAAGTTATGTGAATGTTATGCGTGGCATTGTGGTTAGTGCGCTCTTCTCTCATGCAGAGACTGGTAGTTTAAGTCTTGGCAAGACCAGTTACCCAGCTGTAGATATGGATATTTGGCTTCTCTTGAAGCTTGAGAAGGAAAGGCAGCCAGGAGTGATGCTGTGTACAGCCAGGTTGGGCATCAACACATTATCTTTGAGTACCTCTGTGGCATTATAGGACAATGTTTTTTTTTTTAACTTTTAACTTGAAAGAGTTCATGTTGTCAAATCAAAACATATCTTGTTTCATTTTTCTTTTCCCTGCACACTAACCATGAGATAACCAAACAGAAATCATATACAGAATTAGCTTTCAACCGCTTCTGCCTAACCTGGTTATCATTTATTTAACCACTTTACAGCCAGTTTTTTTCTCTAAATCTATGATTATGTGAACTTTTTAAAGACTTTGCTGAACATTGTCATTCATATGTCAAATCTTGATTCTTGAATGTAAACCTTGTATACACATAACCTTTATCCATAAAAATAAAAGTCAAATAAAATAAGATGAAGTAAATAATATAAGTTTTCAGAATTTCCTATGAGTGATTCACATTATGAAGGGGAAGAAAACTACTTCAGAAGTACATGTAGAAATTGATTAGTATGTACTACTTCAGAAGTACATGTAGAAATTGATTAGTATGTACAGAGACAGTTTATACAACATGAAAATAAATCTTTATATAACATGTGACTGAAAATTTACACATTATGAAAGTACATATTTACTCATGTTTAGATGTTTTTAAAAAGTTGAATGTACCTGCGTTGCTTTCTTGCCAAGAAAGGAGCAGGGATGCCCTGAATCCATATCAGTGCAGCTTATTGGTCTGCCACCACTTCCAGTTGTGACTGTTTTCACTAACACTAGGGAGTACATGCACCATTGTGAGGTTTTCCTTCATATTACTCATGAAGTTCCTCCCTTTTCTTGTGCTGCTCCAGCTAAAAATCTATAGATTTACATGTCCATTCAGACAGAATATACAGTTGTTTTCTGTCATTTCTTATGATAGGGTTTTCATCAGCATTCGGGACTGACAGTCCTTTAGTCCAGTATTTCAGAAGGAAGTAGATTGGAAGAAAAGAGAATACACTGAAGGGCAGATTTAAATCTTGGTCTGATATAAGCCTTTTAAAGGGCTTAAAAAAATAAAAATAAATAACTAGTCACATGTTGTTTTTTTTTTTTTTCTTTAGATGAAAGTTCATAATTTTAAACTGCCACAACCCTGTGAATAGACATTTTATCATTTCCTAGAAAAATGTGTGACCAAGATGTCCATGTATCGTAGGTATTGTTTGGTAGGCAAAGAGTTAAAGGAGAAAACGTCAGATGGGAGCTTGAAAGACGAACATGGAAAGTAAATGTTCTAGATAAAATAAGATCACACTGGCCATATTTACTTTTTTCAACAAGGTCTGGATGAGAGACTTCTCTTAACAGAAACCTTACTTTCAAACCACACCATTGGTGAAAGCATGTTCACTCATCAGTAAATACATGTTTGATTAGCAATCGTTTGTCCACTAAATATATGTTTGAGATTATAATTTGACTTGAAGAGGAAAAAAAAAGCTCAATGGTAAAATCATCAAAAATGGCTCTTTCCTCTTGAATTTCAACCAGTATATACGAGCACACTTTAGGTAGCAGTTACCATTAATATCTGACATCCAGTCTGTAATAAAATCACCTTCAAAGACTAAAGCGATGCATGTACAAGTATACAGTCACATCGCATCGTACACAAAATCACCTTCAAAGACTAAAGCAATGCATGTACAAGTATACAGTCACATCGCATCGTACGCACCTTATATAAACATCCATTTATGTTGGCTTAACACTCATGGCCGCTGGACTCCAAGTGGAATCATTTACTAAAATAAGAACTTGTAAATAATTTGTACTAAATGTAACTAGAAGAGACAAAATCAGAAATGACACAGTCGGGGCAAAGGTTGAAGAAACACCAGTATTATAACACTTCCAGAAACATTAAGTCAAAAGGTTTGATCACGGTACACGACTGCCACAAGACGTAAACAGGAAATAGTCATGCTAAGAACTGTAGGAAACGGAGAGAGAGAGAAAAGCCACCCACTCAGGAGGTGGATGGAGGAGATAACATATACCTTAAATACCCCTTTCTATGTAGCGAATTGCCGAGCACTTGCAAGAAGTCTTTCCTTAGCCCTCCTCAGTTCATTCATTCATTTGCATGTCCCTTGTGGAACTTTGCCTCCCTAACAGCACTCCTGTAGGCCTCTCGGTTGTAAGCAAGATGGGCCTCCCTAACAGCACTCCTGTAGGTCTCTCGGTTGTAAGCAAGATGGGCCTCCCTAACAGCACTCCTGTAGGCCTCTCGGTTGTAAGCAAGATGGGCCTCCCTAACAGCACTCCTGTAGGTCTCTCGGTTGTAAGCAAGATGGGCCTCCCTAACAGCACTCCTGTAGGCCTCTCGGTTGTAAGCAAGATGGGCCTCCCTAACAGCACTCCTGTAGGTCTCTCGGTTGTAAGCAAGATGGGCCTCCCTAACAGCACTCCTGTAGGCCTCTTGGTTGTGAGCAAGATGGCCTGCTGCTGATGCATCCATTTGCAGATCCTCAACAATGTCTTGCAGTCATCTTTGCCTTGGTCTTCCTCTCTTTCTTTTTCCCATTATGTACCCTTCCAAGACAGTCTTCTCTAGATTATCATGACGTTTAATGTGTCCACAATATTTAAGTTTTCTCTCTTTAATCCTCTTTACTAGCCAGCATTCTTCAAAATGAAGCTCCTGTAGTATAGATATATTTGTTCTTTTTTGTGTCCACGATATTTGAAGAACTCTTCTGTAACGTTTACATTCAAAGGCATTTATGTGTTTCTCACCCCTCCTCAGTACTGAAAGCTATATGGGATGCAGAGAGAAGTAAATACTTTGTACAATTTTTGTTTAACCTTTATGTTTTGTGCATACTGGTACCATTTGATCAACATTTTGTCAAAGATAAGCCCTGCAAACTTTTATGAGAAAGGGATTAAACACCAAGAATGAATGTTTAACTGTTTCTATCATTAGCTTCCGTCCAGTGATCGACTAATGTCACTTACACGAGATTGTACAAATCCATCTTTGTTCCTTTCTTGTAGATCCATGGGCAGAAAAAAATCACTACATTCACCAAGATCCAAGAGAGCTAAGAAACAATTTGGACAATCAGCCACAGTTTAGAAGACGGTTCACTTCTTTCAGACAAAGTAATGTTCATCGTGAAGGCTCGCCTCCCAGAAGAAACTGGTCGCCACAGCCTGAGAGACGAGAGTCACAGATCAAACAAAGCTCCTCGTTTAACAGAAACAGGTCTCCGATTCGCGAGAGAAGAGCGTCGCCCAAGAGTAACCCAGTGTTATCTGGACCACGCACATCCGTGCATCAAAGACACAGTTCTCCGTCACCCAAAAGACGACAAGAGTCTTACGCAAACGAAAGACTCGCCGCTACAGCTCAATCAAATGGTCAAGGCTCGCCTACACTCCATAGACGCACGTTGTCAAATGCCCACACGTACGGAGCACGGATAACTGAAAACAACGCCCCGATAAGAAAACAGCCCTCATTTAGGAATGGTCCCCAAACTGAGGCTAGACACAGATTAGCCCCGCCCCAGACGTCAGTTCCACCGCCCCCTCCGCTGCCACAAAAGACACAAACCCAGCAGCCAACAGTGGAAGGGTCCGTTTCTGATGTTAGACTAAAGAATTTGGCGAGAGGTAAGGAAAATCCGAGTGTTAGTGGTTATTTAGAAGTAAATGTACGTATATATCTGGCGACCGGCACTGGAGTCAAACCAGCCTCCAAAAAATGGGCACCTGGGGGTTCTCCAAGAAAACGATGGCAACGTCGGGGGTTCTGGCAACCCATCCCTGCCTCAAATGCTGTAGCGGCCTGGAAATGCTGCCTTTTTTTTTTCCTAGGGAAACCCAAGGTAGCCGTATTTTGAGGCTGGGTTGACCCCGATGCTGGCCGGTCCGAAAGATTTCGCCCGAGGGACCTTCAGATCGGCATACGAGCGTACTAACCAGTACACTACTGCAGCATAAGAACAGTTATTATGATTCGTATTCCTAACATTAACAGAAGCAGTGAGAGTTGTAGTTGTAGTAGTAGTTGTAAGTCTGGGTAACTGAGTGGTTAGGCGCTTGGTTTACTAATCAGATGGTACCGAGTTCAAGTCCCAGCAGTGGGCTTTTTTTTTCTGGTACACACCAAAACGGGCCCGGGGTTCACCCAGCCTCTAAAAATGGGTACCAGAGAAATCTAGAAAGGTAAATGCGGCCAGGTGTGATACTGACCACATCAGACTTTCATGTGCCGATGGTCTTGGAAATACGGGCCTAACACCCCATCCCCAATATGCCTTAATGGCATGGAAACGGAATTTTATATATATTTTTTTACATTGTAGTAGTAGTATTAGTAGCAGCAGTAGCAGCAGCAGCAGCAGTAGTAGTAGTAGTACGAGGGACGTTCAGAAAGTAATGCACCACATCGTTTTTTCTCAGGAGCTGTTTATTCAAAAAGCATGAAATTTGTACACAGTGTACATGGATGTGTCATGTAAACATCGGTATTATTCAACATAATCCCCATCAACTTGTACGGCTTTACGCTAGCGCGAAACAAGTGCACGTATTCCTACCCCGTACCAGATTTTCTCTTGATTATGTAGCCATTTCTTCGCTGCATGAATCACTCCTTCGTCATCTTCAAATCTTACCCGTCGGAGTGCATCTTTAAGTGGACCAAACAGATGGAAATCAGAGGGTGCCAAATCAGGACTATAGGGTGGATGGGGTAGTACAGTCCAACCCAATTTGGTGATTGCTTCCCGTGTTGCCAGACTTGTGTGAGAGCGAGCATTGTCGTGAAGGAGGAGCAGGTCTGCTGGATTCTTGTGCGGTCGAACTCTGCGAAAACATTCGATGAGTTTTTTCAATGTCTTAATGTAAGCTTGCGAATTTATTGTCTCTCCTATCAGTAAGAATAATGGCCCCAGCGCATTTCAACATTTCTGCTTTGGTGGCTGTGGCAGGACGTCCACAGCGCGGCCGATCATGCAATTCCTTATCTCCACTTATTGATTCTTTGATTTTCTGAACCCAGCGACTGACTATACTCCTGTCGACTGCAAAACTTCCATACACATCATATAGACGCTTGTGAATGTTTACAACAGTTTCGTTCTCTGCAATGAGAAATTCTATCACAATTCGCTGCTTATACAGCAAATTGCTAACATGCTCCATTTCAACGGATAGGGCAGCCATATTCTTTGGCCAGTTGCGATGCAATCTGGTTCACACAATCGGCACACGCCATATTTAAAGTGTGCAAAATTTCATGCTTCAATCTTCATTATTAGCTGAAAAAATAACGATGTGGTGCATTACTTTCTGAACGCCCCTCGTAGTAGTAGTAGTAGTAGTAGTAGTAGTAGTAGTAGTAGTAGTAGTAGTAGTAGTAGTAGTAGTAGCAAAAACAGAATACTAGTATAGGAAATGACAGTAGTAGTTGCAATTGTAGCATTACCAACGGCAAGAGAGGCAGTTGTTTTGCATGCAAGCATTAGCATTGAAGAACATCATGTTCTGAGAATATAGAAAGAAGCTAATGCCTCACGCATACATATTTCTCTCTAACAAGCAAACAAGGCTAAAGACAACCTGTACGAAGAACTCCATTCTAAAGTAACATCCACGCGGAGCCCGTCATTCAAGGCACCCCACAGGAGGTCGTTCAAACAACCGGAAAAAACGGCCAAGATCAGACAGGAATCATCAGCCCGTGAAGTGATGGGGTGGCTGACAAACAAGGGCTTCAGCGACCTGTGAGTTTTATCTGTGCTTGTTTGTGTACGCGTGTCTGTCTAACTGCGTGCTGTCTTTTCTTTTTATATACCTAACAATTTGTCTGTCTTTCTGTATGTTGGACCATCTGTCTGTGAGGCTGTTTATGCACCTTATGGTCCTGTTGTTACCGAAACATATTTGGGGCGGAAAAATGGGAAAAAGAAAGAGAGGAAGACCAAGGCGAAGATGGCTGCAAGACATCGTTGATGATCTGCAAATGGATGCATCAGCAGCAGGCCATCTTGCTCACAACCGATAGGCCTACAGGAGAGCTGTTAGGGAGGCAAAGTTCCCAAGGGACATGCAAATGAATGAATGAATTACAAAGTTAGTCACCTTTGATACATGTTATGTTATAATATTTAACTCTCTTACATTCCCTGTGCATGCCATGCTGCGTATACAGTTATTGCCTTGACTTACTCAAACTGGAAATCTGAAAAGACAATTACGGTAAGAAATTCCTACACAACTACCACCCAAACGGTATATCATGTCATCAAACACACGCACGTTTCTTTCCTTGGCAGAGCAAAGAATGCGTACAGAGGATACACTGGCTTAGATATGTTCCAGTTACATCTTAACGACATCAAGGACATACTTGGACACGAAGAGGCCATCAGACTGGACGGGCTTATAACACTTCAGAAAACTTCCTGCGGGGTAAGTGCTGCTGCCGGTGATGACGAGTGTTGGGTGTGGAGGCTGACTCATAGCTTAGATTCTGCCTGGTGACTAAGATAGATGGAGGTGTGTGGTTCAGTTTTACAAAAAAGATAGAAAGAGAGGAAAGTGGATAGAAAGATGAGCACGAAGATACATAAATAAATAACGTACAGCAATCCAATATTTCGGCAAAGGCTCTATTTCAAGGATCACACACATAAAACAGCGCAACAGATAAAAACACGAAAAGCAGATAAAAAATTAAAAACTTACCTTTCTGGTCTCCTAATAGGAAAGACGGGCACAAATTTTTTAAATCTTATTTTGCCGAAATATTGGATTGTTGTTTATTCTTCATTTACATGTGTACGTGCTCATCTTACTTCCTGCCAGTTTTTGTTTCTGGCCACGTCCCTCGCTCTTTCTATCTTTTCGTAAAGCTGAACCATATAGGTCTGTCTACCTTCATCACTAGAACCAGTTTTACCGAGGTCTTCATTTCTCTTACCTCTCACATACCCTACCTGTTAGCTAGAACCTGGAGAAGCCCTGTGTCCGTTGTTTTTTCAAATGAACTTGAGGATAATGCTAAAAGATGAAGATAAAAGCCAGAAATTATGAGGAACTTGACGGAGATGAATAAAGTTTGTGTGAAAATATGAGGAGTGAGAGGAGAAATGATGACGTTTGTTATTTCGATAATGCGAAATTGTTATGTAGTAATGTATTTAATAAATAAATAAAGATGAGCCATTTTCTCTTGCAGTATGCAACGAAGTCAGCCAAGGAACTGAACGATATCCTTCGCATAATGAAACAAAACTGCGAGCCGGAGGATGAGCTGCAGGAATATGTGGATTCTGACAAGAAAAATACATAAACAGCTGGAATGTCTTGGGCTCTTTCCCCAAATTGGCAGCAAGATATTTTAAAAGTGTCTTTATATTATTTCTTTCATTAGACATTTCATTTTTGTGATTTCTCCAGTTGTTTACTATATTTTTTCGAGGGTTTTTCATTTGATTGAAATAATTGTTTTATTTATAAATTATATTAAAATTCAGCCAAACTTGCCATATTTATAATTTTTCTATCAGGAGCAATGCTCTAGTCTCATTTTTTTTGTTGATTTCATGTTACTCTTTTGTCATAATTAATTTCAATAACTGTTATCTGTCGAGTTATGCTGCTTGATTTGACATGACCACAAGCATAGATGATGTTGCTACCTGAAATGTGGCCCGCTGCCCATAGTCATGCCGTATCCAAGGCATGTGAAATATTGTAAAAAGGGCTCAAACAGAAGTGACAAATGGAGACAAAGCAAAAATTAGACCAAGACAACGGTGGCGTGACAGTCTGGAAGAAGCCCTACAAGCCCTTGGGTGGACATTGGCAGGAGAAGACTAAGAACAAGGAGGAATGGAGACAGTCAAGTCTGCAGCAGTGAGTCGCAGTGGCTTGGAAAGCTGAATGAGTGAAATCTTGTGATAATTTTTTTTTGTTTTTTCACAATTTATTTCCATGCCTTTATACCCGACATGTAATCTGTGACTTACTGTACGAGGATGACACTGCTTTAACAAAAAACTCAGTGTAAATTGTGTCTCAAACAAATTGATTAGACCTTAAGGTGTACCTAGAGTAGCAGCATTGTTCATTTGTCATGGGAACATCTAAGTCTTACTGTCATGTTTACCATCTGGTACCCTTTGTCAGAACATGACAGTCCAGATTAGTAGGACATGTTTTAAGAAGAAGCAAACTAGAACACCTAGATGACAACAGGAAAACTGGAGGGGAAAAGGGACAGAGGAAGACAAAGAAACAAGACACTTGATGGACTAAAAGAGTGGCACAGAGCATGGTCCAGAGCATATATTATAGAAAGAGCATAGGATATATGGTTGTGGAAATCAGTGACAACCAATGCCTGATTGGTATGGATCAGAGAGAGAGAGAGAGAGAGAGAGAGAGAGGGAGAGAGAGAGAGAGAGTGAATCTTTTCATCATGCCTTTATCTAATTTCTCAGCAAACTGCCTGCTCTTACTTTGTGCTTACCAACATTTATCTGGGCACATTCTGTGCCTGCCTTTTTTACAGGGAGCTAAGTTTAATTTTTCATCTATTTGTTTATTTTTGTGGTTTTATTTGGTCTCTTGTTTTTGTATATGATCCTTGAAAAAAGGCTTTTGCCGAAATATTGGATGTTCATTTATAAGTGGTTTTGTTGCAGCTCACTTTCCCTATGTTTTCTACCTTTATTTGTAAAGCTGAACCATTTAGCTTTATCCAATGATCTCGTTAACTGGCAGTTACTGGCTACTTACCGATTAACATACCGGTTACTTACTGAGATAGAGAGAGAGATAGAGATAAAAAGTGAACGTTTTGGATGTCGCCCTTTACTGCAACCATTTTATATTATCAAAATTGTTATCTTAGTAAAAAGCAACAAGAGATATCAGTTGGAAGATAACTGAGCCAGTAGAGTCGATGATGCCCAATTTGTATGGTCAGTTTTGGCTTTAGTACAGTTTGTGAGCAGTTTGTAAAGATTAAGCATTTGGTTCCTGCTGTTTGTAAAGCGTTTCATTTTACATTAAAAAAATGGTATAAAGTACCGAATAACAAAACCTGTTTCGGAAAGTATTTCATGCAAATGTGCCAATTTAAGAAAACCCCAGCGCGATCACTGCCTCTATCTACCCTTATTACGTAAATAGATCCAGATTATTATGCAAGAGTGTAACATTGTAACAATAGAACAATAGCTCATGTTACATCTAAATGAAAAGTATTGTTACTTAATACATGAATGATATAGAAATGATACTTTCTTATAATAAATCAGTGGTGTAGTAATGATTGTTTTTGTACGTATGAATGAATGAAGACAGATAGTTTGGCATATGTTATAAAGGAGTAGTAAAGAACTTGTATCTTGTTTCCTATATATGAATGTTAGAATAATTTATAATCCCCACATGATTTAAATGTTTGGCATTGTTATGATTGGTTATCATTAACATACGCTTCCAAATGTGTAACACACACATATAAATGTATGGGGGTGAAGATGTCCTATATGGTTATCAGTAACCCATAGCTGCCATGCTATGGCAAACCATAGCTAAGACCCTGTCTCACAGACCTAGCCTGATGCCTGACTAACAGGGCACTGATTGCCACAGTCCTCATGGTGGTGGAGTCTGCTAAAGAAGCACTGCCTTTTTTTTTTTTTTAAATCTTCACACAGGGACTGGAAAAAATAGATGCCAAAACGTCTCCTGATCCAGCATGATGCTGTGCTTCATCATCTTTACCAGCATCAGCTGTAATGAATGCCAGCTTGCACTTCCAGGGAGATTGAAAAAAGAAGAAGAAGAATGTACGTGTAGTCCAAAACACATACACATACAGTTATACTACTTTACAATTCAATATAACACACAAAACATTATGTTAAGTTGTAATCTTTATTTCTCTCCATGCAACATCTGGAAAGGAATCAACAAGCTATGTACATGGACAAGGTATGAGAGACTGAACCTTCATATACATGTGTACAGTCAGAAAGTCATGCACGCTACATTCTGAATAACATAGTGATAAAGAGAAGTACACTACATTCTGGACAGCATATTAAAGACAGGCATACTACATTCTGAACAACACACAGTGAAAGATAAGCACATTACATTTTAGGCAGCAAACTGAAAAACACTACATTCTGAACATACAGAGAAAGACAATACATTCTGAACAACGTAATGAGCTGGAATACGATTAATTTTCATAACGGAAACCAAACATAACCACTCAGACATCAAGTATTTGATTAGGAATGTGGTTAATAATTTATATTATCTGAAATTATAATTACATTATCTGAAATTATCATCATCAGCCTGTGTCATTCTATGTGGTTAAATGGCTCTTTGTGACACATAAGATGATAATGGAAGCTGATAAATACCATAATCGTAACCATCACTTTTCTGAACAGCTTCTCTCACGAATAATTCTACCAAAATCTGATCAGTATAACCGGCTACATGCATGTCTGTGTTTACTCGGCTGAGTACTTTTTCTCACATAAGTTTCACCTTACTTTAAAGTATTCTCTTCTGCTAAAATCTGGAAATGTTAAGACTTACTCTTTTTCTTACTGCAGCTTGCAGAATGATGTGCTCAGAAAAAAATGATGATAAATCTAGGAGAAAGCAAAGCGTTGGTGGAGACAGCAATCAAGGCTGACTGAAAAAGATTGACACAGAGTTAGTTCTGGCACAATGAAATTCCATGTCCCACTGATTACCAATCTTCAACAGCTGCAGATTACAGTGGGGGGGGGGGGCAGGCATGAATGAATAGATGCGACAACAGGAGATCAGAGCCGAGGGTATATCTGAGAAAAAAAGACATCGGATCAAAGGATAAAACGGGAGGAGATCAGAGCAGTGGGTATATGAGAATATAAGACATCTGGAAATCATAGCTGGGGCTATGTCTCAGAGGGATAAAACAGCAGAAAATGTCAGGGGATGTCTGAGAAAATAAGACAGCAGCGGCAATGTCTGAGAAGGTAAGACAGTAGTAATTCAGAGCAGAAGCCACAACAGCAAGAAATAAGAGCAGGGGCTATGTCAGAGAAGACAAGACAAGGTGAAGAAGCAACATTCTGAAATAACATAAGGAAAAAAAAAACCAGTTCTACATGATGTATGATAGCCAAGTCATGTCTAAGTCATATGACAGCTAAATCATGTGATAGCCAAGTCATACACATCTTTCTGTGTTTAAAACTGCTCTACATACAAAAAGGAAATGCACATATCTAGGACATATTTACACATCAAAATATACAAGTAATCCTGTTCAAATGTCCATGGTGCTTGCTTCTTACAAAATTAATCCTCCTCGAATGTCTATTACAGTTGTCTTACAAAATTAATTCTGCTCAGATGTCTATTACACTCGTCTCTTACAAAATTAACCCCATTCATATGCCTGTTATAACTGTCTCTCACAAAATTAACCCCATTCATATGTCTGTTATAACTGTCCTTTACAAAATTAACCCCATTCATATGCCTGTTATAACTGTCCTTTACAAAATTAACCCCATTCATATGTCTGTTGTAACTGTCCTTTACAAAATTAACCCCATTCATATGTCTGTTGTAACTGTCCTTTACAAAATTAACCCCATTCATATGTCTGTTGTAACTGTCCTTTACAAAATTAACCCCATTCATATGCCTGTTATAACTGTCTCTTACAAAATTAACCCCATTCATGTCTGTTATAACTGTCTCTTACAAAATTAACCACATTCATATGCCTGTTATAACTGTCTCTTACAAAATTAACCCCATTCATATGCCTGTTATAACTGTCTCTTACAAAATTAACCACATTCATATGCCTGTTATAACTGTCTCTTACAAAATTAACCACATTCATATGCCTGTTATAACTGTCTCTTACAAAATTAACCACATTCATATGCCTGTTATAACTGTCTCTTACAAAATTAACCACATTCATATGCCTGTTATAACTGTCTCTTACAAAATTAACCACATTCATATGCCTGTTATAACTGTCTCTTACAAAATTAACCACATTCATATGCCTGTTATAACGGTTCCTTCTCCTTTCTTACAAGACACAGACCTAGGACACAGAACCTGATTCAAACAGCACAAGCAGATTCACTTAACCAGAACCAAAATCTCCCATCTCACTTTGTAGAATCAAAACTCCTGTGTCTCATAACACAATCAAAACTTTGTAAAGAATTCATATCAATAATGAAAACAAATATAATCAACTTTCTATAGACATATGCTCCCATTTGAAACAAAAATATATCCAGATGAACAAATAAATTTACGAAACAAACCCTATCTTCTGAAAGCATAATTAAATTATCTTTATATTCACATTAAGTATATATCCTACCCTTACACGCTAATAACATGTTACTGTACAAAGCAGAATGTTACTGTGCATATATCAAGTTCTATTATTAACCTTCTTCTGCCTCTCAAATTCATTCACTTGCTGATCATAAAACACAGACAAAATACAGACACTAACACACTATTCTCCTACAGACAGGTTCAGCAAAATACAAGCACTAACACACTATTCTCCTACAGACAGGTTCAGCAAAATACAGACACTAACACACTATTCTCCTACAGACAGGTTCAGCAAAATACAGACACTAACACACTATTCTCCTACAGACAGGTTCAGCAAAATACAAGCACTAACACGCTATTCCCCTACAGACAGGTTCAGCAAAATACAGGCACTAACACGCTATTCCCCTACAGACAAGTTCAGCAAAATACAGACACTAACACACTATTCCCCTACAGACAGGTTCAGCAAAATACAGACACTAACACACTATTCCCCTACAGACAGGTTCAGCAAAATACAGACACTAACACGCTATTCCCCTACAGACAGGTTCAGCAAAATACAAGCACTAACACGCTATTCCCCTACAGATAGGTTCAGCAAAATACAGGCACTGACACGCTATTCCCCTACAGATAGGTTCAGCAAAATACAGGCACTGACACGCTATTCCCCTACAGATAGGTTCAGCAAAATACAGGCACTAACACACTATTCCCCTACAGATAGGTTCAGCAAAATACAAGCACTAACATGCTATTCCCCTACAGATAAGTTCAGCAAAATACAGGCACTGACACGCTATTCCCCTACAGACAGGTTCAGCAAAATACAGGCACTGACACGCTATTCCCCTACAGACAGGTTCAGCAAAATACAGGCACTGACACGCTATTCCCCTACAGACAGGTTCAGCAAAATACAAGCGCTAACACGCTATTCCCCTACAGACAGGTTCAGCAAAATACAGGCACTGACACGCTATTCCCCTACAGACAGGTTCAGCAAAATACAGGCACTGACACGCTATTCCCCTACAGACAGGTTCAGCAAAATACAAGCACTAACACACTATTCCCCTACAGACAGGTTCAGCAAAATACAGGCACTGACACGCTATTCCCCTACAGACAGGTTCAGCAAAATACAGGCACTGACACGCTATTCCCCTACAGACAGGTTCAGCAAAATACAAGCACTAACACACTATTCCCCTACAGACAGGTTCAGCAAAATACAAGCACTAACACATTCCCCTGGCTGCCTCTGATATGGTTGCACAGGAAAACTTTCCACTATAATACAAGAAAGCTTTCAACTATAATACAAGAAAGCTTTCAACTATAATACAAGAAAACTTTCCACTATAATACAAGAAAGCTTTCAACTATAACACAGGAAATCTTTCAGCTATAACACAAGAAACCTTTCAGCTATAATACAACACATCTCAGGACAAAAGAAAAATAATCATCTAATGCATAAAACATTTTTATATTTCACTTTTTTTGCAGATGTTATACTTTCAGGTATCACATTAGAAAGCCTTCATACCCATTATGTGCAAAAGTTTTCATTTCTTTTTTTAGTGAAAAGAAAAATGAAAAAAAAACCCCCCCAAAAAACTTGCTTCATCTGGCTACAAGAGGACATCACACCAACCATTTACTCGTGAAGAACTGATAATAACAACACATTCTGCAGTAACATAAAATTTCTATCAGAACCAACGGGGGGTTACTATTCAGACCTTTTCACCCTAAGATGGATGCAACTTTATTTCTATTGTTATTAAAACTTCAATCATCAAATCTTTGTCAATCAAAATTATTCACTTGACCGGAGATTCTAATTATGCATAGGAATGATGAATATAATGAGGAGATGAGGTGAAAACGAAGATGAGTGAGTTGAAGAGATGACACAGTTGTCAAGGCTAGCATACACGAGCTGGTCAGAGCCTAACGAATGGTGCTCCCATAAACCTCAGCCTAATGAAGAAAACCAGTTTGATATTTTCTTTAAGATGGTGGAGTGCTGAGAAATCTGCTGCTTCGGTCCAACTGGGAAAGCCAGGAAAGCTACTACTGTTCACTCAAATCTGGACCAATATGCCTTCTAAAGTTTTACCGCTTGTATGAAAAATTTTGAACCTGTGTGCAAAAAAAAAAAAAAAAATCTATTCTCAAAAGAAAATTGTGCACAAACATGCATTGTAATGTTAAATTACAGAGTGTGATTTAAAGTTCTCATTTAAAAAAAACATACTAAAGTCTAAAGTCTGAAGAAATCAGGGAAACAAAGTCATGTAATGCTATCATAATTTTCCTTCAGTCCTACTATAACACATAAGTAACATCAGAATATTGAAAAATAAAAGTACCAATTTTAATTTTTCTTTTTCTTCTTCTTCCCTTTTTCGCACAGCATATAAAATTTCACACATAGCATGATTTTCTTTGTATGCATAACTGCATAGCTTAGAGGGAACATTGAACTAGGGTCAATGACAACTTTCAAGATCTTCACCAAAATGGCTGCAGGAAAAAATCTTACAATAATTATGTGCCAGCTCTTCACCTGACAGTTTTCTTTTTAAAAGACTGGTTTATCTTCCGATTAATGCTGTCAATAATACAAGGTCTAATACATCTGTATCTACAGATACGTTCAATCAAAGCAGCGATTCCTAACTGGAAGGGCAGCCAGGTGACTCCCTTGGGTAGAATCCTTTTCTACATGATGCTATATAGGCAGGTGACTCCCTTGGGTAGAATCCTTTTCTATATGATGCTATATAAGGGGTGATTCTGGGACAGCTTGGGTTGAAAAGGGGGGGAACCAAGACCCAGGACACTACTGTTTTAAAGAGAACCATGACTATCCTTGTAGGACCACACAGGACCACTCTGAAAATGACAGGTTAGTTCTCTGTACAAACTGACTGAGGGATTTCTTCCAAATGAAAGGACTTGATTAGCGATATAGTGGCTTCCATTTTCAGAAGTCCTTTGTATGGGAGTGTATATGTGTTAGCTTTTTCTCCCCCCTCTATCAATCAAGGTTAACATAAGCCCAGCACTGAATAAGATCGTAAAAGTTATGAAAGTACACGTTTTGTTTCTATATACAAATGATATGATCATTCATTTGCATCACAACAATATATACACAGTATATACAATACGTGGTGATAACATGTATAAATTATACCACATTTCATAAGCATAATGTGCATAATGGTAATTCATTCTCAGATGAGAACATGTATAAATCAAATTATTATTCTTAATCTGCTTAAACCAAATTTTCTTATAGTTTTACCCAGATACAAAAAAAATCACACATTTTCATTTCTTTCTCTCTCACTACAAACTTTTCCAATATCTATTTGATGTCGACTACATGCCTCCATGATTCATAAAACTTAAAAGTTATTTTAGACTGCTCTCACAGACACCAAATTCAGTTAATTGTTTATTCTGAATAGTCCCGAAATTTTGTTTGGTAGATAGTCATTTATATATGTATATAGTTACTTTCTGTACTGAATGCATGGATTAGAGCGGAACGTAAATGTTATATTTTATGTCTCTAAGCTTTTCAATGTTAATTGTGTTAGTTATATGAGCAGCATATTTGTAAAATGTCTGGAACAGAGTGAAAGCTGTATGATAAAGGGCAGAATGTCAGACGGGCCTGCATGCCCAATTCTTAACCCTTTGGAAATAAAGATCAATCAATCAATCAATCTTTTTTTTTTTTTTCCTTGGTCATGAAAATTATTCACTTGACCGGAGATTCTAATTATGCATAGGAATGATGAATATAATGAGGAGATGAGGTGAAAACGAAGATGAGTGAGTTGAAGAGATGACACAGTTGTCAAGGCTAGCATACACGAGCTGGTCAGAGCCTAACGAATGGTGCTCCCATAAACCTCAGCCTAATGAAGAAAACCAGTTTGATATTTTCTTTAAGATGGTGGAGTGCTGAGAAATCTGCTGCTTCGGTCCAACTGGGAAAGCCAGGAAAGCTACTACTGTTCACTCAAATCTGGACCAATGTGCCTTCTAAAGTTTTACCGCTTGTATGAAAAATTTTGAACCTGTGTGCAAAAAAAAAAAAAAATCTATTCTCAAAAGAAAATTGTGCACAAACATGCATTGTAATGTTAAATTACAGAGTGTGATTTAAAGTTCTCATTTAAAAAAAACATACTAAAATCTAAAGTCTGAAGAAATCAGGGAAACAAAGTCATGTAATGCTATCATAATTTTCCTTCAGTCCTACTATAACACATAAGTAACATCAGAATATTGAAAAATAAAAGTACCAATTTTAATTTTTCTTTTTCTTCTTCTTCCCTTTTTCGCACAGCATATAAAATTTCACACATAGCATGATTTTCTTTGTATGCATAACTGCATAGCTTAGAGGGAACATTGAACTAGGGTCAATGACAACTTTCAAGATCTTCACCAAAATGGCTGCAGGAAAAAATCTTACAATAATTATGTGCCAGCTCTTCACCTGACAGTTTTCTTTTTAAAAGACTGGTTTATCTTCCGATTAATGCTGTCAATAATACAAGGTCTAATACATCTGTATCTACAGATACGTTCAATCAAAGCAGCGATTCCTAACTGGAAGGGCAGCCAGGTGACTCCCTTGGGTAGAATCCTTTTCTACATGATGCTATATAGGCAGGTGACTCCCTTGGGTGGAATCCCTTTCTATATGATGCTATATAAGGGGTGATTCTGGGACAGCTTGGGTTGAAAAGGGGGGGAACCAAGACCCAGGACACTACTGTTTTAAAGAGAACCATGACTATCCTTGTAGGACCACACAGGACCACTCTGAAAATGACAGGTTAGTTCTCTGTACAAACTGACTGAGGGATTTCTTCCAAATGAAAGGACTTGATTAGCGATATAGTGGCTTCCATTTTCAGAAGTCCTTTGTATGGGAGTGTATATGTGTTAGCTTTTTCTCCCCCCTCTATCAATCAAGGTTAACATAAGCCCAGCACTGAATAAGATCGTAAAAGTTATGAAAGTACACGTTTTGTTTCTATATACAAATGATATGATCATTCATTTGCATCACAACAATATATACACAGTATATACAATACGTGGTGATAACATGTATAAATTATACCACATTTCATAAGCATAATGTGCATAATGGTAATTCATTCTCAGATGAGAACATGTATAAATCAAATTATTATTCTTAATCTGCTTAAACCAAATTTTCTTATAGTTTTACCCAGATACAAAAAAAATCACACATTTTCATTTCTTTCTCTCTCACTACAAACTTTTCCAATATCTATTTGATGTCGACTACATGCCTCCATGATTCATAAAACTTAAAAGTTATTTTAGACTGCTCTCACAGACACCAAATTCAGTTAATTGTTTATTCTGAATAGTCCCGAAATTTTGTTTGGTAGATAGTCATTTATATATGTATATAGTTACTTTCTGTACTGAATGCATGGATTAGAGCGGAACGTAAATGTTATATTTTATGTCTCTAAGCTTTTCAATGTTAATTGTGTTAGTTATATGAGCAGCATATTTGTAAAATGTCTGGAACAGAGTGAAAGCTGTATGATAAAGGGCAGAATGTCAGACGGGCCTGCATGCCCAATTCTTAACCCTTTGGAAATAAAGATCAATCAATCAATCAATCTTTTTTTTTTTTTTCCTTGGTCATGAAAATTTACAAAAACTAGAAAATTTTTTCCATTCATTACAGAACTTATCTTCATATGCATAATTTGTGTGAAATAATCCATGCACAAACCAATAAAAATGAATTCATTTTCTTCCAAAAATGAACTAATCCAAATAAATTCATTCTTTTACACGAAGGGAAAAAAAAACTCATTCTTTCGTATCAGAGTACATCTTACAAAATATTCTTCCATCATAATAAGTATTAATCAAATAAAATCAATTCTTTCATTAATATTTCAACAAAGAATTGATTGGTTTTTATCTTTATATGAAGCATCAATCAAATGCATTATTATTTATTCACATATAATGCAGCAGGACAATTCATTTTTACTGAATGATAATTGTAAGGCAATAAACTCTATTATTTTCCCATATAATATGCATCTATCACACACAAAGGAAATCTCTAGAACATAAGGAAAGGGCTACATCTTTTAATTACATATTTTAAAAATCTATCCTCATCTGAAATCTAATGAGAGTGCAAACAGCAATAGTGAACTATCTTTTCATACAAAGACTATCCGATATGTGATATCTGTTAACTAAATTGCAAAACCAGTATTGTGTTGTGTGAAAAAAACAAAACAAACTATCTCTGAGATATTAACATGCAGGGCAAGGTACACTGGATCACACTGTACACACCACCATCAGTGCATAACAGGAAAACAGGATATCGTATTTTAAAAAAATGCTTTCATAAATAAGGAACCACATCAAGCACCTGAGTGGTATAGCGGCTAGGGTGGCGCCCATCTCTCACATGGAGCACCGTGGTTCAAGTCTGGCCAGAGAGTCACCCAGATGCAGAAATAGGTACCTGACTCCTGGAGCTAGGGAAAGGAAAGGCAGTTAGACACTGTGATAACCACATCACTCTCTAATGCCCTGCTGGAGCAAGGAAACTACTGGTGCTAACATTGTAAACCTGAATGCTTCTTCCACATAACAGGCCTGAATATCAGGCCCACTGGAGGAAACAAGATAATTTACTTAATGAACGTGATTCCTGAAAACCTGGACAACATATCTTATTAACACAAACTGTGAACCTCAATCACACACGTTTAGTTTTCCCAATCAGCATTTCTACTGTTTTTATGTATAAAGGCCATGTATCTGTGTGCATACATTCTGTCAACACGAAAACTAACAAGATATATTTTGTTCAACTTGTAATGTCCAGAGCTAACTTATCTGGTGAAAATATCTAACCTCTGTCTTCACATGCTGTCAGAATGCTTATGTCTGAAACTGAACATTTTTTTCTTTCATTATGTCTGTGCTGCTGACCATGGTGATCTACGTACGTCACGGAGTTAGCACAAGCTCGCTCCCTAATCTCAAACATTTATTACATAAAAACTATACTAGGTGTGCTTTTCACATATATGTGGTTTTTTTTTTTTTTTTGTGCACATTTTACCTCAATACAAAAAAACCCTTTTTTTTTTAAACTTTACTCATAATTTCAAAATGTGCTCCTTTTGTTGTCCCAAGAATGTCTAAGCAATAGTCGATTTCTTGCCACATGCTTCTCAGTTACTATCACCGTTACTGTCCGTTATCCTTGCCTCTCAAGTTTCAATATCAAGAGCTGGTGAACTCTTTAGTATATCCCCATTAAAAAAAACAAAAGAAAGCCATGAAGGCTATTGTCTGTTCTTCCTAAATCACCGGTCCGGAAAGTTTGCATTAAAAAAACTGATGAACTTACGCCAGTGACAGAAAGAAAAAAATATAGCTCTAAGACTCAGCTTCCGCGACACCTAATTGTTCACGTTTCTACCTGGCAGTTTTTTCTTAAAGAAAATTAAGGCAGGATTTTACGGTCACCACTTATACTAGTTTGGAAAGAAGAAAAGGTCCCCTTCAAAATGGAAAAAAGGAATCATTATACCAGGGCAACCTTAGCAACTGCAATAATTGGAGAGGAGTAACCTGACTATCAGTTGTATCAAAAGCCTAGTCATTCTGAACAGAATTAAAGATATAGTGGATGCTGCAATGAGAGAAGAACAGGCAAGATTTTAAAAAGGGAGAAGCTGTCTCGACCAGATCTTTACTCTCAGAATAATACTTGAAGAACATATTGAAAAGCAGAAACCATTAATCCTGAACTTCATAGACTTTAAAAAGGCATTTGATAGCATACACAGAGATTCATTATGAAGAATTTTAAGACTAAAATTCTAAAACTGTCAACATCATTAAGAACCTCTACAACGGATATGTTTGTACAGTCAACACAGAAGAAGGAATGAGCAAATGGTTCCAGAATGGAATGAAACAAGCGTGAAACAAGGATGTATAATATCTCTCTTGCTTTTTGGAATTGCCATAGACTTCAAAATGAAAAAATGTTGAACAGGTAAAACAGGCATGGATTGGGTACATGGGACCCAACTAGAAGATCTTGATTTTGCAGATGACATAACTCTTATCAGTGACAATGTGAATTTGATGCAAGAAAAAACAGATAGCCTGTTCTACTGGCTAGCAAAATAGGACTTGAAATTAACAAGGAAAAAAAAAAAAAAAAAAACTTCCCATTAATCAAAAAGGAGAAAATATATATAGAAGGAACAGCTGTTAAAGAAGTACACCAATTTACATACCTTGGCAGCTACAAAGACCAGGATGGTAACACCAGAAAGGAAATTAGAATTGAAAATGCAGCACTGACCTTCAAGAATCTTGAAAAAATAAGGCATTTGAAAGTTATAAGCACAAAAATCAAGTTAAGATTGTTCAATTGAAATATAATATCCACCCTCATTTATGCATGTGAAAGCTGGAAAACAACTAAAGAAACAGACAATAAATTATACTTTTTTTAAAACAAATGCCAAAGGAAAATACTCGATATAAAGTGAAATGAATCCAAGATCATCGCAGAGATAAGGCAGATGAGCGAACAACAACCTGTCTCATGGGTGATCAGAAAAAGAAGATGGAACATAGTCACGTGGTGAGAAGAAACAGAGAATCGGAAAATAAGCTGTCAAGTGGAAAACAACAGGGCGAAGAAAATGAGGTCAACCATATGAAACTCTAAAGAGGACATTGTTAGGAGACTTGAATTAGAAGGCATAAAATCCCTTGATGAGGTTGAAAAGCTTGCTGAAAACAGGAAAACTTGGCAAACTACCACGCGAGCCCTATGTGACATTTAACGGCACGGGAAGGATGTAAGATTTATATCTGTCAACAAGATATATCAACAGCACTGATATAATGATAATTATATCTGTCATTTCATAATGTATATACCTATCCACATCAAAAGTTACACTATTATCTATTATTAAAATACATTTCTAGCTACATATCCTCTCAACACAGACTACTTAAAAATGTCAGTACTGGCAGTATCACTGTTTCACATTCACTTGCCAACACTGTTAAACACATCAATATATATGCTATCCAAATGCTGTGAATGAACCAATCAAAGACAGACATATTTCTTGGAAAAACAATCCTGGTTTTTGGTAACCATGGACTGAACTTGACATTTCACACATATAAATAAGCAAAAATAACTGAAATATAATGCCAAAAAAAAAGAAAAAAAAAAAACAACACAATTACAATTATTTCATAAAATGTAAACAAATCCAAATGATTATGACATACAATTGATGGCCAAAGAATCTGCATTAAAAACTCACATACCTAACTGGGTCATGCACATAAGTTGTATATTTAAGGAAACACATTTTTTTTTTTTTCAACTATAAAAACAGTACACCAATAATTATTATAAACTGAAAATGATGAAAATGCAAGATGAAAAGAAGACTCAAAATTTCAAGCAAAAATATTTGTGATATAACAAACTCCTACCCAATGAAGTCAAATGCACAAGTACATAAAACAGGCAAAAACAAAAACAAAAAAACCCAAAAAACTAAAAGATTAACAACTGACAAGAAAATAACCCATTTTAAAACCTCCACTTAATCTTGGGAGAAACTCAGCGAGAAAACCCCCAAGAAAAAAAAAAAATGTACAAATGATAAAGCCCCTTAAGGCAGCTGGATGTAGACTTGAGCAACATTCTGCCAAAGTCTGTGATGCTGTTGATGTTTCACTGCATCAGTTTCTGCCTGCTTCTTCACCCCACTGGTTTAAGAAGTAAAGGAAGCATGCTGGGCGGGCAACAACCAGTTCTCCCTGTCACTCTCCAAGTTCACAAGTCATTTGTTTTGCTTCAAAATTTAATAGATTTAATAGCTATAACAAAAAAAAAAACAATGCAAGAGGCAAATGAAAAATGTAAGAGGCAGATGAACATCACACACATATTACACTAGTTTACACAGACTAATTGTAACATCTCAAAGACAAGACGCTGGACTTTGTGAATCACATAACCTCACTGAAAGTTCACAAAGGAGACCCACTTCACTAAACAGATGCTTGAAGTTACAAATAACTCATTTCACATCTCTCTGGACCTTTAGGTGCCCAAGACACATGGGGCTTCCGTAAGAGTTTCCCACAAACGCCTGTCCTGTGCCTTTTTTTTTCCCCCCCCCCCCCTCTTTTGCCCAGGTGAGCCTTCTACTGCTCAACATCCTCTCTGCTGTTCTTCTCCATGTCTCCTTTAGTCTGCCCTTACTCCTGTTTTCTTGTAGTGTCTATTTCAGTGCAGTTTTTGGTAATGAGTTACCAGTCAAATGGAGCACATGCCCCAGCCATCACCAATTTTACATGAATGACATTAAACCTATAAATTGCAGATTTCACTGAAAATGTATGTAAGATATGGAATAAATGCGTCTTAGTAAAATACACTATATATATATATATATCACTGAAAAGACGGTTCACTTCTGAATAACACTAACCCACTGAAAAAAAAAACCCAAAAAAACTCACTGCAATTTGTCAATTACCTCTGCTTTTAGACATAAATGAAGAAGCACCTGTGATACAAATAATTTATAAACAGTAAGTAATAAATGGCCAAAGAATCTGCATTAAAAACTCACATACCTAACTGGGTCATGCACATAAGTTGTATATTTAAGGAAACACATTTTTTTTTTTTTCAACTATAAAAACAGTACACCAATAATTATTATAAACTGAAAATGATGAAAATGCAAGATGAAAAGAAGACTCAAAATTTCAAGCAAAAATATTTGTGATATAACAAACTCCTACCCAATGAAGTCAAATGCACAAGTACATAAAACAGGCAAAAACAAAAACAAAAAAACCCAAAAAACTAAAAGATTAACAACTGACAAGAAAATAACCCATTTTAAAACCTCCACTTAATCTTGGGAGAAACTCAGCGAGAAAACCCCCAAGAAAAAAAAAAATGTACAAATGATAAAGCCCCTTAAGGCAGCTGGATGTAGACTTGAGCAACATTCTGCCAAAGTCTGTGATGCTGTTGATGTTTCACTGCATCACTTTTTGCCTGCTTCCTCATCCCCATTGGTTTAAGAAGTAAAGGAAGCATGCTGGGTGGGCAACAACCAGTTCTCCCTGTCACTCTCCAAGTTCACAAGTCATTTGTTTTGCTTCAAAATTTAATAGATTTAATAGGTATAACACAAAAAAAAACAATGCAAGAGGCAAATGAAAAATGTAAGAGGCAGATGAACATCACACACATATTACACTAGTTTACACAGACTAATTGTAACATCTCAAAGACAAGACGCTGGACTTTGTGAATCACATAACCTCACTGAAAGTTCACAAAGGAGACCCACTTCACTAAACAGATGCTTGAAGTTACAAATAACTCATTTCACATCTCTCTGGACCTTTAGGTGCCCAAGACACATGGGGCTTCCGTAAGAGTTTCCCACAAACGCCTGTCCTGTGCCTTTTTTTTTCCCCCCCCCTCTTTTGCCCAGGTGAGCCTTCTACTGCTCAACATCCTCTCTGCTGTTCTTCTCCATGTCTCCTTTAGTCTGCCCTTAATCCTGTTTTCTTGTAGTGTCTATTTCAGTGCAGTTTTTGGCAACGAGTTACCAGTCAAATGGAGCACATGCCCCAGCCATCACCAATTTTACATGAATGACATTAAACCTATAAATTGCAGATTTCACTGAAAATGTATGTAAGATATGGAATAAATGCGTCTTAGTAAAATACACTATATATATATATATATATCACTGAAAAGACGGTTCACTTCTGAATAACACTAACCCACTGAAAAAAAAAACCAAAAAAACTCACTGCAATTTGTCAATTACCTCTGCTTTTAGACATAAATGAAGAAGCACCTGTGATACAAATAATTTATAAACAGTAAGTAATAAATGGCAAGAAATAGTGAATAATCTATTCACAATTTTTACCTGAACTTATAACTGAAATACACATTTACTAAAATTTAGACAAATTCAAAGAGTCCATTACACAAAAGTTGAACATTGCCAGTGGGCTGTTTGAGACAGCAGTCAGCAACTCACAGTTCACTGCTTGTATCAGAGCTAACAAGCCACAGATGGCCAAAATTTGTTTTTACATGATCTTAAGATCATTTGTAACAAAACTAGGAACAGCTTTACTGATTAATAAGCACACAATATTGCATGCTTGTTAATTAACTATTTCATTCCCCAAAAAAACAGCACTGTGGGCTGGCAGATTTTGCATGTCTATGTGAATCAGTGCTCAGGGTTGGCAGATCTTGCATGTCTATGTGAATCAGTGCTCAGGGTTAGCAGATCTTGCATGTCTATGTGAATCAGTGCTCAGGGCTAGCAGATCTTGCAAGTCTATGTCAATCAGTGCTCAGGGTTGGCAGATCTTGCAAGTCTATGTCAATCAGTGCTCAGGGTTGGCAGATCTTGCAAGTCTATGTCAATCAGTGCTCAGGGTTGGCAGATCTTGCATGTCTATGTGAATCAGTGCTCAGTGTTGGCAGATCTTGCATGTTTATGTGAATCAGTGCTCAGGGTTGGCAGATCTTGCATGTCTATGTGAATCAGTGCTCAGGGTTGGCAGATCTTGCATGTCTATGTGAATCAGTGCTCAGGGTTGGCAGATCTTGCATGTCTATGTGAATCAGTGCTCAGGGTTGGCAGATCTTGCATGTCTATGTGAATCAGTGCTCAGGGTTGGCAGATCTTGCATGTCTATGTGAATCAGTGCTCAGGGTTGGCAGATCTTGCATGTCTATGTAAATCAGTGCTCAGGGTTGGCAGATCTTGCATGTCTGTGTGAATCAGTGCTCAGGGTTAGCAGATCTTGCATGTCTATGCGAATCAGTGCTCAGGGTTGGCAGATCTTGCATGTCTATGTGAATCAGTGCTCAGGGTTAGCAGATCTTGCATGTCTATGCGAATCAGTGCTCAGGGCTGGCAGATCTTGCATATCTATATGAATCAGTGCTCAGAACAATATTCAGGCAAAGTAAATAAAAAAAAAAAGTAGCGTATTTACAACCTGACCTACATTTTAAAAATTACAGAGTAACCTCTTTCCGGTTTATTTCTATCAAAATTTCTCATTAAAAATCTCTCTAGCAGAGAATGGAAATTAATTCAGGAGTGATCGAGTTAATAAAGCTGTTCCTACTTTTGTTTCAACACTCCTAACATTTTCTTTTCACATCTTTACTGCAGTGACTTTGTGTGTCATTTGTATGCTTAGTTCTATATACAATCACATGCTTACCAAATTATTATCTTATATCTTATATCCTTCCCGTGCAGTTAGACGTCACATAGGGCTCGCAAAGTAGTTCGCCAATTTTTCCTGTCTTCGGCGAGTCTTTCAACCTCATCAAAGGATGTTATGCCTGTTAACTTGGCCTCTCTTAATAATGTCCTCTTTAGAGTTTCACGCGGTCTGCCCCTTTTTCTTCGGCTTGTTGTGTTCCACTTGATAGCTGACAACTAATTTAAAAAAAAAAAAAAGCTATTAATGTGCCGCTTCTATAAGGTGCCCTTGGCACCAGATGGGCAGTCTGGCTGAATGAACAAGGAAATGAAACAGGAAGGCTAACTCACTCCTAAAAATATGCCACGCCAAAGTGATAGACTGAAAGGCACAAATATCACAGCCTACCTGCAAACTGTCACACGGTGCAACTATCAGCTTTTAAAATGCAAATACAGAACATCATTAAAATATAAGAAACATACAGAACATATATAAGCTTTTTTCAGGCTTATGCACTTCAGTTCTCATCAGACAATGCACTGAAAAAAAATCACATGAGTTGTGAGCACCAAAAAACTGTGAGGAAAAAAAATCTAAAGCAGATGAAGTGAATATGGTAATCACTTGCTTACCAAACTAATGTGAACTCTACAAAAAATCACACCTAGGAACCAATTCTTTCAAAAAGATTTCTGGTACTATCGAGAACATTAGTACATCATTTCGTAAACAGTAATGTCAAGTGAAGACATTACAGAATAATGAGGTGTTGTCTTTCAATTACTTACACTAGATATATTACAGGATAATGAGGTGTTGTCTTTCAATTACTAACACTAGATATATTACAGGATAATGAGGTGTTGTCTTTCAATTACTTACACTAGATATATTACAGGATAATGAGGTGTTGTCTTTCAATCACTAACACTAGACATATTACAGGATAATGAGGTGCTGTCTTTCAATCGCTAACACTAGATATATTACAGAATAATGAGGTGCTGTCTTTCAATTGCTAACACTAGATATATTACAGAATAATGAGGTGCTGTCTTTCAATTACTAACATTAGATATATTACAGAATAATGAAGTGCTGTCTTTCAATTACTAACACTAGATATATTACAGAATAATGAGGTGCTGTCTTTCAATTACTAACACTAGATATATTACAGGATAATGAGGTGCTGTCTTTCAATCACTAACACTAGATATATTACAGAATAATGAGGTGTTGTCTTTCAATTACTAACACTAGATATTACAGAATAATGAGGTGTTGTCTTTCAATCGCTAACACTAGATATATTACAGAATAATGAGGTGTTGTCTTTCAATTACTTACACTAGATATATTACAGGATAATGAGGTGTTGTCTTTCAATCACTAACACTAGACATATTACAGGATAATGAGGTGCTGTCTTTCAATCGCTAACACTAGATATATTACAGAATAATGAGGTGCTGTCTTTCAATTGCTAACACTAGATATATTACAGAATAATGAGGTGCTGTCTTTCAATTACTAACATTAGATATATTACAGAATAATGAAGTGCTGTCTTTCAATTACTAACACTAGATATATTACAGAATAATGAGGTGCTGTCTTTCAATTACTAACACTAGATATATTACAGGATAATGAGGTGCTGTCTTTCAATCACTAACACTAGATATATTACAGAATAATGAGGTGTTGTCTTTCAATTACTAACACTAGATATATTACAGAATAATGAGGTGTTGTCTTTCAATCGCTAACACTAGATATATTACAGAATAATGAGGTGCTGTCTTTCAATTACTAACACTAGATATATTACAGGATAATGAGGTGTTGTCTTTCAATCACTAACACTAGAGACAATACAGAATAATGAGGTGCTGTCTTTCAATGACCTAACACTAGATGAGATAGATATAATCTAAATGGGTTTTTTTTTTCATGCATAATCAAATCAGTAAAAAAAAAAACTGCTTAACACAAAGAAACAAAATTAAATCAGTAAACTGTTTAACAAAAGGTTTCTTATCCTCACTTTTTTTAACATACAATTTTCACCCAATACCACCACTCTAGAAAATTTTTTTTTTTTTAACACACAATTTCAATTATTTCAATTATTATTTCAATTATTCAATATTTATTAATTATTATATAATTCAATTATTATTTCAATTATTTCTGATTTCCCTTCACTTCAGAAAGTTTTTTTTTTACACACAATTTCCCCTCACTTCAGAAAGGTTTTTTTTTTTACACATAATTTCCCCTCACTTCAGAAAAAGTTTTTTTTTTACACACAATTTCCTCTCACCTGAGGTCACCAGAACCGAACCCCATCATAAACCGTGGATCGTCTTTATAAGTAAACTTAACTAAACTGCCATATTTTAAAAAAATTATTTCTGATGTGACAGAAATTTGAAAAGAGAAAAGAATCATCCCAGAAAACTCAAATGAATGACCTTCCATATTTATGTCACCGGCTCTGAGGTGGTACACCACATTACCCCACTGATACTGAGGTCCCACATAACTGATACTGAGGTCCCACACGTAAATGATACTGAGGTCCCACACATAACTGATACTGAGGTCCCACACGTAACTGATACTGAGCTCCCACATCACATTACTGTACAGAATTTGACATATGACATCTGCTCACTATGAAACATCACTGAACACATCATCACCACACAACAGCCTCTGACAAATGGAACAGTCAATTATTAACAACTTAATGCCCTCAACCCTGGGTGACTTTGTCACCAGTGAAACAATCATTCACTTATGGATCTTGAGTACAAATCATGTGTGCTTTATGGAAAATAGGACATAAACACTGAAGGTAAGAACCTAACAAACAAAGAAATAAAAGCTAACAAAGATATGCGTTTAAACAGCTAATACTGACAGTAAATGCTGCATTTAAACAGCTAATACTGGCAGTAAATGCTGCATTTAAACAGCTAATACTAACCATAAATGCTGCATTTAAACAGCTAATACTAACCATAAATGCTGCATTTAAACAGCTAATACTAACCATAAATGCTGCATTTAAACAGCTAATACTGGCAGTAAATGCTGCATTTAAACAGCTAATACTGGCAGTAAATGGTGCATTTAAACAGCTAATACTAACCATAAATGCTGCATTTAAACAGCTAATACTGACCATAAATGCTGCATTTAAACAGCTAATACTAACCATAAATGCTGCATTTAAACAGCTAATACTGACAGTAAAAGCACAAGTTAAAAAGCTAGCAAAGACACACAATGAAATTAAGGAAAAAAAAGGCTAACAAAGACATAAACAAAGAAGATAAAAAGCTAAAAAAAAAACTGACAGCAAAAAGCTAACAAACAGAGACGTAAACATTGACAGTAAAATGCTAACAAGCACCAAAAAAAAAGAAGAATAAATCTGAATGTTGTTTTTTTTTCAAAACTTTTAAACAATGACAACACGTGAAAAGCTTACACACAACAGCTGATAATACTCTGGATAAAATCCAGCAAAACTAATGGCAAAAAAAAAAATAATAATCTTTAAAAAAAAACCCCATAAGACAAAAAGCAGCTGGTGTTGGAGAAAAATGAGTGAAACAACAACAAAAAAAAAAGTTTAGTGACAGTTCATGATGACTTGAAAACATCTACTGATGATTCTGATGTTTTTAAAAACTGATCTCTCTGGTACTGTAAAGTTTTCTGTTTTGCAAAAGAAAAAATAAAAAATATATATATATATTAAATGAGTATATGCTAGATAGCACTCGACAATGAACATAAAAATAACTAGAAAATATATCACTGGCTGACAGATACAGCACTCATCGATGAACATAAACAGCTACACAACAGATACTGAGGAATAATAACAGCTGGCGAGCACAATGTCTAGTAATGATTTACAAACAAAAAAAAATACCTGAAATAATATAACATGTTCACAATATAGTAATATTATAACAGATCAGCAGTGACAGGAGAAACTGACAGAACGTAAAACACCTAGCAGCATGTTCTCAAGTTCTTTATCCTTATGTAAAGAACAAAACATAGACAACCTTCTCAGTTACAATGTTCACATCTATAATCAGCTCTAAACCATCACATACAATTTAGGAAACTGAAAAGTAACGTCATCCTCTATTACTTTAGAGCAAGAAAACAAAGAGAAGGAAACCATTTTTTTTGTCAAGGAAACCTTTGGTTTCCCCTGCATCAAGAAAAGCCAGAATTCTCGTAATGAAAAACAAGTTCCATAAATTAGAATACAACATACAGTTTTATATTTGGAAAAACAAAATACCAGTACCATAATTTGAAAATAACAAGTAATTCTAGAATACAGAATTAGTGTAAATGCCAAGTACCATAATTGGCAGGAATACTATTATCGAAAAAAAGAAATAACATCTATGCATGAAATATAACAAACACGAAACAATCAGCTTTTCACAACAAATAACAGTAACAGGTGTATAATAAAATAACCACCACTCTTACCATAAATACAATAACCTGGCACTCCTATAAAAGGATGAAAAAGAACTCGTGTACTCAAATATACCAGTACTCCAATAACCAAAAAATACATACTGCGCAAATGTAATGAGATTACAGATATCATTTTTAAACAGTTTAAAATAAGTAAATAAATTTACTGATATTTTTCAGTCAGCAAAACAAGGCACTGATCTTAACAGCTGGGAAAGCAGTTAATATTTGCAAGTTAATAACAAAAAAAAACAGCTATTTTTTCTACTGGAAAAAAAAAACAAAACAAAAAACAAACCAGCAATGCCGCAATAATATGACAAAGTACTACACCAACACTTTTTCTACAAAATAAAAGCTAACTTGGTGACATAAAGAAACCCTGCAGACAACATTGTGTATAAACTAGCAAAAAAGTAATAACAACTCTATTAATTAATGAGCACACAGTTGTGACATTTCAGTGCGAACATTAATCATACAAAAAAAACACACAGGAAAAGAAATAGAGATGGAAGATAAAATATGAATTCACATGAATGCTATGTAAAAAGTAAGAATGGAAAAAAATAGAATAAATAAAGTAAATGGAAATCTTAGCTGTGGCTTGTAAGAGGTTGTTTCCAGAAATGCGCACAGTGGAGTGTTGAGAATGTTTAGATGGAGACTTGTAATGAGTGCTAGGTGGCTTCTGTCATCGGTGAGACATTGTTTGATGGTTGTTACCAGAAAATCAGATTTGCCTCTGTGGCTGGAACCAATGAAATGATTAGGGACCGGTTTCGAAGCATGCTGGGTGATACCATACAGATGTTTCTGCATGCATTCACCTAATCTGAGATGTTTCACCAATATAAGTTATCCAGCATCTTTTGCCTTGTGGGTAGGTCAGGGAGTACAAAGGCTAGCAGAGTCTGTACACAAACCGACAGAAGGCAATGGGAAACCACTGTTGTAGTTCCCAAGAATAGTTATGCTTGAACAGAATAACCGATTCATCATGAACGACGTTAATGGATGTTCCTCTAGAACAGCCTCGTCCAGTACGGCAGCTCACGAGCCACAGGTGAGGCCAGATCGTCATCAAGCTACTGGAGGCAAAAGTAACAAGTTCAAAATAGCAACATGGAATGTTAGAACTCTGTTCCAGACTAGAAAATCAGAGAATGTAAAAACAGAAATGGAACGGATGAAGATTAACATATTAGGAATGAGTGAAGTTAGATGGACAGGTGCAGGGAAGATAAACTCTGATAAATCTACAATACAATATTCAGGAGGTGAGAAACATGGAGTGGGTATAATATCTGATGAGCAAACAGCAAGGACAGTTGTGGGATATTTGAACTTCTCGGACCTAGTCCTAGTGGCCAAACTGAAAGGACGACCAATAAACATAAATATTATAGTGGCCAAACTGAAAGGACGACCAATAAACATAAATATTATACAAGTGTACGCTCCAACAGCTGACAGTTCTGAAGAAGATGTACAGCTATTTTAATGAAGTAATAACTTCAGATGGGAAATACAAAAACAGAAATTAAGAACAGAATAGGCCAAACAAAGACTGCAGACAAAGATTTCAGAGAATGAGAAACATATTATGCAACACATCTTTATCAATGAATGTTAGAAAACGAGTCCTAAAATGCTATATAGAACCTATCTTGTTATATTGAAGTGAATCATGGACAATAGGCAGAATTGCACAAAAGTCATTGGAAGCAGCAGAAATGTGGTTTATTAGAAGAATGTTGCAAATCCCCTGGACAGCAAAAATAACTAATGAAGAATGTATGAGAAGAGCTGGAGAGATAAAAAATCTTGTCAAAAAGATAAGAGAGAGACAATGTACTTTCATAGGACATGCAATGAGAAGAGGGGGCATTGAAAATATTATAACAACAGGAAAAATATAAGGAAGAAGATCAAGAGGAAGAACAAGAGAAATGATACTGGACAGTCTGATGAGATGGTGTGAGAGGAGATCACTAACTGAGCTGATGGCCTGCATGAAGGATCGTGTACTCTGGAGAAGCATAACAGTCAACACCAGTCGGCATGCCACCTGATGATGCTGATACATCCTTTGCATATGATGGCATATATCACATTATGGGACCTGCATATGAATCCCTCATGGAGAGTGAGGATGGTTCTGGGAAAGGTGATCACTTTTATTTCCCAGACTACAAAGGCAGATAACACAGCGAGGGTGGTTACATTTTCTAGTGCCAACACATGCAAGATTTTGCTTTAGGTGGCTGTGGATGAGGATGTCCTTAAGGTTTGGTTCCCATTTGTATGCTAAAAGGGGTAGATCAGAGAAGATGTTGCAAGTATTGGGGTCAAGTTGGATTAGTCGCAGATGGTGATAAAGAATATTTCTTAAAATTTTCTACATTAATTATTCTTGCAGACAACATTATGCTGTAAACACTGCATGGATTCTTTGAGAGTAAATACTAGACAAAGAAATACTTTTGGTGGTAAAAAGTACACAAGCTATTCTATATGTAATGTTGTAATGATCACAACATGTGCTGTTCACCTTCTAAAATGACACCTAGAAATTTATTTATCTTTTTTTTTTTTTTGCATGTGACTTAGTTAAAAAGCAAAAAAAAAAAAAAAATGCAATTTCCCATAGCAGGAATAAACATCAAATGTCACATCACAGCAACTGAAAACATCAAATGTCACATCACAGCAACTGAAAACATCAATTATCAAGTCACAACAGTTGAAAATGATAGATGCCATCTCACAAAAGCTTAAAAATATTAACAACGGTTTAAAATGCTGGCAATCATGTGCAATAGTTTAAAAAAAAAAAATTTGGTATTAATTTTGCACTTTCATAATGAATGAAAATATACTTCAACAGCATCTTAGAAATGAATTTATTTCATATTTTCACATGAATCAGCTTTATTGTGCAGCAGTATAAACAGAAGGAAGGTAATCACGGTTTCTCATGCTTCAAAGGGTTTCTGTTAAGCATGTCACAAAATTAATTGCTCAACAGCATGAAAATAGTGTCCTAACACTTGCCAGTTAATTCCAACGAAATCAATATTAAACTCTACAAGTGGATTCCACGTTAAAACACTATTTTGTTATAAATAGTAAAATGCACCCGGTGATAAAACATTTGCTAGACGGCTTGAGCTGGTCTGAAGAAAGCTTTATCCAGTAAGATGCGAATATCCTTTTAGAGTCTGTCTTGAGCTGATACAGGCCGAAGTTCTTGTATGCTTTCTTTCTTTCTCGTCTTCGTGAATCTGGCTATCTTGATGTTAGTGTCTAGCTACCACTTTACCAATTGCACATAAGCACATCCTCTGTACTTATCTAGAGCCCACTGCACAATCAGCAGCAGTTTAAAAACTCTTAAATGCAGACATTTTTTTTTTTTTTGGTAGTGTATCTAACACCATAATTTTATAATTCAGTTGGACTGTGGCCTCCACTATGTTACATGGCGACTAGTGCAAGGCTAATGTGTATGTGCATGTAGATTCTTCTGTGTCTTGTCCAAGCTTACATGTTACAGGCTGGACAGGTAGAAGAATGTGTCACTGGATTTTCTGCAGCATTAATCATTTGGGTGCTGGTCTGGCACAACAGACCGAGATTTTAAGTGATGTCCTCAGGATAAGGGGGTTTGGAGTGTGTGATAAAATTTAACTGGGAATATTGGGAAAATTAACTAATCTGAATCAACATTATATTTCCCTGTCATTTTTTCAAAGGTTACAGTTCATGATAATCCAATTTCTTGGATGATAAATCCTGCAGACACATGAATTTAAACTTTATGTTTCAGACACTTCATTTCAATCTACCCTGCCTTAGTCAAAATACAAATTTTTACTGTTCATAGCACTGAACAAATAAAATTTACAATATATAGACTGTCCTTGTAGTATCTGAACAGCATAGAAAATGGTCTCAGTCAATCAGTTTAACAGCATATTTGAAGCAAAAGGATACAAGGGTCTTTATTTCCAATGGTTTCAGCTTTCAGACTTGAGATGATTGGTCTCAGCCTTTTTTTCCCATAAAAACAAGCATCAGGACGCCATTTTCCAGCTTGATTTACTGCAATGTGCCTGCACAATCAACAACTTTGTTCACATAAGAAGACTGTTCTCTAATTTTATTCCTATAATACTCTTGTACTATGATGCATCAATTTTGGACATATATTTTGTTCCATGGGCCACTGAGACCAAACTCTGTGGCTAGTGTCTATATATATGGGCCAGAAATCAGATTTGTGACAAAGGAAAAGTCTACTACCTAGCTTACTCAAATGTTACATTTTCTTATCCTGAACAGATAAACACTGTTCAACTTTGACTGACTGTTACATTTCATGCTCAATGAAATCTGACTGACTTACATTTCATGCATGTTGAACTCTGACTTGCTGTTACATTTCCTGCTTTCTGAACTTTGATCAACTGCAATATTTCAAGCTTTTATCTTCTAATTGATAACATTCTATTTCTCCATATAATAAGATTTCACAATATATATATATAAAAAGAGTGAATTACATTACTGTAAGCTATCGAACCACTTAGTTGATACTACCACCGTCTCCGCTATTACAACTGACCAGACTTTGAATTTTGAGCCTTTCCTGTAAAATCCAGAATCACTTCCAAGAGTGCATGACCACCAGTTATATCCTCGTTTCAAATGGATTGCCTATCACGGTGAATCCCGGATTCGTTACCGTCCTTGGTTTCTGATTCTGAATCTCTCCTGGATCAAACTTGGGTACTTTGTGAGCCGGGCCCCACTTTGGGGTTGGATGACACATGCGTCTGATTTTCTGAGAAAATTGAACATCATATATGAAGAAACATAATCAGTTAATTCAATAAGAGATTCACTATTTCTGTGTTAAGTAAAACACATGCATTCTTAGCTAACAGAATAAACTGGTTACTAGTACAAATATTCTTTACGTACCATAATATAATATAAATTATGGTTGTAATATTTATAACACATATTTACACATTCACCGCCATAAAAGCCATGGAGAAGACCTAATTTTAGAAAATCAGAATTGCAAAAGCAGCATAGTCATTGAGAACATATGGAATTCAAAAGTTATAAGCACAAAAACCAAGTTAAGATTACTCAATTCAAATGTGATATCCACACTCAATTCAAATGAGACATCCACCCTCATTTATGCATGTGAAAGCTGGAAATCAACTAAAGAAATAGACAAAAAATTAGACTATTGAAAACATATGCCTCAGGAAAATACTTTGTATAAGATGGAATGAATTCAAGAACAACGTAGAGATAAGACAGATGAGCAAACATCAACCTGTCTCATGGGTGATCATAAAAAGAAGATGGACATATGTAGGCCATATGATGAGAAGAAACAGCCACAGAATACCACAAGCTATCAAGTGGAGCACAGCAGGCTGAAGAAAAAGAGGTCGACCACGTGAAACTCTAAAGAGGACATTGTTAAGAGAAGCCAGTTTAGTGGGCATAACATCCCTTGATGAAGCTGAAAGACTCGCCAAGAACAGGAGCCCTATGTGACGTTTAACAGCATGGGAAGGATGTAAGAAGACCTAAAATATAACACACGGATATGTACTTGCTTTATCACAGAGTACCCAGAAAATGAAAGAAATGTGATTAAATACTGCATGTGAAGAATAATAGAGACTGCCATAACAAATATGCTATATATAGCAGTGATCGGGTTTGTGATGTATCAAATCTGAAATATTCCGTAAGTTAAGTTTTATGTCTCTTACTCTTCCATGCTGCAAATTCTCCGCTACTACTTAGCAATAGTTGACACTCTTCTCTTTATGTTTCCTGCCTTATGAATGTGCATCATGAATGTATCTCACCGCTGTCTTCACTACTTAACTAAAGCTTGTTCCTACCATTCTTCTTAATGTCTTTGGTTGTCTTGAAGAAATGAAAACAAACTGAAAAAAATCCTTGTATGCAGCTAGAATTTTATTAACCCATAATAAAAATGAAAATTTAACAAGCTCCTAAAACTGTACTTGAAACAAATTGAAAAACTGAAGAATTATAGACGCACAGAGGAAGAACATAAAGAATGGCTTTTCAAGCTTTTTACTCGGAAAAAAAAATAATCTGCAAACCATGGAAAAATCTGCAGACGTGGTTGACCATCTGAGAAGAAACTAGCACTGCTTTCCAGCTGTAACTGGTTACCCAATTTTAAGCATTTTTGAAACTAAAGAACTTCTTTTCTGGCATCATTTTGCCAACTCCTCTTAAGGCCGATTTTACCAATATTTCATCTGCAGAATTGGAAACCGTAAACATGTGTCATATTTATACTGCAAGATTCAGCATTTTTTGTGTTTGAATTTCTGTGTCCAAATGGACTCGAACCGCTGTCTTTCAAGTGCATTTCCTGGTTTGGCTGGCAAAAATGCCTTGCTCAAGTTGGTCTAATTTCATCCCGTTACTATGCTCACATGAAGATTTTTAAAAAAAACAGAGAGAAAAAAAAGAAAACAAATGGCCAGTCCGAACAGTGAACAGTTGAAAACAGAAATGTGTCAGGTCTTCATTTATGTGATGTGTCTCTGATTCAAATAATAATTAACAATGAACTATAAGGCCAAAATTAAATATCAGCCAGCCAACACAAAGCTGCAACCACCCTCTATGGCAACACATGGTGACGCCATACTTTGCTGCTTATACTACTTTGCATACAATGAAATGCAAAATTCATAACCAAGAGAGATAACAAAACAAAAAGATGAATTTGAATATGTGAGGAGCAGAATTCACACTGAAATCAAGATCACACACAGATATATCAGGCTAGAATGTACAGATATACTGGTCTAGAATGTACAGATATACTGGTCTAGAATGTACAGATATACTGGTCTAGAATGTACAGATATACTACTAACCTAGAATGTATGTCTACATTTCATGCTGCTAAAAATTTTAATTATCACATGTTCTACTAAAATTAGGTCAAGGTCTAATCCACTGACAAACAACAGGTGCTGCTTAAAGAAGATAAATAATCTTCTCATGTATAGATTTGAAAATATGAGGCTTGATAATCTAACCTAAGTGTCATTTTTTTGTGTGATTTTCACCTCTGTCTGAATACTGCAAAAGTGAATTTTGCGTCTTTTCATTCTGATTACTCAAAAAATTTATTTTAATTTCACCAAATTATATCCAACTTTCTTCCTTTCTCACTCTTCTGTTTTTTTTTTTAAAACTGAAATGAAAACGCCAAGACAAGCGGCTGCATTATTCTGTTTTGTCTCTGAGAAATCTGCTCCCACTTTTAACTTTTTTTCACAGATTTAATGCTGTGACCATCATCTCCTCCAGCGGCATATAAGACAAGAGACAAAAACTCTCCATCTAACCAGGTCTTGTGCCCAATTTTCTACTTCCTTTTGGAATTTTTTTTTTTCCTGAGTTGACTTCTGTCTGAAAGATTCTGTATCCGTGTATGTTGATATTTATTTACATATACAGTTTTATACACATCTACACATAAATCCCACAATTTGTTTATAATCTTCAGTTTGTTGATGCTGGCCACAAAACTGCTCAACATCAATACTCAATGAGCAGATCATGCTGACTTACCTCCCTGACTGTTTTCTCTTTTGGTGAGCGATAGAACCTCCAAGCTCCAAAGGCCACGATGATAAATATTGGGATGAATGCCATGAACCACCCACACAGTTCTGCAAAAATGGGATACACCTTGCCGGCATAAGACATCCGTTTGTAGTCAATCCAGTTGAAGAACAGGAGGAACTGAAAAACGAATGGTATAATAGAACGAAAAAGAAAACTTGGTACACACAATAATCAAAAATCAAGTTTATGATTCTGTGGATTGATGTTTCAATCATCATCACTGTTGTAATCTTCATCCAATATCATGACAAAAGTTATGGATGATTACATCTGTTTATACTTTCCATCAACTCTATAACTTTCTGATATGCCATCATGTCTAGCTTCTCTCTTAGCCTTCCTCTTCCTCTCTTTCGATTTATCATTATAACGTTCTTGTTCTCACTTTGTGTATAATGAATGCTGTTTCTTTTGTAATTTTAATTAATTTTTTTCTTTTTTTCTCAGGATTTTCTTGCACATTGTTACATTTTGAAATCAGAAAAGTGTATCACTGCTAAGCTGCATAAAGTCAATGATCAATGTTTAACTCTTCCCATGCCAGCAGTAGATTTTTAGATCCTTCCGGTATCCCCATTGCGTGCCAACGATCGAAATTTCGATCATGGTTTGTTTCAATAAAAGAGCCGGTGTAACATTTAGATTGTACATATTTCATCTATGTTTCCAGTGACACTTTTCAAAATGGTAAAAGAATCCTTAGATACGAGAGATGCTGAGCGAGAAAAAGGAAGAGAAACATGGAAAATGTTCAATTTTTGATGATGTATATAGGGGTATGGACATGGCCTGTGACCACCCCACTGCTCTTGAATGTATCCCAAGTAGATCTAGACACTTTTAGATGACTGGAGAAGTAGTTATGAGATTATTTCAGACATTAATTTAGAGAGAATGCAACACAGAATCAGAATATGAGATCGACAAGTAGATCTAGACATCTCAGATGGTAAGTAGTGCATATCTAGACCTAGCCGATGGTGAGCTGAGCACAATCATTGTCTAAAAACATCACATTACTTCTTTTTTTGCTAAAAAACTCTGCATTTATGAAATTTTCATACATTTAGTTATACTTTGAAACATAATAAGTACACGGAAGTACATGTAAATACTGTTTTCCATTCCATTTTACAACTAATCCCCCTAACATATCAAGACATGTGCTTTTACTCTGGTAAGCAACTGAACGTCCACTTTACTTCCTGTGGCACGGGAAGAGTTAATAAGATATCTATTCTTGGAACTGACCTAACTAAAAGAAGTTGACATAAGAAGGACTCCCAGTGTGCACTAGGATAGTGCCATGTTCTCAAACTGGTTTGGAAGAAAACTAAGCTCTGACTGAGTCCAAGTGCAGAAAAACTGCATGACTGAAGTTTATAGGTAGTCTTGAATGTGGACATATTCTGGATTCTTGACGGTGCTATGGGGCACATGCACCCGAGCCGAGATCCTCCTCGATTTCTATATCAGCGGATGATAACTGGTGCAAACAATGAAATACAGGATTGGCATAGTTAAGGTAGTACTATATGCCAAGATGAGAGCATGGGAGGAGTTCTCCGCTTGTCAGATCATTTTTCAGCAGTAATACATATATAATGTCATGTTATGGAAATATTGTTGAAAACGTGCAGACTATTACCGGCACATGGGTTTTCAGCATAACCACGGTGGCATTTACGCCAGAATGTAAGTGAATGAAACCTAAGTCCAAAGTGTTCTTGGTGCGCTGAGGGACTGAGCGGTTGTAGAGAATGCAGTTCCTAACGTCGGAGTGCTCTGATGTGAGTGGGGCAGCATCGGGTGGCTAGTTAAGCTCTTCTCTGGTATAAGGGCTCTCTCAGAATGACCATTTAGTTCCCTTCCTGCCATGGACTTATCTTTTAATTTACAGAACTGTCACCGGTGCAACAGAGTTTGTGGACTGAGGCTGAAGGTGCAGAAGCATCTAGATAAGGAGTCAAATCAACTAGGTAAAAAAAAGGTAAAGGTAAAGGTAATCCTGTCATGCCTTAGAGGCACATAGGGAGTGGAGGAGAAAAAGGAATCATCGTGGGGGAATTAAGAGGGCTAGGAAAATGCTGGGAGCAGTCAGGTTAATGGCCTCAGCGGGTTTTCCATACTGCACTCTGTTCTTGCTTGTGCATATGTTGGTACTGTCACCACTGGAGTATGGTTTTGGTTTGATAACCCTGTCCAATGCACAGCTGAACAGACTAGAGCATGTACAGAGTAAGGCAAATGAGAGTGGCCTTGGTTTGCACCAGGGATACTCTGGTGGCAGGGCGGCCATGCGCTTTCTGCTTGATGTGCTGAGTATGAGGCCTAAACACAAGTGTGCTCAGGCAGAGGTATATGTCAGGGTTTTCGGCATGAAGAATCATCTTCTCCATAAGGAGCTGGGGTTGATAAAGGGAAGACGCGTCAAATGAGGCAGATTCTGGATGACTGAGGCTGAGGCCAAGGACACAAAGAAGTCAATCTGCAATCTAGATGAGGTGGCTAAAGTTGATGACTGGTTACGGGTACAGGACCGACCTCAGCTAGATGAGGTGGCTAAAGTTGATGACTGGTTACGGGTACAGGACTGACCTCAGCTAACAAAGGTTATTGTACAGAAGGGCCATGAATGTAGAGACTGGGTACAGGGAGCAGTTGAACTTTGAGTTCAAGATCTCATCCAGCATCACTGTGGGTCTTGGTAATATATACAGATGGCTCAGAGACTTGGAACAGCAGAAGTGGTTGGGGTTTTGTTGGTTACTGAAATGGAAGAGTAGTGGCATGGGGTTTGGGAGCCTTTGAAATCAGCACTTCAAGCATGCGAATGGAAAGTGAGGTTGTGTTGTCGGCAGTAGAATGGTTAGTTGTCTCATGGCGTGGTTAATGGTGTCATTGTGATGGATTCACAGAGTATACTTCGTAAGACCGAGAAGAAATTTCTTCAAAAAGAATGGGTTCATCTGTTAAGCCAGTCAACTGTGACAAGCTTAACGTGGCTTTACTATCCAAGGCATGCGGGAGTACATGACAGTGATGCGGCAGACAGACTTGCTGGACAGGCTAAAATAAATGGCAGACTGACAATGGACAAGGGGACACTGCTAAGGCTGTATTGGACAGACTGCAGGAAAATGAAGAGCGGGAATGAAAGAACAATGTAGCTGTGAGGAGACTGCTGGAGCTAGGACAAACTAAAGGTGCTGGCAGGAAATCCGAACTTTGTGGCAGAAGACGCACTGTAAACAATCAACATTTGATAGTAACTATCAGCAAACATACTCTTGGATGGATGCTGCGGCACGTGGCGGAGCATATATTGGGTTGTCACTAACACAGTGAAGTTGGAGTCTGAATTTTGAACCTTTGCGTTCAGAAAATCCTGCTCATAAAGAAACAATGACAAACAAACAAAAAAATTAAAAAAGAACGAAACTCCCAAGCAACATAGAAATACTGAAGGTTTATCATTATATATCAGACAAGTGTGTAAATGCTTCAGCCTCCCTCCTGATTTGAAAAATCTCAGTATGCCGTGAGCAGAACCAGCAAGCGTCTCGATGAACAGGAGATGACAGGCAAGATTTTACCCCACACCCCGAGTCTGAGACTGACCAGGCCACTGGTCTTTTAAAAAAAAAGGCCTCAGAAGCAACTGTCACAGCACTGGCTCACTGAGTCTCATTCAGAATTTGCCTCAATGGTCCTCTGACTCCAACCATCGAGGCTGGGCAAAAGAGCTAACTGCTCGCACTCACACTGTACCATTTTCTTCTTGCTCTGTTCACTTACAATAAGTGTTGCAGGTGTCATAAATTTCCAAAAGAAAGTGAAGATGATATGCCAAGCTCTGCTTTTGTGCCCAATCATCATTTCAATGTCTCTGATAAATGAGTCAGCACCTGTAGATAAAAACAATGAATCTTATCCTTCCCAACGCACAAACTAACCTGGTAAAAGTGAATTTTATCAAATTCACCCAAATTAACAAATTCATGCCTGTGTACACCAAATTTTACAGATATAAAAATACAATCATCACACATGAAAAAAAAGTCTAATGATCAAATTATATAATATGGAGACACACTGAATGCCTGATTCAAATTCATATCTGTGTAAATAATGATGAAGTTTGAGTAATCATGTTCAAAACAAAATCTGAACAGTAAAATTTTGAATACTTGAACAAATATTTCTCCTGGATTTCCCAAAATTAGCACTTGTTAAAATTTCAGTCACATCTGACATAATCATAAAAGTGAAATGTTAAGATATTAATCCCCTATCAGCATATATTACCTTCACAAATCCTGTAACTGTGTAAACATGTGTGTAAAAATGAAATAATATAAGTTTAATGTCAAATTTCTACAAATTATAATTACAGCCCCACTTTTATGACCATGCTTTCAGCAATTGGGTCATATTTCCATAAATCTACTATTTATATCTCAGCTGCACAGAACTAATTACATACTCGTATTAACCACTTGCTTAAAACTTTTCATTGTTTAATTCATTACACTTCTAACGTGATAGAATTTCGTTATGTTATTTAAAGATAATATATATCAACAAATGATATAAACTACATGAGTACCAGTTTCAGCTTTGTGACAAAGAGATAAATAATGAAAAAAAAAAAAGCAACAAAACTTATCATAATCTGCCTATGGCTTGCTGTATGTTTAGAGAGAAGTATAATACGTACCATACAGCCAGGCAATAATTATACACTCTAATATGGCCATCATGAAGACAGCCCAGCTGGCAGCATATGTGTCCATCAGCTGGAGAATGTACATTCCACCCTGGATGTTGGAAGGAGTAATAAAACACAAATAATAAATATTCACATTACTGTGACACATGGTGGCATAAGTAAACATCCTGACTTTTCAGAAATCAATGACTGACAGAAAAATTCTGAAACATGGGTTGCTGATTGCAAGCTGCTTCAGTATTTATTCTCTAACACATGCACACACATACACATTTTGTCTCCAAATAAGCCATAAATTTGTAATTCTTCACAATGGCTCTTCAAATGCCTAACTTTTTTTTTCTACATGGCTTTGAATTTATCATAATACCTGACGAACTACCACGTGACCCCTATGTGGTGTTTAACGGCATGGGAAGGATTAAGATGTAAGAATACTTGCCTCAGTACAGACAACCAGGCCACCCAGGCATCCGAGAAGTGATACTGTGAGCACCACAAACACTTTCTTTTGCCTCAAAGGAGGGTACGTGTCCTGGACCGCAGTCATCACTGTCTCTAACAAGGCAAACTGGGAAAAGCACAGATACATAACAGACATGGAAAGAATGGTTAGGGTTAACATTTTTTAAGTAATGGTTCGGGTTAAAGTTTATAAGTACTTCAGGAACACAAATGGTAAAGACAGACGGCCACAAAAATCCATATTAATACATACACGTGACTATCCAAAGCAATAAGTAATTTTTGTGATTGGTTTCATTATAAAAATCATTCTATGTGGCTGGAAGTATCACAAAGATCAAAAGACCTGCAGCAAAAGGATCTGTGAAGTGGTTCTTCTTCTTTGTCATTTGTTCACATGCTGACATCAATCTCTCTCACAAATGCAGCAGTTTTGTCTCTGGTTTTTAGCGTTAGTATACAGCTCCTCTTGTTGGGAGCTGCCCTCTGGCTTGGTCCTTTGCGCAAGTGGGTTGTGTAACAGGCTTGAACCTGAACTTGAAGAACGGCCATGCTCTGCTGCTGGCCTAGAGATGGGCCTCCCTGCACCCAGGACACTCCCATATGTGCTCAGCCTAACCTCGGCGTTGTTCGTAGCGTATGATGGGTGATAGTGCCAATGGCACATTGACTGGAAACAGCTATATCTTTTCTGCAAAGCTCTGAATGTCTGCTACTGGCCTTCGTTATTCCCCTTTCACATAGTCTTTGGTGACAGGCGCTGCATTTGTTTGCTCATCTCCCTGTACTTTTGACAGGGTGGCTGTTACGTCTGCTCTGTCCATCTGCGGTTGCCCATGGTTGTTGCTTTGTTTGCCAGCTGATCTGCCATTTCAAAGCGCTATGTCCTGTGCAATAATAATCCATTTGTGACTCTTTTAATTTGGCCAACCACTTGCGATGCATCACCTGGTGCGTCATCATTATCAGATGTGTAACTAGAAAAATATGCTGCGCAGTCTGTGTCTCTTTGCCACGGGCACATAAGTTTGTTGACCTAATTTCATTTCATAAACTGGCTGAAAATGTTACTAGCGATATGCTATAGTACATCTGGAAGGAAGTGGAGTTTTGAGGTAACTAGACTATCTATCTCTTGCTTCTCAGTATTCTTTAGTGAATACCAAGGGTATGTATCATTTTTCTGAAGACATTACTACTCACACAATCTTGTGATGCGAGAACACCTATAGTACAGAATATAGCAGAGAACATCTAAGGCAGAGATTACAGAAAAGAACAAGATCACTAACCTCACTGCCCATGCCCAAGGTGATGAGCATGATGAAGAATAAGACTGACCACAGCGGCGGGACAGGCAGTCTTGTTACTACGTCAGGGAAGACAATGAACGCTAGTCCTGGTCCTGCATAAGCCAAATATAAAATTCATTGTGTGCATATTCAAACATGAAATGTGTTGTACGTTGTTTATTTCTGTGATGTGAAATCTAAAAGTTCATTTCTGTGATGTTAGAAGGTTAAATCTGAGAGTTTATTTCTGTGATGTGAGGTTATGTGTGAACATTTATCTGTGTGATGTTAGAAGGTTAAATCTGAGTTTATTTCTGTGAAGTGAGGTTTGGTGTGAACGTTTATTTGTGTGATGTTAGAAGATTAAATCTGGGAGTTTATTTCTGTGATGTGAAATCTAAAAGTTCATTTCTGTGATGTGAGGTTTGGTGTGAACGTTTATTTGTGTGATGTTAGAAGATTAAATCTGAGAGTTTATTTCTGTGATGTGAAATCTAGAAGTTCATTTCTGTGATGTGAGGTTTGGTGTGAACGTTTATTTGTGTGATGTTAGAAGGTTAAATCTGAGAGTTTATTTCTGTGATGTGAGGTTACGTGTGAACATTTATTTGTGTGATGTTAGAAGGTTAAATCTGAGAGTTTATTTCTGTGATGTGAGGTTTGGTGTGAACGTTTATTTGTGAGATGTTAAAGATTAAATCTGGGAGTTTATTTCTGTGATGTGAAATCTAAAAGTTTATTTCTGTGATGTAAAGTTAGATTATTTAATCACATATTAATTTACTATTTTCATAACTGTGTTTATGGTTTATAATCTGAATCATCATCATTGCACTCCGGACACGTCCTTAGGCGCTCTGACCCCCCCACCCCCATCAACATCCGGCAGCTGACAGAACCAGTTCTGCATGGGTTGACATGTCCTTTCACATGCCCAGAATCCCCCTCCTCCCTAGCCATGCCAATCTGTACTCCCAGCTTTCAGACTAAGCAATGATGTGGATTCACTGTTCTTGAAGTCCTCCACTCTGCCTATCTCTCTAAAGCGCATGAACAATATTGGCTCGATCCAGTGGCTGTCCATCTGCGATGATGACTGACCATTTCCCTGGATGCCCATATGCCTAGGGACATAGATGAAGGTTCTGCTATGTGTGTGTGTGTTATTTGCCACATTCTTTCTATGATCTTCACTTAGACTGGTATATCTTTAAGGATAATTTTGGGGGGTTTTTTTTGCATTAATTTCTTCTTAAAACCAAAATGTCACTTCTTTAAAGATTAAATGCATTTTTAAATCTTAGATTACGGTTTTTTTTTCTTAGCTTTTCCTTGCTCAAAAAATCATTGTTTTTGTTGTTGTTGTTAACTGCATCATACATATCGACTTGTTTTTACTACATTTTTGTATGCATTATTTCCATATGTATATGTCTGACTTTATGGTTTTTTTTCAACTCCCATGTCTATGAGCTTTTTTATACTCTTTTTCACAATGTACCAACTGGAATGTATGAATCTTGTTCTGCTGTTCTAAATCTCTGTACAGTATCCTGTGGACAGAAGAGTTTAGTGGTAGCTAGTTCTTCTGAAGGTCTCTCAGTGCATTGAAGTCCGGTAACTGGTGCTACAATGTCTTCTTATTGTTTCTTGCAGTTTATGTAGTGTGGCGTGTCATCAGTGGTCACTCTATGCAAGCGCTTATTGACGGCACTGTGTCCTGTTAGCAACGTGACAATTGTGCATTGGTCTCTACATTATATCCATAAAGGAAGTTTATAAATGAGATCTACCAGTATGTCTCTCTCTCTCTCTGAACCTTAAGTGCCCAAGGTACATGGGACTTCCGAAAGGGTTTTCCACAAATGCCTGTCCTTTGCTGTTTTTCCGCTCTTGCCCAGGTGAGCCCTCTATTGTTCAACATCCTCTCTGTTGATTTTCTCCATGTCTCCTTTGGTCTACACATTACTTCTGTGGTGACCATCTTAGTGCTATTTTTGGTAGTGAGTTGTCAGTCATTCAGAGCACATGTCCCAACCATTGCCAGCGTCTTTCCTCAATAACTGCTGTCAGTGGCTTAAACCAGAATGTCTAGAGATCCCAAACTCTTTGCTTGAATTTCTACATTTCTCTAAAACTGTCATTAACCAACATATTATTCATAAATATACTGACAGATGTAGAAGCACTCTACACAAAAAAGGAGAAAAGAAAAAAAAGAAAAAAATGCCACTAGCTGATAGCATACGAACCCTGCTCCACCACAGCATCAACTGGCATTTTCAGTTCCTTGGCCAGGTAACCCACAATGCTGAATATCACAAACCCTGCAAACAAGCTGGTGCAGATGTTGCCCACGCCAACGATCAGAGAATCTCTGCAGATTAACATAAGCTAAAGCCAACACTGGATAAAGAACAATAAACTGACTATTAATAACTAACCCATGTTCCAAACCTTCACAACCACACTGTAGATTGTGAACTTCTTGACCCTAAATTTCCCGCAAGTGAGAGGAACAAAAAAAAAAAAAACACTTTCTGCTAAACAAAACAAAACATTTGCCACTTGTTACGACTAGGGCAAAATAAGTCAAATGAACTTTTTACTTTCTTGTTGCTGCTACATATTTTTTAATTTTGATGGCATTCAAAAGTTTTTTTACAATATTCATGCACCTCTGATTAATAATAATCACTGCAACTTATCTTATATCTTACACCCTTCCTGTGCCATTAAACGTCACATAGGGCTTGCATAGTTGTTTGCCAAGTTTTCCTGTTCTTGGCGAGTCTTTCAACTTCATCAAGGGATGTTATGCCCACTAAACTGGCTTCTCTTAACAATGTCCTCTTTAGAGTTTCATGTGGTCGACCTCTTTTTCTTCAGCCTGTTGCGCTCCACTTGATAGCTTATTTTGGTATTCTCTGATTATTTCTTCTCATCACATGGCATACATATGTCCATATTTTTTTGATCACCCAAGAGACAGGTTGTTATTTGCTCGTCTGTCTTATCTCTGTGTTCTTAAATTCGTTCCGTTCCACATTATACAAAGTATTTTCCTGAGGCATTTGTTTTCAAAAGTGTCCAATTTCTTATCTATTTCTTTAGTTGATTTCCAGCCTTCGCATGCATAAATGAGAGTGGATATCACATTTGAATTGACTAATCTTAACTTACTGCAACTTACGTTACTGATTAATTAGCTGAAGTTAACTTTTTTCTGTAACAAAATGCTATTTTATTTTTCTCTCATTAGACATTTAAAAAAAAAAAAAGAAAGGAGAACAGATATTTGAAGCAAAGAATAAAAAAACTTTAAATGTGGAAAAAAAGATATGAATCAATAAATAACGATTCAGTTTGAATTTAGCTCTGATGTCATATTCTCAGCAGATGCATATCAAATTTGCTATAACTTGCTGTTTTCCTCTGCAGAACTACAATAATGCATATCGTAGCCAGTTTTTGTACCAGCTGATGTAAAACTGTGTTTAATTCCGTAACAGGCTATTTACCTTAGCAGCTACTGCACCTGCTATGCTGATGATTCAGCTGTTGTTATCTGATTTTGCTAAAGGATACTTACGCAAAGCAGTCATTGTTGAATTTGTTATAGCTGGACAAAGTTATGAGGCCTCCCCATGCTGGACTCAAGGCAAAGAATATCTGTACAGCTGCAGCCACCCAAGTCTAGAGACGAACAAATGAAGTAAGTGAAGTAAGCTACTATTATCAACAAGTAAACAATACTTACCCATGTGTAAACTATCCAACAGATCAACAAATTCTGTTACAAATGCTAAACACAATAGGTTTTCAAGCAAGGAATGTTTCTCGAATGTCAACATCAACTCCACTTCATGCTCAATAATTTACAGAAGACTCACCTCATTTCAAAAAATATTTTAAAGATGGTGGATGTTTGTTATTTTTAGAAGCTGCAAAGCCTCTTTTGGATGGCAGAATTTAAGGTCCACAGAGAAAGCCAAACAGACTCGGGTAGATGAATCTGGATTAGAAGTTGAAGCCTTAGGGCTGCCACCAAAAGAGGGAAAAACTCATGAACTTTATCCTGGTCATAAAGTTACAGATTTGGCATTGTCTTGCCCCTGAAGTGCAAAGGTCAAGAAACTGAGCAAGCACTCTCTCTCTATCTGGTCCATGCCAATCAAGCTTGGTCGTTACAGATTTCCACAAGTCTATTCTTTGCTCTTTCTATAAGACGTGTATTGGACTGTCTGTGCCACTCTTTTAGTCTATCAAGTATCTTGCTTCTTTGTCTACCTCTGATATGACAAGGCCATCTTTTCTTTCACAGCTCCTGGAGAATCTGGATACCTATTTCCAGAAGCCTCTGACTGTGGTCAAACCACCGACCCCTGCGCTGAGAATGAGTGGGCTAACCACTTCACTACTCAGCTGCAAAATGTAAAATTTCCATTTTCCTGCGGATACGGTGTTAGGCCCGTATTTCCAAGACTTTCGACACATGAAAGTTTGATGTGGTCAGTATCACGCCTGGCCGCATTTACCTTCCCAGATTTCTCTGGTACCCATTTTTAGAGGCTGAGTAGACCCCAGGGTCTATTTGGCGTGGTGGTACAGATAAAAACCACTCTGCGTGGGACTTAAACCTGACACCACGGATCAGCAGACTGAGCAACTATTCAGAAGTCCAATGCCAAACTGTACTTAACAACACCTACAGAATTCTGTTGCTACAAAAATAAAACGATATCTGACCTGCGCTTCAATAAGTTTATCAAATCTTGGCGTGAGGTAGTACAGAATTCTGTTGCTACAAAAATAAAACGATATCTGACCTGCGCTTCAATAAGTTTATCAAATCTTGGCGTGAGGTAGTACAGAATTCTGTTGCTACAAAAATAAAACGATATCTGACCTGCGCTTCAATAAGTTTATCAAATCTTGGCGTGAGGTAGTACAGAATTCTGTTGCTACAAAAATAAAACGATATCTGACCTGCGCTTCATAAGTTTATCAAATCTTGGCGTGAGGTAGTACAGAATTCTGTTGCTACAAAAATAAAACGATATCTGACCTGCGCTTCAGTAAGTTTATCAAATCTTGGCGTGAGGTAGTACAGAATTCTGTTGCTACAAAAATAAAACGATATCTGACCTGCGCTTCAGTAAGTTTATCAAATCTTGGCGTGAGGTAGTACAGAATTCTGTTGCTACAAAAATAAAACGATATCTGACCTGCGCTTCAATAAGTTTATCAAATCTTGGCGTGAGGTAGTACAGAATTCTGTTGCTACAAAAATGAAATGATATCTGACCTGCGCTTCAATAAGTTTATCAAATCTTGGCGTGAGGTAGTACAGAATTCTGTTGCTACAAAAATAAAACGATATCTGACCTGCGCTTCAATAAGTTTATCAAATCTTGGCGTGAGGTAGTACAGAATTCTGTTGCTACAAAAATGAAATGATATCTGACCTGCGCTTCAATAAGTTTATCAAATCTTGGCGTGAGGTAGTACAGAATTCTGTTGCTACAAAAATAAAACGATATCTGACCTGCGCTTCAATAAGTTTATAAAATCTTGGCGTGAGGTAGTACAGAATTCTGTTGCTACAAAAATGAAACGATATCTGACCTGCGCTTCAATAAGTTTATCAAATCTTGGCGTGAGATAGTACAGAATTCCATCTTTGGACCCATCCAAAGTGATGCCTCGGAAAAACAAAATGGTCAGTACAACATACGGAAACAGAGCCGTGAAATAAACAACCTGAAAATATAAAGACAAACAATAATGGCAATATGTTAAAAAAGTATAGTGTATGAAACAGTATATTTTACTTTGATTTTGCTCATATCATTTTCAGAAAATATAAAATCTGTATAAAATAGCAAGATTTTAATTAAATATTTGGAAAATTCCTAATTTAAGCTACAGAAAGTTGGAATCATAAATTAAAGACACATTTTTGTATCATTCTCTTCTGTTTTAGAGTGTTAAAACACTAAAGGCATTAAACTGTTTTTACAAGAACTCCACAATCCAGTACTGTCAATTAATCACACTATATGTCCACAACAGTGTTAACTGGATTGTCTAATCACACTATATGATCACAACACTGACAGCTAATCACACATTATATATACATACAGTCAACAAATTACATTATGTGATCACAACACTGTCAACTAATCACACTATATAACCACAGCACCATCAATAAATCACACTATGTGATCACAACACTGGCAACAAATCACACTACTTGATCACAACACTGGCAACAAATCACACTATGTGATCAACACACATGCCTAAACACTTTTATGCTGCTTTATTTTATAAGACAAGATTCTGAATGCTGCCATTTCAAGATCCAGTGCTGTCACTGAGACATGAAAGCTAAACTACACAGAGCACGGGAGAAAAAAACAAAAAACAAACCAGATGGCACTTCCAATGCTGATTTAAAAGGCTGTGTACATGTTCTGCTTTCTGTGTGGTATTTTACTGTCTAAAATGTGCCCCTATGAAAACACGGAATGAATGCTCCACTGCTGTGCTATAATACACTAATAATTAGTGTATAGGTAAAAGTATGAGCTGTGAACCAGCATCACGGTTAAACCACAAGTGCTCTGCTGCCTTATCAACAGCTGACCAGAAACTGTCAACTACTGTCATCATCAGCATGAAATCCGTAGCTAGCGGGGTCATTCCTCTTCCTTCCCAGAGTGTTAACCCTGTTAGCTGTTTTTTTCTTGAGGCTGTGTGACCCCCCCCCCAGAGTTTTCTTTTGTGAGCCGCAGTCTGACTCCCATTGCGCCGAGTGGAAATCGTAACCAGGTTGCCTGGTTGGCATGGAGTTGTCTAATCCTCTACACTAGCACAGCTCCTAGCGTATACATATATAAAACTAAGTATGTAACTATACACGAAGCCCCTACAGTAAAGATGTGATTACAAAATGTTAAAACTATTTAAGATGCTATATACTATGCTATGTTATAATCTTGTCTGGGGTCTCTGATTTTGGTTACCTTTGGTGACAGCAAGACCTGTGTTAGTCCAAGACTATTCAAAGGATATTCACGGCTAACCTCTGTTGGAGAGGCCTCCCACCATACTCCTTCTCCTGTGGGCATGCCTGGAAGGAGGGCATGGACCTCCTTAAAACGTACCATGGAATATTTAACAATAAAACCCCTACCTTTCCTACGCTCTTGACTCCTCTACTGAGAGCCAGGAAAGTTAGAGTCCACGTTAGAAGCAAGCAGAGGGCAATCTGCCATCTAATTGTGCCAAGATCCTCTATACTTTCAGACATCCCAAGTATATGGCGCCTGTTGTTTGAGAAAACAGTTTTATGTTGAAGACAGCATCAGAGAAATCAAAACTGAATCTAGATCTAATTATCTATGGTAGTGGTTTCTAAAATGGACAGTGGGAAGATCCTGGGCAGCAGTTAGAGAAATGACCTGGCATCAGAACCATTTGAGTGAAAAATGTTTGCGGTTGAGATGGCAGTCCACAAAAGTTTAGGATTCAGTGATTTAGGGAAAGGTTTCAAAAACTTTTTTTTCTGTTCATGCTCATGAATTTTCTGCCTTTCCCGCTCTTCATTTTCCTGCAGTGTGTCCAATACAATGTCCCCTTGTCCACTGTCAGTCTGCCATTTATTTTAGCCTGCCCAGTCAGTCTATCAGGAATGCAGATGAAGCCAATGACAGCAACAATGACATTTTACAACTATACCCCCTAACATATCAAGACCCACGCTTTTACTCTGGCACCAACTGAACGTCCGCATTCTTGTGTGGGCACGGGAAGAATTAAGACACCATTCTATCTCCAGCAACTCATAGTTTCATTAAGACATTACTCTATCTCCATCCAACTCACAGTTTCATTAACTCTTCTCAGGCGTATGTCAGGATACTGACTTTTCCGGTTTCAACGTTGCGAACGTATATCAGGATCCTGACATTTTTAATTCTCGAAATCACTCTAATCCAACATTTAATCCACCTTTTACTTTGAACGTTAACTGCGCATGTCAGAAATTCTTCTTCCTTTTCAATTCAACGTGGGCGCGAATCGGACATTTTGTGAACGTTTCTGTTCAATTTTTTTGCAAATTTTCAAAGTATATTGAACTTTGGACACGCCATTCGACATGGCAGATTTTACTGAATGTACATCCCGTAGCTCTAGACCTGATAGACAAAGTAGAATAGCTTGTAGAGAAATGTTTGCGACAATATTTGGTAGGAAACGTGTCAGTACCGCATGGAGATTAGCATGCAGATTATTCTGCACCATAACCAGGTCCTTTTCAGGACCACCCCAATCTTCAAGAAGATTTTTCTCAAACTGAATATAACCATTGTTCTTCTTCTTTTGTCTTTTCTTGCTAGTTTCAGTGTTCTGCTTCTGATTTTTGTTTTTCAATTTGTGCAAAAAGTGATATTTCTTGGATGGAATTCATTTTATTTTCAAATTGTGTGTAACAAGTGGATATTTACAGCTCTTGGTAAGTAGACAACCATTAGTTTAGTGTTTTAGAGATTTTTTTGGGGGGGAGGAGGGCTAAATATTTTGTCTTATTTTCTCAACAGTTATTTTTTCCCACAAAAACTAGACATTTCTGGAACCTTTATTCATTTACCTTTTTTTAAATGTATATTTAGTATTTTTTAAACATGGAAATAATATTTTAAATTCACTTTTTCAACTCTACCCGTCAATCTTCTAAACACCCGCGCATTTTGCTCCGCACCCTATGGTACGTCCGCGTTTTTCCCCCCCGCTCGGAAAGAGTTAAGACACTGTCTCCAGCAAGTCATAGCTTCATTATGACACTATTCTATCTCTAGCAACTCACAGCTTTACTAAGTCACTATTCAATCTCCAACAATTCACAGCTTTACTAAGTCACTATTCAATCTCCAGCAACTCACAGCTTTATTCTATTCTATCTCCATGCAGCATTTCCAAACAACAAGCTCCTGTGACACTACAACCTGATCAATTATGGTAGGGGGTGACATGTTTTTCCATGATGGAGTTTGTTAACTCTTTCCATGCCACAGGAAGAAAAGCGGACGTTCAGTTGCTTACCAGAGTAAAAACATGGGTCTTGGTCCTTAAGGGGGGTCTAGTTGTAAAATGGAATGGAAAACAGTACTTCCATGTACTTCCGTATACTTAATGTTTCAAAGTATAGCTAAATGAATGAAAATTTCATAAACGCAGAGTTTTTTAGGAAAAAAGAAGTAATGTGATGTTTTTAGACAATGAATGTGGCCAGCTCACCATCGGCAAGGTCTAGATCTGCACTACTTACCACTACTTACCATCTGAGATGTGTAGATCTACTTGTCGATCTCGTATTGTGATTCTGTGTTGCATTCTCGCTGAATGAATGTCTGAACTAACCTCCTAATTACTCCTAACTACTTCTCCAGTCGTCTAAATATGTTTAGATCTACTTGGAATACATTCAAGAGCAGCGGGGTGGCCATAGGCTATGTCCATACCCCTATCTACATCGTCAAAAACTGAAAAATTTCCAAGCTTCTCGTCCTTTTTCTCGCTCGGCATCGCTCGTAACTAGGCACTCTTTCGCCATTTTGAAAAGTGTAACCAGAATCGCTGATGAAATATATACAATCTAAATGTTACACCGTTTGTTTTATTGAAACAAACAATGATCATTATAATGACCATTGGTAAGCAACGGGAAACCGGAAGCGTCATTATAATGACCAAAGACACGGAAAGAGTTAAGAAGCATGCTACTTAGGTCTGTTCAAGGAACTGAAGAAAGCTGCTCTAACAACTCATCCCTACTGCTCTAGTGCTTGTGTTACTGGACCCTTACCAGGCCATGGGTGTCTAGATCTTCAAGTTGGCAGTTAGTGAGAAATGGAAGAAGAAAAGATCAATTCAATTCTTTTGTGTACAAATTAAGATGAAAACCCTTCACAGTTCATGAACAACAAATGTAGTTAAAAAAACAAACTTTTTACAACATATAAACCATCAACCGGAAATGCTCAGAATGCAAACATTAAGTTACTTATTAGGAACATCAAGAATGACAAAACTAGTATACTCTAAGAGAATGCAACGCATGGTAAACAGTCACTCAGAATGCAACTGACAGCTTACTCAAAAAAATCCTGCGCTGGTGGAGCTCGATTGGACGTGTTCTGGGAAAGTTCTGTGATGTTGAACTCTGTGACCTCTGACTCATTGTAACACTTATGCTTGTAGTAGATGGACCCATTGGTAGAGGTACATTCAGCAGCCTCAATATGAGAGTAACAGGCTGAAGAACATACAGGTGGTGAAACAATGAGATCAAAATGTTGATGCTGATGGTGATTGGTAAGCAACAGAGAATCATGCAACTATGATTGGTAAGCAACAGAGAATCATGCAACTATGATTGGTAAGCAACAGAGAATCATGCAATCTACCACCTATATCATCATTAACATACTATTCTATCTCCAAAAACTCAGAGTTTTATTAAGACACTATTCTATCTCTACATGGAGACCACAGCAAGATCTATCTACAGTCAGGTACAGCCTATTGCTAAAAGCAGCAACCTCTGAGTTCCCCAAAGCACATGGGGCTTCCGCAAGCGTTTAACATCAGTCCTTTGCCTTTTTTTTTATCCTGTCCAGGTGAGCCTCAGCTTGTTTCCTATAGTTTTAGTGATTTTTCAGCATTCACTTCCATAGAGTAGTGCACTTAAAATATTACTCTTAAATATCCTGATTTTCATATTCATGCTTAGTTTTTTAGACTTCAATATAGTCTGCAACATTGGAAAAGTCTGGTTTGCTCTAGTAAGTCTGCTGCTGATGTTCTCTGTGCTGTCTCCATCTTCTGCTACTCTACTGCCAAGATATACAAATTTGTTTACCTCCTCCACTAACTAACTTTACCTCCACTAACTTTCTGTCTACTCTTAGTACATTTCTGTTGTTCACATTTTGCTTCATTAACTTTCTCTTTCCTACATTGATCTTTAATCCTATATTGTTAGCATTCTGAGCTATCTTGTTTATTTTATCTTGCATATCTTTATGCCTGCTTGACAACAGACAAATGTAGCCAGCAAAGTCAAGGTCCTCCAGCACTGTGTCGAGGGTCCATTGTAATCCTCTGCATTTATCTGATGTTGCCTCTTTCATTAACCAGTTACTGGTAAAATAAAATGTTGGTGATAGTACACATCCCTGCTTTACTCCTGTTTGTACTCTAAAGCTGTTGGAGTGTGTTCTCCACAGATCACTTTGCACTGAAAACCCTCTGATGACATTCATTATCTTATGAGGGAGGCCATGCCATCTTAGAATTCTAAGAACAGCAGCAAGTTTTGACTAACTAGGCTTGAGTCTGGGAAGTCAGATGAGCAGGAGGCCCAGAAAGGGCTTCATGTGATACACTTAAAATTATTATTACCTTTACTAAACTTGGCCTATGGGGGCCTGAGTGACGGTTAATCTGCCACTGGTAACAACAGAGAACTGTAACTGGGTTCAGTTCTGGTTTGCTGGTTACAATAACTGTACCATCACTCCTAGCATAATCATATTTGCTCTTATAAGTCATGTATATGGATGTTTCACACAACAGGCACATAAACGTTTGTCTGACAGCCACTTTGTGAGCACAAAAACTTACTGTCAGTTGCCCACTCCGGACTGCACCTCTCCCAAGGCAGCTCAGCTGTGAAAGACTTGAACAGAAACAGAAAAGCCCAGCCTATGATGACAGTATAATAGAATGCCACCATACATGAAACTGCTACCATAGCCAAACCTAGACCTGCGGGGAAGATAAGATGATTCAGTGGGCTAGATAATGCACCTTTAAAAAAACAAAAACAAAAATCGCATCAGTAAAGTGTGAAGTGTTACAGCCTTCACATTTCTAGGACACTGCCAGCATCTGAGGTAGAGAGAGACCAACTTCTCTCTCCTCTTTGCCTTTGTTTTCCTAGGGAAACCCCAGGTACCCATTTTCTGGAGGCTGGGTTGCCCTAGTTGATCCATAAATACATTCTGCCCAAGTGCGAAACTGAATCAGCAACCTTTCGATCAGAAGGCAGTTGCACTAACCACTACACTACTGTGGCACACTAATGCTTCTTTTGGCAGTAGTTTTACTGTAGTTTATACCTAAAATGTTGGCATCTCCTGTTGTAAGAATGGTGTAATGATTAAAATTTGGAACAATCAGAAAAACAACCAGCTTTTCAGCTCTTTCCTTCGTGTAATACAGGTTTTCCTTTTATTTTGTTGCAGCCATAACATGATGCTCTTTACATCTGGACTCAGCTAAATGGGGACACGGATTACAGAATCTGGACATTCAGCTAAATTGGGACACGGATTACAGAATCTGGACATTCAGCTAAATTGGGACACGGATTACAGAATCTGGACATTCAGCTAAATGGGGACACGGATTACAGAATCTGGACACTCAGCTAAATGGGGACATGGATTACAGAAACTTCACTACATTTCCTGAGCTGATCCTTCCCCCAACTCCCCCCACCCCAAAAAAAAAAAACCAAGGCAGACTTCTTGGCAGATTCCACTACCATGGGCAATATCTCATGCTTTGTTACATTTTATGGGGCTGAAGAACACTAACAGACTGTTTCTTGGAGCATCACAACAAAGGTGTTAAAAAAAAAAGTCTTTATCAGATCCAGTCAACCATGACAGCTACACTCCTAGAACAATCACCTCTGATCGTTTCAGCTGTTTGGTATCTGTCTCATCATTTTCTTTAAATTCTGCTAACATACTGTAGAGTAATATAAGTCTAAGATGTACTGCTTATAAAGCAGTCTGAATGTTTTCTGTTTCATTTGGTTACTGCCTTCTTCACTCTAAATCAATGGTTCACATACCCTTTTCTTTATAAACAGGAAACAACGAGGCATTCGTACAGTAAAGAAACAGAACACAGTTTTGTAGTATTAGACCTAAAAAAAAAAAAATCGTAGACAAAGCACTTTTAGACATGAGAGAAAGAAAAATCACCTGGGATTCGAACCACCACGGACTCCGGTAAGACGAGCAGCCGTCTAGCTACGAGAGAACAGTGTACTAATGAACTACACTATCTCGCACCCCCAGGATTTTTTTTTTACGTCTAATCCTACAAAACTGTGTTCCCATACCCTTTTAGGTTTTTGCCACCTTGACTTCCAAACTATATTCCTTCTTCTTCTTACCAGTCTGCTTATGCCATTAATGTTGGAGGGAGTTTCAGACACCAGTCCAGAGGAAGGTGAGAGGCCTGGGTAAGCTGTCATGTTGTTTCCTCAGCGTATCTTTCACTCTATCTATCAATTCTTTTTCTTGGTCATCCTCGTATCCAGATGTTTTGAAGTTGTATGCGCTTGCAGCTGGTTGTTCTGGATTCTATCAAATGCCCAAACCATTTAATTCTCAACTATATTCCTACCCCCCCCCCCAAACGTTTGGTTCTGACGAACCCTACCACTCCCTTTTCTCTCACACCCCCTCCCTCAACCATAGTATCTTCCCATGGGGATGTGGTACTGCCTGTTTTGGAAGCCACTGGTCAGAATGCTGTTGCCCATTTAATTTTCTTCTACTTCTTCCTTCAGAGATTTTTACACTCACCATTGAGGATAGGACAGATTCTGTCAAATATGGCTGCTGGTCCCAAGGCCGCAAACTGACCAAAACTCAGCTCCATGAACATCAGAGGGAAGCCCAAAAGTAGGAACATCAGGATGAACGGAAACAAAAACGCTCCTGAAAGGCAAAAATCTGTCACTTTGTAAACCAACTCTGGAAACATTATACTGCAGCCATTCACACATTAATAACAGGTTCCATCCCTCAGAAAAAAACAAAACAAAACAAGAACAACTAAAAAAGCTGGAATTTAAAAGAATTGTATTTCATAAATTTTAGTCTTCTTTTTTTTTTATATTACATACACCCTAATGATGAGCAGCTTATGTAAGTCTGCAGACAATGAACCTGTGGTCTATGTAAGTCTGCAGACAATGAACCTGTGGTCTATGTAAGTCTGCACACAATAAACCTGTGGTCTATGTAAGTCTGCACACAATGAACCTGTGGTCTATGTAAGTCTGCACACAATGAACCTGTTGTCTATGTAAATCTGCACACAATGAACCTGTGGTCTATGTAAGTCTGCACACAATAAACCTGTGGTCTATGTAAGTCTGCACACAATAAACCTGTGGTCTATGTAAGTCTGCACACAATAAACCTGTGGTCTATGTAAGTCTGCACACAATGAACCTGTTGTCTATGTAAGTCTGCACACAATAAACCTGTGGTCTATGTAAGTCTGCACACAATAAACCTGTGGTCTATGTAAGTCTGCACACAATAAACCTGTGGTCTATGTAAGTCTGCACACAATGAACCTGTGGTCTATGTAAGTCTGCACACAATGAACCTGTGGTCTATCTCCTACAAAACAGACTGAACAACATCATAACACTTTCAACCACACCACAAATCAGTTCCTGAAAGGTGTTTTCATTCCTTAATGTGTATTTATTATGTAAAAGTAGCCCTGCTATGCCAGAGACACCTGTTGGTGCTCTTATTTTCCTTGACCTGTCGACACATTAGAGGGTGATATCATCAGCATCATGCCTGGCTGCCTTTCCTTCCCCAGCTCAAGAAGAAGTTGGGTACCCATTTCTATAGACTGAGGCACCTCTAGCTGCATTCAAACCACTGACCTTCACCATCAGAGACTACTGCATTAACCATTTCATCACTGTATGCCCAGTGTATATTTGGTCTTGTATGTAACTCCAGAAGAAAATGTCTCAAGTAGTGAGATCATATGAGCAAGAAGTTTTGGGAACATGCCCTCTTCTACCAATCCACCAATGGGAAAAATTCTCACTTTAGGTAGTCAAGAACATCACTTGAGAATTGTGCTGGTACCCTATCAAGTGCTAGATTTTAGAAAGCCATCTATTTGCTACACATCCAGAAATGTGTTGCATGCTCATTATCATTTTCATAGCAGTGAAATATTGTTTGATGTCTCTTTTGTGTGTTAGCAGACATCCACTTTAGAACTGTTTTGTTCTTGTTTTAAAAAAACCAGGAATTGCGTGCCTCAAATAACACATTAATGCTTTTTATACTGTGTCTTGTATGTCTAAATCACCAAAAAGTAGAAGAAAAAACCCAAGGACTTCATTTCAAAAACTAATTTGGTTTTCATTTTACTTTCCAGACCATGTAATCCAATCCAATGATGACACTCTTTTAAGCAAAATACTATCAGAACTGTTATTTAAAAGGAGAAATTCACTTCTGTTTCGCAGTCATCACTTTGTGATGAGCCACGGCAATTTCCATCAATCATTCAAATGTCTCTAACCCAACCAAACAACAAGATTTCCAAAATATCCATCCAGCCAATCAACTACGACTGTCTTACATGCTCCTGAATGTTGACTAATGAAGCAGTCACCATCTATTAAGCCTTGTGACATCTTACAGTGAAGTAAGCCTTGTGACATCTTACAGTGAAGTAAGCCTTGTGACATCTTACAGTGAAGTAAGATTTGTGTCATCTTACAGTGAAGTAAGCCTTGTGACATCTTACAGTGAAGTAAGCCTTGTGACATCTTACAGTGAAGTAAGCCTTGTGACATCTTACAGTGAAGTAAGCCTTGTGACATCTTACAGTGAAGTGAGCCTCTCTATTTTTCCATCTTAAGCCATCCTCCTTATGGTGGCCCAGCTGTGTTGTTTGCTGGTTAACTTAAAAAAAAGAAATCACTGCTAGGTTGCCATTTCTTTCTTCAGGTGTCCATAGCTTGGCTGTTCTAGCAATAGTGTTACAGTCTTTTTGTGTGGGTGTGTGTGTGTAATATATGATTGTTTCTATTCCAAATGCCTATAATATATTGTAAAAACTGGTACATGTTCCCCATCTCTTTTCACAAATCAGGCTGACTTAATGTATGAAGATGAAAATATCCTTTTAAAGGACCCCAGAGTATGAGAAAGACAAGATGGGTAACACAAAAACAGACTCAAGAACATACTATATAGACAGTTTTTGTTTTTGCTCGTCTCTATGTGTCTCTGGATACAATGAAAAAAAAAACATAGCCCTATTCAATGTTCCCTCTAATGTATTAAGTGTTATGAGCAAAAGATTCTGCTGTCCGAGTCCAAGAACTACATAATTATTTATATGGTGGATCAGTGAGCGGGGGAACAAGAAGCAGTTGGGGTTTTACAGAATAACACGGAGGTGAAACACTGAAACTCATGGGTGGGGCTTATGCAAAACACCTGCTCAAGTATGCCCATGGAAACAGAGACCATCACAAAAGCATTAAAATGGGCAGTGACACAGAAAACACACCGCATCACCGTCATTACCGACTTCCAAAATCTATAAAGGAAAGTGGAACAAAAAGCTATTAGAAGTGAATGGCAGGAATTAATAAAACCCACATCAAAAACATCACATGGATCTGCTGTTAAGGGCGTGCCAGAGTCAACAGAAATAACATTCACAACACCGGAGTCATCTCACTACAAACACTGAAGGAAATCATGGATGTCAAAGGAGAAACACGTATGGGCATGCCCCAAAATGTAATGAAGCCGCTCCCCAGGACCAACTACAGAGCTAAGCTCTTTTACAGTCACAGTTACAGAAACATCACTGGGATATGATGTTAGCGTCCATATTTTTCTTGACCTGTTGGCACACAACTGTTTGATGTAGTCACTTTCACCATGGCTGCCTTTCCTGGTGCCCATGTCTACAGCTTTAGCATCTCTAGACACACCTGGATGTCATGAAGACTGACGACGATCGTGATTATCATTGTCCAGGCTGACTTACCTCCACCATTGCTGTAGGCCAGGTACGGAAACCGCCACACGTTTCCCAAGCCCACAGAGTAACCCAGGAGAGACATGAGAAAATCAAATCTTCCAGACCAGTTCCCCCGATCTGCTGCGTCTTGTGGGTCTTCTTCAGCATCATCTTCAACACGAGTAAGCACTGCTGTACTGGAAACATCTTGTACAAGCTGTTCTTGTGCAGTCTGAAAACAGTCAATCATGCTCAAACTAAAACTATGATGACTGAATACAAAATGCAATTCTTGTTTTGTTTTTTTTTTTTTTTAAATAAGGACACCTTTCAAATCCATGTTTTTCCTCCATTTTTTTTTTTCAGAATTCATCAACATTTATGAAGAAATGGAAAAAAATGCTTTTCACTTGCATTTTGTCATTTTTCTGGATTAAATATGTTACCATCATTCCCAGAACAAACAATGCCAACAGTTTTCTACCCAGCTAAAACAAAGCATGCCATCAGAGTTATTACTCTTACTGTAAATCCTATGTCATATTTCTTACCTCTGCTCAACACAACTGGCACCTCTCTGCAAGCTCGAGTCTTGGCAATGAAACAATCTACATACACATACATGCTAAGTTCCCCTCATTCTCAATCTCACTACCAAAGTCTGACAAATGAACTTAAAACATTATAAAATAAGATTCTTAAAGTCTGAAGACTCGATTTTAAAAGTGCAGTAGTTTTATTCGAGTAAGTAATGAAAACATTAGCTGCACTTTACAAGATGATAGGCCCCATGTGATTTACAAACAAGAGTAATACCACAGTCTTAAATGGAAAAAAAAAAACAATAGCAAATCAATTTACAATAAAATGCAGACAGATGCTATGAACGTTTCTGAAACTATTATTCAGTGATATAATCATTGTACCCCTTTCCAAAAGCCACTAAAAAAAAAATCCCAGTTATGACAGCTATTGCATACTAGGAAAACATTACATGGCTCCTGTGCCATCAACAACATGAAAGGTGCGAACAGATCAATATGAAAAAGATGAACTATCTATTCTGAGCTTTGACACTTCAACAATGGGGACTGGATCATTTAGGCCACCACTGAGCAGTTCACCTCTCTTGTCACAGTAAACACATCTCTTATCTGTTCTGAATTCTCACAATGACTTCCTATGGAATACTAAGAATTTCTAAAACTGTCGGACTATAGCCTCCAAAGAGACTGATAAATACAGAGAAGTGATTTTGTGTAGTGGAAATTTCAGCTATAACCACTCTGGTTGTGTTTCTTTTTCTGATATAAAACTGCCAGATTATTGATGCTATTGTTAGAAATACCTGAATTTAACTGGAAAAAGCAACTAATTCGAGTAAAGATATTTTCATTTCCTTCTTCAGTATATCTGCACATAATGAATGTGACCCATTTCTTGAAGCAATACAAACAGCGTAGATAGGGCCTTGGCTAGATTTGGACGGCTGCCACAATGGACTGAGACCAGAAACGATGATGATAAACCAATATGAAAAGCAAAAACACAGGTAACTGTTCTGTATTTTGACATTTAACCAATGGGGGGGGGGGGGGGGGGGGGGCTGGCTGGATATCTGCTAAAGATACTTGACACACTTTATACAGTCAGGTCTTTTTCCTATCTCAAACTTTATTTTTAGCCCCCCCCCCCCCCAGTTGTTTCTTCACTTTTTGCCCCTTTCCTTCCCTTTAGTTTCTTTACTTCGTGTTGTCAGAGAGTTGATCCACAGCTTCCCTTGTTTTATGAGGATTCATAGTGGATGAAAACAAAATGACTAGTCAACAGAGAAAGTCCACCATAGTTGGGCCCAACATCAAACACAGTCCTTGATAACTGCATAGAAGCTCTAAGCACAGTTCCAAATAACTGCACTGAACATCTAGCACAGTCCCTGGTAACTGCACAGAGTCTCCAAGCACAGTTCCAAACAACTGCACCGAGCCTCTAAGCACAGTCCCAATAACTGCACCAAGCCTCTAAGCACAGTTCCAAATAACTGTACCAAGCCTCTAAGCACAGTTCCAAATAACTGTACCAAGCCTCTAAGCACAGCTCCAAATAACTGTACCAAGCCTCTAAGCACAGTCCCAAATAACTGTACCAAGCCTCTAAGCACAGTTCCAAATAACTGCACTGAACATCTGTCAGTCAGTCAGTCATTTGCATGTCCCTTGAGGAACTTTGCTTCCCTAACAGCTCTCCTGTAGGCCCATTGGTTGTAAGTGAGATGCCCTGCTGTTGATGCATCCATTTGCAGATTATCAACAATGTCTTGCAGGCATCTTCACCTTGGTCTTCCTATCTTTCTTTTTCCCATTATGTACCCTTCCAAGACGGTCTTCTCTAAATTCTCATGACGTTTAATGTGTCCAAAATATTTCAGTTCTCTGTGTAATTTTCCTTATTAGCCAACCTTCTTCAACATTAAGTTATTGTAGTATGGAAATATTTGTTCTTTTTTGTGTCCATGATATATGAAGAACTCTTCTGTAGCATTTACATTCAAAGGCATTTAACTAACATCTGTAAGCAAAACAAAATGAGGTCACTAAGAAAGATAAGAGAGGTCACACTGAACAACAAAATGGGGGACTCAAAACAGAAGGACGGATGGTGACATTTAACAAATAAAGATGGTTTAAACCAGCTGAAACATTGTCTTAAAAGTGTTATTCTGAGGTGAATGAGAGAGACATGGCCTCCCTGAATACTGTAGCATGAATGTTAGGTAGGTAGGACCATCATCCATGCATTCTGGACACATCCACAGATACTTTGATCTTCTCTTCAAAATCTTCATCACACAGTAACACTGACTACACCCATTCTTTGTCCACTGACCATCCGTCTAGAGCTCTTGGTGAATGGAAGGTTACAGGGACATTGTCTCTCTCTCTCTCTCTCTCTGTTTCTTTCTCTCTCTCTCTGTTTCTTTCTTTCTCTCTCCTTCTGTTTCTTTCTCTCTCTCTCTGTTTCTTTCTCTCTCTCTCTGTTTCTTTCTTTCTCTCTCTGTTCTTCCATTCTCTCTCTGTTTCTTCCTTTCTCTCTCTTTCTTTCTTTCTTTCTTTCTTTCTTTCTCTCTCTTTCTTTCTTTCTTTCTTTCTCTCTCTCAAAAAGTTAAATGTAAAAGTTTTATTATTTTAATTTATCTTCTTATGCTCTTTATTACAATATGTACTAAACTTAATGTGTGCAACAGACTAAAAGCTTAATGATGAAGGTCAGAACGTTAGACTGACAGGACTGTGCACCCAATTTTGAAAATAAATACAAGTTTGTTCTTTCATTCCTTCTCCCTTGCTATCTATCTGTCTGTTCACCCATCTATCTATCTGTTTGTTCACCCATCTATCTGTCTGTCTGCCTATCTATCTATGAGAATGTGAAAATAACTATAATGTACTCAAACACTTCATAATGTTGAGTATATGTTTTTCCATTTCATTTCTTCAGTCTAACAGCCACTGAATATAAGTACAAGATGTTAGTACTTTTTTCATGTGTTATATTATTCTCTAAGTGTATGCTGTAGTTAACAGATGTTAAAAGTCAGTGGAAGAGTGAAAGTTGTAAGATAATGGTTATGTCAGACTGACCTGCCTGTCCTCTTCATTCTATTTAAATGATTAAATTAACAAAAAAGAGAAAAAAAGAGACTGGCCCTCAACACCTGAAGCAGAAATATAATAAAAAAGAATCGGATACCCAGCAGTGTCCAGTAAAGAATACTGCCTTCACATTGAGCTACAGAATCAAAAACAAATGAAAAATGTACAAGACACTTTAATTCATTTTTTTTTTTAAATGTACAGTGAAAATATCTAACAGAGGGGTTCTATGGCTACTAGTCAGGAATTTTTTTGTTGGGGGGGGGGGGGGGGGGCGGGGGAGATAACTGAGACCAGGTCGACAGACTGTTAAAATATTATATGCATACTATCTGTAATGTCTCCACGGCGAAGTGGTTGCTGCACTAGCTTCTCATAGCGAAGATTCTGAGTTCGAGTCCAACTGGAGGTGCCCCAGTCACCCAGCTGTAGAAGTGGGTACACCTTCTGGAGCTGGGTGGTGGTGGGGGAGAGATGTCCAGGCCGTGGTGTTGACCACATCACCCTCTGGTGTGCCAACAGGTCAAGGAAAATATGGAACCTAGCGCAGTATCCCCGCCAGGTGCCTTAATGACGTAGTAAGGGTTGTCTTTACCTTTACTATCTGGAATGCAACTTTGATCCAAAGTCTTTGGAGAGGGGTTGGGGAAGAGAAGAAATGGAAGAACTACAGAATGGCATTCTGACATATGATGAAAAGGGTGCGTGCGACACAAACAGTTGAGAACCAGTGGTCTAACACAGGGGGTCTCCAACTAGCAGCACTGCTACCCGTGAAGTTATTATAAAATTGTAATTTATTTGATTAAAATTACCATATAACAAAAAATAATTAACCTTCAAAAGTCCATTTACATAAATTTGTCTTCAGAAGATGTAAAAAAACATTTTAAAACACTTCAAAAGGTAATTAAATACAATAAATTCAGCTTTTATCTCACAACTGTCACTTTTTTTTATTTTCATGTAACCTGGCAAAAACTAAATGATTTATATTCTGCCTAACCCTGGACCTCCACGTATGGCTGTGGTCAATGAAATTGGACACCCGAGGTGTAAAACATTGCAAGTTGTTTATTGCATGCAAAATTGAGTAGTTGTATAAACAAACAAAAATATATTTCCCAGTTTTCAAAATTTTAACCCAAAGAAGGAAAAACAAAATTTCCAAATGAAAATCACATCTCCAGTGAAAATATAAGCTGAAAAAAACCAAAGAAACAATAGAAGTGCTTTAAAAAAATCCGCTTCAACTTTCGGATAAACGAAACAATTCAGGCGAAAGTAGAAAAATTACGTTGTCTTCTAGGGCCGATTCGCTGAAGTCCTGCTTATACCACGCCACACCAATGCTGTTTCCTTGCGTAGGCTTCACGCCTTCTACCAATCCAGAACGATACCCGTCTTGAAACTGCTTATCGATACCTGTCTAAATAGCAAAATGAGAGTGACCGAATGATGTATCTAGTCTGCATTAGGCTTTTATTTAGAGTAAGTATTTGTGAACGATATAGTTTAAAAGTGGAGCGGCGTGGTTCGCTGGGTGGCTACACGCTCGCTTTACCGGTGGTACGGGGCTCAAGTTCCAGCACACCAAAAAAGTAAAAAGGTCACAAGGTCCACCCAGCCTCTAAAAATGGGTAGCAGAGAAATCTGGGAAGGTAAATGCGGCCAGGTGTGACAGTGACCATATCACACTTTTTATCGTAAAAAATACGGGCCTAACACCGTATCCCCAATATGCCTTAATGGGAACCGGGAATTTTATCTTCACCTTATCTTTTTAACGGCTTAAAAGATTTTTTAAAAAATATAAATATACTGGAGACAGCTGTGACTGCCTAAAGTATGTAGTGTGAAAGGTCGAAATAATATCGACAGACTAAACGAAGGTGGGAAGGGATGTCCTAACGATGCATCGATCCATGGCTTGGATGGCTTCCCTTTTTTTTATGAGGGCCCATAGTGGATGAATACAGAATGACTAGTCAACAGAGATGCTGGACAGTTCATCGATAACTGTACTAAACCTCTGGTACTGTCCAGGACGGCTGGGCCGAACATCTAATACAGTCCTCGATAACGGCAAAGAACCTCTAAGCACAGTTCCCAATAAATGCACTGAGCATCCAGCGCAGTCCCCGGTAACTGCACCGAGCCTCTAAGCAGAGTTCCCGATAAATGCACTAAGCCTCTAAGCACAGTTCCCAATAAATGCACTAAGCCTCTAAGCACAGTTCCCAATAAATGCACTAAGCCTCTAAGCAGAGTTCCCAATAAATGCACTAAACCTCTAAGCACAGTTCCAAACAGCCTAACCGAACCTCTAAGCATACTCCCCGATAACTCCACTGAACATGTGGCTGAGTCCACAATAACTCCACTGAACATCCAGCACAGTCCCCGATAACTGCACCAAACTTTCTCAGCAGTCCCCGATAACATCTAGCACAGTCCCCGATAACTGCACCAAACTTTCTCAGCAGTCCCCGATAACATCTAGCACAGTCCCCGATAACTGCACCAAACTTCCTCAGCACAGTCCCCGATAACATCTAGCACAGTCCTCGAGAACTGCACCAAACTTCCTCAGCACAGTCCCCGATAACATCTAGCACAGTCCTCGAGAACTGCACCAAACTTCCTCAGCACAGTCCCCGATAACTGCATCAAACTTTTCAGAGGTTCCCGATAACTGCACCGAACCTCTAAGCAGAGTTCCCGATAACTGCATCAAACTTCTCAGAGGTTCTCGATAACTGCACCGAAACCTCTAACCACAGTTCCTGATAACTGCACTAAACATCTAAAACAATCCTTGATAACTGCACCGAAAACCTAGCATAATAATAATTAGTATTATTTATTATTTTGTTTCCAAACAGTGATAACAATCACGCAATAATCATCGTATAGCACACACACACGCACAATTCCACTAGAAACTATTGTTTTTCCTATTAGCTTTCTTCCTTTTTTAAATCAGCGTGTATCCCCCCCCCCCCCCAAATCTTTGCTGTAAGCAACAGATCGGGATGAAATTAAATTACGTTGTCTTCTAGGGCCGATTCGCTGAAGTCCTGCTTATACCACGCCACACCAATGCTGTTTCCTTGCGTAGGCTTCACGCCTTCTACCAATCCAGAACGATACCCGTCTTGAAACTGCTTATCGATACCTGCCTAAATAGCAAAATGAGAGTGACCGAATGATGTATCTAGTCTGCATTAGGCTTTTATTTAGAGTAAGTATTTGTGAACGATATAGTTTAAAAGTGGGGCGGCGTGGTTCGCTGGGTGGCTACACGCTCGCTTTACCGGTGGTACGGGGCTCAAGTTCCAGCACACCAAAAAAGTAAAAAGGTCACAAGGTCCACCCAGCCTCTAAAAATGGGTAGCAGAGAAATCTGGGAAGGTAAATGCGGCCAGGTGTGATACTGACCATATCACACTTTTTATCGTAAAAAATACGGGCCTAACACCGTATCCCCAATATGCCTTAATGGGAACCGGGAATTTTATCTTCACCTTATCTTTTTAACGGCTTAAAAGATTTTTTTAAAAATATAAATATACTGGAGACAGCTGTGACTGCCTAAAGTATGTAGTGTGAAAGGTCGAAATAATATCGACAGACTCAACGAAGGTTGGAATGGATGTCCTAACGATGCATCGATCCATGGCTTGGATGGCTTCCCTTTTTTTATGAGGGCCCATAGTGGATGAATACAGAATGACTAGTCAACAGAGATGCTGGACAGTTCATCGATAACTGTACTAAACCTCTGGTACTGTCCAGGACGGCTGGGCCGAACATCTAATACAGTCCTCGATAACGGCAAAGAACCTCTAAGCACAGTTCCCAATAAATGCACTGAGCATCCAGCGCAGTCCCCGGTAACTGCACCGAGCCTCTAAGCAGAGTTCCCGATAAATGCACTAAGCCTCTAAGCACAGTTCCCAATAAATGCACTAAGCCTCTAAGCACAGTTCCCAATAAATGCACTAAGCCTCTAAGCAGAGTTCCCAATAAATGCACTAAACCTCTAAGCACAGTTCCAAACAGCCTAACCGAACCTCTAAGCATACTCCCCGATAACTCCACTGAACATGTGGCTGAGTCCACAATAACTCCACTGAACATCCAGCACAGTCCCCGATAACTGCACCAAACTTTCTCAGCAGTCCCCGATAAATCTAGCACAGTCCCCGATAACTGCACCAAACTTCTCAGCAGTCCCCGATAACATCTAGCACAGTCCCCGATAACTGCACCAAACTTCTCAGCACAGTCCCCGATAACATCTAGCACAGTCCTCGAGAACTGCACCAAACTTCCTCAGCACAGTCCCCGATAACATCTAGCACAGTCCCCGAGAACTGCACCAAACTTCCTCAGCACAGTCCCCGATAACTGCATCAAACTTTTCAGAGGTTCCCGATAACTGCACCGAACCTCTAAGCAGAGTTCCCGATAACTGCATCAAACTTCTCAGAGGTTCTCGATAACTGCACCGAAACCTCTAACCACAGTTCCTGATAACTGCACTAAACATCTAAAACAATCCTTGATAACTGCACCGAAAACCTAGCATAATAATAATTAGTATTATTTATTATTTTGTTTCCAAACAGTGATAACAATCACGCAATAATCATCGTATAGCACACACACACGCACAATTCCACTAGAAACTATTGTTTTTCCTATTAGCTTTCTTCCTTTTTTAAATCAGCGTGTATCCCCCCCCCCCCAATCTTTGCTGTAAGCAACAGATCGGGATGAAATTAAATTTTGCACACCATTTTTGCTTTCTTGTACAAGGCAGGCAGGGGAAAGCACCAGCTTTATCTCGTTCATCTTGTGTGTGCGTACTGGGCCTGGCAAGAGATTTGGGGAATTTTTTTTTTTAAATGAAATGTCATAACATACCGGATCTGAAGCTTGCAAGATATGTTTGCCAGGTGCTAGCAAGGTTTTTATATTACGGGGCATTCTTTCGGCCTGTGTTGGGAAACATGAATATCCATATCAACGCCCAGATTGGTTAAAAAAAAAAAAAACAGGCCAAAACGCTATACGTCACTTCCTCGAAGAGTTTCTCGGAAATAGCTTGTCTCACAAAAGCTCGTCTTCTTGCTAACGTTCGTGAGAACGAGACAAGTGCTGATTAATCTCTTATCATGACAGCATCATCATGATCATTATTTGGTAGGAGATCACAGCGTTCGATACTGCAGCACTGAGAACATGAGCAAGAACGATAACCCGCTCGCTTTACAGATACTAAACAGCACTGAGAACAAGAGCAAGAACGATAACCCGCTCGCTTTACAGATACTAAACAGCGCTGAGAACAAGAGCAAGAACGATAACCCGCTCGCTTTACAGATACTAAACAGCGCTGAGAACAAGAGCAAGAACGATAACCCGCTCGCTTTACAGATACTAAACAGCACTGAGAACAAGAGCAAGAACGATAACCCGCTCGCTTTACAGATATTAAACAGCACTGAGAACAAGAGCAGGAACGATAACCCACTCGCTTTACAGATACTAAACAGCACTGAAAACAGGGGCAAGAACAATAATGCATTCGCTTTACAGATACCAAACAGCACTGAGAACAAGAGCAGGAACGATAACCCGCTCGCTTTACAGATACTAAACAACACTGAAAACAGGGGAAAGAACGATAACCCGCTCGCTTTACAGATACTAAACTGCACTGAGAACAAGAACAAGAGCAAGAACGATAACTCGCTCGCTTTACAGATACTAAACAGCACTGAGAACAAGCACAAGAACGATAACCCACTCGCTTTAGAGATACTAAACAGCACTGAAAATGGGGCAAGACCGATAACCCGCTCGCTTTATAGATACCAGTCTGATGATATTAAGCAGAAGTGATGTATACTTAACTGTTTTGTTTTTCTAAAGATATGAGGTCTGTTCACAAAGTTCCGGGACTGAATGAGAACACTTACCGGTTTCTTGGTCTAGTCTCCATGTGATTGTACACACTTATTCCAGCGGTCCTGCCTTTTATGGAAGCACCTTTGTGAGTCACTGTGAAATAATGCTCATTTGTCTCGTCGCGTTTTGAACCTTCCTCATCGAATCGGCGACCTTTCAGTGCTTTCTTCAGAAGTCGCACGCGGGAAGCAAAGTCAGGTGAGCAAGCCTGGGCGCCAGTTCGCTGCATATTATAGTTTCCCGTTAACAAACAAACACAAAAAATTCGTTCTCCGAACTTTGTGAACACCCTTCGTACATTCCGAAACAGACGCGAAAGAATGCGATAAACAACCATCTGCTTTTTTTTTTTTTTGGTCGGTCCTGAATTAATCAACTTTCGCTGAATTTTAAAATGGTTGAATATACATGTAAAGGCTGTAAATGTCCCTAGTTATCTAATCAGAATTGAGGGAAAAAAAGTTTTCATTTTCCCGGCCTAAGAACAGCTGTGGGTCCCTCATTAAAAAATAAAGCAAGCAATAGAACCCCGGTGATATTTATTTTTAAATCGAGCCAATCCATTTATTGGTCAGTGGACCCCCCCCCCTCCCACCCGAAAAAAAGTTCGTGGACCTCCTCTGAGGGTCCATATATCCCCGAGTTAAGAACCCCTGGGTTACACGTTCTATTTTTTCCTCTCTAATTAAAAATAGCCAGACGTCTAACCCGTAAAGCAGCGAGACAGAAGGACCTAGTTTTACAAGCGGCACCCTTCTCTTGGCACGACAGACACAAGTAATAACAAAGAGAAGCTAACATATAATATAAAATAAATGATTGCATCAGTTACCTAGCACACCTGTGCGCCTTTATATTTGCCTGTAAAAGTAGGGGAAAAATGTATCGGCGAGCAGAAACATGTTGCACCTGAAGCTATGCTAGGCCCAGACCAGGCTGTTTTAGAAAAGTCCAAGGATTTACGTATTTCCCTACCATCCCCCCCCCACCTACTCCCATTTTCGCTCCGGGTTATATCGGGAATTTCAAGGTGAGATCGAAAAAGTCGGACACACACGTGCTGTGAACGTGCGTACGGGGTTAAAGGTCAAACGGGTTCCTGTGGCGACACAAACAAGACGAGGAACATGTATCAGGGTGTGGGGTAAATCTGCAGGCGGAAACTGGTGTCATGTTTTAGAAGTTTTATGTTTCTATCTCAGTGTCGTGTTTTAGAAGTTTTATATTTCTATATTAGTGTCATGTTTTAGAAGTTTTATGTTTCGATCTTATTTAGGTTGCTGGGGATAAACTGCAGGCGCAAATTAGTGTTATGTTTTAGAAGTTTTATATTTCTATATTAGTGTCATGTTTTAGAAGTTTTATGTTTCGATCTTATTTAGGTTGCTGGGGATAAACTGCAGGCGCAAATTAGTGTTATGTTTTAGAAGTTTTATGCTTCTATCTTAGTGTCATGTTTTAGAAGTTTTATGTTTCTATCTTAGTGTCGTGTTTTAGAAGTTTTATCTATCTTAGTGTCATGTTTTAGAAGTTTTATGTTTCCATCTTATTTAGGTTGCGGGGGGTAGACTGCAGGCGCAAACTAGTGTTATGTTTTAGAAGTTTTATGTTTCTATCTTAGTGTCATGTTTTAGAAGTTTTATATTTCCATCTTAGTGTCATGTTTTAGAAGTTTTATGTTTCGATCTTAGCGTCACGTTTTACAAGTTTTATGTTTCTTATGTTAGTGTCATGTTTTAGAAGTTTTATGTTTGTATCTTAGTGTCATGTTTTAGAAGTTTTATGTTTCTATCTTAGTGTCACGTTTTAGAAGTTTTATGTTTCTATCTTAGTGTCATGTTTTAGAAGTTTTATGTTTCTATCTTAGTGTCATGTTTTAAAAGTTGTATGTTTCTTATGTTAGTATCATGTTTTAGAAGTTTTATGTTTCTATCTTATTTTTAGTGTGGTTCCTTGCCCCTCCTCCCACCTCCTCCCTCTCTCAAAACACACACATACCTCTCTTCTTTCTCACGCACACACAACACAGGCTGTACGGTTCTCTCCCATACGTACAGTCTTTTTCTCATCCACACATTGTTTCTTACTTATGCATCGCTCTCTTTCTCTCTCTCTCTCTCTCTCTCTCACATACATATACAAACACAAGAGCTGTAATGTTTTCTCACGCACACAGGAGCTGGATTATTTTTCCACACACACACACACGCACACAAACATTATTTCACATTTACACATATACATAAACACACATCCACTGTTCCGCAATCATGCATATACTGTCTGCTTCACTCGCACGCCCTCTGTCTCACATACAGACACACTGTTCCCCACTCACACATACACTGTCTGCTTGTCTCTCTGTGTCTGTCTCTGTCTCTCTCCCTCTGACACACAAGTTCCCACAAACACATATAAAACACTACCACGCGCGCTTTATAACAGAAAATATTCACAAAACACAGGATTTCAGGGAGGAAAAAAAAAACTATCACCAGACAACGATTTTGGGAAGAAAAAAAAAGTTCCAATCACAAAAACACTGCATTATTACACGAACAACACAAGCTTGGCTATCACTATCAACATTTATCAAATGATTTTTTAAAAATCATACAGCCGACACTTTTAACATTTTCCCACACACAAAATAAATTCTCACATAAACACTCCATAATGACAATGTTTACGAACACGAAAGCTGAATTTCCATACAGTGTAAAATAAATTTTTTTTGAAAAAATGACACACAAGCCACGACACAAATAATCTTTGTGGGCGGTATTACAAATTCAGCAAAACACACAACTTGCGTCTAAGAGAACGAATCAACCTTTTAAAAAACATAAGCTGAGCGGACAGAAGAAGGATAAAGTGTCAGTTTGCTGTGAACTCATGCCTTCCTTCTCTGTTCCCATTGCGAACTGCCCATTAGGGTAAATAGGCTAAAATCTATGGGCCCGGGAGGACAAGGGGCCCCGGCGTTGGGAAAAAAACCCCTGCGATACATGAGTAAACTTCGTTTACATGTAAATCCTGGAAGAAGTAAGTGATGCTTGTTTAAAATAATGACAGTGACAGATTAAGTGTGTTCGCCCCGTGTGCTACACAGATATATACCAGTAGAGATCACAATTAGAGGGGATCGACCATACATCGTGAGATAGTATAGGTGGAAGTAGGAGCAGAGAACACAACTAGAGAAGATCAAACCATACATCAGGAGATGGATAGTATAAGTGGAAGTAGGAGCAGAGACCATAGGTAGAGGAGATCAGGAGATGGACAGTATAAGTGGAAGTAGGAGCAAAGACCACAGGTAGAGGAGATCAGGAGATGGACAGTATAAGTGTTAGTAGGAGAAGGACCTTCCTGAACTTAATCCAGGAGCATGAGTGCTGGTTAATCCGGCGCAAAAGCATCCCACATCCAGGTTCTTCTTCTTCTTCAGCTTTTCGAGCCGTTAAGGCTCATTGCTGCAGATAAAGTTCGCCTCCAAAACTCTCTATTCCTAATCTTCTCTCACCAATTTGTGACACCAATTTCTTTTATATCCTCTTCTATGTTGCCTTTCCATCTCTGTCTCAGTCTACCCCCTTAGTTCCAGGTTAATCTAAAGGCAACAATTCAAACTTCTTTGCAGGATTTCTTCACTTTCATTTAATCCGAAGTTCTTCTCGAAGTGTCACTGGGTCTAATTCTTGGCCTTTGTTCCCAAGGGGTTTAATGTTTAGGTTTTAGTGTTTAGGTAGCACAAAGACTCTCACTGAATCTCAGGATCATCCAAGAGAATAGATATGTCTTCTTCTTCTTCTTCTTCGTTCACTTCTACCACCAAAAACCGCACTGTGAACCTACTGAATTCACACATGTGGTCCTCGTTAGGTCCGGTGGTCCCCTGTGTGGTCCAAAATAGACCACATGAGTTCCACGAAGGACCACAAGGGGTTCAGAGTATCACAGTGCTTTAGCCTGTATTCTTGGTGGGTCTCGGAAGCGGGATTGCGTGACACCGTGGTTTTCATTGCACCAGTTTGGTCTAGGGTTGGACTTTCTCACCGGAAGACCTCGACGTGTTTGGAATATCAGTGCATCCCCGCTGGGTGAGAGGCGTTAGCCCACTCAGGACAGAGTTGGACTTTCTCACCGGAAAACCTCGACGTGTTATGAGATACCCGTGTATCACCGCCGAGTGAGAGGTGGTTGCCCATCCAGTCCAGGGTTGGACTTTCTCACCGGAAAACCTCAGCGTGATTAGGATACGCAGACATCCCCGCCGGGTGAGAGGTGGTTGCCTATCTAGACTTCCCTGGTCCAGTGTCTCCGACTTCAGCATTTTGCGGTCGTGGCCGCTACCCTTCCTAGTTGTGACCAGGATGGAGCTTTTGTCCAGGAGGACGAATCCTCGCCACTAGTGACTTCTACCCCTGGGTTGAGCCGGTTTAGGCATTTCCCAGTATGGGCATGTTTGGGACGTGACCGACCTCTAGGGCAGAGGTACTGTGACATTCATAGCCTTCAAGATTCACCCCTGGTATGAGCCGGTTTAGGCAAAATTCACCAGTATGGGTGTTTATCAGGCGTTACCGACCTCTAGAGCGGAGGTGGCATGACATGTCTAGCCATCGAGTTCCACCCCTGGTGTGTGCCGGTTTAGGCATATTTCACCAGTGTAGGTGTATTTCGGACGTAGGCGGCCTCTAGAGCAGAGGTGCCGTGGTATAGCTCTCGTAGCGATACTACTGGACATACCAGGTTAAACTTCACTTTCCACCACCTTTTCCCATCGGCGCCGCACAGCAACCTTTATTTCCGCATTTACTTCCTTAACCGGGAGGAGCTTCACTCCACGCGCGGCATTTGAAAAGTCAAGCCAGCAGTGACTTAACCTCTGGGACAAACCGGTTCATGCATTTCACACGATATGACTGCACTCAGGACGTGGCCGACCTCCAGACCAGAGGTGCCGTGATTTGACTGTTTGCTTCGCTTTATTCTTTCAACCACCTTTTCCGCAGTGATGCTGCGCGGCAACCTCATTTGCAAATTTCTTCATTGGCCGGGAAGAGCACCGCTCCACGCACGGCAGCTGAAGATCTCGCCAACAGCGAATAGATATGTAATAAACATACGCTAATGGCGAACTTAAGGAGGAAAGGAGGCCACGAAGTAGACTAACACTGAGATACAAAGGACGTTGTAAATAATCCATGAGAGATTTTTCAAGCAGCAAGAAGGACTGACGAAAGGCCAAGGCGCATTAAGAAGCACCGACGAAAGACCAATCTGCATTAAGGACTGACAAAAGACCAAGCTGCATTAAGAAGAACCTACGAAAGACCAAGCCGCATTAAGAAGGGCTGACGAAAGACCAGGCCGCACTAAGAATGACAGACGAAACACCAAGTTGCATTAAGAATGAGTGATGAAAGATCAAGCCGTATTAAGAAGGACCGATGAAAGTTCAAGCTGGGTTAAAAAGTACCAACGAAAGATCAAGCCGCATTAAGGACTGACGAAAGACCAAGCCGCGTTAAGAAAGACTGAAGACCAAGCCACATTAAAGACTGACGAAAGATCAAGCCGCATTAATAAGGACTGACGAAGACCAAAACGCATTAAAAAGGACTGATGAAAGATCATGCCACATAAAGAAGGACTGGCGAAAGACCAAGCCACGTTAAGAACTAAACAACGTGATTCATTTGCAGCGTCAGCAGATTAGGAAAATGAGAGGTAAAACTGTCCACAAAAGACGCACGAGTAAAGACTTAGACCATGCACCACAGAAATCACTGTTAGTGTGGCCGATAATGCCAATCCAATACTGGTAGGACCATGACAGATACTTATCAGCGAGCTCCACGCCCCAGCTAACACCAGCTTCAAAACTGTTTTCAAAAGATGATAAATACCAATAGGAGACAGGGTGTGGCAAGCACATGTAAAGAGATAATAAATAAGCAATTCATAAACGGATTTTAAAAAAAAAAGCTATTTATAAACAGATGCAGGAAAGCAAGTCATCATCATCATCATGTGCCGTGCCGACTGGAGTTGGCTATTATGCTTCTCCAGAGTACCCTATCCTTCATGCAGGCCATCAGTTCAGTTGGTGATCTCCTCTCACACCATCCCGTCAGACTGTCCAGTATCATTTCTCTTGGTCTTCCTCTTGATCTTCTTCCTTCTATTTTTCCTGTTGTTATAATATTTTCAATGCCCTCTCTTCTCATTGCATGTCCTATGAAAGTACACTGTCTCTCTCTTATCTTTTTGACAAGGTTTTTTGTCTCTCCAGCTCTTCTCATACATTCTTCATTAGTTATTTTTGCTGTCCAGGGGATTCGCAACATTCTTCTAATAAACCACATTTCTGCTGCTTCAAATGATTTTTGTGCAGACTTGCCTATTGTCCATGATTCACTTCCATATAACAAGATAGGTTCAATATAGCATTTTAGGACAAAAGCAAGTCAGGTCACTGAACAAATGAAACCTTTACTGACAAATAAATACAGACAGCCGAAACAAAAACACCACTTTCTTCCCAGATCCATCTATCAATGCCAAAACAAGGACATTAACGCCAGAAAACAAAATGAAAATCAACACAAGAGAAATGAGATGTTTAAAAAAGAATACTAAATGTTAACAAGAAGAGACCCAAAACAGAAACTACGACATCAGAGAGCAGCATCAGTACTACACTACACGCAGGAAATAAACAGATCAAATGATCTGGCCACGTTACACGACTACCACCAGAAGGTACAGCAAAGAAAACGTTCACACTGATAACTGCAGGAAACACAGGGATGGGCAGCCACGGCAAGAGACGGAGGGAGAATTGTACGGAAACCTTACATATCTATCTCATCATAAGAAGTGAATCGTCGGGGCCAATCAAGACGCCTGTCTGTCCCCTCAACACTATACGAAGGAGACAAGACAAGTAATTCCACAGCATGTGCCATTTTTGCGTTCCATACTTTTTCTCATCTCTTTATAAGACTGCAATGTGCTTATGAAGTTTTTAAACTGCTGAAAAGTGCTCGCTTTCGTCTACAAATGTTGCAGCAGATGTTTATGATCACGCCCTGAATAATCATGGTTAAAATACGTGGCCATCTGGTGTTCTAAACTGGATGATGCCCCACATATATTTTTATGCTGTGATGTTTTGGATCATGCCCCGTATATGTTTATATGTTGTGACATGAATGATATATGCTTATGTGGTGTTCTGAATTAGATGATGACCCACATATGCCTATGTCGTGTAACATTTTGGATGACATCCCACATATGCTTATGTGGTGTGATATACTGGATGATGCACCACATATGTTGATAAGTTGTGATATACTGAATGATACCCACGCGTTTATACGTTGAGATATATTTGAAAATGCCTTATACATGCTTATGTGGTTTGGTATATTAGATGATGCTCCACACGTTTATACAGTGTGATATATACGATGAAGCCCTACATACATGATGCCCCATATATGCTAATGTGCAATATATTAGATGATGCCCCATATATGCTAATGTTGTGCAATATATTAGATGATGTCCCATATATGCTAATGGTGTGTAATAGATGATGCCCCATATATGCTAATGTTGTGTAATATATCTCCCTTGATTTTTGCGAATTGCTAAAGACTTCATAATGAAACAATGCCGCACAGGTAAAACAGGCAAAGATTGAGTAAATGAGTCCCAACTTGAAGATCTTGATTTTGCAGATGATATAACTCTTATCAGTGACAATGTGAAATCAACGCATGAAAAAACAGATACCCTGTCTTCAATGGCTAGTAATACAGGACTTGAAATTAACAAGGAAAAAAAAACAAAGATAATGAAACTTCTCATTAACCTTGAAGGAAAAATATACGTAGAAGGAACAGCTGTTGAAGAAGTAACCCAATTTGGATATCTCGGCAGCAACATAGACCAGTGCGGTGACACCAGAAAGGAAGTTAGAATTCGAATTGCAAAAGCAGCATTGACCTTCAAGTCCTGAGAATATATGGCAATCAAAAGTTATAAGCTCATTCAATTCAAATGTAATGCCCACCCTCATTTATGCACGTGAAAGATTTAAAACAACTAAAGAAACAGACCCAAAAAAATTGACTCTTTTGAAAATAAATGCCTAAGGAAAATACTTGGTATAAAGTAGAATGAATTCAAGAACAACGCAGAGATAAGACAGATCAGCAAACAACAACCTGTCTCATGGGTGATCAGAAAAAGAAGATGGGCATATGTCGATCATGTAATGAGAAGAAACAATGAGAGAATACCAAAACAACCTATCAAGTGGAACACAACGGGCCGAAGAAAAAGAGGTCGACCACGTGAAACTCTAAAGAGGACATTGTTAAGAGAGGGCAGTTTGGTGGGCATAACATCCCTTGATGAGCTTGAAAAGCTCGCCGAAAAACAGGAAAACGTGGCAAACTACCATGCGAGCCCTATGTGACGTTTAATGGCACGGGAAGGATGTAAGTTTTAAGATGTGCAATATATTAGATGATGCCCCATATATGCTTACATAGTGTGATATTTTAGATGAATAACCATATAAACTTGCATGGTGTGATATATCAGAGATGATGCCCCACATACTCACATGGTCTTACATATTAGATGATGCCCCACATACTCACATGGTGTGATATATTTGATGATGCTCACATATGCTTGCATGGTGTGATATTTTAGATGATGCCTCATACACGCTTACATGGTACGATAAATTAGATGATGCCTCACATGGTGTGATATATTAGATGATGCCCCATTTAGTGCCCAAATTTAAGCCTAATGGAAAGACATTAAGCTATAGCATCGTTCTGGACATGCCTTTAGAAAATGCGAGAGATTTTCTTTCTCACCTTGAAAAGATATATGCTGAGATCCACCAGAGACATACAACTCTCTTGTTGCCATGGTAACATAAGCCAGATGGCACGATATATTCTCTGGAAAGTGTATCGGGCATGGGCACAGATCATCACGTGTCATCTACAAAAACAAGTAATGCACACGTTCGTGCTAATTACAATTTATGCTTATTTTGTCCCATAAAACCACAAGATGGCCCCCCGAGGGAAAAAAAAAACAATGGAAAATATGGTTTCCTTGGAAACGAGGAAGGAAGGGGGCGGCAGGGACGATGCCAGGGATATCACTGACACTCTAAACATCACACTCACTGATGCAGACATCCTGACTAAAATAACGGGATGTCTTCTGACTGATAATCAAGACAGCTTTGTTTTTGGACAGACAATCTATGATCAGCCTTTCCTCCTCAAGATGTGCCGCCGAACCCGGGCTAGTTAATTTGAGCTGAAACGTATAAAACACAGAGAAACACTGCAGGTAATTTATGGGTAGATATTCCTTTATAAATATACCAATTTTTTTTAATGACATATTTTCACAGAATGATAAACCGATATCTCACAGTCAACCAAAACGAAAGCAAAACAAATAAAGCTGGAGAGAGCCAAAATATTCGGCCACAAGCGATTAAAAGTAGCTGTTTTATTGGCAATTCTTGCTATACAGGGCACCAAAGGTGGAATAAAAATAACTAAATACACCTCAAGCTTGGTAATAAGTAGGATTTTTTTTAAAAAACACGAATAATTATATCTCCAGCCGTTTGCTACAGGAACATACCCAAGGGTTGGAATATACCTTATAATATCTCCAGCCGTTTGTTACCAGAACATACCCATGGGTTGGAACATACCTTATAATATCTCCAGCCGTTTGCTACCAGAACATACCCAAGGGTTGGAACATGCCTTATAATATCTCCAGCCGTTTGCTACCAGAACATACCCAAGGGTTGGAACATGCCTTATAATATCTCCAGCCGTTTGCTACCAGAACATACCCAAGGGTTGGAACATGCCTTATAATATCTCCAGCCGTTTGCTACCAGAACATACCCAAGGGTTGGAACATGCCTTATAATATCTCCAGCCGTCTGCTACCAGAACATACCAAGGGTTGGAACATGCCTTATAATATCTCCAGCCGTTTGCTACCAGAACATACCCAAGGGTTGGAACATGCCTTATAATATCTCCAGCCGTTTGCTACCAGAACATACCCAAGGGCTGGAACATGCCTTATAATATCTCCAGCCGTTTGCTACCAGAACATACCCAAGGGCTGGAACATGCCTTATAATATCTCCAGCCGTTTGCTACCAGAACATACCCAAGGGTTGGAACATGCCTTATAATATCTCCAGCCGTTTGCTACCAGAACATACCCAAGGGCTGGAACATGCCTTATAATATCTCCAGCCGTTTGCTACCAGAACATACCCAAGGGTTGGAACATGCCTTATAATATCTCCAGCCGTTTGCTACCAGAACATACCCAAGGGTTGGAACATGCCTTATAATATCTCCAGCCGTTTGCTACCAGAACATACCCAAGGGTTGGAACATACCTTATAATATCTCCAGCCGTTTGCTACCAGAACATACCAAGGGTTGGAACATGCCTTATAATATCTCCAGCCGTTTGCTACCAGAACATACCCAAGGGTTGGAACATGCCTTATAATATCTCCAGCCGTTTGCTACCAGAACATACCCAAGGGCTGGAACATGCCTTATAATATCTCCAGCCGTTTGCTACCAGAACATACCCAAGGGCTGGAACATGCCTTATAATATCTCCAGCCGTTTGCTACCAGAACATACCCAAGGGTTGGAACATGCCTTATAATATCTCCAGCCGTTTGCTACCAGAACATACCCAAGGGCTGGAACATGCCTTATAATATCTCCAGCCGTTTGCTACCAGAACATACCCAAGGGTTGGAACATGCCTTATAATATCTCCAGCCGTTTGCTACCAGAACATACCCAAGGGTTGGAACATGCCTTATAATATCTCCAGCCGTTTGCTACCAGAACATACCCAAGGGTTGGAACATACCTTATAATATCTCCAGCCGTTTGCTACCAGAACATACCCATGGGTTGGAACATACCTTATAATATCTCCAGCCGTTTGCTACCAGAACATACCCAATGGTTGGAACATACCTTATAATATCTCCAGCCGTTTGCTTCCAGAACATACCCAATGGTTGGAACATACCTAACCTGTCAGTATGACAGGATAAATAAAACCGCGAGATTTAACTGCCATGGCGTGTTTAAAGACAGAAATAAATAATTAATGTTCATGGCTAGGCTCTCTGACATAATCTCCACCTCATCTCCCACCCCCCAACCCAAAAAAAAACCGAGTTCTTACATAAATGTAAACAAATGGTACAGGCGCTAATGAGACAAGACGTACAAGATTACACAATGAAAACGAGACATTCTGAAGCTAATGCGGGTTAGCGACACAAGAAGAATGGACGTAAGAATCCATACACATTCGTTTGCTGGGAGATGAAGTGGGGATTATGTCAGAGAGCCAGGCCACGAACATTAACTATTTATGTCTTATCTTTAAACAAGCCATCAGCAGGTGCCGCACACATCTGTGAGCTCTGGAACGGAAGCCGGAGCATATAAGAGAACGCCCAGAGTGCGGGGGATGCCAGTCTCAAAATTACAGGTGCAGCTTAAACAAGCCCTGGCAGATTATCTCTGAAGTGCCCAATGTTAGGTATTGTTCTAGTTTCGGTTTGGGTTGCTAGCTGAAGCCATCGCCCATGCATTCTGGACAAGTCCATATTTGCTTCGTTTTCCTAAGTACAGCGATTAATTACTCTAAATGGTTATCGATTTACGACTGCCTTCAACATAGCATTCAGACCTGTGAGACCACCGCTGTCAGGGTCAGGAAGAGGTTGACGAAGACACCGTTCCATTTCTCCACTGGTGCTCCTCGTTACAGGCTCCAGCTGGTTAATGAGTGGTGTACAAGGTGGTGGAGCCTGTCAAGTTTTCTCCTCTATTTTTATTTTATTTTGGGGGTCTTTTTTGGACTGGAGTGGAGATTTGTTGAGATCAAAATCTTCAGTCTCGCCCGCCTTTATAACGATGTTGACAAACTATAGCCAGTCTCAGTGAAGACGCTGATGGACTATAGCCAGTCTCAGTGAAGACGCTGATAGACTATAGCCAGTCTCAGTGAAGATGCTGATGGACTATAGCCAGTCTCAGTGAAGATGCTGATGGACTATATCCAGTCTCAGTGAAGACGCTGATGGACTATAACCAGTCTCAGTGAAGATGCTGATGGACTATAGCCAGTCTCAGTGAAGATGCTGATGGGCTATAGCCAGCCTCAATGAGGATGTTGATGGAGCCAGCCTCAATGAGGATGTTGATGGACCCAGCCGCGGTGTGGATAATGAGTTGGCATTAGCCGACCTCCGTGAGGATGATAAAGGGCATCAGCCAGCTTCATTGAGGTTACTGATGAGCCACATTTAGACTCTGCGAGTATGTTGACGGACTACAGCAGGTCTCGGCCATGATGTTGATGACTACATCCGGCCTCAGTTAAGATGGACCACACCCAGCCAAGCCCGTGTCTTATTCCCTCAATCAGTTCATGGGAAAAAAATAGCACTATGCTAACAACTAACCAGTGAACGAAATTGGGACTGAATATCGTGGTGGAGCTTATTGAAAAGCTTGGACCTGAAGCTGGCTGGGAGCGCAACAACTAGTATTTTGACAGATAACAATTAAATGTTGCTCTCATAGCTGCTTATTCTCAAGAAGGTCATCATCGGATAAAAGGAAGAAAGTGCTAGGTATCATGGCAATCGGACAGGCAGGGTTATGGAGCCTGGTAAGCCAAACCTTAGACTCCGACTCATCCACCGTTTTCCACTATCCGACTCTTGACTCCCGACTCCATGAAAAATTGCTTCTGACGCCGACTTCCACAAATCTGCAAATGACAGCTCGTAAGATCTGAGTATCTATTTATTTCTAACAACAGGCGCACATCCAGCTTACATCCCCTGCCTGCCCTAATACAATCTTAGTTGTCAGTTAACCTTTAACTATCAGCTTTATCTATGACGTCGTGATATGTTTAGCCATATTGGAATGTGAACATTCATTCTCTAGGGTGGTGTAATTCTGCGACCATGAGTTTGAGTCATTTTTCATAACCACTTAGTAAGAGACTTTTTTTTTTGCAGAAAATACTAGCGAAAAGACCAAGCTACAAGAAGAATGACTGTGTGGTTGGGTGACGTGTCGCGAGGGCCAAGAGCGAAGACAAAGGACGGAAGCATAGACAAACTGAAGCTCGTAAACATTAACACTGTTTGCTGTTACTCTGGTCGATCGTGTAAATCCAATATTGGTACAATCAGTGACGAGAGCTGTTCACGGAAAAATGATGATACAGCTAATCATGGATGGAAAAGGCTGAAAAAAAAAGATAGGAGTCGAAAGGACAGAAGAACCAGCGCAACAAAACAAAACAAAAAAAAAACAACAAATTTCTGCAGTCACAGATTACGGCTGTGTGAAATAATATCAGGAGATGAACAATACAGTTGTATTTCGACCTTTATTAAGTTTATTCTGGGGGGGGGGGGGGGAGGAGAGAGGCATGCTGCCGATCTGGCGTTCAGTGATCCATAGATGACATGAGTCAGAATTGGCAAACAATAACTGACATGCTAGAGTCAGAATTGGCGAACAATAACTGATATTCTAGAGTCAGAATAGGCGAACAATAGCTGACATGCTAGAGTCAGAATTGGCGAACATTAGCTGACATGCTAGAGTCAGGATTGGCGAACATTAGCTGACATGCTAGAGTCAGAATTGGCGAACAATAGCTGACATGCTTGAGTCAGGATTGGCGAACAATGGCTGACCAAGATCCTGTCCCACCTCTCCGCTGGTGACCCTAATAACCGGCCTAACCTGGCTAACGGGGTAGGGTTGCCAAAGTCCCCACGGTGGTGGAGTCTGCTAAAGAATCACTGCACACACCGTGCTTTTTTTAGCTCAACTCAAGGACTGAAAAAAAAAATACAAACCATGCCCCCCCTCCCAAGCCGACAGGGTGTTGTACCTCAACAACTTCACAGTATCGGCCGTAAATAAAAGCAGCTGGCACTTCCAGAGAGGCAGAAGACAAAACACGGACTAAAGAGGATTAAAACACGCTTGATACATTCGCTTCGTGGAAGCCGTCACGTTTTTTAATGCTTGGCGTGTGACTGATCCCAGAATGAAGACAGAAGATCAAAACAAAACAGAACAGGCAAATTAGTTATGTTTATACTATATATGTATATGTGGGATTTTTATGTTTTATTTTTCTTCTCCGGTCGCGTTTCGACGAGGCGGAGTAGATGATGATGATGATGATGAGAAATTCGATCAGACTGAATCTATACAGTCCAGCGTGGACGCACGCTTTTGGGACCAGAGGGCCCAGCCTAAGTCGGTCGCTGTAGGAGGAGGTCAAACACCAAGTACAGCTCACTCCTATAACATGTTTCAAGATGAACATACACGTTCACCTTCAAATTAGCACAGCAAACTGTGTTGAAATTAACAGCTACGAATCGTATTAAATAAAGAGTCGCACTGTAATCAGTTTTTCAATGACACACAGAAACATACATATGAGCCAACATGCATATAGTCTGTACTCACCAAATGATGATGCGGCGTGGCTTGCTCACCTCCTTGTCTTGTCTTGTGGTTAATTCACAGTGTACGCAGAACAATAAATGTTTGTACAGGAATGCGTGTGGGATTCAGTCTTCCCTATGGGAGCTTGATTTAAGTACGAAGGGCCGTTAACTCGGCCGGCCGTAAGTTGGCGTACGACTGGATCTTGATAAGAACTGCCATGAAAATATACGCTTATCACAAGAACCCCCCCCCCTCACCAACCCCTTCAACCATCATAACAAGTGAGTGAGAAGAGGTGTGTGACCTTCAGATGACGACGATAAAGGCAAAAATCTATGCCATCTTCTCTCTTTCCCATCTGTCGTCAAAGCGCAACATGAAATATGCCAGAAATCTTCACACCGTTTGGCAATGACTGACGCCAACTCCGTCAGTGTAACAGTATAGGTTAGGAAATAGGGTAATATATATATATATATATAAAATAAGGTAGTAGTCTCCCTTGCAGAGAGCTAAGTTTGGATTTGTAGGCGTGCAGCGGGAAAATCCGTTGTAGAGTCGCACGCATTTGTACTGGTAATGAACGTATTGGTAGAAGCAGACAATAATAGAAGCCGACGACATGTAGGAAAGTAACGGTTAGGACAGGAACAAGTGAGAACCCTTCCAAAAATGTACATTCAGAGTTTTCCTTGATAGTTAGTTGTAGCTGGGCTCTCGTAATGATAGTAAGTAAATTATTGTCTGTTCTTGTAGAAATACTTAGTGGTTGTCAAGATTTGCCCTTTTTAGGACAGTTTCTCATATTTATTAGTTTCGAGTGTAGGATATCTGTAGCAAGCAATCTCCTTCATCATCTTGTCGTAGCCAGAGGGCGTCCCATGGCGACAAGTCATCCGGACACCATCTCATATTATTGTAAAACTTCATCAGTCCTTTCACATACTCCCATTCTGGCAACATCCACAACAAATAGCTTTAATTAATAACTTTGATTTATCCTGTAGAAATGGCTTTCAACAATAAGTTTGATTTCTCCTGCAGTACCCAGAGTTAGGGTGTCTGAGTGGCGAAGTGGTTAGTGCACTGGTCTCTCATGGCGAAGGTCGGGGGTTCGAATCCGTGTCGGAGGCACCCCAGTCACCCAGCTGTAGAAATGGGTACCCGACTTCTTCTGGAGTTGAAGAAGGAAAGACAGCCAGGCGTGATACTGATCATAACACCCTCTAGTGTGCTGACAGGTCAAGGAAAATATGGGCACTAACACCATATCCCTATGTGCCTCTAAGGCATGACTGGATTATCTTTACCTTTTTACCCAGAGTTAGCTGATTTATGTTGTAGCGCAACTGTGAGGTGACATGTGTAGTCGATTTCTCTAAACAATCCACAGTCGTTTATGAACTCTACCTTAATTGTTTCTGGGTTATGTAACGTTACACAGAGAATATCAATGTAACGGAAATGAGCCGGCTAGCTTAAGCACACGAACGTTGAAAGCACAGAAGAGAAGACGAACACAAGAAACGAAAAAAATTCCATTTTAGTGGTGCACGTGTCAGGCCACTGACACGGTCAGTTCATGCACGTTTTTTTTTTTCTGACCCACAGTTGTGTTGTGTAGTACAGTTCATTTCATCGGTTTTCAAGTTGGATAGGCAGAAGATTTTTTGTTGTTAGTGTTAGGTTTCAATGTGGGTTCTTGCTATCCCTCTTGTCCTATCGCCGTGTCAATGTTGGGTCCGTTGGATGTCATACCCCGACAGAAAAGGGAGTCTAGTTAGGTCAGAAATGAGTTTGGTTGATGTCCAGTGACACTGCTGAGAGATCCCAGACGTCAGCTTCAATCATCAGTCAACTGAGAAAACCTGAGATGTCAGCTACCACGCCACCCTGTTAATCCTGAAGCTCGTTATTACCTGCCCACCTGTGAGAAGTCGATCCTGAACTATTACATTAGAGAGACCACATATTTTAAAGAATTCCAACATGGACACAGCATAGTTTGAGAGATCCGGTATTTTCAAAAATTACAACATAAACTGTATATAGTTGAGAGACCTTGCATTTTTTAAGAATTACAACATAAACTGTATATAGTTGAGAGTCACTGCATTTTTAAGAATTACAACATAAACTGTATATAGTTGAGAGACCCTGCATTTTTAAGAATTACAACATAAACTGTATATAGTTGAGAGACCCTGCATTTTTAAGAATTACGACATAAACTGTATATAGTTGAGAGACCCTGCATTTTTAAGAATTACAACATAAACTGTATATAGTTGAGAGTCACTGCATTTTTAAGAATTACAACATAAACTGTATATAGCTGAGAGACCCTGCATTTTTAAGAATTACAACATAAACTGTATATAGTTGAGAGACCCTGCATTTTTAACAATTACAACATAAACTGTATATAGTTGAGAGACCCTGCATTTTTAAGAATTACAACATAAACTGTATATAGTTGAGAGACACTGCATTTTTAAGAATTACAACATAAACTGTGTATAGTTGAGAGTCCCTGCATTTTTAAGAATTACAACATAAACTGTGTATATTAACGAAGAGACCATGCAAAATCCCAGAGCTCCAATATAAACTGGTGTAAAACTGAGAGACTTAGTGTTTCGGGATTCACAGTGAACAGTACTTTATTTTGAACATTTGAAAGTCATTGTTCTGAATAGTTCATCGTGTGTCAAGGATTTTGACACTGCAGATATTTTCACAAGTGGACTTGAAGTTACTTAGTTGATGTTTTGCTTTAGTGTTCTACAGGTATTATGGAAATAAAATGGTAGTTTAGTTGTTTTTAATTGAAGAAATTGCAGTGTAGTGAGTAAGACATTATATTTTTTTGAAAGGAAGGTTACTGAAATACTGTCATTGATTATTGTGTTTGATTGTGAGGGTATTTTGCTAATGTCTTAGTAATTGCAGAGCAGTAAAATTGGTGGTTTTGAATCGTGCAAGATGATATCCATGTTGTAGAGCTTGAACCATGGAAGATGATATCCATGTTGTAGAGCTTGAAGCATGGAAGATGATATCCACGTTGTAGAGCTTAAACCATGGAAGATGATATCCACGTTGTAGAGCTTAAACCATGGAAGATGATATCCACGTTGTAGAGCTTAAACCATGGAAGATGATATCCACGTTGTAGAGCTTGAACCATGGAAGATGATATCCATGTTATAGAGCTTGAACTATGAAAGATGATATCCACGTTGTAGAGCTTAAACCATGGAAGATGATATCCACGTTGTAGAGCTTAAACCATGGAAGATGATATCCACGTTGTAGAGCTTGAACCATGGAAGATGATATCCATGTTATAGAGCTTGAACTATGAAAGATGATATCCACGTTGTAGAGCTTAAACCATGGAAGATGATATCCATGTTGTAGAGCTTGAACCATGGAAGATGATATCCATGTTATAGAGCTTGAACTATGAAAGATGATATCCACGTTGTAGAGCTTGAACTATGAAAGATGATATCCATGTTGTAGAGCTTGAACCATGGAAGATGATATCCACGTTGCAGAGCCTGAACCATGGAAGATGATATCCACGATGCAGAGCCTGAACCATGGAAGATGATATCCACGTTGCAGAGCCTGAACCATGGAAGATGATATTCAAGTTGTAGAGCGGCGCTGAAGCTCAAGCTGAGAATATGGGCCTACACAGGAAATAGTCACCAGTTTTGTAGAACTGAAAGTTTCCTTTTTTTTTTTTTTTGCCTTGTAGCTTGTTGGAACGCAACAGGCCAAAGAAAAAGAGGCAGACTGCGAGAAACTCTAAGAGGACATTGTTAAGAGAGACCAAATTAACAGGCATAAAATCCCTTGATGAAGTTGAAAGCCTCGCCGAAGACAGGAAAAATTGGCGAACTACCTTGCGAGCCCTATGTGACGTTTAACGGCACGGGAAGGATATAAGATAATATAAGCTTCCTCAGTAAGATCATCATCATCATCAGGTGCCGTGCCGACTGGCGTTGGCCATTACGCTTCTCCAGAGTACCCGATCCCTCATGCAGGCCATCAGCTCAGTTGGCGATCTCCTCTCACACCATCCCACCAGACTGTCCAGCACCATCTCTCTTGGTCTTCCTCTTGATCCTCCTCCCTCTATCTCTCCCGTTGCTATAACATTTTCAATGCCCCCTCTTCCCACCGCATGTCCTAAGTAAGATAGATATAATATTTAAGGTTAGTATGTATACATTATCCTCTTGATCATCATGTCACTGATTATTTTGGGAGTAGGATATGAATAATATGGTAGATTCCCCATTTAAGGTGATTTTCAAATGAAGCTCATGGCGCAATTAAGAGAGAGCCCAAGAGACCCACTGCAGATTCATGCGTAAGTGGTTGCTTTATTGGTGATGCGTTTCGCATTACTGTTTGCGTATATCGACCGATCGAGAGAGAGAGAGAGAGAGATTACTGATTGTGACCTTTCTTAAAAGGCTAAACTTGCCTTTACTTGATTGATGTATATACAGAAGACAACGTTTGATCCCTGATGTGGACGAAGGTTTGTCATTTTTGTCTGTGTACTGACCGGTCTAAACAAATTTCCCGATTGAGACATGGAGTTTATCAGTTTTTGTATTTGATGTTTTTGCAGGTTTGTCCGGACACTCAGATAGGACGGCAAACATTTCGAGAATAAGTGGTTAATATTCCTATCCAGTGCATGCTGTTATCATGCATTGTGGTTAAATGTATGTAGATCCATGCATTGAGGAGCGGATGTATAAGGGTCCATGCATTGTTGTTCGATGATTGTGGAATATGCTATGCGCTTTCCAAGTTCTCGCATGTGGTATCATGCGTTGTCATGTAGGAGGCATGTGGTATCATGCGTTGTCATGTAGGAGGCGTGTGGTATCATGCGTTGTTATGTAGGAGGTGTGTGGTATCATGCGTTGTCATGTAGGAGGTGTGTGGTATCATGCGTTGTCATGTAGGAGGCGTGTGGTATCATGCGTTGTTATGTAGGAGGTGTGTGGTATCATGCGTTGTCATGTAGGAGGCATGTGGTATCATGCGTTGTCATGTAGGAGGCGTGTGGTATCATGCGTTGTCATGTAGGAGGCGTGTGGTATCATGTGTTGTCATGTAGGAGGCGTGTGGTATCATGCGTTGTCATGTAGGAGGCGTGTGTTATCATGCGTTGTCATGTAGGAGGCGTGTGTTATCATGCGTTGTCATGTAGGAGGCATGTGGTATCATGCGTTGTCATGTAGGAGGAATGTGGTATCATGCGTTGGCGTGAAGAAAGCATGCAGTATCATACGTTGACTGTGAGGCATGTGTTATCATGCGCTGACTGTGACGTGTGGTACAGAGACCACATATATAAGAGATGACTAAATGCGAATGCGCTTGCTCTAATTTGACTTATTCAGATCAACCGGACTTGGAGTTTTTACATATTATTCAGTATGTCTGGTAGAATTTTTGTATCTGACATTTGACGGGCAAAACTCTTTCTTGGGGGTGGGGATATATGTAACAGTATATGATTAGGAAATAAATAAATTATATATATATATATATAATTTATTTATTACCTATTGAAAACAAATGCCTAAGGAAAATACTCAGCATCAAGTGGAATGCATTCAAGAACAATGCAGAGATAAGACAGATGACTGAACAACAACAAGTCTCATGGGTGATCAGGAAAAGGAGATGGACATATGTTGGTCACTTGATGAGAAGAAATGATCAGAGAATCCCAAAACAAGCTATCAAGTGGTACACAACAGGCCGAAGAAAAAGAGGCAGACCGCATGAAACTCTGAAGATGACATTATTAAGAGAGGCCAAATTAACAGGCATAAAATCCTTTGATGAGGTTGAAAGACTCGCCGAGGACAGGAAAAATTGGCGAACTACTTTGCGAGCCCTATGTGACGTTTAACGGCACGGGAAGGATATAAGATAAGATATAAGATAAGATATATATATATATATAATATATATATATATATTTATTTATTACCTATTGAAAACAAATGCCTAAGGAAAATACTCAGCATCAAGTGGAATGCATTCAAGAACAATGCAGAGATAAGACAGATGACTGAACAACAAGTCTCATGGGTGATCAGGAAAAGGAGATGGACATATGTTGGTCACTTGATGAGAAGAAATGATCAGAGAATCCCAAAACAAGCTATCAAGTGGTACACAACAGGCCGAAGAAAAGAGGCAGACCGCATGAAACTCTGAAGAGGACATTACTAAGAGAGGCCAAATTAACAGGCATAAAATCCTTTGATGAGGTTGAAAGACTCGCCGAAGACAGGAAAAATTGGCGAACTACTTTGCGAGCCCTATGTGACGTTTAACGGCACGGGAAGGATATAAGATAAGATATAAGATAAGATATATATATATAATATATATATATATATTTATTTATTACCTATTGAAAACAAATGCCTAAGGAAAATACTCAGCATCAAGTGGAATGCATTCAAGAACAATGCAGAGATAAGACAGATGACTGAACAACAAGTCTCATGGGTGATCAGGAAAAGGAGATGGACATATGTTGGTCACTTGATGAGAAGAAATGATCAGAGAATCCCAAAACAAGCTATCAAGTGGTACACAACAGGCCGAAGAAAAAGAGGCAGACCGCATGAAACTCTGAAGAGGACATTACTAAGAGAGGCCAAATTAACAGGCATAAAATCCTTTGATGAGGTTGAAAGACTCGCCGAAGACAGGAAAAATTGGCGAACTACTTTGCGAGCCCTATGTGACGTTTAACGGCACGGGAAGGATATAAGATAAGATATAAGATAAGATATATATATATATGTAAAAAAGTTCAGCTAGAAGGGATAAAAGAGAATACATAGACAATATGGCGAAAGAGGCAGAGAAAGCAGCAAAAACAGGAGACAGCAAAACTTTACATAACATACAAAAGAGGCTAACAGGTGCTATTGCATCTAAAGAAAGACCAATCCTTAGCAAAACTGGAACCCTATTAACATCAAGTAAAGACCAAAAGCAATGATGGGCTGAACACTTCCAAGAAATACTTAATCGACCACACCCAAAAGAATTGTTAAATCTTGAAACAGACTTACCAGCCCCACAACTAAATGTCAACCTAGATGAAATTACATTACATGAAATTGAAACAGCAGTGAATTCAATGGCTAACAACAACGCTGCAGGTGAAGATGAAATAACAGCCGAAATGTTAAAAGCTATCAATAGTGACAGCATGAGACAACTACAGAGAATGTTTAATAAGATTTGGGAAGAAGAAAAGGTCCCTTCTAAATGGAAAAAAAGGAATCGTTAAAATACCAACAAAAAAAAGGCATCCTTAGTGACTGTAACGTTCCATACATGAATTACAAAAAACAGTGAAATTCATCCAAGAGACAGGACTGCAGGTATAGACAGACAATGCGAACGAAGAAGAAGAAGTGACTGTAACGATTAGAGAGGAGTAACCTTAATATCAGTTGTGTCAAAAGTATTTTGCAAGGTCATTTTTTAATAGACTTAAAGATATAGTGGATACTGCAATGAGAGAAGAACAAGCAGGACTTCAAAGAGGGAGAGGCTGTCTCGACCAGATCTTTACTCTAAGAATAATACTTGAAGAACATATCGGAAAGCAGAAACCACTAATACTGAACTTCATAGACTTTAAAAAGGCATTTGACAGCATACACAGAGATTCACTGTGGAGAATTTTAAGTCTATATGGAATACCATCTAAAATTGTCAACATCATTAAGGACTTCTACAATGGATATATTTGTGCAGTCAAAACAGAAGAAGGGATGAGTGAATGGTTCCAGATTGAAACAGGTGTGAAACAAGAATGTATACTGTCTCCTTTGCTTTTTGGAATTACAATAGACTATTTTTTCATAATGAAAAAATGCTGCACAGGTAACACAGGTATTGACTGGGGTACATGAGACCCAACCAGAAGATATAAATATGGATTGCATGGATAGCGAATAAATACGGGGAGCAAATAAATATAGACTTCAATTATTTTCAAATTAAACACAAAAATGTATTTGACACCAGAAATGCCAAGCTTGACTCCTCTTTATAAACTAGTGCTCGGAGACAAAGAAGGCCGACGGGATAGTTTATCTGAGCCGTCAAGACCCTATCATGTCTATATTAGTGCTCCTAGTTGCAGGTTCATGTGCTCATTTAGTCCGCCCCCCCCCCCACATGACACGATACTCGTCCTTTATCATCATTGTTATCATCAGCATCATTCCGCCTACCAGACCATGTACAAGAACAGTGATGGCGATAACCAACAATTATCGATTAAAAAGAAAAAAAAGTGAAACATCTGGAGGTCGTCGGATACCGTAACCGGTTTATATTATCAAAAACCTAGTGTTTAAAAAAGCCCCGCTAAATCGGTTGGAGGGTAATCTGTGGGAGGACGAAGCTCGGCTTGTATGGAGAAGAATCGGGCCTTATTTGACTTTGGTTCAGCATGTGAGCACTGTGTAAAGATTAAATCTTGCTGGTTCAGCATGTGACCACTGTGTAAAGATTAAATCTCGCTGGTTCAGCATGTGAGCACTGTGTAAAGATTAAATCTCGCTGGTTCAGTATGTGAGCACTGTGTAAAGATTAAATCTCGCTGGTTCAGCATGTGAGCACTGTGTAAAAATTAAATCTCACTGCAAATAAGGGCAGGAAAAAATATCACAGACAGTTAATCCCCGCTGATGTCTGTAAAGTGTATTTAACTTTACATTTAAAAAAATAAATGACATTAAAAAAAATAGTAAAGTACCGAATGCTGTATGGGCCGGCTAGCGTAGTGGTTAGAGCACTCGTCTAGCAACCAAATGGTCGAGGGTTCGAATCCCCAGCTGAGCGGGATTTTTTTTCCGACCAATACGGCCCTGAGGTCGACCCAGCCTCGTAAAATGGGTACCAGAGAAAATCTGGGAAGTAAAGGCAGCGAGGAAAGGAACTGGTCACCCTACCTCACACGCTGATGACCCAGCATAATGAGGTCTCTAACGCTTCACCCCCTACGGCATTTGAAATGCTATGGGACTATCTTTATCTTTACCGAATGCTGTATTGACAAAGCCAGCATTTGGGAAAATACTTATGCTGGGAAAATACTTTATGCAAGGTGAAAGACATACAACTGTACAGTTTTTAAAAACTCCTGGGGCGATCACTAACAATTACTTGATCTGTAATGTTTAACTCTTCTACTCCAAAACATCACCGGCAGTGCTGGTAGATCTTGCACATCAATGCAAACAAATAAATAAACAATGTTTAGAGTAGTATTTAGACCTTTTAAAAATAGAATGAAAGCTAGCACATTTCTAACCAACCAATATTTTTTAAATTATACAGTAACTTCCTTCCAGTTTATTTCCGTCAACATTTCTCATCAAAAGTTTATTCTGGCGGAGAATGGAAATTCAGGAGTTAAAAAGAGTTAAATAACGACAAACGTAAATTTACAATAAATAGCAAATGGCACTGTACTGCAAAAACCCGTTTCCTACAACAACTAAGATTTATTTAGGGGGACAAAAAAGCAGCAATTCTTCAAAACACACAACCAGTTCAAGAGCTGGGCCAGTTATTTCACCATAAAAGCAGAAATAACTTATAGATGAGAAGAAAGCACAGCAACTTTTACTCTATAAAGATCTATCAGCTGCTTCTCCTTCTTCTTCGCTCTCAAATGGGCGTTGGCTGCGTTGTGTTGCCGCTATGCGCTCTGCGACCCTGACACACTCGACTTCAGCTCGGTATACTTTTCCGGATAGGGCTCATCTCTAACATTCGTTTCAGTGAGTGGTATTCGTGTGCCATCTGGTGATGCTGTCGGGGCCACTCTAATATTTAAAAAAAAAGGGGGGGGGGGGCCGCCAAATTTTATCCCACCCACATATGGCGTTTTATGGTAAATGCTTTGTGATATTACATCCTAGCATTTTGGTGGAGAGGTCGATGTGTTCCCTGATGTGGCAGACTCGGTTAATATATCTGGCTCCTGAGAAGAAAGGAAAGCCTCCACACCCATTCAACATAAGCTCCAAGTTCCTCTGTTCAGAAAGAAACGTCTGAAAAGAACATCAAATCCCTCGTCACAGAGATGTATCCCCCTAGAAAAAAAACAAGTTAGTGCTAATTACGTTGCAGCAAAAAACTCCAAAACTTGAAAGTAATCTCTCTCCTGCCTGACCAATCTCCAAAACGTAAAAAAATAACTTGCTTATTTTATTCAGAATACGCAGACTCGAGCATGTATTGATTTGTCTTTCTAGCGTCATTCATCTTTACTTTCTGATGTCGCGTCGGGTGTGACCTTTACCCATCCCCTGTGTATAAGCTAAAGCACTGCTTTCAGAAAATTTAGCTTTTCCCGCATGACCATCAGTTCGTATCTTTGTCATGCCCAACGGTTTCTTAACTCTTGTTTTCTAGCGTTAACAGATCTTTCGGAAATGCTGTTTTTCTCTTTGAAGCCGTCCTTTCATAATACACCTACATCTGGCATTCGGAGATCCGCGTCATTGGAATGATCCTAGAATCAACGGTGATTTAGAATCTGGAAGTTTCTTTGATCTCAATAATTCCAATAGCGCAAAAAAACAACAGGACGCATATCTATGTCTGCCAGTTCCAATATTCATTAATAGGGAGGAATGTTTATGTTTATCATTTCCAATACTGCACAAAGTGAGGCTTATTCATCTATGTCTGTTCCAATAGTGCAAACCAGGAGGCACATTTATCTCTGTGAGTTCCAGCCTCACAGAAACAGGAAAGGACGTTTCTAAAAGGGTCAAGCTGCCCTGACATACTATGTAAACAGAAAACACTGCCAACTGGTAAAAATAAGACACATCAGAGTCTTATGGTAGCTGTTTTCCCGTAGGTTACTTCAGGAACAAGGTGAGCTTAAAACAGAAAGTAGTTTGGCAGTGGATTAACTTAATATTCCTCCGCTGCAACATCGCACGTCCGCGAAAGAAAAAAAAACAACAAAAAGACGCATGAATACACAAACAGACGGATGAATATTTTAAGTAACCAAGCAACTGCTTGAGGAACAATGATCGTCGCGGGCTCTGGTGTTTTCAGATTGCTTTTATGATCATCAGGAATTCAATGCTGACCCAGTTCACTTCATTCTGAGTGATCTCTGCGCAGTTTACGTCTATCCTTTATGTTTTAATGTGACACATTCGTAATCTGTGCTGTCAAATTATTGTTGGACTGTAACATAATTGGTCCTATAAAAAGTTTTTAAAAAAAAAAACCGTTCTTGGCGATTCTTTTAAAAACAACCTTGAGATAATCTTCGGCCTGTTTCTAGGAAGTTATTTTTCATTTTCGGCAAAACAGGAGATAGAACTGAAAGAAAAAAAATTAATAAATGGATGCTTGTTTAACTGATTGTTTTATTCTGGGTCACATGTGATACACCAGATGATTTCATCCTGGGTCACATGTGGAAGACATGACTGCTTCGAATGGGTCACAACATATGATACATTTGATTGTTCATTCTGGACGACACATGGCACACTCGACTGTTTTATTCTTGGTCTCATATAGTAAGTTTGACTGTTTCATTCTAGGTCACATATGGTACACCTGACTGTTTCATTCTGGGTTACATGGAGTACACTCTATATATGAAGTAATGTTTTGCTATTCTTTTTTTTTAATATAGACAGTATCAGGTGCCTACCATATGGCAGTTCTGGAAAAAAAATAACGCTGGGGTCTTTTCGCAACACACGACATTCTCCATTAATCCTCGAGCCAGACCTAAGATGCACGCTTCTTAGTAGATTCCACCACCATGAACTCTTGCCATTGCTGATCAGAATGAAGTTTCATCACGTCCAGTTACTGGGAGTAAATCTCTGAGGCAGAACAAAGGTCTCGGCCGTTATGGTTGACTAACTCTTACAAAACTTTTCTATCCATCTAACACAGTGTTTCCCAACGTGATGAGTACGCCGAACAAGGAGTTGGGGGGGGGGGTGTGTTGAATATATTTATATACTTGATTGACCACTATGTGAGGGGGGGGAAGGGCATCAACATCTCTGAGGCCATGAGGTGGGGGCATGATCCAAAAAAAAAAAAAAGGATTGAGAGACACTGATCTAACGTAATGCTCTGCTCTTAAAAATACTAGATTTTTTCGGAAAGTTCCCCGCACTGTACTTGTCTTGACCAGATTGTTCGACAAAGACGACAAACACTTCTTTCTTCACGGTGTATATAAGGGTAATCCAATCCTGCCTTCTTTTTATGTTCTAGTTTTCACATTCTACCTTATTATTTCTTGCAGTTTCCTTTATGGTTTGTATGCGACACCTTTGTTTTAACAGTAAAATTTAAACTCTCTCTCTCTCTCTCTCTCTCTGATTTCGACCACGACTTGATCTAATTCAGTTCCTCATGGTATATGCTACGACCAGTATCTCTTCGTTTACCAACGCCCAGTTGTCTTTTCTGCACACCACGCACTCATTTCACAAATAAGGGTTTGGTTAAAAAAAAAAAAAGAAAAGAAAGGATTAACTGCTCAGAAACCCTCAAATCAACAGGGATTCGAACCTGGGGCCTCCAGTTCAAAATCAGGCACAATGCCTCTGTGCCTCTGTCTCGGTATCTTTTAACAACGAGATACCGGCTCTTACGATGTTTAAAATATTATCGATTTATTTTTCAGAACCTGTTTCATTTAAAATTATAAATGTCTGCATTTTGCCTTATCTTTCTTTCTTTTTTTTTTCCTTTTTTTTCCCCTGCGGCTCATTTTCTGTGCAAAGAGATTTATCCGATTCCCTCACCCCCCCCCCTCCTCCTCCTCTAAGCCTTCCTCTCTCTTTTGCTGGCTCATAATAATTTAAGTGCCCCACTCCCTGTAACGACCAGGCTTAATGACAGAATACAAAGCAGGAAGAGAGAGTGACAGAGAGACAGAGAGGGGGGAAGGGAGGGAAGGAGAGAGAGACCAAATGAAGCGTGTGTGACGCGGACCTGGTTTAATGGCTTAGCTCGATGCTCCAATGGGAGAAGTTTTTTTTATTACTCTTTGAGGTTCACGGTCTGTGTGTGGGCTATTTTTATTATTGTTATTCCTGATATTAATAAACAGGAAAAGGTTAAAGCTGTGGTTCTCAAACAGTGGAGGATTCCCCCCCCCCCCAATCCCCTTTCCCAACGGTAAAATTTTGGAGTTGTGTTTTGGAGGGGGGGGGGGTGAAATTGGGAACAGACTGACAGATTCTAACCCTGGAATTTTAATCTTTCTACAAACTGTAAAGCATCTTTTGAGTCAGACAATCTTGGAACGGGTATGACACTGTGACATGTGAAAAAAAAAGGGTGCATGAGGCGAAAGATTGAAAACCACTGGCTTTAAACAAAAAAAGAAAGGAGGGAAAAGATGGGGGGGGGGGGGGGGGGGGGGGAGGGAGATGTAAGAGTTGTCTGAATGCTGACGGAAAGGAAATGAATGCCCCCCCCCCCCATATCTGTGAGGGGACCTAGCATGGCCGTCAGTGCTGCACAAACATAAATCGAAGCAGTTACAGCAGACAGAAGTAAAGAATAGAATGGATCAAGGGAAGATAACTGATGTTGCTTTAACATGGCTTTGAAGAGGTAATTATTGTGTGTCATTAGCGTATGGGGAGAGAGAGAGGAACAAATACAAATGTAATGAGCGCGTCAACGAAAACTGTGAACTATGATGCTATCCATCATGGAAACATACATCAGATATTCCTTTTTTAAAAAAAAATTCCACCTGGAAAACGGATGGTGGCTACGCTGTGTCATATCTTCAGGTAGGCTGTGATACCGGAAGCTTTAGGGCGGCCCGGCACAGTCTTTAATCGAGGTGGCTTATGTATACGACGAAATCTGTCCACATGTAGTTAAAATGAAGTCCTGATTAGGTTTGATTCCTCGTCCTGGGCGCCAGCAGACAGCTGTGGCGCACCAAGCCCGACACAAGCAGTCCAGCTAATGGATCTTTAACCACTGTCTCATTCAGATGGAGTACCAAGTCTTCGATCCCCCATTCTATCAGCCTTTGGAAACTTGTCTCCCCTGACGCATCCAATCACCCTCTTGACTTGAGCATGGATGCCGAAGACAGCCAAAAGAGAAATGAATCGACAGCATGGCCCCCCCCCCTTTTTTATCTACATGGATAAATAGTGAACTGTTGCTGTTTGCACCATGACTTTACATGTACATGTAAAAGCATGGGCTTCGTATACGATGAGGGATAGATTCTGGTGATTTGCTTGTAGGTCTGCAGAGGTCTTCAGTTACTACTGTTCATTATTATATGTTATTGTAGTAGTAGTAGCAGCAGTAAGGGAGTAACAGAGGGGTAGTAGTAGTAGTAGTAGTAGTAGTAAGGGAGTAATAGAGCAGTAGTAGTAGCAGTACGGGAGTAAAAGAGGGGTAGTAGTAGTAGTATCAGTGCAGTAGTAGAAGTAGCAGTACTAGTAGTAGCAGTACTATTAGTAGTAGTAGTAGTAGTAGTAGTAGTAGTAGTAGTAGTAGTAGTAGTACTGCAGTAGTAGAACTAGTAGTAGTAGTAGTAGTAGTAGTAGTAGTAGTACTGCAGTAGTAGAACTAGTAGTAGTAATAGTGTTGTAGTAGTAGTAGTAGTAGTAGTAATAGTAACGCAGTATCAAGTATGAAATTCTTTTTAAAATCACGTAAAATAAATACGCATTTTTTAGAATTAAAATTTATATTAACATAAAAAAAGCAGCCAAAGTTAAAGAAGCGTCAAAAACAGCCGTTCCTGTTCTAACATAAACAACCTTATCTTTTGTTATCTAATTTTCCTACTCTTGTGTAAGACCCAGGAATTTTGCTGCAACCTATGCTATTTGGAAGCTAGGGAAGATCCTTATTCACTGAAGGGGTACGTACAGTCGGGATACAACCCACGGTACTACAGTTCGAAAAGCCGTGTCGCTATAGAGTCTGTCGCTTCTGTCCAGTCAAACTGCGATGAAAAAACGAAATAAAGATGTCAGAAATATTCCCCGCTATACAAAGTTCCGATCTACGGCGTTTCGTTTTTCCGACCATCCGTCCACTGACTGCCTATTGTAAATTTACAATTTTTTTGTTTGTTTGTTAATTATACAATACTTATTTAATATAAAACTAATTATTTCAAAGTTTTGTGTACAAATTATAAGCTCACTCTTAGTTTACTGGTATTTCAAAACATGCCTGTCTATTGAGAGTAAAGTACTATATATTCACCTTATGATATTCGCTTTACGTAAATTGCGCTTTCCGTAGCGCCTTTCAGAACAAAACCCCGTCGGAAAGCGAGGACTATCTGCATTCCTTACCCAACTTGATTTGGGCGGGGGGGGGGCGGGGGGGGGGGGGGGAAGAATTCAACTAAGGAGCAAATGAAATTATGTTTTCAGCTGTTGTGCGCTCATCAACCAACCACTAATCATCCTCCAGCCGCTTCTAAAGACAATATTCTGCCAATGACAACATTCTGTCAATGACAACCGACAACACTCTGCCAAAAGCACTTTTCATACGTAAAGACATACAAGAGACGTTACAGTCGCTTTTCATATATAACCGCACTCTTCATGAAACATCCAACTCTACGAATGCCTCAAGGTAATCGATTGTATAAATCCTTCAGCCACATACCAGCAGCGGGCTGTGACACGGATACATTATTTTCCCAGGATGTCACTGGGAAAACTCTGTCAGACAGCCATGGGGGTATTTCCATTCGTGCGATGAACTGCGGCAGATGGAAGAACTACAAAAACAAGGTGAGTGCAATATAAATTACAGGGGGAGAAAAAATGCATATATTAACAAGCAAGAACAACTCTGTGACAGAATATCAGACTGGCCCAGGAAAAAAATAGAAAGGGGGGGGGGTGTGGATGTTAAAGGTGAGATTTCTTGAAGAACGATATTTAATAATACGTCTAATATACGGAAATATATCGTAACCAAAAATTCGACGGGGACACGCCTCAGGATGATAATAATTCTGCAGAGGTTAATAAACACAGGGTAAATGCTGGCAGAAAAGAAATTAAATACATCAATGACGAAATTATAACGAGTGCATATTCTCTAGGCATTCGCTACAAACAACAAAAAAATGCGTCAAGATTTGCATGCTTGCTCCCACATCACACACGGTTCATCCATAGAAAAGACACTTAGGAAGATCCAGGAAGTCTTGGAGAACAACAGAAAAGAGTGAAATGGGAAAGAGAGAGAGAGAGAGAGAGAGAGAGAGAGAGATCCTTCCCTCTCTTCTTCCCCCATTTCGCTCTCGTGAATAAGTTTGTAGATAATGTTGTTCACTGATTCCTTAAATGTGCGGTACTGCCCCCATAGAGGGCTCAAACGCGGACGTTTTCAGGGAACTGGGAGCGGGCAGGAAGCATCAGAAACAACTGCACGGAAAAAAAAAAATTTGTTGATGGCGTTAAGGATATTGTTTGAGAGTCACCGGGGGGGGGGGGGTGGTGGGATGGGAAGAGGAGAAGGGCAGTTCGGAAAAAAAAGAACAATTAGGGAAACCCACTGATGCAGCCTCCATGGTTTCTCACACCTTCGAACGATGGAGAGAGCTGAATAAAACATATGGATACAGATTTTCTCCTATTTCTCTAGCTATTTCCATGTCTAATTACAATCGTTATCGATTAATATTGGCGTGTGAACTTCTCTGGCAGTGCTGTCATACTCTGCACTAAAAACTGAAGTAAACTCTCCTCGCTTCTTAACTTTCTGTAACAGCGATGCTGCATTCCAAGAGCCAGTGATGTATGGGTGCTAGCGTTCTGTCTTCAAGAGGTTGTGATTTATGGGTGCTAGAGTTCTGCTGTCAAGAGGAAGTGATATATGGGTGCTAGCGTTCTGTCTTTAAGAGGTTGAGATTTATGGGTGCTAGAGTTCTGCTGTCAAGAGGAAGCGATATATGGGTGCTAGCGTTCTGTCTTCAACAGGAAGTGATGCATGGGTGCTAGCGTTCTGTCTTCAAGAGGTTGTGATTATGGGTGCTAGAGTTCTGCTGTCAAGAGGAAGCGATATATGGGTGCTAGCGTTCTGTCTTTAAGTGGTTGTGATTTATGAGTGCCAGAGTTCTGCTGTCAAGGAGAAGCGATATATGGGTGCTAGCGTTCTGTCTTTAAGAGGAAGCAACGTATGGGTACTAGCGTTCTGTCTTCAAGAGGAAGTGATGTATGGATGCTAGCGTTCTGTCTTCAAGAGGAAGTGATGAATGGATGCTAGCGTTCTGTCTTCAAGAGGAAGTGATATATGGGTGCTAGAGTTGTCTTCAAGAGGCAGTGATGTATGGGTGCTAGAGTTATCTTCAAGAGGCAGTGATGTATGGGTGCTAGAGTTGTCTTCAAGAGGCAGTGATGTATGGGTGCTAGCGTTCTGTCTTCAATAGGAAGCAACGTATGGGTGCTAGAGTTGTCTTCAATAGGAAGCAACGTATGGGTGCTAGCGTTCTGTCTTTAAGAGGAAGCAACGTATGGGTGCTAGCGTTGTCTTCAATAGGAAGCAACGTATGGGTGCTAGCGTTGTCTTCAATAGGAAGCAACGTATGGGCGCTAGCGTTCTGTCTTCAATAGGAAGCAATGTATGGGTGCTAGTGTTCTGTCTTCAATAGGAAGCAACGTATGGGTGCTAGTGTTCTGTCTTCAATAGGAAGCAACGTATGGGTGCTAGTGTTCTGTCTTCAATAAGAAGCAACGTATGGGTGCTAGCGTTCTGTCTTCAATAGGAAGCAACGTATGGGTGCTAGCGTTCTGTCTTCAATAGGAAGCAACGTATGGGTGCTAGCGTTGTCTTTAATAGGAAGCAACGTATGCGTGCTAGCGTTGTCTTTAATAGGAAGCAACGTATGGGTGCTAGCGTTGTCTTTAATAGGAAGCAACGTATGGGTGCTAGCGTTGTCTTTAATAGGAAGCAACGTATGGGTGCTAGCGCTCTGTCTATCTCATGTGCTGTATTTCGTGTAACTGAATATATTTATGGGAAATGGAGGAGGTGGGCAAATGGATAAAAAAAATACTTTAACAGAGTAAAAAAATAATAATAAACAGATTTTAAAAAATAATAACAATAAAGATAGATGAAAGTATTTATAATATGTCTGCATTTGGGATTACAGCAAAAAGACAAAATGACATTAAGCAGAGGGAAACATTCATAAATATTCTGGATGCTTTTATATATGAATTTTTGCCTGTTGGGTGTTTTTTTCTTCAAAATATTTACAAATACATGTATCAGTCTTTCTGTGTCTTCCCAATGTAAGAGGAGAATATGAAGTCTAAAAACAGTGCTGTTGCTTTTGTCAATCGCTTCTAGGACATGTATTCTCAAAACAACCGAGTCCTAAATTATTAATCTTAGTTTTTGTTTTTTAATTACCACTTCAAAATATGCAATTCTTCTTCTTCTTTTTCTTCTTCTTCTTCTCCTCCTCCTCCTCCTCTTACTTGAGTTCTGGCCTCCTATGCAAAGAAACTTCATCATTTAAAATGTAGTTAATCACTCTTATGTTCTGAGGACATATTTTGAGAAAAAGCAAACTGGAACACCTCTTGACATCAGGAAAACTGGAGCGACAAAGAGACAGAGGAAGACAAAGAAACAAGATACCTGATGGACTAAAACAATGGCATGAACCATGGTCAAATACACAGCTTTTAGAAAGAGCAAAGGACAAACTGTTGTGGAAATCAATGACTACCAACGCCTGATTGGCATGTACCAGAGTGAGAGAGAGAGAGAGAGAGAGAGAGAGAGAGAGTATCCCTCATGGTACATCTGACAAAATAAATGCAGAACAAGCTTAAATCTCAGAATCGATATCTCCTCCACTGAAAGTCAACGTAAAGCCTTGCCAAAAGGCTTTGTTCATCGTTTTTCTCGCTTGCACGTTCATGTCAAACAGAAGTTACTTCATTTCAACGAATAAAGCGCATGCACTTTGTGAACTCAAATCTCCTCTTACGAGATGTAAGCGAAATTAAGCCCCAGCTTCTGACTGACATGGTATTATTAAATATCCCGTCGCCACGGTTACCATCACGTGATTTGTGAATGCTGATTGGACATTATCCCTGTAAATGGTAAACACTTTGAGTCTGAAAAGGCTTAAAGAGGCCGACCCATGCTCAAGAAAAACAGCACGAATGTAAAACTGTGAAGCATGCACGGTGATAGATTAACTATCCCCAAGTCCCATGTGATAGATTTACTATCCCCGCGCCCCATGTGATAGATTAACTATCCCCACGCCCCATGTGATAGATTAACTATCCCCACGTCCCATGTGATAGATTAACTATCCCCACGCCCCATGTGATAGATTAACTATCCCCGCGTCCCATGTGATAGATTAACTATCCCCACGCCCCATGTGATAGATTAACTATCCCCGCGTCCCATGTGATAGATTAACTATCCCCGCGCCCCATGTGATAGATTACCTATCCCCACGTCCCATGTGATAGATTAACTATCCCCACGCCCCATGTGATAGATTAACTATTCTCACGCCCCAATTCTAAACTTAGTAAATGCCCTCGCCATCCATCTCCTGATATATGGCCTGATTCCCCTATTATGTGATCTTTGCTATTATTATATGACTTTGTATTACACAAACTAAACACAGCTAACATTCACGTGTTCTTTGATCATTTTCTTACAAACAAGGTTCTGTAGATAATGTTGTTCACTGATTCCTTAAATGTGCGGTACTGCTCCCATAGAGGGCTCAAATGCGGACGTTTTCATGGAACTGGGTGCGGGCAGGAAGCATTAAAAACAACTGCACGGAAAAAAAAAAATTCTTCTTTATAAAAAAAAAAAATTCTTCTTTATAAAAAAAAAAAAAATTAGACACCGGGCAGGCAAATGAGTAAATCAGCGGAGGCAACAGAGATGTGGTTTCTGAGAAGAATGTTGAGGGTGTGAGAAGAATGTTGAGGATGTGAGAAAATGTTGATGGTGTGAGAAGAATGCTGAGGGTATGAGAAGAATGTTGATGGTGTGAGAATGCTGAGGGTGTGAGAAGAATGTTGAGGGTGTGAGAAGAATGTTGAGGATGTGAGAAGAACGTTGAGGTGTGAGAAGAATGTTGAGGATGTGAGAAGAATGTTGAGGGTGTGAGAAGAATGTTGAGGATGTGAGAAGAATGTTGAGGATGTGAGAAGAATGTTGAGGATGTGAGAAAATGTTGATGGTGTGAGAAGAATGCTGAGGGTATGAGAAGAATGTTGAGGGTGTGATAAGAATGTTGATGGTGTGAGAAGAAAGGTGAGGGTGTGAGAAGAATGTTGAGGGTGTGAGAAGAATGTTGAAGATGCCACGGACAACCAAGATAACCAATGAGAAGTAGTCCGAAAAGACGCAGTATAATAAGAAATATAAGGAAAAGGCAATCATCAATCTTGGGGCATGTGATGAGAGGACAGAAACTGGAAAATCCAGATGGTGCTAATATTCTTTCAATCGAATCAGTCTATTTGTTGGTTCTTAGACTTCCCGGGGACACATGGACCCCAGGTTAAGAACCACTGCGTCGGTACAACCAACCATTTTGAAACAACTGTATTTTGTTGTTGTTGTTGCTCATCTTTAAAATAAAACTTTTCTTTTTGTCCATGTGGCCTGACTGCGAATAACACTGCTCTCTTGACAGCCAGTCCGGAAACGTTTAGCTGTCTGGTACGATTTTTGCTTCAATGAGTGTAGTATTTAGAGTATTAGTGATATTCTCTGGGCAAGACTCATGACTATTTTATCTAAATTTGGGATGCCCTTACAGAAAAAAAACCCTCTCTGACCGGAGCACAGATAAGCAATCACGACTGTGGCTTTTCATGAACCAGACAGCGCATTATTGCAGCAAACGTCACTGCCTTATCACTTACCATAATGTTTTAAGGAGAAAAAAAAAGACAATGAAATTAACTCTTATTTCTTCTTCTTCTTCTTCTTTCTCCTTGGAACTGCGAGCTGGTGTTCTCTGCATCCTGTGAGGTTGAACATGCGAGGCACACAACATCCTGTCTGATTAGGCGGGTGTAAGGCGGCTATTTTTTTTTTTTTTTGCAGTCATTGTAAACGCACGGGGAGTCTGCAATGCTTCGTCAGCAGACTCCACCACCGTGAGAACTACGGCAATCCCTGCTCTGTTACTGTGGGTACCAACGGAGAGTTGGGACAGAATCTTGGTCGGTCATGTCTCGCCAGCTCTGACGCTAACATGTCAGCTTTGGGTTGCTGATTGCCAGCATGAACAGGGTTTTCGCCCCCTTACCTATCAAACAACATCCATGACTCACGAACATTGTTTGTTACTAAAAAAAAAATCTCAGCCAAGATATTTTACCGGAACTTAATCAATGCTTTTTTTTAAAGTTATCTACGGCAATTTAAAAGTACAAACTTTCGACTACGAAACAAAACTATATGATCAAATATATTTTTTTAAAACTTTTTTAAATCCTATAATTTTTTAAGCGGCCTATAGTAAGTTAAGAATTAAAAAGTAAACACACCTGAAAGAGGCTTTATAATTTACGAAAGAATTTGCTATAATTCCTAATGAAACGTATTGGCTCATATGTTCAAACCGGTTACAGCTTTTTCTGATTTTACACTACGAACATGAGACGGGTGAGTTTTATTATTGGATGTCCCTACAGCTGTAAACGTCCTGGAAATAAATGCTAAAAGAAGAATAACAGATGTTCGCTGCTATTACCACATAGATAAATAAAGAAACTTAGACGACAGTTCTTCAGTTAGCAAAGCTGGGAAAACGGTAACTAGCCCAATTATAAGCCTCCTATTTCCCATTTATTTCAATGTTCAGAGTTGACATAAATTTAATGGGAAATGACCGGTTTAGCAGTGTTCCAGTAGGGCAGTGCTATAATAAACTATTTGTGTCGCCACCGGGTCAGAGAAGAGGATAAATCCGAAGAACTCATTTAACAGGAATGAAAGACATTTATCTGACGAATGAGAGTGGAAGAGAGCGGGTGGAGATGGAAGAAACCTCGATAACAATGGCGATATGGAAGTTTTATATCTCAGGCGAGGACGTTTGAAGTCTGAAATTAGGATTACGTACAGTTGGACTGCAAATCCTGGCTTCTGAGTAAGATCTACAACGATAGGACCCACACAGATGCCTACCTAGATCCTCAGGCTGTTGTGGCAATGCTTCTAGGAAGCGCTGCTAGACAAAGGACCGCGGCTAGGATGCTGCCAAAGGAGACCTCTCGTCATACATTAAAACTTTTAAAAATAACACGAGAGAAGAACAACACTAGAACATCTGGCAACTGAATCACTGAACTAAGCAGCCCAGTAGGTTAGGTCAGACCAACATGCTACAGCTACGGACTGAACTGTAGATTCAAATATTACGCCGTCGAAAATGGATACTGTTTCCTCACTAATCTGTGGACGGCATTATCAAGTTACTCTTCTTGCTGGAGAACTCACGCGTCCAAGTTTCGGGCTCAGCTGGGATGACATTTCTAATAACTCCAATATACTGGAGAAACGGTGACTATGGGTCCAGTCTAGTTTAGTTCGACTTGTTAGTCAGCTTTGTAATTTGACGAATTAACCATCAAAGGAGAGTCACTGGCATGACCTACCGTCGGGTGGAGTGGCCAGAGGCAGTTAAGGAAAAGACATTGTAACCAGTGTCCCGTTTTGTCTTCTATCATCATGGAACAGCGAGCTAGTGTTTCTGTGAGCAAAAAAAAAAAAAGTCTCGTGTGCCACTAGTTTACACCTTTGTACTGGAATATCAGACAGTCATCTCCATATCCCTTGAGGAACTTTTCCTCCATAACAGCACTCCTGTAGGCCTCTCGGTTGTGAGCAAGATGGCCTGCTGCTGATGCATCCATTTGCAGATCATCAACGATGTCTTGCAGCCATCTTCGTATTGGTCTTCCTCTCTTTCTGTTTCCCATTATGTATCCTTCCAAGATGGTGTTTTCTAGATTATCATAACGTTTAATGTGTCCAAAATATTTAAGTTTTCTTTGTTTAATCCTCTTTTTATTAGCCAGCTGTCTTCAATATTAAGTTCTTGTACTATGGATATATTAGTTCATTTTTGTGTCCATGATATCTGAAGAACTCTTCTGTAGCATTTACATGCAAAGGCATTTATGTGTTTCTCTGCTGTTTTGTTAAGTGTCCAGGTCTCACATGCATATGTTGCGATGGGAAATATCTATGCCCTTAAAAATCTTATTTTTTTAGTTCTGTCTGTTCCTCTCCACAGATTCTTTATTTGTTTTACTTTATGAAAAGCGATAGTTGCCCTCCTTTTAATTTCCCTCATTGTATCTCCATTATTAGTTAGTAGTGATCCAAGATATTCAAAACTCTCAACTTCTTCCAATTTTTCCTCATTGATACATATTTCAGCTGCCTTATTTGTTTTGTCAGTTGTCATCAATTTAGATTTCTTCACGTTAATATAGAGGTTTTGCTCTTCACAGTTCTTATGGACTGACATAATTAGTTTTTCCATTCCTTTGTGTGTTGTGGACAGTAATACTGTGTCATCAGCATATCTAATCTCTGGTATTTCATAATCTCTCTTTCTTTTTCCCATTATGTACTCTTCCAAGACGGTTTTCTCTAGATTACCATAACGTTTAATGTCTCCAAAATATTTAAGTTTTCTCTGTTTAATCCTCTTTACTAGCCAGCTTTCTTCAATATTAAGTTCTTGTAGTATGGATATATGTGTTCTTTTTTATGTCCATGATATTTGAAGAACTCTTCTGTAGCATTTACATTCAAAAGCATTTATGTGTTTTTCAGTTGTTTTACTAAGTGTCCAGGTCTCACAGGCATATGTTGCGATGGGAAAAATGCATGCCCTTAAAAATCGTATTTTTTTAGTTCTGTCTGTTCCTCTCCACAGATTCTTTAGTTGTTAAGAGCGACAGATGTCCTCCTTTTAATTTCCCTCATTGTATCTCCATTATTAGTTAGCAGTGATCCAAGATATTCAAAACTCAACTTCTTCCAATTTTCCTCACTGATACATATAACAGCTGCCTTTTTTGTTTTGTCAGTTGTCATCACTTTAGTTTTCTTCGCATTAAGATAGAGGTTTTGCTCTTCACTATTCTTACGGACTGACATAATTAGTTTCTCAATTCCTTTTTGTGTTGTGGACAGTAATATTGTGTCATCAACATATCTAATCTCTGGTATTTCATGACCTCAAATTGTTATGGCATCGTAATTTCTCTATTATTAGTCTCATATTGAATATACGATCTCTTCATCCTCTTCCTTGCCTAAAACCAGCTTGAACCATACTGACTTCTTCAATTTTATTACGAAGTCTACCCATTACGATTTTTAACAAAATTTTACTTGCATGACTAATCAGGGCAACAGTTCTGCAGTTTGTACTGGAATACAAAGCAGAGAAATACATGGGAGTCCAAGTAGCTCGTAAAACAAGAATTCTTATAACGAGCCTTCGCTGACTATAACCACTGTTGTGTGAATAACGGTAGAATTCAGTTCGATGTTTACTATTTTTTTTTCAAATTAACTGCTGTTTATTTATTATGTTTGTTACTTATTTATTTCATTATGTGCACACTTTTTCAATCTCACTTTTTACTATTTCAAATTACCCTGTTACTATCCTCGATTTCAAGTCTCCTGTTATCGCCATGGTATCTTCTATGTTAGCAGCACCTTCACAATAATACTCACAGCTGACATGGTGAAACCTACTTTAAGTGCAACTGTTCTCAATTTCATCTTCAAGTCACCTCAAACGAGCCTACTACCTGACGTCCCACTTCATCCCCCCCCCCCCGCCAAATCATTAAGCCCAGTATCTTCTATAGCTCACAGCCCAACCCCCAAGTTCCGATGATGAAAACCTGAACTGGGACAGTATTTTCCTGAGAGAACCTAAAAGGGAGAATTCAAAAGTTACGGATGGCTCTTCTCGCATAGAATTCCAGCTCATGCAGGATGTCCTTCCTGTTATACCAGTGTTTCCCAACCTCATATATATATATATATATATATATAACATCTTCATTGAAAGATTTTTTTAGCTCTTTCTGGTCCATCTAACAGATTTTGTACAAATTTTGTAGCTTGCTGGGAAAATTCGCTAACTAGGAAGATCATATTTCAGGAAGATCATATTTCGGACACAACTCTTGAACATTAAAAAAAAAAAAAAGAAATCTCCATGCTTTACTCTCCTCTGTCGCCATGGCTTTTGTTCTAGATGGCCGTCGATGTAAATATATATATATTTATCTCTCATTCACTCAATAAGTGCCGTGCAGTCAGTTTGTCCGATCATTATCGCTGTTGATCACATCAGATTAGTGCCATGAAAACAGGCGCAGGCGGGCCATCTGTCTCTCCATCTCGCTGATCTTCTGTGTACTCGTGTCAAGTAGACTGCTGTTTTCCTGCCAAACTATGCAGTCAGGGCGTCTAGGCATTTCTGTCTTCTCTGTTCTCTTTATCTTTTGTCATGTGTCTTTACATTTATCTCTGTTGGCGATGAATCGTTTCACTAGAGACATCACAATATGGGTTTCGTTTTACACCCGTGTATCACAACTTTCATTCTTTAAAAGATCTTCTTCTTCTTCCTCCTCCTCCGTTTTCTTACGAATCTCATCAGCAATTCACATCTCTTACATCTTTTTACACTTTTTCCTAGCCATTTTTTTTCCTATTCTTCTTCACTTTCTTTCCACATAATCCAGTTTCAGTCATGAACTTAACTGTGGTCTCAAGAGTTGTTAGATTTCCAGATATGACGAGGAATCGGAGTGGGCCATATCTGAGACATGAGTGAATCATGTAGACAGCAGTCCTGTAACACGTGTATCATAATCACTCGTGAGCTATTACAAGGACACAGACTAATGGATCCGACACTTTGTTCACAAGACGATGTTTCAGTCCGCCATGACCTGTTGGGAGCCTGAAAATTAGTACTTTCCCTTGTCTTTTAAACAGTGTTATATATATATATATATATACATATATCTTACCTTATATTTTCTATCCTTCCCGTGCGTTAGACGTCACATAGGGCTCGCAAAGTAGTTCGCCAATTTTTCCTGTCTTCGGCGAGTCTTTCAACCTCATCAAAGGATTTTATGCCTGTTAATTTGGCCTCTCTTAACAATATCCTCTTCAGAGTTTCACGCCGTCTGCCTCTTTTTATTTTGCCTGTTGTGTTCCACCTGATAGCTTGTTTTGGGATTCTCTGATAGTTTCTTCTCATCAAGTGACCAGCATATGTCCATCTCTTTTCCTGATCACCCATGAGACTGGTTGTTGTTCAGTCATCTGTCTTATCTCTGCATTGTTCTTGAATTCGTTCCACTTCATGCCGAGTATTTTCCTTATGTATTTGTTTTCAAAAGAGTCTAACTTCTTTTCTATTTCTTTAGTTGTTCTCCAGCTTTCACATGCATAAATGAGGATGGATATTACATTTGAATTGAATAGTCTTAACTTGGTTTTTGTGCTTATAACTTTTTAATTCCATATGTTCTCAAGATTCTTGAAGATTGATGCTACTTTTGCAATTCTGATCCTAACTTCCTTTCTAGTGTCACCATCCTGGTCTATGTAGCTGCCAAGGTATGCATACATACATACATACATACATATATATCACATTATCTTCAAAATGCTGGGAATCATGCCTCTTTTTATCTGTATACCAAAATATTACATCAGGGGTGGGCAATCTCTGCTGAAGTTATGAGCCACACACGATAAACCTCAGCTGCTTGGACCGCAGTAAGACATCAACAAATTTTACTGCTATGTTCGCTTTATATACAAAGAAATGTATGTATGTAATGTTTATTTATTTACTGTCAGCATCTCCAGCACAGTTCTTGTGAAATCCACGCTGGATGGATGCTGTTTGGTTGGTTGAGAGTTTTAATTTTATATTTATATATATATATATATATATATATATATATATATATATATAAAGAGGCAGACCGCGTGAAACTCTGAAGAGGACATTGTTAAGAGAGGCCAAATTAACAGGCATAAAATCCTTTGATGAGGTTGAAAGACTCGGCGAAGACAGGAAAAATTGGCTCACTTTGTGAGCCCTATGTGACGTTTAACGGCACGGGAAGGATATAGGAAAATGTTATAACCAGGACTGTGGATTCGGAGTCGGAATTGGAGTGGACAGAAATGTATCATTTACAAAGAAGTTGGAAGCACAAAAAAAGACAAACGGCTCAGAACAAAAACGATTCAGGTCAGGGTCTGAACCAGTAGAATATATACCATTTGTGATGGAGTTGTAGTCGGAGTTAGTAGAAAATATACCATTTGTGAAGAAGTCGAGGTCGGAGTCAGCAGAAAATATACTATTTGTGAAGAAGTCAAGGTCGGGGTCAGTAGAAAATATACTATTTGTGAAGAAGTCGAGGTCGGAGTCAGTAGAAAATATACTATTTGTGAAGAACTGGTAGTCGGAGTCAGTAGAAAGTATACCATCTATGAAGGAGTGGTAGTCGGGAGTAGAAAAAATATAGGAAGTGGAGGCGGTGTCCACGGTCTGGTGCACCGACCCCACGGCCGCGATTATGATAAAAAGAAACCGGGAGAAATAAAAACACTTTTCTTACGACATACCTAGAACGCTACTACGACTGATAACCATTTTCTTTAAAGAAAGAAAAAAAAAACCAATATTAACATCTTATCAGTCAATATGGGAGATTATTCGATTCCCTTCTCCTTTTTTTAACACTTAATCTTGACAAGTCAGGCATACCGACTCATAAGAAACTCCCACGAGACACGGGGCAAATTGTGGATCGCTTAATTAGGTTGGCACGGTCAATGTCCTTTGCAATCATCGGTTCTGTTTAAGAGGAGTTTGTTTTAGTTAAAGCTGTGAGCATATTCTGTTATGGACAAACGGTTTCGAGACCAGGCCATAGTTTTGTTTTGTTTTTTTTTGTTGTTGCTTAGAACAGAGATGAAGGTAAAGAAGGAAGAATAATCAAGATTTGTTCATGTGGCATGAAACCAGCTTCATTTATTTGTCAAAATAAGTTCATTTATTTTTCCATCTAATCAGTTCATTTTATTTTCTCCATCAAAACGGTCCACTTTACTTTTCCCACCAAACAAGTTTACTTCATTTTCTCTACTAAATACATTCGCTTTAACTTCTCGTCATGTTATTCAATTTTCTTTCAACTAAAGAAAAAAAAAAAAGAAATCAATTGACAAAGAAAATGGGAGCAACAGAGATGTGGTTTTGGCGAAAGATGCAACAAATACCCTGGACGGACAGAAAGACAAACGAAGAGGTCATCAAAGAACTAGTTAAAATGATAAGAAGAGGTCATGTCATAAGAAGACAGGAGTGGAAGAACCTAGTAATGAATGGAAAATTCAAGGCAAAACAGGAAGAGAGGACATCCAACGGAACAAACAAACAAACAAAAATATCTCAGGGGACTGACCAAGTGGCTAGGAAACAAACAGAGAAGCATATGAATTAATCGGAAACACCAAGGACCGCGCGAGATGAAGACGCATGATCGTCAACGCTGCCCAGAACAGCCTATAATAACAACTTTAAAGACAACAGACACCAGCGAAACGAGAGTGGGTCCTACAAACACAAACACTGACTGCTGCGTGCTAGAACCAGCTATACAAGGAAGGCCAAAGGAAGTTCGAAAAAAAAAATACCCACAAAATAACATATGCTTGCTTCGCAATCGTCTCTTCCAAGACGATAAATGCTGTTAATACTCTACAAACATTTCCACGGATATCACACACACGCTAATATACGTACACACAGATAGCATGTTTTCGTATGTTCTAATACTTTGTTTCACAGACTGCAGTATACATGTGAAATATCGTGTTTCAGAGACAAAACAACGGGTCGCCAGACAATGACTTAAAAATAAATAAATAAACATGATTTAGGTCAGGCAGACAGCCTGGAAGAGAAAGTCGGTCAGGAATAAAAGTTATTCTTATGTTACGCCAACGCGACGGATGTGTGACCCGAGCTATACACATGTCTGAAGAACGGAAGTCAGAAATACAGAAGAGGCAGGGGAGATTATGAAAAGAAAAGGCATGGAGATCCAACAAATCCATGTACACATGTCAGGAAGAAGTGCAGCGATGAGAATTTAAGCATATGGGGGGAAAAATGAGTGGGAATCTATGTATAGGAAAATAAACGGGTGAGAATACAAGTATAGGAAAAGTAATGAGTGGGAATCTAATTGTAGGAACAGGAAGAAGTGAGTATCTGACCATATAAAAAGGAGAGAGAATTTAACTATAGGAAAAGGAAGCAGTGAGAATTTAACTACAGGAAAAGAATGAATGGGAATCTAGGCATAAAGAAGGGAATACTGATATTCTGACTAATTTCTCCAGACAGCCTAACAGAAAGCTGGCACCTCACACAGATCGACCATCTTTCTCGAAACTAAGCTTTTCGGCGGCACTACTACGTCTTTTGTCTGTGTGCTTCGTCTGGATTTTCTAGTTTACTTCCCACCGGAATAAGTTTCAAATTTCCATCCCACGCTAATGCTGAATTTCCTATTATCAGTATTTATGACTGCACTGCTTTTGTGTCTTTATAAGTACGAAACTGAAACCGATGCCAAGGTGAAAACACTATCACACAGACATCATTCATATATATAATATATATATATATCCTTCCCGTGCCGCTAAACGTCACATAGGGTAGCTTGCCAAGATTTTTCGGCGAGCTTTTCAACCTCATCAAAAGATGTTAATCCTACTAAACCGGCCTCTCTTAACAATGTCCTCTTCAGAGTTTTACGTGGTCGACCTCTTTTTCTTCGGCCTTGATAGCTTGTTTTGGGATTCTCTGGTTGTTTCTTCTCAACACATGACCGACATATGTCCATCTTCTTTTTCTGACCATCCATAAGACAAGTTGTTGTTTGCTCATCTGTCTTATCTCTGCGTTGTTCTTGACTTCGTTTCACTTTATACCGATTATTTTCCTTAGGCATTTGTTTTCAAAATAGCCTAATTTCTTGTCTATTTCTTTAGTCGCTGTCCAGCTTTCACATGCATAAATGAGGGTGGATATTACATTTGAATTGAATAATTTTACCTTGGTTTTAGTGCTCATAACTTTTGAATGCCATATGTTCTCGCGAATCTTGAAGGCCAATGCTGCCTTTGCAATACGAATTATTTATTTATATTATAATATTATAAAGCTTTCTTTAGCTACTCTTGTTGTACAGTTCCTGTTACAAAAGTATTTCAGTTATATACTTTACATCTTCTATTGCTATGTCATAGTTGATAAATTTGCGAATTCAATTTATTTATCCATCGGCTCGACAGGCACCCGAGGATTGTATTCAACATCTACGGTAGAAGATTCATTATGTTAGCCTTCGGTTACTGATTCAAATCAAGGCGTAACATAATGAAATGAACACCAGGAGACGATACTGTCCTGGTAATATGGTCAGGAAAGTTTTTTTTCTTTTTTGCTAAATGTGTTTTTTTTAAATAATTATAAAGGGATAAAGTATGTGACGATGAGAAAGAAAAATGAGATCATGTATGCGCAAAAATCGGTCAACCGCAACTTTGATTTCGCATAAAAGTCTATCTGTTATCTCTCCTGCTCTCTTTTTTTATGGTCTGTAAAAAAAAGGCAGCGGTAAGGACTCGACCACTGTCCCTACCTACTTTATTTTCTCACGCTGTCCTACATGACGCTTACATGAATCTGTGATAGAGCACAGCGTGTATGATTAGCCTCAAAGACAGACAGCAGACAAACTACGAGGAAGAAAAAAAATAACCGCAAATAAAGGGACGCACTGACAATTATTGAGGAAAGACGCTGGCGATGGTTGGGACATGTGCTCCGAATGACTGACAACTCACTACCAAAAATAGCACTAAGATGGACACCACAGGGGGGCAGAAGTAAGGGTAGACCAAAAGAGACATGGAGAAGAACAACAGAAAGGATGTTGAGCAATAGAGGGCTCACCTGGGCAAGAGCAGAAAAAAAGGCAAAGGACAGGCATTTGTGCAAAACCCTTGCGGAAGCCCCATGTGCCCTGGGCACTTAAGGTTCAGAGAGAAAGGGACGCAAATACTTAAAACACATGAAAAGTCTCGAAGGAAAGTCAGAAAATCTTTTCATATATTTCAACGGTTACGTCCCTTGGTTAACTTTTTTGTTTTTTAAGTTATGACCGTGATTCGAACGACAGACTGAGGTAGAACGCGCCTGCACATCTTGTTCCCAAAATCCTGAATCTGTACCATTAAACTGTGGAATGTTACGGTGTATTTAGCATTCCCTATCCTGTATCGCTGACCTTTTCAAAGATTATATTAACATTAACATGTAATTCTACGTATATAATTACTTGGCTACCTTCGTAACATTACCTGATGTCCTTCTCAGTATGTGGTCTTATTTAACTGGTAGTTTTTTCTTCTTCTTCTTCTTCGTTCACTTCTACCACCAAAAACCGCACTGTGAACCTACTGAATTCACGCCTGTGGTCATCGTTAGGTCCCGTGGTCCCCTGTGTGGTCCAAAATAGACTACACGAGATCCACGAGAGGACCACAAGGGGTTCAGAGTATCACAGTGCTTTAGCCTGTATTCTACTGGTAGTTTTTAAAAATCATATTTTCATTTCTTCTCCCCTCATTTAAAAAAAAAATTATTACAACCTGCTATTCTGTATAATGGTGTGCACACCTTTAACATTCCACCGTCTAATCTAACCTCACGTAAAAAAGCGTAAATTGTTGGTATACAAGCCATCAGTGAGCTTTTTGGAGAGCTAATGACAGCAACTTGTGTCGTGTTAGTTCTATTTTCATGTAAACAGCCCAAGGTCAAATAACAACATTTCAACAACTATGCAAAAACAGTAAACATGATAATATAATTAAGACATGAGGTTCATTTTCCATAGTTTGAATGCGAGGTAATGGGCCCATCGTAATACAGTGCTCTCTGCTTCGACCTTGACCCCTTATCGGCTGATGTCACGGTAAAGAACAATTATTCCGGCTATGGATGAAGGCGCCATTTTGATAGTGGGATGCCTCGATAACGGCTTTTACAACTTTCTCGAGAAGTACTTATGAAATAATCTACCCAACTGAACCAACTGTAAGGGAACACGGAAATCTTGATGAAAGACTCAAGGAGACAGTACACCAGCGGCCCAGCTTCGATTACGATTCCTATACTTCTCTACTGCTCGAGTAAGCCCCACTGACAGACTGTACAATTTCTAAAGACTCCATCCAAAACGGCTTCCAACTCTGGCTATACGAAGCGTCACTTTGCTTTCCGGAGGCCACTGTAGGGAAAACAAATGCAGGCACACGAAGAATCTGGGTTATTTTGTAGAGTAAATCTCAAAACTTTAGACACATCTTACAGGGGCTAAATGTCAGTCCTCTCACGCGAATGACAAGACATACGCCAATGGGATAACTAAGTGTTTATCAGGTTTTATTAAGCATATCAGAAATAACAGATGCGTAATTCAGTGCTTCAGAATGTTCAAATCCTGCAGATATGAGGGTACGTAAACATATGTCTTTAATGTACCCCCGCAAGAAAAAAAAAGTCACAATACATCATGTCAGAGGATCTAAAGGGTCACCTATAGTAACCTCTGCAAAGTGTAAAGGGACTTCTGAAACACCCAGTACTGTTTTCCACGTCCAACTTAAGACTCCCTCATAAATGGCATATCTTCTACAGACTCTGACCTCACACAAAACTGCTCCTGACTTGGTAGCCAAGTTTCAATTGTGAAGTCTCATTTCTAAAAAAGACCCGAAGGAAATGAGAGGTGGGACAGGATCTTGGTTAGCTCTGGTTCGCCAATCCTAGTGCCAGAATGTCAGCTATGGCTCGCTGGTTGCCAAAACAGGCAGCATCTCCGTCTCTCTCATGCATTTTTTAAAAAAAAAAAACTTTCTTTCCGGGAAAATCTCATTCTGAAATGAATTACAAATTATATGTGTAAGAATTCTCTCTTGAGTCCTCAGTTTTTTGTTTGGTTTTTTTTTTTTTTTGTTTACACTAAAACTTTTGTCTGTGACCATCCCAGCCGCTTTTCTATGTGTCACTAAAGGTGATATTTTTTTTCTATATGTCATAAATAATGTTGCCTGGTGGGTCACGAATGATAAGTCCTGACTGGTATCGTGCCGGCTACGTCCCATATCTCCACCCTTCTTTGCCCGGTCTCTCTAAGCCTTGATGAGTGCTTGTTTTCTCTTACATCTCACTGGCCTTGTGCACAGCCTGCTTATCTGTTCGGTTTCCCAAGAAACCATGTTTAGCCCAGAAGACTAAAGGCGGGTACTTCATCGTTCTGTGGGTCACATGAGGGGAAAAAAAAACTACTAACGAGGAAAAAAAAAAACACGATCCTGCAATCAGGCCCTGTTAGAATCAGGGTGGTGCCTGCATCGGTAGAAACGTGCCATTTAAGAAGGAATCAGAGTTAAAATCGGAATCGGTAGGAAGGTACCATAAATGAAGGAATCGGAGTTGGAATCGGTAGAAACACACCATTTATGATGGAATCGAAACCGAAGTAAGAGTCGGACTGTATAAAAATTGACGAGTCGAGCTAAATGATTAGAACACCGGGTACATTTCCTTGACTGAGGTAACAGACGCACGTGAGATTAACAGGCAACATGAAACATACAGAGAACCTCAGATCGTAGAATGTACGATACGGCTTCATGTTGATGTAAGGTAAAGGTAAAATTCCCGGTTCCATGCCATTAAGGCATATCGGGGATACGGTGTTAGGCCCGCATTTCCATGACCTTCGGCACAAGAAAGTCTGCTGTGGTCAGTATCACGCCTGGCTGCATTTACCTTCCCAGATTTCTCTGGTACCGATTTTTATAGGTTGGATTGACCACGGGCCCTTCTTTCCTTTGTATGTGTATCAGAAAAAACTCCACTGCTTATTCATGCTGATCTCTCTCTCTTTCTCTCTCTCTCTCTCTCTGAACCGTAAGTGCCCAGGGCACATGGGGCTTCCGCAAGGGTTTTCCACAAATGCCTGTCCTTTGCCTTTTTTTCTGCTCTTACCCAGGTGAGCCCTCTATTGCTCAACATCCTCTCTGTTGTTCTTCTCCACGTCTCCTTTGGTCTACTTTTCTCCTGTGATGTTTCATGTTCATATAATGAAATATATATTTATATCAGACTCCAGGCAAAGCGGACGGAAACGACAAGAAGGCATGAGAATAAGGTGAATTGTAACCAAAAACCAGGATTCAAGACAGGTCTCAATGTATGGTCGTTACACACACGAGTAACAAATAAGCTAGCAATAAAAGACACCTCAACTAATTCTTGCCTGCATCAAGCGAAATCTAAAAAAAAAAAACAACTTCGTACAAAACAAGCGTCACACACGCAGTTTCTGCCACCCTCTAGTCAACTATCAGAGACGCTTTCTGCTCTGTTATAAACCGAATTTATGAATGCAAACCAGTGGTTCTAAACCTTCATTTTTAAACCTTGGATCACTTTCCAGCTCAGCTGTGAACAGCTGTGGACCCTCATTAAAAATAAAATATAAACAGAACCCAAATGATGCCATTTTTTTTCTAAAAAACCAAGCCAATTTATTTCCCGGTCAGTTAACCCCCAAAAATCCCTCCGTGAACCACTTGAGGGCCCATGACCCCTCCCCCCCCCCCCATGTTAAGAATCACTGATCCGCAACCGTACGGCTGACTTTGTTATACAGAGTACAAATAGTGTGTACCCAAGAAAATAAACGGCATTGGGTCTTTCAAATATCTATCTCCCTTTTTTTTTTTCAAATACAGTATAACATCATCAAAATGATGTTCTATTATTCATATCATTTCTTCCTTTGCCTGTCTAAAACAATCGGCAAGTTTTAGAGATTCGCCAAACATGTATTTACCCTAATGAGGCCTGTCATATATATATATATATATATATATATATATATATATATGTGTGTGTGTGTGGTGTATGTATGTGTGTATATATATATGTGTGTGTGTGGTGTATGTATGTGTATATATGTGTGTGTGGTGTATGTATGTGTATATGTGTGTATGTATATATATGTGTGTATGTATATATATGTTTATGTGTGTGTATGTAGATATATATGAGTGTATGTATATATATGCACACACACAAACACACAAATGCTGCCCCGCTATGACAAGATGAAGACTAACCCTGTCGATTTCTGATCGCTTCTCTAACTTCTGGCTAAGATTAGACTGTATTAGTTCTGTACAGTACATCCCCCCCCCCACCACCCCATATTGTGTCGTCACCCCCCAGCTTCTTTGCTCGATTTATCTCGCTGCAGATACAAGACGGGCCACGGAAAGGGAGCCAACACGCAATAACCGAGAACACGTTCACGAAAAAATAGGTCATAGCAGGAAGTTACGCAAAAAAACAAGAAGAGTATATACCGGCAAACAGTTTGTGTTTTTTTTCCCCCTTCTTTCTACCAGAAAACGCAAGACAATTGTTTGTGTACGCCGGTTCCTGCGCACATAAGGAAGTTGGAAACATGCTAACGGAAGTCTTAAGACTTAAATTATGTCAACGTGTTTTCATGTGTCGCGCTTTCTTTAAAAAAAACAAAAACATATATAAATACACAACCCGGGGACTGCAAACTGAAGTTCAAAACCTGACCGATTTTATCAAGGTCACTTTAAATTCAATACCTGCTTTAGCAAACAGAGCCCCCCCCCCCCCCCCCCTTAGATTAACCAACTGACACCACCGCGCATTTGATCAATTTCACAATCACTTCACACTATCCCAAATCTGTCACCATGAAACTATGGTGTCCTGGAGTACAAACGTTTTTAAACCAATACAAAACTATACTGTCCAACGGGGCTATTTAAATCCATGGGGAAATCTGTTTCGTGCAATGCAATCAGGATGATATATTATATATTATATTTTCAAATTCTATCTATTAATGCAATCAGGCTGATATATTATATATTATATTTTCAAATTCTATCTATTTTCATATTCCAATCTCGTTATACGTTCATCTTTCACGCTCGCTCTATTTTCATATTTCACAATCAGTCCATTGTCACATTTCACGTTCACTCTATTTCCATACTTCACGCTCACTATATTTTCATACTCTACGCTCAGTCCATGTTTAAAATAGCACGGCTGTGACACAGGTCTCATTCAGCTCAATGCGGAGCAATAACTCATCAAATAAGTCATCAAGTCTGGTGCTTATGTTTCTGACACTCCCTAAAATTCCCTCACATCTGACAGCTATAGCAAAGTGTAAATCTTTACAAAGTGAAACGAAGCAGGAAACCCTCACATAATTCGGATCAGTCCAATAGTAATCTCCTTCCTTTACATCCTCCCCTCTTCCACCCCCTCCCCCCCCCCACAAAAAAAAGACTTTTCTCTCAATACACACACACATCCATTTTCAGATAAGTACTGAAGTCCTCAAAGTCCTGGCTATCTTCCTCGGGTCGTGACCTCTCAAGGGTCTGTTAAGTGTCGGGAGTTTTTAGCCTATTTCTCCCCCCACCCCTTCCTAAATCCATACGTCGGTCGCGTAGGAAAATGGTTCCTTTTTTTTTTCTCTCTCTCTCTCTCTTCCCCCCCCCCCCCTCTTGTTTTCTTTATTCCTTTCTCCGTGTCTCTTCCTTCATTTCTGTGGCAGTTCTGACTCGAGGCGGATCTTTGACAGATGAGTTTCCGACTTCATCCTAAATGGTACATCACTACAGACTCCGCCTATAAAATGTCTTCCCCATCCTGGCTTATTATGTTCTTCCTGGTCTTTCTGTGGGCATTCTATTATCCTAGTTCACATACGGGCAACTCTTGGCCCGCGGCATCTTGGCCCGCAGCCAATCTAGACAAATTCTTTAAAAACCCTATGATTTGCTGGAAATGTTAGCAATACTGATTTTACACTTTAGAACTACAATAACCTGGGTTGATAACTTAATTATATAATTTATCTCAAACCATTACACATAATTCAAGTGCATGAAATTTAATTATTTGCGTTTTGATACTACAAGGTTACTAAATATTACATATTTTTAAAAGTGTGTAGCCCGTGTAAAGATAGAAAAAGTTTCGTTTTTTTTTTGGCCCCCTCAACAAAAAAGACTGCCCATGGCTGTCTTAGATAAAGGCATTTTGCCTAAATATTGGTTTCTTCTTGTTCTCTCCGTCTTTTTTAAAGCTTCATTACACCCCTCCATTTACTACTTGTTAATTCGCCCCTCGATTTCTCCTCATCCTTTGAACAATACACAATTACATGGCTCCGACGGGATCTATTACAATAATACACAGCTACATAACTCCGACGGGATCTATTACAATAATACACAGCTACATAGCTCCGACGGGATCTATTACAATAATACACAGCTACATAGCTCCGACGGGATCTATTACACAGCTACATAGCTCCGACAGGATCTATTACAATAATACACAGCTACATAGCTCTGACAGGATCTATTACAATAATACACAGCTACACAGCTCTGACAGGATCTATTACAATAATACACAGCTACATAGCTCCGACGGGATCTATTACAATAATACACAACTACATGGCTCCGACATAATCTATTAACCATGCGGCTGCCAACGAACAAATAAAACGCACGCAAAATTCTCTTTAGCAACGACCTAAAAAACAAAAACAAAAACAAAACACGGCCAAAAACCACCTGAATCCATGACCTGGGTGAAAGTTGCATCAGACTGAGCTAAATGTCAGCCGTGTCTCGGCTAGACTGACTTAAGTAAAAACCGAGAGGTATCTGGAAATATATTTTAGCGTGGAACAGAAGCACATGCATACAAACTGCAACGAACCTAAATTTAATCATTCTGACTTCACTTTCACACAAATACCTGGGGTTTCTATTTCATCATCTCTCCACCGCTCCTTCCAACATCCCCCCTCCCTCAACCAGAAAATACTCCCGTAGATTTAAGCAATAGTTGCAAAATGAGCTCAATCAAAGAAGTAAATCACTGTGTTAATGCAAAGAAACAAAAAACTGCAGTTCGTTATCGGCACCTATTAACCCAAAGAAACAAAAATTGCTGTCTGTTTATGCAAAGAACAAAAATTGCTGTCTGTTTATGCAAAGAAACAAAAACTAGCGTCTATTAATGCACAGAAATAAAATTTACCGCCCATTAATGCAACAACAAAAAATTGCAGTCTGTTTATGAAAAGAAAAAAAATAGCGTCTATTAATGCACAAAAACAAATAAATTGTGGTCTGTTCTTGCAAAAAATGGGCAAAACTTGTTAGTGCAAAGAAATAAAAAATAAATAAAATAATGTCATATACTGCAAAGAAACAAAAACGGTGGTCTATTAGTGCAAAGAAACAAAAACTGCGATCTGTATGTGCAAAGAAATAAAACCTGCCTTCTTTTAAAGAAAAGAACACAAAAAAAACTGTGATCTGTTAGTGCTAAGAAACAAAATGTGTCGTCTATTAATGCAAAGAAACAAAAACTGCGGTATGTTCGTGCAAAAAAACCCTAAACAAAATAAAACTTGTCAGTTAACGCAAAGAAACAAAAATTGCCGTCTATTAATGCAAAGAAACAAAAATTGCCATCTTTTAATGCAAAGAAACGAAAATTGCCGTCTACTAATGCAAAGGAACAAAAATTGCCATCTTTTAATGCAAAGAAACAAAAATTGCCGTCTATTAATGCAAAGAAACAAAAAGTGTGGTCTCTGCAAACGGACAAACTACAGTCCTTATCTACAAACAAATGCAGAATGACGAGGCATACTCGAATCACACTTGACAAAAAAAAAAGGAGGGGGTGGGGATTGTGGGGGGGGGGGTTGTTCTGTCGCTGCTAGAGAGTGTGTGTGAATGATGATGACTGTAAATCGATCAAAGACTATAGCATATCTTTTTAAAAATATGAAACTATAATCAAAGTCTAGAAAAGAACGCAAGAAATAGTCTTTCTCTCTCTCTCTCTCTCACACACACACACACACAATCATCTTTTTTATTACCGGATCATTGGAAATTCTTTAGTCACTTAATGATTTTTAGAAGATTTTAGTTTTTTCTCAAAAATTTCCTTAAGAGATTCTGCTCTTTTCTTATTATTATTATTATTTACATAAGCCTGTGTCTGTTTTTTTTTTTTTTGTTTTTGTTTGTTCGTTTGGTTGTTTTTAATGAAGTCATATTCACTACAAAATCAGAATGGTGTACACGATGTTTAAAGATTAAAAATGTGCATGTACACACTGTATGGACCGAGCAATGTTAACACTGCTATGGCTGTGACCGCGTTAATCGGTAATTGCTGGTAAATTACCAATTTTTTTTTTTTAAAAGAGAGAAAAACCGAAACTTTTGGAGGTCGTCGGTTACTGTAACCGGTTTATATTATAAAAAACCTACTTGAAAAAAAAAAAACAGCATCCATTCAAATCGGTTGGAGCATGCTAGAAACTATAGGCTGATGGCGCTCAACTTTCACGGTGAAGAATCGGGCAGTTTTGAATGGCAGCATATGAGCTTACTGTAAAGATTAATCTCGCTGCAAATAAGATAAGAAGAAAAAAAATTGGACACCGGCATTTACGCTCGTAAAACAAACGCACTGATGTCTGTACGGTGTGTGTGTTAATTTTACATTAAAAAACTAAAGTACCGAATGTTGTATTAAGAAAACCGGTATTTCGAAAGTACTTCACGCGAGATAAAAGACGGGTGTAATTGTACCGGTTTCGAAAAATCCTAACGCGACCAATGACTATGGGCGTTTGGAAACTCCACACACGTGGTTGTCTCTCAGCCACTATGCTGCGGGCGATGATAATTATATCATCAATCGTCATCATCACCGTCGTCACAATCTTGTCTTTAAAACGATGATAATTATATCATCAATCATCATCACCATCATCACGATCACGTCTTTAAAAACGATGATAATTATATCATCATCATAATCATGTCTTTAAAGCGATAATTTATCATCATCACAATCATGTCTTTAAAAAAAAATTTAAGGCAAATAATCGTACTGTCATGTTCTGAACATCTATACAAAGATCTATGGATATAGATATGTGAAAGAAATCAAAAATGTTGTATTTAACATCAAAGCTTGGTAGTGGTGATGTTTGAGGCCAAACCGTGTTTAACTCTTAAAACTGGCAGACCAAAAACCTCCAAGACAGTACAAACAACTTTATAATAAACACTTCCGCCATTTTTCTAAACACTGGGAACTGACGCAAAGCCTACACTACTTTATATATCCATTTAATCTTTGAAACTAAATTTTAAAAACAAACAAACATACAGATACAGACATTCAATTTGAAATTTTTTTTTTAAACACAGCCATGTATACTGCAGATTGAAGGAACATACAGATGTCACAGATATCATCAAGAGAGGGAGGGGAGAAAATAGGACTTTTATAGAGACGTCATAGATCAGAAATCGTGAAGGTATAGCCAGTCATGACCCTTTCTACTCAATGCTGACCCTGTCTTGTCCTGTCCTGTCTCCATCTTCATGTATCTTTCAGTGCTAAGGGGTTAAATAGGGCTCAACGATTTGCTTCAATATAACTAGATATTTAAAGTCTCAAACTGTAGTGCACCTAGCACAAAAAAAAGGCCCTTGTACTCCTTGAGCGTTGGTTCCAACCTTACAGCACAGTAAGGAAATAACAAGTCCTTTGTATAGCAAAGTAAGGGAACAGATTAGGTAGGATTAAGCTTCGAAAACTGAGATGCACTCTGACAAGAAAACTGACAGGTCAAACACTCTGTGGCCAAGCGGTTAGTGTGTTGTCTTCTTGTGGCTGGGCGGATGCTCAGCCTACTGGAGTCCAGGGTTCTACATCCGGTATTTCTCTTACTATTTTAATTCTTTTCACGTCTAACATGTCATGTCAAGTTTCCAGGCTTAATCTGCCTACTCTGTTCACTTAATCAGCTTAGGTATGACACAACGTTTTCCCCAAGGTGGTGGAGTCAATTAAGAAGTTTCAAGACAGTGGAAAAGATTTTTTTTTTAAATTTGCCTTTTGGGCTGAATGTTACCCAGTCTGATATTAAACGTTTTTCATAATCATCACAACTTAGGCTGCAAACAGAACAAGGTCCAAAGTACAAAAAAATGACTGGCTAGCTGTACAAATTAATTTACTTTTTATAAGAAACCAGTAAGTGATGAGGATAATGACTGACTACCCATACAAATTAATAGACTTTTTATAAGAAACTTTTAGGCAATTAGGACAATGCTTTAACAGAAAGGAAGAAAATATTAGCGTTCATTTTAAAAATGGTAACTGACATAATTTACTGACATGCTTATGTCACACATGCCACTGTCATCAGGGCCAGCAAACCAAAACACAGGCCAAGACTGTCTCAAACCCCTTCCCCCATGACACAGGCTGTTTGAGATACCACATCCTGTCCAAGAGAGTAGTAAGATCTGCCTCTTCCCTCATGGCAGTGGAGCTTGCTAAAATGATAGCAGACACTCAAGTGGCTTTTTCACACATGCACGATTCTGGGTGGACAAACAACTATAAGATGCAAGTAAAAGGAAATGTATTCATGCAAACCCAACCTAAAGATATATATATATATATATATATATATATATCAGACTGCCACACAAACCAAAACCAACTTAAAGATGTACGCAAAATAAAATAAAAAGCTAACTAAAATTTACACTGGGCATAGTCAGCAACTTGATGACTTGAGTTGTTACAGGATACTAAAATAAAACAAGCAAATTTACTTTAAAAAAAAAACAAAAGGGATTATGTTACTTGATGGCTACAACACTCTGCCACAGGAAGAGAGGACCGGCTGATCAAATACTACAGAAAAAAAGAACATAAATGTTACTCTGTAATTAGTTACACAAGAACCTGACAAAGATGTGGTAACATTAGGTCTGCATGGTGTGATATAGTCTGCTCTTGAGCTATACAGCTTACACAGTCCAAGCAGAGCCTGACTGGCACTGTACCAAGAAAGCACTCATCCTTAATTAACCCTAACCAGTCATTTTCTGACTGCCTATCAAGAGTACATTCAGAAACACGCAAGTGCCCCCCCCCCCACCCGCTGAATGAAATGTAGCCCTTCTTTTTTTAAAAACTTTTAAAAGTTTGAAAACAATGCAGGCACGATCAGCCACAATAAAAACTGCAGACAAAGCACTTTAGATCTATGATTACTACACTGACTGACTGCACATAGTTTCTGACCTATGCAACAAAATATCCTTCTGCAGCAATTTCATTATCTCTTTCTTTTTTTCCTTTTTTGTGTCTGTATGTATGTTTTAACTCTTTCACTTCAAATCAGCAATGGCAGTGCTGATAAATTATGAACATTTATGAGAATCAATGCACGGAACAGGTCTTAATAAAATGAAAAGTAGCATATTTCTAACCCAACCCATATTTTTAAATTACACAGCAACTTCCAGTTTCTATTAGAATTTCTCATTGAAATTTATTCTGGCAAAGGAAATTAACTCAGGTGTAAAACAGTTAAAGCATGATATGATAATATTATAAATCCATCCACTACAGAAAACTGTCTACTACTATAATTAAATGGCAAACACGACGCAGCATGACAGTAATTTTATCCACAACATCAGAAGGCTGGTTACTGCGGGTACCAATTGAGAAACTGGACAGGGTCTTGGTCTGCTATGGTTCGTCAACCCTTGTGCCAGCATGTCAAATACAGGTTGCTGGCTGCCAAAACAGCCAGCATCTCTCTCTCCCCTAATGCTTTCTGCATTTTCCACAATACAAAACTTGCTATTGTAGTTATCTGTCTAACATGAGTTATAAACAGCCATGGCCTGTACAAATGTGTATATAGTTACAAGATTTTCCTTTCAGTTACTATTAGGAAGATAATGCTGGCAACACCCCCCCCCCCTCTAAATAATGCTAAAATGGATAAGTCTCAGGTGGTACATGTGAACACACACTGAGATGCTCACGAGCAAGTCTGAAGATCTAAGGTACTATTTTCAGTGTAATGCAGGCTATAATATAATTTATGTCAGTAACATTTCTGATACTTAACATCAACTTTATAAATATGTATCAACTTCAAAACAGCTTGTAATGCTACTAACCATATTTTTTAAAACATTTTACAGAATCTGCACTGTCTGAGTAATGTGTATTAAAATGTTTTGTCAATACTCACTTAAACTTCAATGAGACATTTTTTTTTTCATTAGTTTCAGAGGACTGTGAAGAAATGATCAAAGACTGCATATATGGAGAGTGGCTCACAGAAAAGGTGTGCTACATCTGATGAGCCATGGACAGAGTCGTAATTAGACTTGGTCGGGTCCTAAGCTTCCTAAAGCTTGGGGCCCTTGTTAAAAATAATAAAATAATTTTCAGTATTGTTTTTTTTTTTCCAGACCTGAAACTGTAGCTCGTTTAGTTTATGCCTGAATCTGGCACTAAGCATGGGGGAACTGGAACAAGGACACCAAAGATGCAAAAAAGAAGCAAAATGGATTCTGTTGCAATATGTGTGTGTGCGTGTGTGTGTGTGTTTAGCTGACCATGCCAATTCAACATTAGTAGAATCAGCCATGGGAGAATATGCTTGGTCAAATGATAAAAAAACTCCACACACAAATGACATCCATCAGCTTCTTCAAGACAGCTTCATATTATATAATACTAATGATGGAAGAGGACAGACAAATTAAAATATATGTGCAAGAGATGAAGGTAGACTAAGACAGAGACAACTTAGAGTAGGATATACAAGAAATTAGTGTCGCCTGCTGGTGGCAGAATGAAGGCAAACTTTATCTGCCGCAGTGAACCTTAACGGCGTGGAAAACTGAGGAAGAAGAACACAGCTAATAATGGACATGTAAAGTTGCTCCTTTAAATGAGTAACATAAAAATGTCTGCATTAAGTAAACAATTTGTGTGTGTTATATATATTATTAATAGATTTCATTTTAATACCACATTTCATTGTAAAATGTGACAATAAGGTTTACTTGTACTTCTCTGCAGAGTAAATTTTCCTCAAGATATGGCAACATTTTCTCAAAGATACTTTTCGTTAAAAATTCTGGGTATTTCCGAACATACGGTGATCAAAGATAATACGAGGCAATATAAGTGTCCCGACTGAAGTAATACGATTCCCGGGCCAAATCATTAAAATACAGACATATCCCGTACAATACGATACAGCTGGTCATGTATATTCTCACAGCATAATATTCTCAGCCTGTCACCATATTTAAATGGCCTTTAAGATACCCCCCCCCCCCCGCAAAAAAAAAAAAACCTACCCGCTATTTTACATTTTCTCGGCAACAGAAATTATACTGACGGAAAGAAATGATTTCAATTGTTTAAGAACGGACATGCCGGAGTAACGGGGTATAAAAAGGAAAAAGAAAATACCATAATTATTGGAATCACAATAAGGAAAACAATGAGATTCCCAAATTATTTGCCGCGCTTCGTACTTGCTAGATTTCGCTACTTAATTCTTGCATACAACTTGCACATAAATCCCTACAAAAACCCCTCCGTATTTATTTTACTGAGCAAACAGTGCAGAATAATGTACATTATAACCACGTCTCGCGGTCATGCTAAAGATGCACAAACATGCGGGTCAATGATCGCTGTTACATCACCATTATAGCATTTAAGCTTAAAACATACCAGCAACAGTAACGCATGTTACTAACGGCATTTTCGTTAATATAGGAACAAACAGAAATATAAACGGATACTCACCAACAGGTCAATCTGCGCTTCCCTTTCCGTGTCTGCATTTCCATTTCTAACGCCGTTTTCCTTGCTGCGAACTATAGGATAGAGATGAGGTCTAGCATTTGACGCAGCCATTTTCTGTTGTCTGCTGGCACACTACTCTATTTACGGTTTGTCCCGCTCAACATTTTCCACCCGGTGTAAAATGCGTTTTGTAACCATCTGAATAGTGCCCTTGTAAACACCACATGTCGACATCACGTTATGCGGCCAAACGTGTGCTTTTATCAGAGGTGTATCTAAAGCGGGCAGTGTCTGAGTGGACGAAAAATATTGATATTAATATTCCACTATGTACGAGAGAGAGAGAGTAAGAGAAGAGACAGATATAGAGAGGGGGGAGGGAGAGAAGGGGAGAAAGAAGCAACCACACAATTTCTTATAACATCAGAGGAAGTAGTTCTACCCCTTCGGAAATTACGTTGGGCCCTTTTAAAACTTCTTCCACCCTAAAGCCACACCCCCCCCCCACCGGAAGACGAAAGTTGTTGCACAATTCTTTCATGTTTTCTTCTCTTCATGAGGTAAAGCACTGCCTCCTGCTTGACACTGAATCTTGAAACACGTCTTAGCTATTCTACCTTAAGTGAGCAGTGTTAGAAATACCAAATTACGCTACTTAAATTTACCATTCGTTATTTTACATGTTATTTCACACTTTATATAAAGAAGAAATGTGGGTTTTTTTAAACGTTTAACATATATACGAACGGCTTCTACTTCTAAAGTTGGGCCAACATTTGTCACATTTGCCACATTTGCTTCACTCTGGTTACGCCTCTTGCTTTGAAGAAATGCTTATCTTTTCATAACCGGGGAAATAAAGTGGTGAAAATAAAAAAAAAAATAATGTCAATGTTTCCCGTCCTGTACAGTGAAGGACAGTGAAGTACAAACAAGCAATAGTTTGTTTTTTTTTTTTTTTTTTAAACTATGTGTTTTTTTTTAAGTTGTACAAATAACAATCCCACAGCTCAAGAGCACGAGAGTTCTTTGAACATTTAAAGATGACTACTTACCTTGTACTTTCTTATAACTTTAACCTGTGAACGTGTTGTCTGTTTCAGTGATTCTCAACGCGGGTATGATCGCCCTTCTTCTGGGAGAGTTGTAAGAAAACTGAGAAGATAGGTGAAAAAAAAGGAGGGGGGGGCTGCAGAAAGCGTCAGAACAGTGCGCGAGAAAAAAAATTGTGGACCCTATTATATGGTCTAGTAGACGGGGGGAATCTAAAATTAGTTTGAGAACCACTGGTCTATCCGAATCTTATTGTTATATTCGAGTAATAAAGGTAGACTGAGGTGTATGGTTCAGTTTTTTAAAAAGTAATAAAAGATAGAAAGAGCGCGGAAAATGAGCAGGAATAACAATATCAGAAATTAAGATGAACACGTATAAATGAAGAATATATCTTACATTTTACATCCTTCCCGTGCCGTTAAACGTAACATAGGGCTCGCATTGTAGTTCGCTAAATGTTTTTGTCTTGGGCGAGCTTTTTAATCTCATCAAGGGATTTTATGTCTACTAATTTGGCCTCTCTTAACAATGTCCTTTTTAGAGTTTCATGTGGCCGACCTCTTTTTCTTCTGCCTGTTGTGTTCCACTTGATAACTTGTTTTGGCATTCTCTGACTATTTCTTCTTATCACGTGACAAACATATGTCCATCTCCTTTTCCTGATCACCCATGAGACTGGTTGTTGTCTGTCCATTTGCCTTATTGCGTTGTTCTTGTCTGTCTTATCTGTCACATATCTCGAACCGGGAGGTAGGGGGTTAAAGCTGACAGCCTTATCCTGGACCCATCTATAGACGACTCTAGTTGGGGGAGAGGGGGGGGGGGAGGAATTGTTATGGAAACTCGTAACAAAATCAGCCCAGCATCAGAAAAGAACATGTAACGAACAAATATTTCGGCAGAAGCCTTTTTCAAGGATCACACACAGAAACAACAGCAAATTAAAAACACGAAAAACAGATGAAAAATTAAACACTTAGCTATTTTTGTATCCTCCGTGTAAGAGAGACGGGCACAAAATGCTTTGTTGTATTCACAGAAGAACATGTTTATTCACACAAACGATTTATGACTTGCATGGTGCTTACGAAACGTTAACAATTGTTTTATAAGGAAAGCAATGAAATAAGATCGGAGTTGTAGGAAAGCAAAATATGCTAAAAAGAAAACAAAAACTTCATATTTGGAAACTTTCTGACAATTTTCCCGCAGATTATGACCTCCATAGCTATATTTCGGCGTAAATTAATTTAAATTAAGTTAAAAATATATTTAAATACTAACGAATTATAAATGCCTTGAAAGTGAACAGGCAGCATGCACAGGAGATGAGGAAAACAAGACAAAGTGGGTAGACCAAGACAGAGATGGAAAGACAACATAGAAGAGGATATAAAAGAAATTGGTCTCACCAACTGGAGAGAGAAGATTAGGAATAGAGAGGAATGGAGGCGAACTTTATCTGCAGCAGTGAGTCTTAATGGCTCGGAAAGCTGAAGAAGAAGAAGAAGTTACAAATAAGAAACGTTTATATTTTCTTCATCGACCTTTACAAAGAAATCAGAACAACGAATAACACTCAACGTGCACCAATAGAATCATGTCGTAACTTTAGGAATAATTACGTTGGTAATTCATTTTATAATGGCAACAGTGCAGTTATGTTTATTCTGTCTTTGCATCTACTAGGGGGTGCAGGTCCCTTAAAAAAAAAGGCAGGCCCTTGTCACAAATGGGCCTCCCCTCCACAGATGTGCATTTATGAAAATATAAAACTCGTTATTAACAATCCGCGTCAGCGAGGCCGGTAGAGGGAGAACTTTTTTTTATCTCTTATCTTTCATAGTTTTCTTAATTGTCCATTGCACAGCAACATGAAACATCAAGTAAAATATTGGTTGGCAGGTGTGTTGTAGTTACGAAACTGTTGTTATAGTTGCTATAATTACTGGAAAGACAGAGACGTTGTGTGAAAGTGTGGAAAGTTGACAGCTTTCGGGATGATATTAAAATCCTGGGCAAAATTGTACATCCACACCGTTGCATCAAATACTAAAGACGGTAACTTGAGAAGGAGGCGGCTGGATTTGATAGAATAAAAACCAAGATGTATAGTATATAGTAGATGAATCAATAAAACCATGATGTTTTTAAAATATAAAAGACAGTAAAACAAAACAAACTGTTCCTGTATAGGTACCTTTAGTAACTTTTCCCCCGCTCATGGATGAGGAAAACTATTAATGCAAAAGTTCATGACCCTTAACAATACACGCGCATAAATTTGGCGCTGGGTCAAATGGGCAAGGGGGAAATCTCACATGATTGGTTACTAAGCAGCAACCTTGAGGTAATGAACCAATCAGCGAACAGCACGCGATTGAGGATTTTCCCTTTGCTGTGTCAGGCCAGAAGTGAATGGTGGAAAATAACCGCACTGTTTCTTTACCATCTCTTAAGTTGTTCAGAAGAATGCACAAATATAACGTACGGTAGATCGGGCCCCTATCCGAATACTGAAAGTGCTTTGCATATACTAATCAGGGCTCAACATTCTAGGGCCCCGAGATGCTTGGTTAGCTCCTCAGTCTTTAATTAGGTAGTCCCCACGCTTGCTAGTGCAGTTTCTTCTTCGTGTAATTTGATTTCCCCTCCCCCTCCTTTTTTTTTCCTCACAGTATTTTTTCCCCTGCTGTGTGATTTCTGTTTCTCGCTGTCTTTACTTCCCAGATTTTTCTCTGATACCCATTTTACGAGGCTGGGTCGACATTGGGGCCGTATTGGTTGGAAAAAAAAAAATCCCCGCTCAGCTGGGGATTCGAACCCTCGACTATTCGAATGCTAGACTAGTGCTCTAACCACTACGCTAGCCGGTCACTACTACTACTACTACTACTACTACTACTACTACTACTACTACTACTACTACTACTACTACTACTACTACTACTACTACTACTACTACTACTACTACTACTACTACTACTACTACTACTACTACTACTACTACTACTACTACTACTACTACTACTACTGTGCCGTAAAACGTCACATAGGGCTCGCAAAGTGATTCGCCACTTTTTGTTGATTTCATTGCGAATTTCCATAAGGAGTTTTTTTTTTTTTCCTTTCTTTTTTCTTTTCCCCATCTAGAGTCACCTCTAGATAGGTCCCAGGATAAGGTTGTTAGCCTTATGCCCAACTCCCGATACAGGAAGGTTTAGATCTCGTGACAGAGGAGCATTGGCAGAGATAAAGTTGTCCGGCTGCTCGCGAACAAATCTCCTGGTCCAAGGAGGAACCTCAGCAGTGAGCTTTCCAGCTGCAGCACCCGCTTATTCACACTCTCAATATTCGTTTTCAGTCTCTCGTTTTCTGTTCTGTGAGTTGCAGGTGTAGACACCAGAACAGAGATACAAAACTAATGATACTGAGCTAGTAGATACTTGTAAGGTGACCCTATTTCTCAGCTACAAAGTGGAGGCAAAAGTAGATTTTCCAGACCCCAAAAAGCGATATTTCATGAATAATAAAGCCGAAAAGGAGGGATTTGGGGGGGGGGGGGGGTGTTGAGGTGGCTGATGGAATTTATTGGGAAAAAAGATCTATTGAAAATGTTCTTCGTATACGGACTTCTATAAATAGCTTAGCTGCAATTAAAACACATTATAAACAGTGAACATATAGAACTTTTGTTGAGATAAACTGTTTTTATCCCTACGTTAAAATTAAGAAGGAGACTCAAAGATGCTGTGTTTTTCAGACGTGAAATTTCTTAAAGGTGATCTTTTCTCTGCCAGAAGCATTAAAACTCCACGTGAGTTTCATCACAGCTTAGTCACTAACATTGCCTTCAGTGTCCATACCAAGCTGTAAGTGGTATGTGTTCTATATATCAGAGTTTACTTTAGTCACTAACATTGCCTTCAGTGTCCATACCAAGCTGTAACTGGTATGTGTTCTATATATCAGAGTTTACTTTAGTCACTAACATTGCCTTCAGTGTCCATACCAAGCTGTAACTGGTATGTGTTCTATATATCAGAGTTTACTTTAGTCACTAACATTGCCTTCAGTGTCCATACCAAGCTGTAGCTGGTATGTGTTCTATATATCAGAGTTTACTTTTGTCACTAATATTGCCTTCAGTGTCCACACCAAGCTGTCGCTGGTATGTGTTCTATACATCAGAGTTTACTTTAGTCACTAATACTGCCTTCGGTAGTTGTCAGTCCATTAATGCTATCAGCCACATCAGACAATGTCCGTCCCGCCATGTTTTCCCCTGCTTCGTGAAAATACGAAGTCTGGCTTTGAACAAAGTACAGTCATGCAGTCAAAATACCTGACAAATGAGGGAGAAATCTTGATATCTTTATGACTGGAAATAACTATAGCCTTTTCTAGATCAAAGAGCAAGATATTTAAAGCATGAGGCCCGGGCACATTCAAGATAATGGTTCCTGTTTCATACTTGCACATGCAAATTTGGTCTCTAATGTTACATATTGCTGATGTACAATCCATAGACCTAAAACTTTGATCGTGTGCAACTGTGTGATAAGAGAAAGCACTTTCAGCTGCGGCGAACATCTCCTCCTCCTCCTCCTCCCTTCCTCCTCTCATATTTTCTTTGGTTTAAAAATAGTTGTCACTGGTGAGCTAGATGCAGCCGCAGAAACTGCCATTTTGTGTTTGCCACTAAGTGAGCTGTAATATCACTGTGACTCCATGACTCGATCTACTGCATTTCATGTCACAGAATGAGATAATGGTCTTTATAGTGAATAGAAATTCCCTTTCTGATATTTCATTAAAGGAACACTTACATCTTATCTAGGTTAAAAAGCAAAATTAATTACGAAAAAAAGCACGAATGAAAAGCAATGTACCGGAAAGAAACTTCTTTCACAACTTTACTTGGTTAGAGAGGGATGACGCATGCGCAGTGAGCCTAGTGTGAAGAAAAGAAAAGAAATCAGGTTAAAAAAAAACTGAAAATCAGGGATCTAATTTACTGAACTTCAAAATCTCCTCTTTTTTTTAAATTAAAAACTCTCAAAACCAGGACAAAACAAAGGTTTCCCTTTGGATGCATCAGCAGCAGGCCATCTTGCTTACAACCGAGAGGCCTACAGGAGAGCTGTTAGGGAGGCAAAGTTCCGCAAGGGATACGCAAATGACTTTGCATCCATTTCTCTGGTTACTCAGATACTCATAGAAATGGAGAGATACCACCTAGACGTACTGGGCATCAATGAAATGTGATGACCAGAAGCAGGTAAAAGATCGGCAGAAAACGTTAAGTTAATAATACATTCATGCAGAAAATGAGGGGGTCATTATGTCAAATGTAGCAGAAAATAGCCTGTAGAATGGGAACCAGTGAGCAGTCGTATAATAAGAGCACGATACAGCCTAAGACACGGAAGAATGACAATAATACAGTGTTATGCACGCACGAACGATGCAGATGATGAGGTAAAAGACGATTTCTATCACCAATTACAACAAATCATTAACAAAATCCATAAACACGACATCCTAATTGCTATGGGGAACTTCCACGCTAAGGTAGAGAAAGATAACACCGACATCGAAAAAATAATGGAGAAAGAAGGGATTGATATGGTAAATCAGAACGGAGAAAGATTAATTGAAATATGTCTAATAGAGGGCATGGTCATTGGAGGCACAATATTTCCACACAAAGAGATACATAAAACAACGTGGATATCTCCAAATGATAGAACTAGAAACCAGATAGATCATTTCTATATTAGAAAGCTATACAGAACATCTCTGATGTAAAGGCATAAAGGGGTGCAGATGTCAACAGTGATTACAAGCTGTGTATAAGGAAAATAAAACTAAAACTGAAAAACCAACATAAGAAATCAGTACACAGAAAGATAAACAACCACTGCCTACAAGAAGAAAATACTAACAGTAATTTCAATTAGGAACTTGCCAATCATTCCACAACACTCAGTGAAGTAGAAGAGATAGGTATAAATGAATTATGGAATTCTTACAGCACAGCCATAATCACAGCAGCAAAAGCAAGCGCTGGACTGAAAAAAAAATAGTAAAGCATGGAAATAAGAAAACACATGGAAGTACATACATGAAAGACGAGCAGCTAAATTAGACGTGTTGAATGTAAAAACAGATCTTGGAAAAGATCTGACGAAAGCAACATACAAAGAAATAGGCAAGAAAGTAAAAAAGTTCAGCTAGAAAGGATAAAAGAGAATACATATACAATGTGGCGAAAGAGGCAGAGAAAGCAGCAAAAGCAGGAGACAGCAAAACTTTATATAACATACGAAAGAGGCTAACATGTACTGTTAGATCTAAAGAAAGACCAATCCTTAGCAAAACTGAAACTCTATTAACATCAAGTAAAGACCAAAAGCAAAGATAGGCTGAACACTTCCAAGAAATACTTAATCGACCACACTCAAAAGAACTGATAAAACTTTAAACCAACTTACCAAACCCACAACTAAATGTCAACCTAGATAAATTACATTGCATGAAATTGAAACAGCGCTGAGTTTAATGGCTAACAACAAAGCTGCAGGTGAAGATGAAATAACACACTAAGTGTTAAAAGCTATCAACAGTGACAAATATGAGACAACTACAGAGAATGTTTAATAAAATTTGGAAAGAAGAAAAGGTCCCTTCTAAATGAAAAAAAGGGATCATTGTTAAAATCAAAAAAAAAAAAAAGGCAACCTTAGCGACTGTAACAATTGGAGAGGAGTAACCTTAGTATCAGTTTTGTCACAAGTATTTTCCAAGGTCATTTTGAATAGGCTTAAAGATATAGTGGATACGGCAATGAGAGAAGAACAAGCAGGATTTCGAAAAGGAAGAAACTGTCTCGACCAGATCTTTACTCTAAGAATAATACTTGAAGAACATATTGAAAAGCAGAAACCATTAATGCTGAACTTCATAGACTTTAAAAAGGCATTTGATAGCACACACAGAGATTCATTATGGAGCATTTTAAGTCTATATGGAATGCCATCTAAAACTGTCAACATCATTAAAGACCTCTACAATGGATATGTTTGTGCAGTCAAAACAGAAGAATGGATGAGCGAATAGTTCCAGATCGAAACAGGCGTGAAACAAGGATGTATACTATCTCCTGTGCTTTTTGGCATTGCATTAGACTTCATAATGAAAAAATGCTGCACAGGTAACACAGGTATTGACTGGGTACATGAGACCCAACTAGAAGATCTTGATTTTGCTGAAGACATAACTCTTATCAGTAACAATGTGAATTCAGTGCAAGAAAAAACAGATAGCCTGTCTTCAGTGACTAGCAAAATAGGACTTGAAATTAACAAGGACAAACAAAAATAATGAAACTTCCCATTAATAAAAATGGAAAAATACACGTAAAAGGGACAGCTGTTGAAGAAGTAAATCATTTTGCATACCTTGGCAGCTACATAGACCTGGATGATGACACCAGAAAGGAAGTTAGAATTGAAAAGCAGCATCAATCTCAAAGAATATTGAGAAAATATGACATTCAAAAGCTCTAAGCACAAAACCAAACTGAGATTATTCAATTCAAATGTAATATCATGCTAAAGCTGGAAATCAACAAAAGAAACAGACAAGAAATTAGACTCATTTGAAAACAAATGCCTAAGGAAAATACTCGGCATCAAGTGGGACGAGTTCAAGAACAATGCAGAGATAAGGTAGATGAGCGAACAACAACCAGTCTCTTGGGTGATCAGGAAAAGGGGATGGACATATGTTTGTCACGTGATGAGAAGAAACGATCAGTGAATCCCAAAAGAAACTATCAAGTGGAACACAACAGGCCGAAGAAAAAGAAGCAGACCACGGGAAACTCTAAAGAAGACATTGTTAAGAGAGACCAAATTAATAGGTATAAAATCCCTTGATGAGGTTGAAAAGCACACCGAAAACAGAGAAATTGGCGAACTCCTTTGTGAGCCTTATGTGACGTTTAACGCCACGAGAAGGATATAAGAATAAGTATGGATATATTTGTTCTTTTTTTGTGTCCATGATATTTAAAAAAACTTTTCTGTAGCATTTACATTCAAAGGTATTTATGTGTTTTTCAGCTGTTGTGTTAAGTATCCTTGTCTCACAGGCATATGTTTCGATGGGAAAGATGCATGGCCTTAAAATCTCATTTTTGTAGTTCTGTCTGGTCCTCTCCACAGCTTCTTTAGTTGTTTTACTTTTACTTTTACTAAATAAGAGTGTATGCAATATGTGTATGCTTTCTATAGAAATATGGTAGCAGAGTAGACAATATATGAATTTTCACTGTTGAAGTGTTATACTAGAGTATGTAATATGTGAATGTTTTCTATAGAAATATGGTAGCAGAGTAGACAATATATGAATTTTCACTGTTGAAGTGTTATACTAGAGTATGTAGTATGTGAATGTTTTCTATAGAAATATGGTAGCAGAGTAGACAATATATGAATTTTCACTGTTGAAGTGTTATACTAGAGTATGTAATATGTGAATGTTTTCTATAGAAATGTGCCAGCAAACTGTACAGCAGATGAACGTTTACTGTAGAAATATCAAGTGCAATATCTGAATGTTTTCTATCCACATTTGATAACAGAGCGTATAGTATTTGAATGTTTTCTGTATGAATGTGAAAACAGAGTCTGTAAAATGTGAATGTCTGTTATATAAAAATAGAGGTAGTAGGACATGTTATATTTGTAGTTTACTAAAGAACTGAGATGGCAGAGTACAGTATGTTATTTTCTTTTCTATCAAAATTTGATACAAAAGTATGCATTAAGTGAATATTTCCTATCAAAGTTTGGTACAAAAGTATGCATCATGTGAATGTTCTCTATCTAAGTTTGTTACAAAAATGTGCATCATGCGAATATTTTCTATCAAAGTTTGGTACAAAAGTGCACCATGTGAATGTTTTTTTTTATCAAAATGTGGTACAAAAGTATGCACCATGCAATTGTTTCCTATCAAAGTTTGCTATAAAAGTGCACCATGTGAATGTTTTCTATTAAAGTTTGCTACAAAAAAGTGTGCATCCGCAAATGTTTTCTATCAAGGTTTGGTACAAAAGTGTGCATCACGCGAATGTTCTCTATCAAAGTTTGGTACAAAAGTGTGCATCACGCGAATGTTCTCTATCAAATTTTGGTATAGAAGTGTGCATCACGCGAAAGTTCTCTATCAACGTTTGGTACAAAAGTGTGCATCACGCGAATGTTCTCTATCAACGTTTGGTACAAAAGTTTGCATCAAGCGAATGTTTTCTATCAAAGTTTGGTAGGGATTGAAGCTTCAGCTGAAAAAAAAAATTACGAGCACTTTTGGAATGACAAAACGTATAAAAAGCTCAATTACGTTCTATGAGTATTTCGGTTGCTCACTCAGCGAGCCAGCATGAAGTACAGCACGTGATATTTGTGTGTATGTAAAGCAGAACGTTATCTCGGCCTCACGAGAGACAAAAATATCGATTCCCCACACGAGCTGATCATGTGATAAAGCGTTGACTGCTGCGTGTATAGTCTGCAACCTTTGTGTCCAGGTAACCTATCCGTCTTGGCAATGTTGGTATTGTTTATTACAACACGTATACTCATTACTGTGAGCTGTATCCAGCCCCATTGAGAGGGGTTGCAGTTGGTGCATTGCTCGGGAGCCAGAAGGGCTTTCTAGAGAGAAAAAGGGCGTTCATCGGGCCCACTGTGGATGAAAACAGAATAGTTAATTAGTAGAGTAAGCAGAAAGGGTAGCTTGCAAGGACTCAAAAAATTTCTCACGGAGTCCCCGCTTGTACCCATATTTATGTGCGTTAGCTACCATTATATATACTACTGCCAAAAAGTTAATGGCCAACTCTTTTTTTTTTAACACATCTTTATATCGGGTAATATATTGATATGGTAAAGAATAATTCCGTTGGAACTTGTTTCAGTTCCATCCACTACGTCGAGGTCTTCCGGTGAGAAAGTCCAACTCTAGGCTAAACTGGTGCAACGAAAACCACTGTGTCACGCAATCCGTTTCAGAGACCCACCAAGAATACAGGCTAAAGCCCTGCGATACTCTGAACCCCATGTGGTCCTCTCGTGGATCTCGTGTGGTCATTTCGGGGGGCACACAGGAAACCACGGGACCTAACGAGGACCACAGGCGTAAATTCAGTAGGATCACAGTGCGGTTTTGGTGGTAGAAGCGAACGAAGAAGAAGAAGAAGAAGTTCCATCCACAAATAGTCCTCTATGCACGTGAGATATATAAGAAGCACTCACTGATTATCACGTGAGTGTAAAAAATCATGTGCAATAACGTTATGTAAGCTATAAATTTAGGGTACTGTTCACGCGTTCCGTCAACTTGAGCAGGTAGAAAAATCCGTGGTGATTAGTGATGCAGGTACAACAGGGACTCTTACTGAATATATGACACTTTTCATTCTTTTTTTTTTAAAATTGGTGATAAAAGAACAATTTTGCCATTTACAAAAACCATGCCCCAGAGAAGAAGTCTTAGCATTCTAGAGCGCCTTCGGGCTGTTGCGTGGGTTGAGAATGACGAATCCACTGGCCAGGCTGCAAGACGTTTGGGAGTGGCACATTCTATTATTCCAAGACTTTTGGAGAGATTCTGCGCCACCCGAAGAGCGAAAGACCGAAGCCGTTCAGGACGTCCGTGTTGTACGAGCCGGCAGGATGACATATATCTCTTGTTGTCTGCCCTTCGCCACCGGGCAGTCATCTGTAGCACTCTACGACTTCAGCTGATAAATACAGCAAACATTAGAGCAAGAAGGTTGACAGTTTGCAGACGCTTATGTGAAGTCGGACTTACTTCACGAAGACCAGAAGTCAGAATCCCTCTCACTCCAGCTCACCATAGAAACCCCTGCTGCCGAGTATCATGAGCACATTAAGTGGTCAAGACGCCAGTGAAGTCAAGTCCTCGTTACAGATGAGTCCCGCTTCACTCTGTTGCTTAATGATGACAGGGTTCGTGTTTGCCATCCAAGGGACACTGACCGGCCTAAGGTACCATGATGAGATATTGCTACCTCTTATTCAGACTGCTCTGAAGGTCATGGACGGTGATGCAGTCTTGTAGGATGACAATGCTGGAACTCATGGAGCTCGTATTTGCTAACGACTTCATCCAATACCAGGAAATCGCCAGGATGGATTGGCCCGCTCGTTCACCTGATCCTGCTCCTACTAGACACCTCTGGGACGTCCTCTGGCGGAGAGTATCAACTAATCACCCTCCGCCAGTTGACGTAGCACAGCTGACTCTTCATCAACAGTGGCAGGCTGTTCCGCAGGATGGTCTTAGAACCTTATGGACCCCATGCGTCAAAGATTTATCTAGTGTCTGGCCACGAATGGTGGTTATATCATTTTTTTTTTCATTTTGACAGATCAAGTGTAACAGTATTTATCTTGTGACTTTGATGGGTGAGTGACTTCTCAGGCTTATAACTTTTGTAAAGATTATCACATTTGCATAAGAGTTGCATGATTTTTATTTCGTTTTAAATACAGCTAATTGTGATGTTAATGTTTCTGTTACTGGCTGCATATTAATTTTAGGCAAGGGTTTTAGCAAGTGGCCTTTAACTTTTGAGATTTCCAACTTCAATGGAAAAAAAAAACAACAAAATTTCTGATGTCGATGTTACTACAAAGTAGTTCCATTACACTTGACTACAATTTTTTATTTATGGACGACATTTATCAAATGAATAATTTATGTACTATTTCATTTGCATTCTAGCTCAGGTCAATATGAATAATGTATGTATCATTCTTGGTATCATCTATATCTGAAATATGATGTCTTACATTTCCTATCCAGGGTGTTATATGAGATGTTAAGCCCGCTGTTTACGTTGCACCTTGTGTTTTGTACAGTGTTACTCACGATTATGGTCATGCAGTCTTTAAGTTATTCACATTTATGCAGCGTATTCTTAAGTTTGTTGCAAAACCTTGGATGACGCTTTGTCTCAGTGGATCAAATTCTAAGTTCACTGACAAGGACTGCAGTAGAATGACTACTCATTCAGAAGAAAGATGTGTAGATTTTTTAAAATAACGGAAACATTTTTGTGGAATCTTAAAATTTTTACGTTATAGTGTAACTTGCATCTAATGTTCATTTCTTTGCTGAGCAGCCGAGCAAGTGTTCATACCAGTGATTCTTAATCTGGGGCCACGGAAGGATTTTTGGGGGGTCCACAGATCATTTTATAAATGGGTTAGCTGGATTTTAAAATATTCCTAGCATCATATATGTTCTATTTATTGCTTTGTTTTCCACAGCTGTTATAAGGCCAGAAAAGAGGTCCATGACTAAAAAAAAACTGAGAATCATTGATTCGGACTGTCAGGCTGACCTGCTAATTAGGTTATGCAGATATTCTTGAAAGAGAAGATTACTCTGCCAGAGAGTCACGACTCAGTTTTCAGGCACGGAAATCAAACCTGGTCGAGACCCTACACTGCTATCACACAATCAACAACAGTTACAAGAAAAGACCAACAGGGTATCCAAGATATCGGCACAAGCTGGACTAAAAACAAAAAAAAAGGAAAAACAAAAATTCTCGGAATAAATAAGACCGACACAAATTCGGCCACCTTAGAAGGTAAGAAATTAGAATATATAGACACATTCAAATATCTCGGCAGCATTACAGACGGAGAAGGTGGTACAGAAGCAGATGTTACAGCAAGAATTTGGAAGGCGAGTGTAGCATTTCTGTAGCTGAGAAACGTACGGAAGGACAAGAGAATATCCTTAACAAATTAAACTGTCCAATACAAATGTCAGATCTATCCAGCTGCATGGATAAGAAACAGGGACACCATCAGCCAAAAGTACCAAGAGCTGCAGGCCTTTGTTAACACTTGTTTAAGGAAGATCCTTCAGATTAGATGGCCATATAACATCAGCAATGAAGACCTATGGCAGAAAACACTCAACAGTGAAAGAAATGATAGTGAAAAAATTCTGAAGAATGATAGGATATAGACTTCGAAAGCCTACCACTAACACGACCAGACAGGCTCTCACCTGGAACCCCCAGGGTAAGAGGAAACAAGGCAGACCTAGATACACCCGGCAAAGAAGTCTTGAAGCAAAGATAAAAAAAAAGATTGACTACACCTGGAGACGGATAGAAACAGAGAACCCTTGTGGATGGCCCTATGGACCAGACAGGGAGAGGAAGGAAGTCCCCACGGTGATGAAGCCTGCAGATATTCTCACGTTTTATCGTCGGGCCCTGAGTAATTAAGCTACGTAATGGACTCCCAGTCCCATACATTACGTATGTTTCTACATCCTCACAGTTGTGAGAATATCTCAGCTGGCAGTTCCAGAAACATACAAAAACGAAAACAGCATCAGCCAGATATTTCAGTATTTTTTATCTTCTGCTTTGGGCAAGTAATTTAATTAATGTGGCATCAATGAATTCTGTTAAAAAAGTAGTTTTAAACACTTTTCTACCTCTTTTCAGGCCTACTTTGTGCATAGAGTTACTTTCCTTCTAGTGATAGAGAATGCTAGATCTGTGCTTTTCAAACGGTGTGCCACTGGCTTGCTGGTGTGCCGCAAATCAGCTAGTAATGTACCGACAATTTCGGCTGTAAAAAATATTTTCGTGGAAATTACACATCACCTAGCGTAATGTAAACAGTAAAATGCCATACATTTACAGTTAATATGAACATAGTTGTGCCATTAGAGAAATTTTCCTTGTCAAGTATGCCAAAGTCTGGAAAAGTTTGAGATCCACTTCTGATCCATGGCGGTGCTTCTTTACATCATGAAATACTTGTGATACAGTAAAGTTTTATTATACTTAAAACATTAAGCTATCGTGAAAGTCTTAGTACTTGTAATCGATGTCACAAAAACACCGAAAGAGTAATGCAGAGCCATGATATCATATATATATATAAAATATTTGAACAAGAACCATAGCAGCACCAGGTCAGGACATAATTTAGTTTTTACCTTTTAGTTTAGTAGTAGTAGTAGTAGTTGTTGTTGTAGTAGTAGTAGTAGTAATAGTAGTAGTAGTGGTAGTAGTAGTAGTGGCAGTATTAGTAGTAGTAGTAGCAGTAGTAGCTGTAGTAGTAGTAGTAGTAGTAGTAGTAGTAGTAGTAGTAGTAGTAGTAGTAGTAGTAGTAGTAGTAGTAATTGCAATGGTGGTAGCAGTAGTAACACTAATAGTAGTGGTAGTATTAGTAGTAGTAATAACACAACCCAACCAAAAAAAAATTTATTTCTTGGTGGCCTGGTTTTTAGGCCTGTTCGTGGGGTTATTTGGGGCGCTGATTGAGAAACATCGTAACGTTTAGCGGCACAGGAGGGATGTAAGATGATGTAAGATGTGGAACAAATCTCTTCTGCAGAATTGTCTTTTTTGAATGGGTGAATTTATGTATTTAATTTATCCTCATTTGTTTGTGTACAATTACCTTTGTTTCACAATTATTCTTCTACTTCCTTTCCTATAATGCATACTGGTGTAAAAATGTATAACTGAAATGGCAAAATCGCTTTTGTTTTGTTTTATTACATAATTAGGTGCACAAAATTAAGACGGTAAATCGTGGTTTCTCAACCTGATCTGTTTATAACAGTTGCGCTGTATAATAGTAATGATCGTATGGGAGGTGCGTGCATATTCCCACTCATATCATTTTATTTTTGCAAATGGAGCTTCGTAGAGATTATGGTTACTTCAAGACAGAGCTGCCCGAGTCATCCAGACGTATTTTGCTATATTTTTGGGGAGTACACACTGAAAGCAAATTGAAATCCTGTTTCTGAGTTTGTAAAGGGAGCATATGTAGGTTATTTTGGTGTCAAGTTTGGAGATCAAGATAAACCATGGGCTCCTCATATTGCATGCAAAACTTGTAGGGAGCATTTGCGCCAGTGGACACAAGGAAAAGAAAGCTGCCTGAAATTTGGAGTAGCAATGGTGTGGAGGGAACCGAAAAACCACTTTGATGACTGTTATTTTCTGTATTGCTAATATCATAGCCATTCATTCATTCATTTGCATGTCCTTTGCGGAACTTTGCCTCCCAAACAGCACTCCTGTAGGCCTCTCGGTTGTGAGCAAGATGGCCTGCTGCTGCTGCATCCATTTGCAGATCGTCAACCATGTCTTGCAACCATCTTCGTTTTGGTCTTCCTCTTTTTCTTTTTCCCATTATGTATCCTTCCAATAGGTCTTCTCTAAATTATCACGATGTTTAATGTGTCCAAAATATTTAAGTTTTCTCTCTTTAATCCTCTCTACTAGCCAGGCTTCTTCAATATTAAGCTCTTGTAGTATAGATATTTTTGTTCTTTTTGTGTATATAATAGCCATAGATCAAACTAATTGTGACAAGTGTTCTTACCCCGAACTATCTTCAGCCAGGAGACCTCGGAAGTCTTAAAAAAGGAGCTTCTTGTGTGTCGAGTGAGTGGAAAGTTTGTATCATAAACTCGTGCTTTTGGTATGACATAAGTAGTTTTTCATGTGGTAAACTTTACTTTTAATTTGTAACATGTTTCCTTCATGCTTACAAGATATTAATTTAAACACGACATTAAAATACCCTGATTTGTTATGGGCGAGCAGAGTGAAGAACGGTATATGGCATATGTTCTGTGTCTGAAAAACTAGAGCTGATAGGGGAGAAATTGTGCCATTTTTGGAATATACACAGAACCAGATCTAAAATCTGAGAAACCAAAAATGTGTGTTGACCAGTGTAAATGTAGTAGTAGTAGTAGCTGTAGTAGTAGTAGTAGTAGTAGTAGTAGTAGTAGTAGTAGTAGTAGAGTAATAATAGCAGTAATAGTAATAGTAGTGGGAGAAAAAAGGGCAAAATATTTTAACAATAAAGAAAAGCAACAAAGGATTATGAAAGATTAATTTAATTAAGATAAAAGAAACAAATAGGACAAACATTAAGAAGAAGAAGAAGAAGATGATGATGATGATGATGATGAAGAAGGAGAAAAAAAAAGAAGAATAAGACACATTTAATGCTCTTTCAAAATAAAATCCTGAGATGATCAACAAAGCCACAACAATAAGGAACTGATAAAGAGAAAGATAAGAGAATGCCATTTTTGAACCGCGCACAAGAAACTAGGCTATCTGTAAAGACTATTTTTAACTCGAAGAGAGAGAGAGAGAGAGAGAGAGAGAGAGAGAGCTAAATGAGTGTGTGACACTAACATTGAACCCAGAATGGCAAATGATAGACGCAAAATATAAATATAGCTCACTGTAACATTGACTGTCTTGAGCCCAGAATCTAAGGAGATTCGCTTTCATATTGTTTCTGCCAGTGATGCTCTCCATCTTGTAGAGAATAACACAATGGTCAGGTCTTTCCGACTCATTATGCGTACTATAAAACAATGGTCAAGAGCTGACTTGTATGTGAATACTAATGCTATATAGTTTTTGTTATTTTTATAAATTTTCCAACCTCCGCAGAGTTTAAAGATAAATAATGCCCGAGACCTCGTATGAGAACCGCTAATTTTTATGGTGCAAGGTCTTTTCACGATCTCCCGCCTCGTAATGAGACCTTCAGGTGAGTAATGATCTGCACTTGATGTGAAACCGTGATTCTTCAATGAAAGAACAGTTTTAGCGAACTTGTCATGACAAGTTGAAACTGTAATAATTTGAGTGTGATAAGGGCAAATGCCACGATGGATTCGTAGGATTAATTATAATTTATTGGTGTCACTTGAACACTGCCGTCTAATTATCTTGTAGGTTGTCAGTTCTGACAGATAGAAACGACGTTTGGAAGATCAGTTGCTCTATTTCAATGGATCCTGGGTTTTGTGTGGCAGCTGTGAACATAAACTAGGAACAGACATGTTCTCCTTAATTGAAAGGGATGACAAAGCTCAGCCTGACAGGACCCTATCACGCTTCTAATCAATGCTATCTGGAAACAGGTTTAGCTGTAAGGGTCTGCAATCAGCTAGAAAGAATTTGAAAAAAAGTCCCTAAAAAAAAAAAAAACCGCAGATAAACATAAATAGAAACGAAGAAACAACGAAACTTCTTCTTCTTCTTCTTCTTCTTCGTTTGCTTCTATCATCAAGATCGCCCCGTGATCCTACTGGGTTTAGTCCTGTGGTTCTCCCGATAGTCTTGTTTAGAATGGAGGATCAGCGGATCGTGGGGTTTGTGCCTATATTCTCGGTAGGTCACAGAAGAGGGATTGCGTGACACTTTGGTTTTATTTGCACCATTTTAGTCTAGAGTTGGACATTCTCACGGGAAAACCTCGACGTGTTTTGAATATGAATATATCGCCGCTGGGCGAGAGGTGGTTGCCCATCCAACCTAGAGTTGGACATTTCTCCAGAAAACCTCTATATGATTTGGATATAATACATCCCCGTCGGGTGAGAGGTGGCTGCCTATCTAGACTTCCCTGGTCCAGTGTCTCCGACTTCAGCATTTTGTGGTCATGGCCGCTACCCTTCCTGGTGATGACCAGGACGAAGCTTTTGTCGAGGATGACGAATCCTCACCATTAGTAAGTTTCACCCCTGGGTTAAGCTGATTTAGGCGTATTATCCCAGTATGGGTGTATATAAGACGTGACCGGGCTCTGGAGTGGAGGTACCTTGATATGATTAGCCATCAAGTTTCACCCCTGGATTAAGCCTGTTTAGGTATATTGCCCTAGTATATAGGACGTAGCCGGCCTCTAGAGCAGAGGTGCCGTGGTATAAGTAGCCCTCACTGCAAGACTACTGGCCATAACGATTAAACTTCACTTCATTTTTCAATCACCTTTTTCGCAAACGGCGCAGCCGCGGCAACCCTGATAGAATTTTTCTTCATTGGCCGGGAGTAATTTCATCCCATGTGCGGCAGCCGAAGAATATCGCCAGCAGTATCTTAGTTTAACCACTGGGTTCAGCCGGTTTAGGCATTTGGGCCTGTATGGGTGTTTATAGGACTTGGCAGGCATGTAGAGCAGAGGTGCCGTGATATAAATAGCCCTGACCGCGAGACTGCTGGCTGCTTCACTTAATCCTTTCCATCACCTTTTCCACGGCGGCACCGCGCAGCAACCCTAACCGCAGGTTTCTTCATTGACCGGGAGGAGTTTCACTCTACGCAAGACAGCTGAAGAAATTTTTCAACAGCGTGGACACAATGGAACAAGCGACATTATCTTGTCTTGTCTTCTAGTGAACAAAAGATGGCCAGGAATCTATCTCACCTCCCCGCTGGTGTTCCTATTCCAGTTCCAGAATGGGCCTCAATGAGAAATGCTGGCCGCGATACCCTTTTGGCGGTGGTGTTAGTTGCGGGGCCCAGTGACCGCGTTAACCGGCAGTTACCAGTAAATTAGGGATTAAAACGAGAAAACCGAACCTTCAGGCTGGAGGTGGTCGGTTACCGTGACCGGTTTATAATATCAGAAACCTGGTAAAAAGCTTCCAGGGTAAACGACTGGAAAATAATCAGGCCAGTAGGATGATGGTACTCAGTTTGCATGAAGATGAATCCGCCAGTTATGACTTAAGCTCAGCATGTGAGCATTTTGTAAAGATTAAATCTCACCGCTAATAAGATGAAAAATTAAAAAAAAAAAAGAGTTCATATGGACATTTACTTTCTGCTGATGTTTGTCATGTGTGTTTAATTTGACATTTAAAAAAAATATGTAGAAAGCAGTGAATGTTGTATTGAGAAAAACCGGTATGCTAGGTGAAAGACAGGTATAACAGTACTTGTTTCAAATAATCCTATCGCGATCACTAGTTGGGGCTCTACTTCAGTTCGTCAAGCACGCCATTATAATCTATGTCCCAGTGGACAAGACTTTGTGGCTCAACACTTTCGCAGCGCCGAAAAAGTCTTGCTAGTTCAAGGGAAATAACAGCGATTATTTAGTAAGTGAATAATTTCAGCGCCTCTTGTAGTATTCAAACAGTTACCTCCCTGCAAGTATCCCCACTTTACATTATTAAGGGGAAATAATCCATATAACCTAAAAATGTACGTCCCGTATAGCATTTGCATACCTTGGGGATGTGAGGCATTGATGCTTTTACATTTCTAGGTCACTGCAGCATTTGAGGTAGGGATGCTAGCGCCTGTACCCGTTGCCCTTGTTTTCCTAAAAGGTACCCATTTTCTAAGCCTGGGTTGAACCCGGTGCCAGTCGGTCCGAGAAAATTGCGCCCGCCCGAGTGGGAAATCGAACGAGGGACCTTCTGATCGACAGGCAGGTGCACTAACCGCTACGGGACCGCGGAACTTAAACCGTATAATAAAAAGTAAAGATAGTCCCATAGCATTTCAAATGCCGTAGGGGGTGAAGCGTTAGAGGCCTCATTATGCTGGGTCATCAGCGTATGAGGTAGGGTGACCAGTTCCTTTCCTCGCTGCCTTTACTTCCCAGATTTTCTCTGGTACCCATTTTACGAGGCTGGGTCGACCTCAGGGCCGTATTGGTCGGAAAAAAAATCCCGCTCAGCTGGGGATTCGAACCCTCGACCATTTGGTTGCTAGACGAGTGCTCTAACCACTACTCTAGCCGGCCCCAAACCGTATAATACTTAACGTAAATGGCTAATGCTAAGGATGCTACGGCGTTTCTCTTTTCTTGTGGCAGAAGCGGGTTTGAATCTTACTGCAGGGTCCTTTATTAGGATTTAAAGACAAAAAAGGAACATTCTCCTTATGTCGCAGTATACCTGCTCTTTCGTTTTTTATTTGTTTTAGTATTCAATGGTGTAGTTTTACTGTTCATTAATTTATTGATTTTTTTCTTCTTTTTTTAGTTGGGGGGGGGGGGGTAGAAAATATTACACTTTTTGTTTTCACTCTACTACAAAAGAGTCGAAGATTAACCACCACCCACCACCACCACCACCACTATCACCATCACCATCATCATCATCATCATTATCTAGCAACCTCCATTGTCAAATGTAATCATCATCATCATTATCATCATCATCTAGCAACCTCCACTGTCAAATGTAATTATCATCATCATGTCTAAACCGCCATTGTTAAATGTAATAATAATAATCATCATCATCATCATGTCTAAACCGCCATTGTTAAATGTAATAATCATCGTCATCAACATCATCATCATCATCATCATCATGTCTAAGCCGCCATTGTTAAATGTAATCATCATCATCATTATCATCTAGCAATCGCCACTGCCAAATGTAATCATCATCTTCATCATCATTATCACCATCATCATCATCGTCATCTAGCAACCGCCATAGTCAAATGTAATCATCTTCATCATGATCATCTAGCAACCGCCATTGTCAAACTATCATCAGTCACACGTTGTAATCACATTTGTCATAATCGTTAAGCTGAAGTATACACACTGTTACGAAGCAACAACTTGGATTTCATAGCAACAACGTATGACAAAGGAAAAGAAAAGAAACACAAAACTGCTAACAACAAAAAAAAAAAAGAAATTTGTGTAGAAATTGTTAATGATTCGTGGTTGTAGAAATATAACTTTGACAGAATTTGGCTACAAGACCCGTGTAATATAGGGGAAATAACTTCTTTAATTATAAATATTAACTTCTTGATTATTGTCTCAGATTCAGGGGAATTCCCCTCAAAGACCAGCATACAGCTCCTATCTGTGAAATGGTTAGAGCTCTCGAATCTCACTGCGGGAGCTGGGAGTTCAAATCCATCCCCCCCCCCCTAAAGAAATGGATAACTGGTATCTTCAAGGGAAATGTAAAATGGAATGATTATGAATTTCATCACTTGTTCCTGCATCTACTTTTAGTAACGGGAGCTTCTGAACACTTACAGACATCCATAGAGGCAGACAATCGAGACAAATCGTCAGACAGGAGACTCACATAGAAAACAACCAAACAGAATAAAGTAAAAGTATGTTTGCTTACAATACATAGTTTATTGATTCAGCCTCTTATGTATAACATATTGTCACCAGTGAAGTTTATTCTGCTATTAAATTCTGTTCACCAAACCTATAGAATGTGACAAACTTTGATACTAATATGTGATAAGACAGACTTGCCAGTAGTGTCGTGTATCTCAGGAAGTCCATTACTGTTCACAGGATCACTTTTTTTTCTACATAATTTAGCCAAGAAGACTGTATATTTAAAATAAAAATTAATACAACCAACAGATTACAAGGCCTGAGCCAGCTCAGCGCAGGGTAGAAGATTTGACTGGTCTTATAGTTGCTTGGCAAAGCTAGTCTTATAGTTGCTTGGCATGGATGGTCTTATAGTTGCTGTACGTGGCTGGTCTTATAGTTGCTTGGCAAAGCTAGTCTTATAGTTGCTTGGCAAAGCTAGTCTTATAGTTGCTTGGCATGGATGGTCTTATAGTTGCTGTACGTGGCTGGTCTTATAGTTGCTTGGCATGGCTGGTCTTATAGTTGCTTGGCATGGCTGGTCTTATAGTTGCTTGGCACGGCTGGTCTTATAGTTGCTTGGCATGGCTGGTCTTATAGTTGCTTGGCATGGCTGGTCTTATAGTTGCTTGGCACGGCTGGCAGTCGTTGGAATCTTTCACGTGTGGGTTTATTTTAGTGGTTTATATCTGCTGGCGCAGGTCCCTCCTGTATTATATAGAAAGTGAAATAGGATGGATGGATGCATGGATGGATTTATGGATGGATAGTTTTGCAAGCAGATATATAAGTAAGTAGGTTTGTAGTAGACAAGTAGATTAAAAAAGGGCAACATTCCCTTTTCCGTGCCATTCAGCCATACTAGGGATACTGTGTTAGGCCCGTCTCTCCAAAGACCATAAGCACATGAAAGTTCGATGTGGCCAGTATCAGTATTTACCTTCCCAGATTTCTCTAGACAAGTAGGTATAAAAGTAAATCGATATCTTACCCAGAATTCCTTCACTCGCTTCTGAAGGAAGTCAAGAATGGGCGGTATGCTTTTCCTGTAGTCTATATCGTTTGTGTGGTCCCATACCCTTTTGTCATGAGTAAACTTGTGAAAATTTAGACGCTGTTTTTGACACAAAGTAATTAAGCACCACAGCGACTGATTCTGGGAAAGAAAGAAAACAGTACTGGGTATTCATAGTTTTGATATCAGTTCCACACTGTTATAACATTAAAGTACTAGGAAATGTTCCAGCATGGAATTAAGCTAAATTTCGTGCTTTTTTTGTGTGTGCCTCAGTGTGCTTTGTACATATTTTTTTTTTAGATATCTGTATCGTCATTACTTTCACAAATAAACTAACCTTTAGTAAAGTACAGTATTATTCAGTAAAGTACAGAATGGTATGATATAGTGCGGTATGATGTGGTACGGTATCACGTAGTAGATGGTTGCTGTGACATGTTAAGGTGCGAGGTGTAGCGTAAATTTTTTATATTTATGGTATGTTTTTATTGCAAGGGAGGCCATTTATTGCAAGGGAGGCCATTTATTGCAAGGGAGGCCATTTATTGCAAGGGAGGCCCAGTCAGTCAAGTCAGTATATTAAATATAACACTGACGATCATGTGATACACAGAGTAACATAAATCAGTCAACTCAGTATATTGAATATAACACTGACGATCATGTGATACACAGAGTAACATAAATCAGTCAACTCAGTATATTGAATATAACACTGACGATCATGTGATACACAGAGTAACATAAATCAGTCAACTCAGTATATTGAATACAACACTAGCGGTCATGTGATACACAAGGTAACATGAATGTGAAAATCGTGCTGTTGAAATGAACATATAAATCATTCAAATCCAAGAGAAACGTAATGTATCTTTGCTAGGCACAAAACATCTACTGAAGCTGGGCATCTCTGATTCGAATGTGTCTTGGGACTGGCCTTCAGGCTGACAAAACTAACTGGAGTCCTGCACTGATCAAAAGACGGCATTCTCTCTTGTGCTTGCTGCTTTTTCCTCATCATTCTTATGGCCACATGACTTTTTAAGCTGCGCTCCCCCTCCCCCACCCCCACTTGTCTTGCTCAGGTTTGTCTTTCATAATTTGAATAACAGTCAATCATACTTTAATAGGTGTGGTACGGGCAGGGACGGTATAGCAAGATATATACTGTCCCCCACCCCAAAAAAAAAACGCATAGCTACTGATGACCCAATTTTAGCCATATCTTTGATATTCTATAACTTTTTAAATTGAATGAATACAATTTTCAAACTGCACACTATACTACCTAGGGGTTTAAACACTGACTTGACAGTTTCTTGCTTCTGTGTGACGAGAATTTGTTAGTCCTAGGAATTCTCAACTTAGTATGGTGTGTGGCCACCACTTGCATCGATCAGCGACTGGCATCTCCTGTGCATAGATGCGATCAGATGTCTGATGTGCGCCTGTGGGATGGCTGCCCTCTCTTCCTGGAGTGCCTGACACAGATCACAATTGGCTGGAGAAACGTTTCGGCGACAAACACGTCTTCATAGGTGCTCATCCCATAGGTGCTCGGTCCGATTCATATCTGGAGACAAGGATGGCCATGGAAGGGTGAGAATGTTGTTGGCAGTCAGGAACTGTGTAGCGAACCGTGTAGAATGGGGTCTGGAGTTGTCATGTTGAGACACAGACCTTTGCGCAGCCAAAAAATGGAAGGGCATGGGGTCGAAGAATTTCATTGACGTATCGTTGTACATTTAAGCCTCTTTCAATCTGCACCAATGGACTCCTTCCATTGAATTTGATAATTCCCCATACCATTACACCTCCACCACCGTGAGGTGGAGCTTCATTCATTCATTCCTTTGCTTGTCCCTTGCGGAACTTTGCCTCCCAAACAGCACTCCTGTAGGCCTCTCGGTTGTGAGCAAGATGGCCTGCTGCTGCTGCATCCATTTCCAGATCATCAACGATGTCTTGCAGCCATCTTCGTTTCGGTCTTCCTCTTTTTCTTTTTCCCATTATGTATCCTTCCAATACGGTCTTCTCTAAAGTATCATGACGTTTAATGTGGCCAAAATATTTAAGTTTTCTCTCTTTAATCCTCTTTACTAGCCAGCCTTCTTCAATATTAAGCTCTTGTAGTATAGATATATTTGTTCTTTTTTGTGTCCACGATATTTGGAGAACTCTTCTATAGCATTTACATTCAAAGGCATTTATGTGCTTCTCAGCTGTTTTGTTAAGTGTCCAGGTCTCACAGGCATATGTTGCGATGGGAAAGATGCATGCCCTTAAAAATCTTATTTTTGTGGTTCTGTCTGCTCCTCTCCACAGATTCTTTATTTGTTTTACTTTCTGAAGAGCAATAGATGTCCTCCTTTTAATTTCCCGCATTGTATCTCCATTATTAGTTAGTAGTGATCCAAGATATTCAAAACTCTCCACTTCTTCCAGTTTTTCCTCACTGATACATATTTCAGTTGCCTTGTCTGTTTTGTCAGTTGTCATCACTTTAGTTTTCTTTGCATTAAGATAGAGGTTCTGCTCTTCGCTGTTCTTGCGGACTGACATAATTAGTGGAGCTTCATCAACGCAAATTTGGGCAAACATTCATTTTGCCTACGGTAGACCCTTCTCCGCATATCATGGCAGGGTAACACCAAAAAGGAAGATTCGTCACAAAACCAGACACGCCTCCATTGATTGTCAGTTGTCCAGGGCCGATGCAAATAGGTCGATTTTGGGGATGGCGTCTCCTTAAGACAGAACCTCGGTGAGGTCGTCGTGCCACTTTATGCATTCTAATCCGGACAGTTTGATCAGACACACGACTTCTTGCAAGCAATGACTGGGCATTTGCTGTAAACCTGTTTCTGAGATGATGAACCAGAATAAAGCGATCATCAGCTGCTGTTGTCACCCTGGGTCGTCCACTGCGGTGCCGGTCTTCAGGTGAGCCAGTGGCTTGGAAAAGGTGCCAAAGTCGATTGATGGTACTCTGTTGCATGTTTAAATGTCTGGTAACCTGACTTTGACAGTAGCAATGTTTCGTAAATTTTGCGATAGACGCGCCATAAGTGTCTGCTTGAAAATTAACTGAATTTGTTTGTGTAACTTCATCATTTTATATGGTTTCATTTGCATGGGAAGTGAGTTGTGCTCACTACAAAAACCACGACTTTTCCATAAACGCAACGTGAGTTATGGTAAAAAAAATCCGTGATTAGCAAGGGCAGTTACTGCGTTCTGACTATACACGAGAATAGCAAAATTCACGCTAAATCATGGACCTGATATCTTGGTGACAATTTTTGGTTTGGTTTGAGATACCCGGGAAAAAACTTTTTTGCCATAACATATATAAAAAATGAAGCTTATATAAGCTGTGTGTTTCTTTTTGTTTTTGTTTTTTGACAGTATATTATAGTGTGATTTGATGTGCTAGGATATGCTTGGTACAGTACTTTATACGAGCGAAGTATGACTGACGCGGTCTAGTTTGATGTGGAACGGAATCGTATGATATGATGTGGTGAAGTATTTTGCGGTTCTTATGGTATCGCATTGTGTTGTGTTGTGTGCTGTGATATAGTATTGTATGGTATGGCGTGGCGTGGCATGGAATAGCTTTACTGGCTTCATGCAGTATTAGACAATGGGGTATACTACAGAAGAGAACAGCATGGTGTATAATAGTGTCCAAGAAAGTAATATAGTGTAGTGCTGCGAATTACAGCATATTATAGGATATTTCAGCATACTTTCATGTATATTTAATAATAATAATAATAATATAATAATAATAATAATAATCTCTCTGGTCTATGCCAATCATGCGTTTGTCGTCATTGATTTCCACAACCATCTACCCTTTGCTCGGCCTCACTTAGAATCTCTTCATTTGTTTTCTTGGTTGTCCATGGTGTTCTCATCATTCTTCTTATGAACCACATCTCTGCTGCTTCCAGTAGATTCTGAGTGCTCTTTGTTATCGTCCATGTTTCGCATCCATATAATAATACGGGTTCGATGTAACACATAATAACTCTCTTTCTGGTCTTCGTTGACAGAGCTTTATTGTACAGTATGTTTTTCACTTTTCGTAAACCCTGACTTGGCATGGGCTACTCTGCTCCTTATTTCGGTTTCATATCTTCCGTCTTGTGTTATTATTGTTCCTAAATACTTGAATTTGTCCACTTGCTTTAATTCTGTGCCTGTTACTTTGATTCTACATAATGCTGGTGTTTCTTTCTTGGATATGACCTTGCCTTATGTCTTCTTACTCTTTAAGTCTGTTCTCCTCACTTTTTAAATATGATTTTGTCTAACAAGGCTTGTAGCTCTTTTTCGGTTTGGTCTATAAGTACCGCGTCATCTGCATATCTTAGATTGTTTAGGTTGTAGCCACCCACTGCTTTCCAGGCATGTTTTCAATGTGTCTCATAATGCTTTCACTATAGATGGAGAAAAGGTCAGGGGATAGGACGCATCTTTGTCGTACTCCTACTTCTATGTTCTGATACTCCTACTTCTATGTTCTGATACTCCTACTTCTATGTTCTGATACTCCTACTTCTATGTTCTGATACTCCTACTTCTATGTTCTGATACTCCTACTTCTATGTTCAGATACTCTCTTATTTGATTATCAATCCTGATTGTAGTTTTTTGTTTGAAATATAAATGTTTTATGGTTCTTAGGTCTTTTCCATCTATATTTATGTCTTTTAACATCTGTATGTTTTCTTTGTGTTTTACTTTATCAAATGATTTGCAATAATCTATAATATATATATATATATATATATATATCTTTTTCCACGTCTATGGCCCGTTCTATTAGTGCTCATATGATATATATTGCATTACCTATGCATTTTCCTTCACTGTATCCATACTGTTCTTTTGCAATTTCTGGTCTTATCTTACTCCGAATTGTCCTTATGACTATTATGATTATGCGAAACAAAATTTTTGTTATGTGACTGATTGTCCTATGATCTTCGCACTCTATTGCTCCTGTTTTTTTTTTTTTTTTTTTTGGGGGGGGGGAGTAAAAAAGGTAAATAATGGTGTTAGAAAATCATCTGGAATGTATCCACTAATTTAATGTAAGTTTTGTTATTATTTCTATTCCAAACTGTCCTAATGCCTCTGTTTCTTCTTTTGTTATGTTATCTGGTCCTGGCGCTTTATTGTTTTTCATATGGCGTAAAGCATCTTCCACTTCTGCAGTTAAAATATATGATCCGTCGTTATTACTCTCTATATAATAATACACATGGTTATAGCACTGAACAGAAAACGGTAAGTTCCCTCAAAATTTTCAGTTACCATCTACCTACGTATGAGTGATCCACCAAGCGACATAACTGCTGGCAGCTCCTCACGTTGTCGAAATACTCGTCAGTGGGAGTTGTCATTACTGGCAGCGTCATAGCAACCAAGACGCTCCAGATCAACCAACGAGGAGCTGAGAAACAAGACAGGGTGGCCTGAAAAAACCTTCGCATTGCAGGAACCTGGAGGTGAAAATATCTAATGGTTGATTCACTTTAGACAAGAAAATTTCAGATTATCAAAACTTTTCACATTGCAGTTCATAATTGATAGTTTGGTTCATACTGGATCAGAGACAATCAATTATTTCTTGTGCCTTAAAAACGAGCCATTTACGAAATGTAAGGATTAATTTTGCAGGATACCTATCTATCTATCTATCTATCTATCTATCTATCTATCTATCTATCTATCTATCTATCTATCTATCTATCTATCTATCTATCTATCTATCTATCTATCTATCTATCTATCTATCTATCTATCTATCTATCTACCTACCTACCTACCTACCCACCCACCCACCCACCTATCTATCTATCTATCTATCTATCTATCTATCTATCTATCTATCTATCTATCTATCTATCTATCTATCTATCTATCTATCTATCTGTATGTCTGTCTATCTATCTATCTATCTATCTATCTATCTATCTATCTATATCTATCTATCTATCTATCTATCTATCTATCTATCTATCTATCTATCTATCCGTCCGTCCATCCATCCATCCATCCATCCATCCGACTGTTTATCAGTCTGTACTTCTATCTATCTATTTTTATACCTCCCCACCTCTCTGTCCATCTGTCTATTAATTAATTGTGTTTCACGTGTCTAGCTTTGTCCTGCTTTTCTGCGTTTCACAGAGTGCATCAAGAACGTCAACTTAAATGATGGAAAAGTCTAGAAATAGTTGGAACGATTAATAGGCGACACTGCGAAATACCAACGCACCTTCCACGCTTGTGCGCCACATTGTGGATATAACCTCGGCAATAAAATATCACTTCGTTTCAGACTGTTTACTGATTACATTTATAAACGTTTTATTCACATGTGTTTCTAATTGAGCTGTCAGGCGGGGCGTAGTGCTTTTCTAAAGGAGTGGGGAAGAGAGAGAAAAAAAAAAGATAATGACGCAAGGGAGAGAATACATTTAAAACAAATGTTGATGGAGTTGTCGTTACTTTGCGTGTGTTATTGATCATTCGCTGAATACACCAAGAACTTGAAGCCGGAACGAATGGTTTTATGTTTGATGTAGACACATCTGCAGTAAAGTGAAAATAAAAAATAGTTTTGTACGGGAAAATCAAACTTTCATATTGAAAATTGCTCAGTCGTAGTGAAAATAACCTAGTTTAAATTATTATCTTAGCTGCCATCGCAGCTATATTAAAAAAAAAAATCTTTTCTATATTTATCACTCTTTATGCGTTTTATTTTTACTTTTTTGGTCATATTTTCCTTCTCTTTAACAAGAAAATATTAGTTTGAATTCTTCTGTCAGTGTCTGAAACAAAGGCGCAGTAAGTGAAGTTTAGGCCGTGGAAAAAGGGGGGGGGGGAAGGCTGGGGGGGGGAGGGGGAGGGTGCTAGAGGGACGGAGGCATCGACATTGTTTGTGAGAAGAAGACCGTGCCTTTATTACTCTCAGGCTGTTCTGCCACTTAATTATTTCCCTGCTGCATTCATATATATATTTGAAGAAGAAGAAGAAGGAAAGAAAGGAAGGAAGAGGAAGAAAGAAAGAAGAAGAAAAAGAAAGAAAGAAGAAAAAGAAAGAAAGAAAGAAAGAAGAAAAAGAAAGCAAGATGAACAACAACAACGACAAGAGATCAAACACGGGGCCAAAAAAGTAAAAAGAGACATAAAAAACAAATAACATAAAGAAAAGAGAAAGAACATGAATAACACAACAAATAAAAGAACGAAAGAGGAAAAAAAAGAAAAATAAAGCATAAGCTAAGGAAGAAAAGAAGATCTAAAAGATGAAGAACAAAAAACGAAAAAGAATAAGGTGAATTAAAAAAAAACTAAAAAAAAAAGAGAAGTTCTGTGGGGTCATATTTTTTTTCTAGGGTGAGCAACTACTAAGTGCACAATGAAGTTCAAGGCGATGGTGAGTAGATAGCGTGGTGGAGTGGGCAAAGGAGTAGGAAGGACACTATTACGTTGATGTCTAGCTCGAATACTCTTATACGTTCATACACCATTTTGTTTACCTCCAAATCAGTTTTCGGTTTAAAGTATTGATCATCTGCCGGCTAATTTCTCGCTGGTTTTTTCCTTGGATGCACAAAGTATACGTCTGCTTCCATATGTCTGAAGTAGTCTTTCAAACTGCGTGATGGATTCCTGAAGCACTCTGACAAGTCTACAGTCTTCTACCCACTGGAGGGTTGTCCGAGCTGGCAGTCAGCGACCCATGGCTGACATGCTAGCGCCAGAGTTAGCTTCCCATAACTGACATTCTAGCGTCAGGGTTAGCGACCCATAGGTGACATGCGACCCATAGCTGATATGCCAGCGTCAGAGTTAGCGACCCATAGCTGACAGGGTTAGCGACCCATAGGTGACATGCTAGCGTCAGGGTTAGCGACCCATAGCTGATATGCCAGCGTCAGAGTTAGCGACCCATAGCTGACATGCTAGCGCCAGGGTTTGCGACCCATAGCTGACATGCTAGCGACAGGGTTATCGAACCATAGTTGACATGCTAGCGCCAGGGTTAGCGAACCATAGTTGACATGCTAGCGCCAGGGTTGACGAACCATAGCTGACATGCTAGCGCCAGGGTTAGCGAACCATAGCTGACATGCTAGCGCCAGGGTTAGCGAACCATAGCTGACATGCTAGCGCCAGGGTTAACGAACCATAGCTGACATGCTAGCGCCAGGGTTAACGAACCATAGCTGACATGCTAGCGCCAGGGCTAGCGAATCATAGCTGACATGCTAGCGCCAGGGTTGACGAACAGTAATAGACTAAAATCCTGTTCCACTTCTTCCTTGGCACCCAGGGTAACATTGCAAGGATCGCCATTGTCCCCATAGTGATGGAGTAAGCTAAAGAAGCACTGAACAATCTTTACGTTTTAGCTCGACTCAGGGACTACAAAATATCCGCTATAACACGCTTTCGACACAATACGATGCCATATCTCAGCATCTTCCGCCATTGGCTGACAGTTTCATGGAGAGAAAATAGAAGATAAGACAAGACTTTCCGATTAGAGGAAAAAAGGGTTTGCCGAATTGTTTTAAATCTAATTCTTGTCGGGGAATTTATTTTGTCTGAAGCAGGAAATCTCTCAGCTCAACTGAAACTTTTAACTTCTTGGAGCATGTTTCTAAAGAGACGAGAGAAATTAAGAAAAGGAAAAGAGTGATGAAGAAAAGAAAAAAGGTGAATGCAGAAAAGATAAAGAAGAAGTAAGAGTGGGATAACACCGAGAGAAAGAGCGGGTAAGAAAATGAAAGTGAGTTGAAAAAAAAAAGAAAACAAGAAGCAGGGGGAAAAATGATGAAGAAAAAAGAAAAGAGAAGAAGAAGAGGAATAATAAAAGAACACAAAGAAGAAGAAGAATCCAGAAAAAAGGAAGAAAGAAAAGAGAAAAAAATTTGTTGATCGCTATTCTTCCAGGATAATAACTGTTAAGTACCAAGTACATATGGTTACTTTGAAAGAATAATGTACTACACTGCTCTCATAGAAACTATTCACTCAAGGTGTTCGAGTGAACATCAACATTAGAAAAAGTGAGAATCAACCTCCTTCAACATGTGCTGAAAACCAAATATTAAAAAAAAAATCACGCAACTTGAAAAATCGATGTATCTAGAGGAAGATACGAGAAGAAGATAAAAATAAACCGCCATCTAATGAAAAAAAAACTGAAAGTCTGTAAGTTGAAAAAAAGAGAACAATAAAGTCATGGAAAGGAAGAAGTGTGTATCAGTCTTTTCAGGTGGCACGGAAAATGATTTGTATGTGGATGCAGAGAAACGTAGTGAAAGATTATATGACTATAAAGAAAATTTTTTTTCCATTATGAAACAAAGCTGGTGGGGAACACAGACTGATTATAGAACTTTTATTAAATGTTTTTCCATTCCGTTAGGTGCATAAATCTTTATAGCCACTTAATTTTCCCTGATATGTGAAATGTCTTCCCATAAGAGAAGTGCTTAGCCAAGTCTTGCAAAAGATCAAGCATTCGGGCCATCGATTCTTGGCATTGTAAGAACGTTCAACTCTATAGTCAGGACATTCCGAAAAGGTCGAGGCGAGCGGTGCAAATGGAGGGTTCAGTGGAAAACCATACACGGACTTCTGAAAGAAGCTCAGATTCAGTATCAACAAGGGCAGGTTACAAAAGTTTTATAACATTTGCTGGGCCGGATAGCGTTGGACATCATGCTTCTCTCTCTTATGTGATCCTTGGCGTTTTCGATTAGTTCCGATGATTTTCTTTTCTCATGGCCACTTGGTCATTCCACTGAGATGTGTTTTTTTTTTTTGTTGGCCTTCCTTTTTTTCCCTTGAATTTTTCCAGTGATTACTAGGTTCTCCAACTTCTGTCTTCTCACGAGATGTCCAAGAAACTTTGAATGTTCTTATCGTTTTGACTAGTTGACATTGTTCCGAAACTTCTTTAAAGGAACTCTTTATTTGTTTGTTTGTTTTGTTTTTGTTTTTGTTTTTGTTTTCGTTTGCCCAAGGTATTTCTTGCATCTTTCGCCAAAAACATATCTCTGTTCCTTCCTGTTTCTTTGCCATATTTTTTATTGACTGTCCAAATGTCACAATCTTGTCTCCAGATATAGCACATAACACCCTGCTATCACGAGACACTGATTGGATGGAAGTATGATGAGATCCTGGCGTGCAAAAACCGCTAGGTAGAAGGCAAAAAACAAAACATTATCAGGACAGGAGCGGCTAAAGGTTACGTTTCCAAGAATACAGTGCAGAACGTTTACCCTGCAAGCAGGCGATCATTTAGTTTGCTATTCTTCTTTATATATAACCAAATATAAAATACCTTGACTTGAAATGAACTCGTGGAACTGGCGTATATAATTCATGAACAAAGAACTTTGTGTAACATAAAAATTGTTATGGCTATATATAACAGCGTACTTTCACATTTTTTGTTGTTGTTGGTATAGTTATAGCCAATGATCGCCGTTCCAGAATAAGAGAGGTAATCGTATTTATACAATGACGAGGACATTTATCGCCCTTGTGGGATTGTCCTTTGCGTAATTTCCGGGGTATTGGTCGTTCGAGATCTTTCTAGACGGTCACGTGAAGTAAGAATCCCGTGAAGGTTGAATTGCGCAAAATATAATCTTCTCACGTGTTGAGTGGAGCCAGTCTGCGTCTGAATGGTGAGCTGTACTGATGAATTTCATGTTACTGTAGGTAACATGCAACGATGTCTCGTAACTATTATTGGAATAGTATATAGAGTTAGAATGCACTTGCCATGTGGCAGGGAAACCTGCCACAGCCAACATTTCATCACCGTTTTCATCACAATCAAATCCATCGAATAAACCTCATATCAGCTTGTTTCGCTGGACTGGCTTGGTCTTCCATATCTGTGGCAACACAAGGTTAGAAAGAATCTGGGAGTGGAAACTGATACTGAAGACGGTGTGTAACTAATTCAGAGCTACTCAGTAGTCAAAGAGTATCACACGGTCCGGTACCTTTTTTTTGTGTAAATATCCCACAAGGGTGCCTGCTATATAGATGTACCACCTTACATCACAAGGGTGCCTGCTAGATACATGTACCACCTCACACCACAAGGGTGCCTGCTAGATAGATGTACCACCTCACACCACAAGGGTGCCTGTTAAATAGATGTACCACCTCGCACCACAAGGGTGCCTGCTAGATACATGTACCACCTCACACCACAAGGGTGCCTGCTAGATAGATGTACCACCTCACACCACAAGGGTGCCTGCTAGATAGATGTGCCACCTCACACCACAAGGGTGCCTGCTAGATAGATGTACCACCTCACACCACAAGGGTGCCTGCTAGATAGATGTACCACCTCACACCACAAGGATGCCTGCTAGATAGATGTACCACCTCACACCACAAGGGTGCCTGCTAGATAGATGTACCACCTCACACCACAAGGTTGCCTGCTAGATAGATGTACCACCTCACACCACAAGGGTGCCTGCTAGATAGATGTTCCACCTCACACCACAAGGGTGCCTGCTAGATAGATGTGCCACCTCACACCACAAGGGTGCCTGCTAGATAGATGTACCACCTCACACCACAAAGGTGTCTCCTAGATAGATGTACCACCTCACACCACAAGGGTGCCTGCTAGATAGATGTACCACCTCACACCACAAGGGTGCCTGCTAGATAGATGTACCACCTCACACCACAAGGGTGCCTGCTAGATAGATGTACCACCTCACACCACAAGGGTGCCTGCTAGATAGATGTGCCACCTCACACCACAAGGGTGCCTGCTAGATAGATGTACCACCTCACACCACAAAGGTGTCTCCTAGATAGATGTACCACCTCACACCACAAGGGTGCCTGCTAGATAGATGTACCACCTCACACCACAAGGGTGCCTGCTAGATAGATGTACCACCTCACACCACAAGGTGCCTGCTAGATAGATGTGCCACCTCACACCACAAGGGTGCCTGCTAGATACATGTACCACCTCACACCACAAGGTTGCCTGCTAGATAGATGTACACCTCACACCACAAGGTGCCTGCTAGATAGATGTACCACCTCACACCAAGGGTGCCTGCTAGATAGATGTACCACCTCACACCACAAGGGTGCCTGCTAGATACATGTACCACCTCACACCACAAGGGTGCCTGCTAGATAGATGTACCACCTCACACCACAAGGGTGCCTGCTAGATAGATGTACCACCTCACACCACAAGGGTGCCTGCTAGATAGATGTACCACCTTACACCACAAGGGTGCCTGCTAGATAGATGTACCACCTCACACCACAAGGGTGCCTGCTAGATAGATGTTCCACTTCATACCACAAGGGTGCCTGCTAGATAGATGTTCCACCTCACACCACAAGGGTGCCTGCTAGATAGATGTTCCACCTCACACAACAAAGATGCCTGCTAGATAGATGTTCCACCTCACACCACAAGGGTGCCTGCTAGATAGATGTACCACATCACACCACAAAGGTGTCTGCTAGATAGATGTACCACCTCACACCACAAAGGTGTCTGCTAGATAGATGTACCACTTCACAGTGGTGGGGGTTTCTGGATTAAAATCTTAGCCAAAAGGCCGAGAAGTAGTTTTACATTATAATGTTGTTTTGAGAAAACCTCTGTTTCAGAAAGTACATCATGCACTGTGGAAGGCAGGTGTAATTGTACCGGTTTTTAATGCGATGTAATTGTACTGAGTAGCTCTGAAAGTTCTGGGCTAAATTGGGGACAGGGCTGTCATTGGGACAGCGCAACCAGTTGTCCCTGGCAACCATCTTTACATTTCAGATTTTTGTTATTCTTATTATTTTTGTGGTAGAGTGTGGGAGGATGAATCTACTTTAAGCCATGACACGTGTAGGAACAGCAGGCAAATACCTCAGTTTACCCAAGAAGATTTAAGCAAAGGACACGAAAAGATGGTCGTGTAGGGGCAATTGTCAAATACCAGCTTCCCTAAGAAGTACTACTAACCCATTTCAATCTAAAACACTACTATAACCACTCGGCACATGACGTACTGCTAACCTATTTCAGTCCAAAACACTACTATTACCACTTGGCACACGACGTACTGCTAACCCATTTCAATCTAAAACACTACTATAACCACTTGGCACACGACGTACTGCTAACCCATTTCAGTCTAAAACACTACTTTTACCACTAGGCACACGTCGTACTATGAACTCATTTCAATCTAGAACACTACTATTACCTCTTGGCACACTCTACGCAGTACTCTGCCTCCCCACCAAACGTGAGAGAAAGTCTTTTTGACTCTTTCTCGCTTTGGTAATCGTAAATCAAGGGACGCAGCCACTGAAAAAAATATATGTAAAGACTTTCTGACTCACCAACGAGTCTTTTCATATTTTTCAGTAGTTACGTCCCTTGATTTTGCGGTTACTTTTTAAAAACTCGCTCTTGTATTTATTATCTGTATTAACATGCAAAACGTTTACAAACATTCATTAGTCGTATTTCACTTGTGATGAAATATAACGCCACCTGGAAGCCACTGAAATGTGACTTCTTAGAAGGATGCTAGGAACACCACGGACAGCAAAGAAGTCAAGCGAGGTGGTTCTGACAAGGGCTGGAGCAATAGCAAAACTTAGAAAAAGACGATCCAAATTCATAGAGCACATTCTACGGCGAGAATACATTATGACAACGGGAAAGATAGAAGGCAAAAGAGATCGAAGTAGACAGAGAGAGAAAATGCTGGACAAGATGCCATGGACAAAGAACTTTAGTTTATAATCAGCATTCGGCACAGGGAATTGTGGGACGTCAGGCAGTAGGGCAATAGATAGATAGATAGACATACTTTTTCAAATCATCATCATCATCATCATATGCCGTGCCGACTGGCGTTGGTTTTTATGCTTCTCCAGAGTACACGATCCTTCATGCAGGCCATCAGCTCAGTTGGTGATCTCCTCTCACACCATCCCGTCAGACTGTCCAGTATCATTTCTTTTGGTCCTCCTCTTGATCTTCTTCCTTCTATTTTTCCTGTTGTTATAATATTTTCTATGCCCCCTCTTCTCATTTCATGTCCTATGAAAGTACATTGTCTCTCTTTTATCTTTTTGACAAGGTTTTTTTGTCTCTGCAGCTCTTCTCATACATTCTTCATTAGTTATTTTTGCTGTCCAGGGGATTCGCAACATTCTTCACTTTTCAAAACACTTGAATTTTAAAAAAATCTGAACTGGATTATTTTCCATTTGGAAAATAGGAACCTGCCAAGAAACTAAAATTATGAATTGTTTCAACTAAATACTTTTAGCGTTACTGTTACCTTCGGACGCCGAAGACATCCTTCTGTAGTTCACTGGTGTATCGTTTCTTGGTTGCACTCTAGCAACAGAAAACACCCCCCCCCCATGGCCCAATCTTTGTCCCATTGGATGTCCCCCCCCCCTCTTTTTTTTTTCTCGGAAATCTTCACAGTGGAGTTGGCTGCAAAGAGCAGCATTTCGCAATTACAGGCGGACAATCAAGCAACTAACTAAACAGACCAAAGATTGAAAGTGTTTGAAAAAAAGGCATTTAAGACCAAGAAATATTAAAGTGCACTTAAAAACTAAGACATTTTAGAGGGGCTTTTAAAAACTAAGACATTTTACAGTGCATTTAAAACTAAGAATATTTAGAGTGCCTTCTGTAAAGTAAGAAATTTTAGAGAGCGTCATCTTTAATCTTGAAATCGCAAATATAAAACTATAAAATTAATCTTCAAAACAAATTCTTATTCACTTATGTAGTAATAACAACAGAATTAGCGGTTAAAACAGAAAATGCTTACCTCAAAATCAGAAATTTTTAGTTGGAGAACAGTACAGAACGATACTTATGGCCGGGAAGAATGTAAATCTAGATTGCGAAGTGAAGACCCAACGCGCAGTGGCAGATCGATTTTATTTTTTTACTCTTTTCTTTCTTAGCTAAGTACCGTAGGCTGGCGTCACGTGATGTGTTTAAGTGCATTAAGTAAATTATCGGTTTTCTTTATAAATTATCAGAAGTGGTATGTTGCTCACTTGCTTGCTGAAGTAGTATGTTGCTCACTTGCTTGCTGAAGTGGCATGTTGCTTACTTGCTTGCTGAAGTGGTATGTTGCTCACTTGCTTGCTGAAGTGCCATGTTGCTCATTTGCTTGCTGAAGTCGTATGTTGCTCACTTGCTTGCTGAAGTGGCATGTTGCTCACTTACTTGCTGAAGTGGTATGTTGCTCACTTGCTTGAAATCGTATGTCGCTCACTTGCTTGAAGTCGTATGTTGCTCACTTGCTTGAAATCGTATGTCGCTCACTTGCTTGAAGTCGTATGTTGCTCACTTGCTTGAAGTCGTATGTTGCTCACTTGCTTGAAGTCGTATGTTGCTCACTTGCTTGAAGTCGTATGTTGCTCACTTGCTTGAAGTCGTATGTTGCTCACTTGCTTGAAGTCGTATGATGCTCACTTGCTTGAAGTCGTATGTTGCTCATTTGCCTGAAGTCGTATGTTGCTCACTTGCCTGAAGTCCTATGTTGCTCACTTGCTTGCAGTCGTGTGTTGCTCACTTGCTTGCTTTGTTCTCCGCCTCAACCACATTTTCTTCTTCTTCTTAGCCGATGCGGTGAAGGTGTTGGAGCAGGGCATTGTGCTGGATTAGGAGCGGGTTCTGCGGATATTTATTGAGACCCTGAGTGGAACTAAAAACAAGGGGTGTGAGATACTTCTTTAGCAGACTCTACCACTATGGCGATTCATAGACCCCGCTAGCTAGGGGGTACCTGCCATGAGGCTGGGGGAGGGGGAGAATGGCAGAGTCTTGGTAGGATATGGTTCGCCAACCGTGATGCTAGCATGTCAGCTACGGGTCCTTGACTTGCCAACTTTGGTAGCGTCTTCGCCTCCATTTATTCTGGTTAGCAGTTGTCATTCGTATCATTTAATCAATCAAGTTTGCAATATCAAGAAATAAAATATGTTTATTTCTTTAATCCCAGCTTTTTCCATATAAATAACATAAAATCCTTTCTTATTCTTCATTAAGTCTTTTTTTTTCTTTTACGTGCAGACTGAAAGACACAGACATAAGTACACTGGTATAAAAGTTCGCTTACATTTCAACAACAACAATAACAGTAGATGGCTCACTCTCTATCTGGAATGTGGATTGTCTGGAACAGAGTGAAAGTTGTATGATAAAAGGGCAGAATGTCAGATTGATCTGTGTGCCAAATTCTTAACCCTTTGGAAATAAAGATCAATCAATCAATCAATCAATCAATCAGTCTGTCTGCCTGTCTGTCTGGGTCTATCTGTCTGTATGCCTCTCTCTCTTTTTCTCTCTCTCTAATGTAAGAGGACATAAAACCCTATGTCCAACTGTTGACAAACACTTAACTTGGAACTCCTTTTTTTAAAAATAATACATTAAATCTACAATTTAGGAGCAAATAGATCATGTAGATATTTAATTCAAGTAGATTATTTGAAAATGTCTGAGCTGTAGGCCTGAATTTATTCATCTCGGACTAGAGTCACTGTGAAGACTGTACTTAGACATGACTCTAAGATAAAGAGCCGTGACACAGACTCGACTTAAAACGATTATATATATATATTACTCTGTCGACTTAACTGTATATGTGAGATATATGTGTTTGAGTAGCATCATTTCTGTGTTCGCTATCAAGCATACATAATCTAATTAGTTTCTTCTCATGGTACACCAGACACACTGTTGCTTTTAGGCAAGAGTAATGTAGCCATGGCCAAGGTGTGTACATGTAACACAAATTATATGTACACGACACACTCACCTTTGGCATAACACGATGACGTCTATCTCTATGTATTTTGTGTCCATGATATATGAAGGACTCTTCTGTAGCATTTGCATTCAAAGGCATTTATGTGTTTCTCAGCTGTTTTGTTTAGTGTCCAAGTCTCAGAGGCATATATTGATATGGGAATGATGTTTATTTTATTGTATTTTCTAAAGAATCGCTGCTGAGATACTGGATAAAATGGTTAATGATGTTCTTATATATATATATATATATATATATATTACTTTCTTTACTTTCACAGGTCTCAACCCCACCTCCCTCCCCAACCCCCTATACTACAGCAAATAATTTTGGTGTTGTTGATTAAGTAACAAATACCAACATTAACTCTTTTAATATTTTAACTCCTGGGGCTTGAGACTGAACTTACAGCTACCTGCAAGGACCCCCGGCTTGACGTGAGAGTTGAAGGTAGTGACTTCAGATTTGACTTGAAACTTCAAGCCAGTGACTTCAGGCTTACTTTGAAGCTAGAAGATGGTGACTACAGAGTTGATTTAAGATTAGAAGGTAGTGACTGCAGACTTGATCTGAGATTAGAAGGTAGTGACTACAGACTTGATTTGAGATTAGAAGGTAGTGACTACAGACTTGATTTGAGACTAGAAAGTAGTGACTACAGACTTGATTTGAAAATAGAAAGTAATGACTACAGACTTGATTTGAGACTAGAAAATAGTGACTGCAGACTTGATTTGAGACTAGAAGGTAGTGACTACAGACTTCATTTGAGACTAGAAGGTAGTGACTATAGACTTGATTTGAGACTAGAAGACAGTGATTGCAGACTTGATTTGAGACGTTCCAGGCAGGACATGAAAGTTAAACTGGTATCTGGGTCCTCAGTCTCAAGACATACTTCCATGAATCAAAACTGGCAACAGTCTGAAATAGTGACAGGTTTTAACAGGTTTTTTTTTTTTTTTGCAAATTTGTGGATCGGTCACTTGGGAGAGGAGCATTTCTTTGGCTGCTTTCCTCGCTCCACCACCATTATTTCGTATCACTTTCGTCATTTATGTGCCCGTTCACACTGAAAGCAGATCTTTGATAAGTTTCTGACTATTTCATAAATGCTGAATTTCTACACACTCCACTCATAATTCCTTCTAATTGTACAGCTCTGCTAGAGTGACCAACCCTCCAGTATTTAAAGGAAGTGTCCCGCGAATCACAATACTTTGGCCGTGACTTATAGAAGCCTACTGTTTTAAAACTTGCGTACCACGTTGTCCTGTATTTTCAGCTTCGACAGCCGCATGTTTCGATATGTGTACAATTTAAAAAAAATTATCTTAGTGGAAATGTTGCCATTTTAAAGAAAACTCACTTCCTAGAGAAGCACAACATGTAGGTCTAACTGGCACGGAAGTAAACTCACAAGCCTAGCCTGCTGATTAAAATTTGGGTTTAAAATTAAAATTTAACTTTACCTACCCTTGGCAACCCCTCCCCAACCATAAGCAAGAGAAAACAAAAACTGCCTGGCTGCATGAATGTAAATTGATGTACGAGTGATCGAGCTAGCTGAGAATCGTGTCCTAGTAAAGAGACTATTTTAAGACAATAATGAAAGGAGGAAACAGGTGGACACAGATCGAATAATAGTTTTTAAAAAACCCAAATGGGGGAAAAGACACGGAGATAGCTGTACTGATTAAACGGAGCAAAATTGTAGGGTAGCATTTGTTGAAGGTATGATGCTGCATATTTAAATGAAAGTATGCAAATATAATGCAAAAGGAACGTTGATGTTTGTAACGAGTGGCTCAGATAAATGAAAGGGTTTAATACAATAAGAAGAAACCAAAAAAAAAAAAAAAAAGCAATGAGACCATATGAGCAAGGTATGTGCAAAGCTTATTTTCTTTCCTTTCAGAATTGTAGAATGTTAACAGATAAAGCTTATTTTCTTTCCTTTCAGAATTGTAGAATGTTAACAGATAAAGCTTATTTTCTTTCCTTTCAGAATTGTAGAATGTTAACAGATAAAGCTTATTTTCTTTCCTTTCAGAATTGTAGAATGTTAACAGATAAAGCTTATTTTCTTTCCTTTCAGAATTGTAGAATGTTAACAGATAAAGCTTATTTTCTTTCCTTTCAGAATTGTAGAATGTTAACAGATAAAGCTTATTTTCTTTCCTTTCAGAATTGTAGAATGTTAACAGATAAAGCTTATTTTCTTTCCTTTCAGAATTGTAGAATTTAACAGATTATCTCGTTCTACATATGGAACACTCACTCAGAGTTACATTTAAATGTTTGCTCTAAATGTTAGCCCACGAAGTAGATTTATAGCTTTACTTTCAAACGTGCCAATTAGTCCTACTTGTTGTACTTCTCAAGAGAATGAATTTTCTTAAAAATAAAATTTCCATTAAGATAGAGAAAACAAATTCTGGGTATTTTTCAACTATACTTGCAAACAAAGTTGTGAATATGAGACAGTCTAGAACATGTGTTTTAAAAGTGGGGACATTCAGGTATCCTGACTGAACTAATACGTTTCGGGGGGGGGGGGGGAGAGAAACAAATCCTTAGGATACTGGACCGTCTCGTGTAATGCGGGATGGTTAGTCACTTTCCAGAAATGTTTGTGCGCTTTATATTTTTCGATGATACCTAATGAGTCTGATCAAGAGTGTAAATGTATAAATGATTTTTTTTTCCTTTTCTACTTTTTTGCTCACTTGTTTGAAGAAGAATTACTACCAAAATAGTAATAATAATAATAATATACGGATGTGTATATGTATGTGTGTATGTTCCAGCATAACTCTGGAACGCCTGGAGCAATTTCAACCAAACTTGGTACACATATGACTTACAGTCTGGAGAAAAGTACTGTGGTGATAAGACATTCCTAGTACCCTAGTGGTGGTGGTGGGAAGGGTGATATACTATCCACTAAATTCAGGGTGGAAAAAAAGATTTGGCCTAAGGGAGATAATCGTGAAATAGAACTGTGCTGTCTTAGAGCAGCATTTGTAGCCTCCCATAGCAAGTCAAATAAATTTTACTCTTCAACTTGTGTATGTTCCAGCATACCTCTGGAACGCCTGGAGCATTTTCAATCAAACTTGGTACACGTATGACTTACAATCTGAAAAAAATACTGTGTGTGTGTGGGGGGGGGGGAACGACACGCCTAGCACCCCTAGGGGTGGGCGTGGGAAGGGGGTGACATGTAAAACTAATTGACAACGACCGATATCAGTGTCGAATCCAGAAATTCCTTAGCTCTGTAAGCCATCCCTTGAAGGAGAGATTCAATAACTTGGCATTAAGCCGGCTTAAAAGAAGCAGCTTCATTCACCAGGCCAAGCATATGCGTAAGCTGATACCTGACCTTCCAATTGTAGTCGCTCCATTATCATCTGTACCAGAGCATACACCATGGAAAGAAGCAGATTATACACAAATAACTATTCAGACTGAAGTGAAAGGTGTGCAGAATGGTGAGATGCAAAGCAGCCTTGTAAGATCAACAGCCAAACTTAGTGTGCTAGATGACAAATATCCACGTGACACCTGGACACGTGTGTATACAGACGGATCTGTACACAATGCCATAAAGAATGGAGGGGCAGGAGCACATAGTGAATATCCAAACAACACCACTGACAAGATTTCCATACCCACCGGAAAATACTGCAACAACTTTGATGCAGAAGTTAGGGCAATTATTGCTGCAGTTGAAAAACTATCAGACTCCAGAATTGATACATGTCCTGTAGTAATTCTCACAGATGCAAGATCAGTACTGGAAGCTCTTCAGTGCAACAAACTACCAGACCTTAAGGATGCCTTGTCAAAAATTGGCTTACAACATGGAGTCACTTTGCAATGGATTCCCTCTCACTGTGGGATACCAGGCAATGAGAAAGCTGACCATCTGGCCAAAGAGGGCACTGAAATTGAACAACCAGACATACCAATCACCTATAATCAGAAGAAAAGCATGATAAAAACCTACAGGAAGCCACAAACACCACCACATGATGACTATCACATGCTAAACAGAAAGGAACAAGTCACCATCTTCCGTCTCTGAACAGGACACAGCCGACTCCGAAGTCATATGTATACAAAGTTTAAGGTTGGTACTACTAATCTATGTACATGTGCCCAGGTGCCCCAAACTGTGGAACATATCCTCCAGAACTGCACCAACTATGAAACACTGAGAAATAATTACTGGCCCAGTGAAACCACTAAAGAAGATAAGCTCTACGGTTCCATACATGAATTACAAAAAACAGTGAAATTTATCCAAGAGACAGGACTGCAGGTATAGACAGACAATGCGAAGGAAGAAGAAGAAGAAGTGTCGAATCCATAGTTTTCGGTTTCACTGAGATGAATAGTGACGCTCCCGATACCGTACACATATGACTTACAATCTGGAAAAAATACTGTGGGGGGGGGGGGGGGGTAAGACACCTCTTGCACCCCAAGGGGTGGGGGTGGGAAGGGGGTGATATGTAAAAATAATCGAAAACGGCCGATATTAGTGTCGAATCCATAGTTTTCTGGGTCGCAGAGATGAACAGTGACACTCCCGTTGCCGTTTTTTCCAAGTTCAGCCCTCGTCGACATGAGGGTGAGATGGGATGAAAAATACGATGTCGTGTGTTGCAGTATAACTCTGCAACAGCACAAGGCTGTGTGTAAAGAAGATGCTGAGCAGTGTGATTGAAGTGACTATCTTATCAGGAAAGGGAGAGTGTGAAGCAGTGTTTATCCCATGGATACCACTCATTCCGACGGTGATCTCCCTTTTAACTTTAAGAGATTGCAATTTCCAGTGAGACTTGCGTTCTCGATCACGATCAAAAAGCCACAGGGGCAGTTTCTCCCACAGACAACTTTATGGTGCTTGCTCAAGGGTGGGTTCACCCAAGAATTTATTTATTCTTGCTCCTGGAGATGAAACTAAAAATATTGTTTATAATCAAGTTTGGATTTAAATTACTATTGTAGTGAATTTGTAAAAGACTTTACTCTATAATTTGTATAGTGTACTTATACTTTTAAACACCTGTAGATAAAAGTACTTCGATTTTACACAATAGATAGAATCCATTACTTTTCCTGTCTAATAGATTATTGGGATAAGTAAATTCCCGAGCAACGCCGGATAATCAGCTAGTTAGAATTAAAAACTTACCGCGGTCAGTACGTTTTCGTGCTCCGATGATGCGAGGAGGTATACCGGCGGTAGCAGAACTAGCTATACCAGCGGTAGCACAGCTAGTTATACCGGCGGTAGCATAGCTAGCTAAACCAGGGGGATAGCAGAGGTAACAGAAGATTCACCGATGCCGAGCAGGTCGACGAAGAGGAGAGCATTGGAAAAGAGACACCCTGGTTATCTGGGTTGGGAGTTTTGACGCTAGGCCAGTGACCTACCAAATAAAAAAAAAGAAATGCAGCGGAAACATCAACAAAATAGTCAAGTCTTGGCAGAGCAGAGAGGGACTTCGGCAGCAGTACCAGCAATGACAAGGAGGGACGAAAGGCGCAAGGACAATACAGAAAGAAGTAAAAGAAGCGAGAAAGAGATATGGCTTGAGGTATCCCGACTTGCTCAAGACAGGACTGGCTGAGGAACCTTTGTTGATACTTTGTGCTCCATTTGGAGTACGGAGGACTGATGAATCATAATTAGGAAAAAAAAGTGATCAGGTTTATTCATGAACAAGGTACACAGTTTACATTATTTTTGTTATACTAAAGTATACAGGACAAAGAAATAAGAAAAGAAGAGAAATTTTAAACTTAAACTTATCATCAGAAATGAAAATTGGAAAAAAAGGGTTTACTATTTTCCCATTTTCTTTCTTCCTTTTTTTTTCTTTTCTATCATTCCCCCTTTCACATTATAAGTCAGAAATATGTTTACAGAATAAAGCTGTTCTAACCTTATTTAAAATCTAACTATTTGTTATCAAAGCTTTAAGGGTGTTCAGGCGCTGGCCGTTTTGACAATCGTCTACTCAAAGCTGACATCAGGACTGGCAAACCACAGCTGACAAAGTCCCTGCCCCCACCTCACCGTTGCTACCCTCCAGTAAACAGAGCTAGCCCAGCTAAAGGGGCAGGGATCGTCATGGTCAACATGGTGGTGGATTCTGCTAAAGAAGTATTGCACATCCCACTTGATTTTTAGCCTCAAAACCATCACTGCAACAAGTGGCAAAAAAAACAAAACAAAAACAAACCAGCAGCTAGTAGTTCCAGGGAAACAGAAGACAAGACATGAAATCACAGCCTTACTACATTGGCTTTGTGTATATTTATAAGCCCCCCCCCCCCCCAATACTGAGTGGTGAAGTGGTTAGTGCACTGGTCTCTCATGGCGAAGATCAGGGGATCGAATCCGGCTGGAGGCACCCTAGTCACCTAGCTGTAGAAATGGGTACCCGACTTATTCTGGAGTTGGGGAAGGAAAGGCGGCCAGATGTGATACTGACCATATCACCCTCTAGTATGCTGACAGGTCAAGGAAAATATGGGCACTAACACCATATCCCTATGTGCCTCTAAGGCGTGACAGGGTTACCTTTACCTTATACCTGAAAACTGTGTAGTGGAAAATGCTGCCATCTTCGTAGCTTTTGGTGGTTTCAGATGTTCTCCCTGAGGATCTTTGATCTGACTGATTGTCTTTGTAAGTCTGTACCATGCTGTATCATGCACTATGACCCAACTTTTACTTCATCATACCAGTTCTACCACATTCTTTATTACACTCTTTTCTTCTCATCATATCAGTTCCATTATATTCATTATTACAGTCTTTTCTACTCATCATACCAGTTCTATCACATTCTCCATTATAATGTTTTCTCAATCATATAAGTTCTGTTATTCCTCCATAATACATTACTTATATCAATCCAGTTCTATCATTCTCCATTATAATGTTTTCTCAATCATATGAGTTCTGTTGCTCCTCCTTAATACATTCCTTATATCATATCAGTTCTATCACATTCTCCATTATAATGTTTTCTCAATCATATAAGTTCTGTTACTCCTCCTTAATATATTCCTTATATCATACCAGTTCTGTCACATTCATCACTGTACTCTATTCTGCATATCATATCAGTTTTATTACACTTACTCATTATTACATTGTTTTCTTCATATTATATCAGTTCTATAATAATCACCATTACACTTTTTACTTCACATCATACCAGTTCTATTATGCTCATCATTACATCCCTTTCTCACATCATATCAGTTTTATCACACTCATCATTACACTCTTTTTCTTACCAACATTTTGTCAGAAAATGTCATTTTAATATTTTTAAACATTTTTTATTAGACTTTTTTTTTAAATGAAGAAATGCCAGTGATGATAGTGTTGTATCCAGAAATGATGATAATGATGATAAAGACTGTTGACGATTATTGCGATGATGATGATGATGATGATGATATGATTTTGATAATGATAATACTAATTACAGCAATGATAACCATGATTATGAAAATAATAGTGATAACAGAGAAGACAGCAGCAATTAAAAAATGGATGATAATGATGTCTACATGCATAATCACAATGATAAAGGTGCCAAAATTGACCAAAAAAAATATAAGGCATTTGAAATAGCAGACAAGAAAACATAAAATCATCATTTCATAGTCATATATTTAGTTATATGAAAAAAAAAAGTTGTTTTTTTCTTAGATGCTTGGCAACAAGTACATATGTTGCCACTTATATGACAGTTTTTTTGCATGAAGAGAATATAGTTTAGATTAGGTAAACAACAGTTATTAGCAGTCATTTTTTTTTTTTCAATAGATTAATGAAAGTTAAAATTGTACAAAAGTCTGATGTGGTGTTGGGGGAGGGGGTGAGGTGTGAAGAATGATAGTCTTGTGACTCAGTGACTCAATGACAGGATTTAAAGAAAAATGATCTAGTATTTCTCCTTCCACCTGCATTTGCTTTTTTGGTAGACCAAAAGAGACATGGAGAAGAACAGCAGAAAGGATGTTGAGCAATAGAGGGCTCACCTGGGCAAGAGCAGAAAAAAAGGTGAAGGACAGGCATTTGTGGAGAACCCTTGCGGAAGCCCCATGTGCCCTGGGCACTTAAGGTTCAGAGAGAGAGAGAGTGAGATCTAGTATCTTCAAAATTGTGATCATAAATCTAATGTTAGGAGCAGTACCTTCTGGACTGGCTAAGTTGGCTGAATGGTTAGGTACTCAGTCTACTAATCTGGTGGTACTTAGTTCAAGTCTCAGCAGTGGGGATTTTTTTCTTGTACCACCAAATCATAAAAGGTCCCAGGATCCAACAAGCCTCTAAAACTGGGTACCAGAGAAATCTGGGAAGGTATATGCGGCCAGCCGTAGTAATGACCACGTCACACTTTCATGTGCCAATGGTCTTGGAAACAGGAGGCTTAACACAGTACACCATCTTGGAAATATGGGCCTAACACAGTGTCCCCTGTTTGCCTTAATGGCATACATAAATGGATTTTACCTTGCCTTTACCTTACTTTCTGAATAGTCAAATTAGAAAAAAATATCTCTTAGAGTTGTAGGACATCATAGATTAATAAGAACAATCAAGGAACCAAAAGGAATCTTTTCTTCACTTTTACATACAGCATGCAAATACATCAGTGGTAGATCACAACAGTCACTGGGAAACTCAGGACCAAAAAAAAAAAGATTGAAGGAAACTGAAAATTTTGTATGAGTTGGTCATGTAGCGCAGCAAAAGAATGACAACAGATTAAGGGCACCAGTTACAGATAATTTAGACAAGCATTAGATCTGTGTCTTTGAGTATGATGGACCCTGGGTGAAAAGTGGTTAGTGCACTCATCTCTCAAGGCAAAGGTTGGTGGTTTGAACCTGGCTGAATATGCTCCAATTGCCTGGCAACAGAAATAGGTACCTGGCTTTTTTTTTTGGAGCTGAAAGGAAAGGCAGCCAGGTGTGTTGCCAACAACATCAACTTCTAGTATCCCCATGCAATGGTGTTATATGTGGGTTCATTTAAAGCAAAATGACTGAGAATATAATCATTCCTATTGATTAACATTGGTGACACTAAGTTACTGAACTGTTTCTTTTTTTTTTTCAATGGTATTGTCTTTTAATTATGTCATTTGATGTCATGGGTATTAAAATGTCTTTAAGCTCATTTGTTTGAATTTGTTTTGCATAACTGGTTTAACTGCTGTAATCATTTCCACTTTTAAGGAAATGGTACGAGTTACTATACTGTTGTCTCATCATGCTATAGACACATCCTGGGGATACAGTGTAAAAGGTCATATTTTCTATGACTGACAGCACAATATGGTCAGCACCAAGACTGGTAGCCTTTCCTTTCCAGCTCCTGAAGGAATGTTACCCATTTCTACAGATGGGGGGGGGGGGGGGAGGGGGGAACTTGGGCATCTCCTGCTTGACTTGAACCACCAACCTTCCCCCACACCCCACACATCAGAGATGAACAATCTGCCCTAGCCAGTGCCCTGACAAAGGTTCCTAAAAGATAAATGTGCTAAATAGAAATGTAATATGCAATTATGAATACATTCTCTGAATTTTTTTTTTTTAAACAAGCGAACACTGATACTGTAGGGAAGTGGCAGTGAAGAGATGAAGGGTCAGCAGGGATATCATTAGTGCTGTAAGAGAATCTGGTCTAACAAAGGACTTCACTGACAACCGTAAGTCAGTGTCATGGTCAAGAATGAAGGAGATGGTAATGAAAATTGGGGTAGCAAAAAAAAAAAACAAACAAAAAAAGAAAGAATGATTCCTCAAGAGCTTCAGACCAGTGGTCAGCCAACAAAGACCATGTGGTCAATTACTGTAAGCTGGAGGAGACTTTGAAGAAGAGATGGAGCACCTGTGGATGTGTCTTAAGTGCACAGATGATGGTCCTTTCTAACTAACTAGGGTTGTCAGTGATACTGACAGGCAGAAAACACACGCACAAAAAAAAAGATGAAGAAGAAACAAGTTGGCCAGATAAAAGCTATAAAATGATGAAGGTAATATAGAATATATTACAGTTTAACCATTATTGGGAAAACTGACACATGATGATGATGTTGATGATGATGATGATCATAATGGTAGTGATGGACTAGTGAATATACTTGGGCTGGATAATAAAAACATTACTCATTGCTCACATTTTAGTTTGTTTTTTTTTCCCTGTACAGAACAGATCAAGTGGATTAAGAAAATGTTGACTGCAGAAATCAAGCAAACGTCACAATTTTGTTTTTTTTAAATCACTTTTTTTTCCCAAAATTGTTTTATTTTAAGACATTTTTTTTGCAAAATTATAATCATGCCTTTTTTTCCCCTTCTTTAGGAAAATTGTAATTATATTTGTTTTACAGGATTCTCGATTATTAGCATTTAAATAATTTTGTGAATGGCATATAGAAAAAACAGAAGAACAAATGTTCACTGTAAACAGTTTCAGTTATTTCTGTGCTCCATCTGAACAAATTAGAAAAGGCCAAAAGATCTCTGCATGTTTAAATCTCAGAAGAGCAGGAGAATGTGCACCATCTAAGGAACAGAATTTTCTTTAGATGCCAGGACTGAAACATATTACTTCTGTGAAGTACAAAGTTGTTTTTGTTTAGATTACAAACATATTTCGAGACATTTTCAGACTGGATATCAATGAAGGAACATTCTGTGACAGGCCGCTAGTGGCCACATGATGAGAGGTGTATACATGGCTGTTTGACTAACTTATGAAAAATCTAGCTTTCTGTGAGATGGAAATACAAGGTGTCAACATTGCAAATAGTAAATCACAGGTTGATTTGGCATCAAATGACAAGTGATGTATGACATTTTTAACAGCAGTTAGAATTTGATTCTAAAAAAACACACAGTCACTTGAGGGAAATAAAAAAAATAGTTTTTTTTTAGACAGACAGCAAAACATTCTAGTTTTCATTATTATAAAAGTTTGACTCATAACAGTCTAGTTTAGATTAATTTTAAAAAAGTCAACTTTGACTCATATATAAATTATTCATAGTAAATGCTAATAAATAAAAAAAATTATAATGAAAAGAAAAAAAAACATAATTTGAGATTAAACTGAAAATCTGTGCTCATTAATTTTATCCACGGATAAATTCATCTGTGCTACACATACAACTTTGAGGGGGGGGGGAATTATAAACTTAAGGAGCACAACAGAATATCTACATAAATGAAAAATACAAAGAACAGTTGACAGTAATGAGACTGGCTGGTGAAACTTCAAGGAAACCAGCAACTATTTTCCTTAAAGTCTAGTAGTGAGAATATTTAATAGCAAAGTAGCTTCATCAGTTCAGCAGAAGCAGGAGACAGACATGTGAACACTTCTTGGGACATCTCAGACAGAGCAATCTTGGGGGACTGGATGCATTAACTCTTATAAGACAATCTAAGCTTGAAATTTAACTCAGTAAAACAAAGGATTAGAAACAAAAATGCAGTAAAATACAATTCAGGACATGAAAGAGTTAAAAATGCAACATTTTTATCATTCTAATTGTAATATTGCAGTGTTAAATTCCATATACAACTTAAGCATTTAGCATGATGCAATATTTCATCCAGACAGAATCAAGGTTGATGAATTATTTCACATAGGAAATTAATGAGATCTGATGCAATATTTCATCTAGCCCCCCCAAAAAGTATGCAAATAAATTTATGCACTAGCACAAACAGTCAGAAATACATACTTATGAGATTTAAAAATAAAATTCAGCAAACTAAAAGTGCATCTGCTTGAAACTGTGCACACAAAAAAATAAATCTTAAAAGCAGTTAAAATAAAAAATTATGGACATATAAAATGGTAGACAAGGTTTGCAAGATAAGATATAGTTATTGCTACCATGCAACACTATAGTATAGAGTTTTAGTACTAACTGTTTTTGGCTGTTGCATTTATCTTCAGTTCTGTCCCTTCATAAGGTACTGGCAATATAATTGCCATCTGCACATACAAATTACAAAGTATAACAATTTAAAAAGTGGTAGCAACAATATTGCAACCATACATCAAATATTCACAGATTAATTATTTGTTAAGCAGTTCTGTTCTGCTCACAAATGAAGCATAAAATAGTTAAATGTGTCTCCCTTTTGAACTCTTCTCAACTGTAAAAGAGTTAACTAACTCTTGTTTTCAATAAGGCATAAACTGTGACTAAATCTTAACTTAACCTGCAGTACTACATTTATGTGCCATCAAGATTGAATTGGTCTGGAATTAATGTTATTTGCTAAAAAAATCCTTGACAAAATCATCACTGAACTCCTTTGAAATGATATATAAAATGATATATGTTTGGTTAAGCAGGGGTTAAAAAAAACTGATTACCAGCAAACATGCATGAGACTTCTTCACAAGGACTGAAGGAGTTCTGTACACAAAAGTCTATGATGAAGAAAAGTTGCACGCATTAGGACCAGTGAACCAGGACTGGCCAAGACCCTACATCACCTCCTCATGAATGACATCTCTTAATGCAATCTATCAATATTATTGAGAGAGGTTCTCAGTGATGATCAAAGCCAATCACAGTTGCCCACTCCCCATCCAGCGCATGTTTGTACTTCATGATTTTGTGGCTTAGAAGAACTCAAGAGCAGAGTTACAGGGATATTCTTAAATAACAGCAAAAACAGAGGTCTTTATGTCTTTAATGAATCTTTCTGACCATCAGATATACTGTCCTTCATTTTTTTGCAGTCTCACATCCTCTGAGAAATAATCTTGAATAAAACTGAAATTGCATATATCTAGTGTATTAACAAGAATGAATAAGTGGGATTTGTGTGAAAAGAAGTAAAAGATAATGTCTCAAAGGCATTGTAGCTTGCTGAAATCTAGTGGATGGATTAGAAAGTAGCTGAAATCAGTGAGTCACAGACGGTGTTGTTATCAAGATCATTAACGTAGAATTGGTCATTTTTAAAAATATCCTTTCCCTAGGAAAGTGCTGCCACTAATACTATCAATTTTATTTTAAAAATCTTCTGGTTTGTTGCTGACCACCTCTTGGACAAGTACCAGGAGAACATATGATAGAAAATATACAAGTATTGTGGCAAATTCAGCTTATATTAAAGATGATATAAGAAATTTATCAAGTAATTTTTTTCTTTGATTTCATTACAATATTAAATCCATGTTGTCATAATAATTGAAAACTGAGAAACCTAACTGCAAACTACACTATCAAATGTGTGTGCCAAACAGCACAAAATAAAGAACTCTTTTAAATGCACTAAAAAAACAAAAATGCATTTTCAAAATTAACGTGGGTAATGAAAATATGTGAGAGTTGGCTAAAAATGAATGCTTCCTATTTTTTTTTTCTTTCTGGGGAACGCAAACTGGCAAGCCTTAAAAGCAAGATAATTTCCTGTATCGCAAGTGTCAGTTTCAGATATTTCTTTTTGCTTGGAACTCCAAATTAGGGCAAAATAACAGAGATTTGTATTAAGGATGTATTAGTTCACATAAAACAGTATTACTGACTGCATGCAAGCTGACACTCAATAATGCATGAAAGTTTTATGTGAAAAAACAATGTTTCAGATGTCAGATTTTTTTGCCATTAGACTGTGTGCACTCTAGATAAGACAAATCTAGAGGTTGTGGGACAGGCCACAAGGATGTACCAAAGATTCCTACACTCATTAGATGCACTCATTAATCAGAATCATCACAGTACTTGTAGTCACATGCGCCATTTAACATGGGTGACTGCAGGCAATGTTGGTGACGGTCAAAGAAATTCTGTGGAGAAGTACAGTAAACTGTGCTAAAATGACAAATATGGTCCCTGAATGCTAATTTAAAAAAAAAATATCAGCTTGAACATCTGACCAGCATCTTCAGCTTTCCATAGTGGTTATAAATCAACAACTCACAGACTTCTAGGAGTCATGACCCATAGGCCTAACTCCTTTAGAATGTCAGAAGTTTAAAGGGCCAAAATGCTTGCCTGATGTGTGTGTGTGTGTGTGTGTGGGGGGGGGGTAATTCTCTGATGATCTGAAGAATTGTGTTGGTACTTTGCTCTCTACCACAGAGTCTCATATCTGTGCCTGTTTCCAAGTTTAAAGAAAAAAAGTAGGAGGCATTATTTTTTAGCATACCCTTATAATATGCCAGTTAATAACCAGAATCTAATATCACTATGCTACCTTAGGAAAACATAAAGGAATTGCCTCAGAGAGTATAAAAAAATAGTCACATAACTGTTACACATAAATGTAGAACACAATAAAGTACAAAATATACTATGTGTAGCTTTAGTCTGTGTGGCACTGTTGCTACCCCTCTCTCTCATAACATCATCTACTATAACATTATTAGTTCGAGAATTTGTGTATTTTGGAGCTTGTGGGCCAGAGGTTGTGTTGGAGACTGCCATTCTTGGGGACAAAGGCCGGAAGGTCACTTCTTCATCATCATCATCGATTTCATCATTTTCATTTTCACCATACCCTTCATCAGGGTGCTGAATTCGTGGGCAAGTCATCGAGTGCTCATTTCTGAGGTAGATATGAATGCCAAACACATGAAATTCTGGATTGAGCATGCAAGCTGGCAACATGGTCTGATCAAACAATGCCTGAGGAAAAAGAATAAGAAGTAAAATTTACTTTCCTGGTTGTAGACAAATAGAAGTACTCACTCTAATATGAAATAGATGAAAGACAGAGCTTGTTCAAATATATAATACTTGTTTAAACAAAGATATTACAAATTATTCAAACATATTCATATTTTTATGAAATATAGGCTCTAGTACTTTCATTTCATATGAAGCTACTGTACTTCACTACCTTCTGTGTATCTTCTATTATTGATACTATTTCCGGTTCTGTTTTAGACAGGACATCACACCAATATTTAGAAATGTACAGAACTAAAGAACAAAGAGCTTTTGCTTCTCACAATATTTTTTTAGGATACTCTTTTATCATGAACATTTCATGCTATTTATGTTCATTTTGTTAACACTTAGATTACTGAACAACATCCAGTCCATGAGAACAATTTTTTTGTTATCATTTCACTGTTTGTTCAGGAAATAATGTGATGCCCATTTTTAGCATTTACTGCAAAATAAAAAGAGAATAAGACCAAAGTGAATGTGGTTGCAAGACATCATTGATGATCTGCAAATGGTTACATCAGGCCTACAGGAGTGCTATAAGGGAGGCAAAGTTCCGCAACGGACATGTAAATGACTGACTGACTGACTGCAATTTAAAAGTGTGATCTCTCAAATATCAAAGAAAAAAAAGGAACACATAAACCCGTACCATTGCAGTTGCTTTTAAATTAAAATTTGTATTTCTTTTTTTTTTTAATGGGCTGTTTATTTGTGGCGAAGCATATATTGGACTGTCCTGATTGTAATGACACCGGAGTGTGATTTTGAACCTTTGAACTTTGGGCTGTTTAAAAATCAGTGGTAGTGGTCTAAAAATTAAATCTATCTCTGTTAACATTTATGAGAGACTATACCAGCAATACCTTTTTTTTGTTCAATAATTATATATGCCTTCTTCCATTTTAAATATGATTTATGGCAAAATGGATTACACTTGGTGTCATAATGAGAAAATTAGTTCTAGCACATGTGACTTGTTTTAAGATAACTTAATAGTATGTTTTCTGTAAGGAGTGGAATTTAAGTAAACAAGACGGACAAAAGAGGAAACACCTACAGATTAAGATAGTCTTTGATATCAGGTGCTGTTGTATCTTGAGACAGGGGATGAGGACACACGTGTGGTTTATGAAATCTCTAGTTCAACGCACAAGCTAATGTGAGAAAAGTAAATGTTTTGTTGAAAATAGTAGAAAAAAATTAGCATGAGACCTGTTTTATGCACTGATGCCCATTATTTCATTAAAAATTGCACTATAATTTATATAGTGTAAGAGTGAATAAAACAAAAATAATGAAACTTCTCATCAACCACAAAGGAAAAATATACATAGAAGGAACAACTGTTGAAGAAGTAAACCAATTTGCATAACTCGGCAGCTACATAAACCAGGACAGTGACACCAGAAAGGAAGTTAGAATTCATTCATTCATTTATTCATTTATTTGCATGTCCCTTGCGGAACTTTGCCTCCCTAACAGCTCTCCTGTAGGCCTCTCAGTTGTGAGCAAGATGGCCTGCTGCTGGTGCATCCATTTGCAAATTATCAATGATGTCTTGCAGCCATCTTCGCGGTGGTCTTCCTCTCGTTCTTTTTCCCATTATGTACCCTTCCAAGACGGTCTTCTCTAGATTATCATGACGTTTAATGTGTCCAAAATATTTAAGTTTTCTCTCTTTAATCCTCTTTACTAGCCAGTCTTCTTCAATATTAAGTTCTTGTAGTATAGATATGTTTGTTCTTTTTTGTGTCCATGATATTTGAAGAACTCTTCTGTAACATTTATATTCAAAGTTAGAATTAGAATTGCAAAAAGAAGCATTGACCCTCAAGAATCTTGAGAACAAATGGCATTCAACCAAGTTAAGATTATTCAATTTAAATTAATATCCACCCTCATTTATGCATGTGAAAGCTGGAAAACAACTAAAGAAATAGACAACAAATTAGACTCTTTCAAAAACAAATACCTAAGGAAAATACTCGGTATAAAGTGGAATGAATTCAAGAACAAAACAGATATAAGACAGATGAGCAAACAACAATCTATCTCATGGGTGATCAGAAAAAGAAGATGGACGTATGTTGGTCATGTGATGAGAAGAAACAATGAGAGAATTCCCAAACAAGCTATCAAGTGGAACACAACAGGCCAAACTCTAAATAGGACATTGTTAAGAGAGGCTAGTTCAGTGAGCATAACATCCCTTGATGAGAGTGAAAAACTCACAGAAAACAGGAAATCTTGGCGAACTATCATAGTGCCCTATGTGACGTTTAGTGGCGCAGGAAGGATGTAAGATGTAAGAAGAGTGAATATGGCCTCTTGTGAGTATTTGTAGTTTGTGATGTGTGATAAAAATCTATAAATCTGTAAGGTACCCATTTCTATTGGCACACGATATCATTTTATTGTGCTGTAAAAATATTAGAATTTTACGTTTTTAGTGCTGGTAAAATGTTACCACATTTACGTGTTATCACTAGTCTAAGGAATTTATCAGCATGTGCTTTCACTGCATGTGATGTCACTGAGTTATTTTTAGTACTCTATGAGGTCATTATGTTCACAAGTAGTCTGTAACAGCCAAAGAGTTAATTAAATTAGAATATCTACAGTGAAAGTGTTAAGTATAGTAGAAAACACACTACGAAAAAAAGTTAATTAAACTAGACGATGGCTAGTGTCTTACAGGATAAAACTGGACAGAATGTTTGAACCATTTGACAGGAGATTTGGGTGATTCTGATGGAGGAATCCCTTGAAAGAGCCAACCAAAACCTCCGAGCTGGCCCTCATCGTTGTACATCAGAAACAACGGGTACAGCTTCTCACACTGAAGCTCCCTGGAGAGGTTCTTGAAGTACAAGTGACCTGGCAACACAGAAAGGACAAGATGGCCTGATTAACCTGGTTTATGATTTTATTTTTGTTTACAATGAAGCAATATGGAGCATAAATTGATACATATTTACATACATACATAGATAATCCTCTTGTGCCTTGGAGGCACATAGGGATATGGTGTTAGTGCCAATATTTTCCTTGACCTGTCAGCACACTAGAGGGTAATATGGTCAGTATAACACCTGGCCGCCTTTCCTTCCTGAACTTCAGAAGAAGTCAGGTACCCATTTCTACAGCTGGGTGACTGGGGTGCCTCCGGCCGGATTCGAACCCCCGACCTTCGCCATGAGAGACCAGTGCACTAACCACTTCGCCACTCAGACGCCTTACATACATACATACATACATACATACATACATACATACAAAAGTGTAGTTCCAGGTACTAGAATGCAAAGAGTTACTATGACTGTGTCGGAGAAAAGTTACAGTACCAAAGCCAGTGAATCTGAACCAGCTAATCAAAGCCAGCAAATGGTCCTCCCCTCCTTTTCTGTGTAGCTTCCATAAAGTACTGATATACTGCTTACTTTGGTAGGTGCTCCTACGATAGTTAAATTTGCCGAGAAATCTGCATCTTGTATTAGCTCTAGCAGTTCAAGCAAACCATTGTAATGCACTCTTCATCTGATTCAGAGCCTACGGGCGAATGTCTTTTGTTGTTGTTATTATTATTATTAAGCAAATCAAACATAATCCAGTTTTCATGGGTGTCATTTTTACTGGCCCTTCAGTATTCCCTGAATATTCTGAATTGTACATGTAATGTAGGACTATGTATTTAGCCCTGTAGGTAAATATTATCCTTTTCAAACAGTTTTCCCTCGCTGTTAGTGTTTTTGAGAAACTATTTACAGCCATGCCAATTAGAGAGAGGCCGTAGTGGCCCCAGTACATAGTATGCGGTTGAGAAGGTAGTTCACTGTTGACTGTTGTACTTTCATCCCTGTTCAAGATTTTGGTTGTCGCATCAGAGATGACATGTAGTCTCTTGTATGAAAACCAGCATGTACAGCCAACATGGTTAGTCCGTTGTGTGGGAAGCCAGTATAAAAGAAAGTAATGACTTATTCTTGGAACTGAGGTGGGAGAGGGGGCAGTGGGGAGGGCCTAGTGTTTTTTGCATCCCATGCGGTAAAGATGCTGTGGCACAACATAGTGATGGACTGGGTGCGAGTTATGATGGCTATTTTTTAAAAGTCCTTGAGTGAACTAGAAAGCAGGAGGCGTGTAACAGTATACTGGAAAATTTACTTTTTCCATGGTTGGATTCTCGTTAAAGGGATATAATCCTGGGTATTTGAATATTTTGACCACTTGATTTTTAAAGCCCTTGGTATTTTTGTTGTACAAGAGTTCAGTTGAAAGGTCAGGGTTGAGGCACTAAATTCCACGAGATGTCTGATTATTATGAACTCATCCTTGACATGTTTGTAACAGAAAAGTTATTTTCGGAATGTCCAGTGAGTTTTCGTCTGAAGGTGGTAAACAGGTAGAATCATGGGGTGAGTGATTCTCGGGATAAAAACTTCGGGAAGATTTAGGGAAATAGTTAGCACATATTTAAGGAGTGAGAGGGCGAGATTTAATGGATTATGATTATGAGATTAGAATGAGTTTGAATTAAGCCTCGGTTGAGAATTTGTTAGGATCGTTGCTAGGCATGATTAGTTGAATATGTGATTTTTCTAGCTTAAAGTGCACTGTGTTAGTGATTTTTGTGCTGACTTGTGCATAGAATGCTCCTTTTGGAGACATTATGAGATTATTTCTCATTATGATTTCAGTAAAGAGTCAGGTAGTTGTTAGTGTCATAATGCCAAGCATTTCTTTTCCTGTCATAACTTTGCTGAACTAAAGAATGTGAAATTATTTCCTTTTTTGGGATTTTTAAAAATAGACCTTTGGTCTACAGATTTTCTGTGATGAGTGGGAGAATTCTGTGATCCTTTTTTGATGCAGTAAGTGTGTACTCTTATGTTGTACTACATTTTTTTTTGTATGCTTGTTGCTTTCATGTAGTGTGAGAGTTGGGTTTTCTCCCTTTCCATTTGGCAAACTAGTTCTTGCCGGAAAGTGGATTAGCCATAACTTTGTATAACGTTATGAGTTACCTCTCACCCTCACCTGTCATCACTCATTTTTCCCATTAAAATGTGAATTTATGCTATCCACAGTGAACTTATTCTTCACACTGTTCACGGTGTGTTGCCCTTGTTAGTATACTTCTATAGCAGAAGTTTCATGATAGTAATACAAATCATTATAAGTACTGCCGTGTCTGCAACTAGCAGTCACAGTAATAATAGACCGATGTACGATACATGTATAAGTAGTGCTCGTCTACAGGCGTGCTATACTTCTTTAACAGACATCACCGCCGTGGGGACTATGATGACCCCTTTCCCGTTAGGCTTGGCCTGTTACTTGGGGGGGGGGGGGGGGAACCAGCGGAGAGGTGGGACAGAGTCTTGGTCAGTTATCGTTCGCGAACCCTGACGCTAGCATGTCAGTTATGCCTTCGCTGAATCCAAAAAAAAAAAAAATGATAGCTTCAAGAGTGAAATATTTACACATAGTAACAAATAAACCATAATAATATGAAAGGCCTCAAATCTTGCACTGAATGGGGAAAGGAGAAAGCAGTTTATTGCATCACTTCATGTCGTGAGAAAAGACAAAAAATACTGAAGTATAAAGGTATCTGTCATTTAAATATTTACTATGGTTACTGTATTATATATATATATATATATATATATATATATATATATATATATATGTCAGTCATTTATTCCTTCCGGAACTTTGCCTCCCTAACAGCTCTCCTATAGGCCACCCAGTTGTAAACAAGATGCCCTGCTGATGATGCATCCATTTGCAGAATATCAACGATGTCTTGCAGCCATCTTCGTCTTGGTCTTCCTCTCTTTCTTTTTCCCATTATGCACCTTTTCCAAGACGGTTTTCTCTAAATTATCATGATGTTTAATGTGCCCAAAATATTTAAGCTTTCTCTGTTTAATCCTCTTTATTAACCAGCCTTCTTCAATATTAAGTTCTTGTCGTATGGATATATTCGTTCTTTTTTGTGTCCATGATAAATGAAAAACTCATCTGTAGCATTTACATTCAAAGGCATGTATGTGTTTCTCGGCTGTTTTGTTAAGTGTCCAGGTCTCACAGGCATATGTTGCGATGGGAAAGATGTATGCCCTTAAAAATTTTATTTTTGTTGTTCTGTCTGTTCTTCTCCACAGTTTCTTTAGTTGTTTTACTTTGTAAAGAGCGATAGATGTCATACTTTTAATTTCCCTCATTGTATCTCCATTATTAGTTAGTAGTGATCCAAGATATTGGAAACTGTCCACCTCTACAAATTTTTCCTCATTGATACATATTTCAGCTGCTGTATTTGTTTTGTCAGTTGTCATCAATATATATATATATATATATAATATGTGTGTGTGTGTGTGTGTGTGTTTGTCTCTGTTCATTTCCTTTCGTTTTTCTTTCTAGAGGCAGTCACATCACAATCTACCACCACTGTTTGGTTTGGAGAGCGTTGGAAGGGAATGTGAATTTTGTTCTCTAGGGCTCAATTCTGTGGCTGGAACAGGCGAGACTCCTTGTATTGTAGAATTCCACAGGTTGCAAAGGTTATAATGTAGGATGTGTTGTAGTCTTATATCACTGACAGAAACAAGTTGTAATGAACTTTTGGGTAAAAATTTGAACATATACAGTTGAAACTAAAATTATATATGAGTATAAGAAGGATGTCACAAACAGAGAAAATAAATGCCAAGAACATTATTTTTCACCTGAAATCAGCTTCCTCAACAAATCTTCTGGTTTTCCTGATTTCAGATAAATAGTTGTGAACAATGTTCTCTATAGCTAAAGTTAGGTTTCTTATATGAACTTATGACAGATCTATGGAGATGTGTGACTTTTTCAAAGTTCATTGAACACGCCTGTTTCTCGTGATCTTTCTTGTCTATATGTTCCGAAGCCAGACTTCGCACTTTCGAAATATCGCAGATGTTTGTCCAATGATAAAAGTGTCCAACCTTTTTTTTTTCTGCATGACTACTATAATGGATCGGTTTTTTTTATTACCCCAAATGTATTCATTTGTTCATTAATGTATAAACTAGGGAAAAAAAATTAGGAACAGCGTTATTACTTAACGAGTTGTGACGTTTCGGTGTGAGCCTTAATCATAAAAAAAAAACATACAGGACAAAGAAATAGGAGGAGGAGATAAAGTATAAAGTCACATGAATGCTTTGTTAAAACAAAAATCAAATAAAATGAATAGAGCACTTAGCTGTAACTTGTAAGAAGCTGTGGCTTGTCCGACGCTGTATGCCAGAAATGCGCATGGTGGAGTGTGGAGAGTATTTAAATGGAGACTTGGGATGTGTGATAGGTGGGTCGTAACTGTGGGTGGTGGGTGAGAAAACCATGGAGGAGAGAGAGAATGATACAATGGTAATCTAGCCGGGAAAAAGTGAAATACGTATGTGCTTATAGTTAAGGTAGAGTGGTTGTAATGCGATGCTGTGGGGAAGTTCTGAACTATGTGTAACAAAATGTGTAACAAGTGAGAAGGGAGTAGGGATTGTGGAAGGGGAGAATGTTAGATGTTGCTGATTAACGAGTTCAAACCATGTGGTTCCTGGGTCCCATGTTCCTGAATGTAGCGGTTCTCATGCGTTAGACGACTTGTGTCATCTGCGTGACATTGTTTGATGGCTGTTACCAGAAAGTCAGATTTGCCTCTGTGGTTGGGGGGGGGGGGGGGTCATTGAAATGATTCGGGATTGGTTTCGAAGCATGCTAGGTGATATCGTACAGATGTTTCTGCATGCAGTCCCCTAATCTGAGGTCAGGTGTATCAATATAAGTTATCCTGCATCTTTTGCATATAATGACATGTATCACACTGCGGGACTCGCACGTGAATCCCTCAAGGAGAGTGAGGATAGTTTTGGGAAAGGTGATCGACTAAAGGGCAGGTAACACAGCAAGGGCAGTTACATTTTCTAGCGCCAACATATGCAAGGTTCCACTTCAAGTGGCTATGGGCGAGGATGTCCTTTAGATTGGGTTCGCGTTTGTATGCTAATATGGGCTGATCAGAGAAAATGTCGCGAGTGTCGGGCTCGAGTTGGATTAGTGGCAGATAATGATAAAGAATTTTCTTAACCATCTGATCATGCGGGGGAAAAGGAAGTACTAATTTAACTCTGTCAGATGGGGTAACAGGTTTTTTTTTCTGCATGCTTTCATTTGTTCATTGTCTTTCTGTCTTATTTTTAGCTACGTGCTATTGTATTCAGTTGTTTTGGCGCAGCATGGAACAAAACAGAAACAAACTAACCAATGTTGGGAAGACAATTTACGGTCTTCCAATCTTCGGACAGATGGTGGGCATCCAATGGAATCTTCTCGTACTGAGCTTCCACTCGGTAGCCCATTTGAATGTACAAGCCTTTGCCTGGGTGGGCATGTTGTGTGTAAGGACTGCAGATTAGGCTTGGGTGTTTGAAATAAGCTGCAGAATATACAAACATAAAATATTAACTAATTATTAATTAAGGTACTCTCTGACAATAAAAGACAACGTAAAGACACGACAGTGATGTAATGTAATTAAGGATAAAAATATATACAAAGAGGATGAGAATAATGAGGTGCTTTGTGTTTCTCGGCCCGGCAAATATTATGCCGGAATGGATTTTTTTTTCTGTTTCGCAGCTGCTCGTAAAAATAAACCAGAAAGGATTTGGCTTTGAGGTTAAAGAAGTATATGGCACATTGTACAGTGCATCTGTCTGTAGAAAACATGTGCACAGATAAGAAGCTAGTTACATATACAGATGCTACATATGATATTTCGACTTCACAATGCCACGATAACGACGCATGTTCAGTAGTCACCAAACTTTGAATTTTGATGTACTGCTTGACTAGCGATATACTGTATTTCCAAACATGTCCCTTGTCAGAACAAATCAGGTTAGGCAAATAAACAAATACATAAACCAATCAAACTCTGCCTAATATGTTAGCCTGTGACATTCGTCAAAAATGTCACGAATAAATATTTCATATCAGATCTTGCTACCCAGCTAATCTAATAATACGATTCATTCCAATTTTACACCAGCCAAACAAATCACGACTAAGATTTCAGCATGTGATAATCGTTGAGAGTGTCAAGTGTTAGTAGTTACTAGTATTTATTTACTTTATTTATTTATCATATCATAGGCCTATCCGACTTACAATATTTTCAGCTAGCGATAGGGTCATTGAAACATCATCCTACTGTAAGCTGAGAAGCATTTGTATTAGCTTTAAGAGTGAAAAAAAAAGAGAAAACAAGCCAAAAGCAGCCCTGACGTGTCACACCAGGCACGCAGGAGGTGGGGTGGTGGTGCTGATCAGTCATTTGCATGTCCCTTTGCGGAACTTTGCCTCCCAAACAACTTTCATGTAGGATTCTCGGTTGTAAGCAAGATGCCCTGCTGTTGATGCATCCATTTGCAGATTATCAACGAAGTCTTGCAGTCATCTTCGCCTTGGTCTTCCTCTCTTTCTTGTTCCCATTATGTACCCAGCTGTCTTCTCTAAACTATCATGCCGTTTAATATGTCCAAAATATTTAAGTTTTATCTGTTTAACCCTCTTTACTAGCCAACATTCTTCAATATTAAGTTCTTGTAGTATGGGTATATGTGTTATTTTTTGTGTCCATGATATTTGAAGAATTCTTCTGTAGAATTTACATTCAAAAACATTTATGTGTTTCTTAGCTGTTTTGTTAAATGTCCAGGTCTCACAGGCATATGTTGCGATGGAAAAGATGCATGCCCTTAAAACTCTTATTTTTGTATACTGAAAATATAATGAGGAATGTTGATGCTATTATGTTTCTTAAAATCACAGAGCATTTTATTAAAGGTTCCCAACATTTGTAAGTGACGGATCCCTGAAGCCATTTATGAATCGCCCCCCCCCCCCCCCCCCCCCCCAACATCCCCTTGACTACATGTAGGGCCGGATATTAAGTGAAATTAAGTCTTCACAGATCATAAGTACTATAGCATATTCGGGCCTCCATATAACACTTGCTAGCCATTAGGCTAAGTGGGCCTAAGCCTAGGGACCAGGAATGTACCCGACTTTATGGACAAATACAAGAGCTTTCCACATAAAGAGTAAACGAATGGTACATGTCAGATGGAATGGAGGATGGGTCGGGGGTGGGGTGAGGTGGGGGAGGGGGGTGGAGGTGTACTAAGATGACGCTAGGGACATGAGTGCCCGGCTAACCCGCCACTACCAGTGGGTCCACGAACCCCAAATTTGGAAACCACTGCATTAGAAGGCCATGCGCTCACTACAGCGCCTCTCCTCTTTCCTTCTCCGGCTCCAGGACGAGCCATGTGTTTATCTGTTTACACAGCCAGGTTCGCTGAGTCGCCACTAGCGGGAACCCAGGCACTAAGAAACGAGTGCACGAATTACTGCGCTACCCGGGGTGGGGGGGGGGGGGGGAAGACAGGATTAAAAAAACCGATGCATGTTTTAAAAAAGTTAGGACATGAATATGGGACAGACCAAGTGGGAGAACCATAGGGAGACGCCACATGATGATGATGCCACAAAAAACTCGATACTCTAAAGTTCACTTATATTCCCCCCCCCCCCAACCTGTCCTTTTCACACACCCATGCACACTTCCCCCCCCCCCCCCACACACACACACAAAACACGGAATTAAGTACAAGGGCGAGACAAAAAGTAACAGCATATCAAGGGACGTAACCACTGAAAAAATATATGAAAGACTTTCACTCGCCCTCTTTTCATATATATATTTAAGACGGTTACTTTCCTTTCATCTGCAGTTACTTTTTTTTTTTTAAACCAGACGTCGTAGACTCGTTACAAAAAAAAAAAACTATACCTGTAATTGTGTACATCTGTACACCTGGACTGTACTGTTCCTGACTCAACAAAATTGGAGGGATGACGTCTTTTGTAGGTACTTTAACGCTTTCATTGTTAGAATTAAATCCGTACAAATTTCCAGGAATCTGAAAGGGGGAGAGAGGAAAAAAAAGTCAAACCATTCTTTTAATCGGCAGAAATCGCGTATCATTTTATTGCAAACCAATATCAACACGCGATGGGAAAAATAGAGGAAATTAAGAACCAGGAAAATGCAAATTCCATCAGCGTAAAGGGCTAACCTTTCCCTCCACACACTCCAAAACATTCACAAAACGCGCGCAACATTAACTTTTCAAAAACAAAATAAGATTCTTTCGTTAATTTATTGCGTGCTTGTTTAAAAAAAATCAGTTCTGGAAAACAGTCGCCACAATTGTTGAGAGAACGCGTAGTGAAAAAAGAATGATATGATAAATTGAGGCTGTTGTTTTACGAGTTCAATGTATTTTTACTGTGAACAATAAGAACGGTTTCTGGGATAGATAAAGATAAGCAACCTGAGATAAGCAAACTATTTGTAGAACTGAAAATTCAAAATCAATAAAATGGAGATCGTAGGAACTGATAAAAGGAATTAATTACACCTAAGACAAGAACATGCATTTTTTCTGTATCTATCGCCTTGATGGCAATTTATATTTCTCTCTTTCTTCATTTCCTTTCCATTTTCTCCTATCTATCTATCTATCTATCTATCTATCTATCTATCTATCTATCTATCTATCTATCTATCTATCTATCTATCTATCTATCTATCTATCTATCTATCTGTCTCTGTCTGTCCGTCCGTCCGTCCGTCCGTCCGTCCATATCAGCGAAGCAATCCTGTCTTCAGGTTAGCCACTGCAACCCACTGTCAATTCCATACGACGCTCGTGTTTCGACATCTTCACATCATCAGCTGCTACAAAGAACAACAGAAAAGCTGATATACTATACACATACAGAGACAGAGAGAGAGAGAGAGAGAGAGAGAGAGAGAGAGAGATACAGACTTACAGAAAAGTGGAAAGCGGTAGAAAGATAAGAATGACAAAGAAAGAAACACACTCACCGCCGTCTGTATTCCGGCCAGTTTGTCGTTGAGATCAAACAGAAGTCTGGACTTGTCATTATGCGGCTGAACATACAGGAACCCATGATATGTATCCACTGCAGGGAAAGAGAGTGAGAGAGAAAGAGATTATTCCATGCTCTTAACTACACAGAGCACTCTGGTTATCTCTAACATTCACACTGTTAACGCACTGGCTAATTCCATGCAAAAGACAGAAAACGAAGCACTAAATAAATGAAAATGAAAACGAGAAATAATGAAAAACACTAGAACTAAACAGTTAAAATATTTCGGTCATATCAAGAAAGTGAAAGTAAAAGGAAAAAAAAAGAGCAAGAGGACGACAACAACGATATACAAGTAGACTAGTGGACAACATAAAATGTTTGGACATTAAAAATCACTTGAAATGTGTGAAACATAAGGCAAGCCTAGTAGCAGCGGCAGGAACTTCCTCAAATATGTTCTCATATTTTAAAGGGACCGATTTAAGTGACAAAGAATTTTTAATAGCTTCTAAAGAAGCAGCTTTTGCATTTCATGTTGCTATTCACAATCCCAGCTTTAAGTCAGCCGATTGTTCATCTAAACTGATTTCGAAGCTCTTTGAAACAAAGTTTAGACTAGCCAGAACAAAATCTGAAGCTGCCATTGTTAATGTGATTCAGCCACCGTTGTTTCAGCAGCTTTGCCAAGATTTAAATAAACAAATTTTGTGATGGTATCAGTAGATTCTTCCAACAGGAGCGAAATTAAAACTCTGCCAATTGTTGTGCGGTATTTTGTACCAGATTGTGGCGTAAAAGTTAAACTTTTAGACTTTCAATCAGTTCTCGCTGAAACTGTAGAAATACTGACAAACCATTTAATGTCAGTTATACTCATAACTCATAATATAGCAAAATAAAATTCTTGGATTTTGTGGAGATAATTGAAATACTAATGTTGATGGTGTTAAACGTAGAGGAAAAAACAACATTCATAGTAGATTGAAGAAGGAAACGTAGAGGAGAAAACAATATTCACAGCAGGTTGAAGAAGGAACTAGGAAGAAATATTGTTGCCATTGGTTGCGGCACACAACTGCCTTCAAACTGCAGTTGATGTTCTACCTACTGAAATAGAAGCTTTAGTGGTCAACATTTATAAATATTTCCACATTTATACGGTTCGAGTCACTCAACTAAAAGAGTTCTGTGAATTTGCAGATTATAAAAATGTTCTTCAACATGGCAACACTCGTTTTCTTTCGCTACCTCCAGCTATCGAAAGAATACTTGAAATCTACGAAGGACTGAAATCTTATTTTATTTCACAAGAACACTGTTTAGTGATGATAAAACAGTTTTTTTATAAAGACTGGGGTGAAATGTATTTGTACTTTGTGCAAGGGCAACTCAAATTGTTTAGCAAAGCTATCTTGATTATGGAAAGTACAAAAGCGAGTGCAACTGATATCGTCAGTGAACTTGGAAAATTAAAAACAAACCTTGAGGAAAAGTGTGATAATAAATTTATGCCTGAAGAAGCAAAAAAAAAAAAAAGTTTTAGAATATCAGAAAATAATGGAAGTATTAATACCAATACAATCATACAAGAGTTTACAGCATTTTATAACAGATGTCTTTCTTACATTGAGCTATGGGAAACAGTTTTGGTGGAGCAGAATCTTTTACTTGGATAAACAACAATGAACTAACATGGTCTGAAATTGAAGCTTCAGGTGAAAAAAATTAATGAAGCTGTTGCAAATAATACAATAAACATGGATCAACTGTTTGATGAAATAGTGATTACAAAAGCTTTTTGATCAGCAAACTATGACATTTGGAAAAATACTAGTTGTGAATAAAAACGGATACAACTTTTCAATCATTAAAAAAAAATAACATTTCATTGCCCAATCTTGTTCGAATTATAGAATACATTTTCAGCCTGCCATGCACCTCTACACCAGTGGAAAGAGTATTCTCAATAATGAATATCACATGGTCTGAAGAAAGAGCTAGAACGGCTGAATCAACCGTCAAAGCTTTACTACGCTGCAAAATTAACAGTGAACTAAATTGTAGTGAATTTTTCGATGCCATTAAAAATAACAAAGAATTTTTACAAAAAGCTCACACTAGTGATAAATATTAATAACTTATTAATAATAAGGTATGTTCAGTTGAGTTATTAAAATTGCTTTTAACTCATTGTTGTTCTTTTAAAAACAACTTTATTTAACCTTTTCAATCACAGGAACTTATCCTAGTTGGCTTTATTTTCTGTTGTGAGTATTTTTTTCAAAATTATCCTGGTTTGAGAAAAAGAATATTATGATAAGGGTCCCGGTTTGAGAAAAAAAAATATTATGATAAGCGTCTGTGTGAGAAAAAATGTTATGGTAGGCATCCTGGTTTGAGAAACAATATTATGGTAAGCCTATGTATAGGAAGAGTTTTGACAAATAAGACTCGCGCACGATAAAGTGATAGATACATCTAAACATTTTGGAGATGTGAAATGTCTGAGTGGACAGCGCGTTGGCCTCTCGTGGCTAGACAGCTGTTCGTCCTGCAGGAGTCCATGGTTTGAATCCTGGTCATTATAATATTACAATCCCTCTCAAGTCTGTAGGTAAACGATAAAATCCCCGTTTCCATACCATCAAGGCATATTGGGGAATACGGTGTTTGGCCCATATTTCCAAGATCATCGGCACGTGAAAGTCTAATGTGGTTAGTGTCAAGCCTGGTCGCATTTACCTTTCCAGATTTCTCTGGTACCCACTTTTAGAGGCTGGATGAACCCCGGGACCCTTTTAAAAAAATCCTCACTGCTGAGACTTGAACCCGGTACCATCGGATTAGCAGACCGAGCGTCTAACCACTCAGCCGACCAGGCAGTCTGAAGTCTCAAGTGCCTTGTAGTTTTTTTCACTGTTAACCACACACGGCCGTGCTCTGTTACATCTCTCTCTCTCTCTATCTCTCTCTCTCTATCTCTCTCTCTATCTCTCTATCTCTCTCTCTATCTCTCTCTCTATCTCTCTCTCTATCTCTCTATCTCTCTCTCTCTATCTCTCTCTCTATCTCTCTCTCTCTATCTCTCTCTCTCTCTCTATATATATATATATCTCTATCTCTCTCTCTATCTCTCTCTCTCTGAACCTTAAGTACTCATGGCACATGGGGCTTCCGCAAGGGTTTTCCACAAATGCCTGTCCTTCGCCTTTTTTTCTGCTCTTGTCCAGGTGAGCCCTCTATTGATCAACATCCTTTCTGTTGTTCTTCTCCATGTCTCTTTTGGTCTACCCTTACTTCTGTTCCCCTGTGGTGTCCATCTTATTGCTAATTTTGGTAGTGAGTTGTCAGTCATTTGGAGCACATGTCCCAACCATCGCCAGCGTCTTTCCTCAGTAACTGCTGTCAGTGGCTTCATCTGCATTTCTGCCAACAAGATGTTATTATCTTATGGTGTTTGGCCAAAATATTTTTCTAATTCTTCGTAAACATTTAGTCTGGATAGATGGCCAGCACATAATGTTCAGTTTCTCAAAATGTTTAGGTACAAGTCAGTGAAAGAAATTTAAGAATATTCATAAGTTATTCATAATTATAACAAATACTTAAACGTGTGACCGAATAAAGTTCTTGTTAACACAAATTTGGCAGAAAAAAATTAGGTAAATGGATCGTCTGAGGAAATATAAACTGAAACCAGCTTAAAAGACGAACGACATCACAGTTTGACGGGCCCAGTTAACTTCGCTAAGGAAAAACAAAACAAAACGAAAATGATCTACACCAGGGGCTGGCAACTTATAGGCCCCCGGGTCGTACATCACTGATTATGATGTCATTATTACGTAATATCGCATAAGTGAAATGCTTATTATTCATAGCTGTACAATTTATTATTGTGCAGCTTTTGTATTAATATTATTAATATATATATATATTATATATATATATTGTACATCTTTTGTAATACTTGTAATATTTTTTAATAATAATAATACGCTCATTTATTGGCAGTACATATGATTGTGGCCATGGGCCACCAACATAGATGGGATCCGGCCACTATGTAGAAAAAGGTTGTTGATCGAGTTACTATTATTAACAACAACAACAACAACAACAACAACAAAAAGGCAACGGTTACGCTCCTTTTTGATTTCCATGCCTTTGATAGGATGGTTGTTGACCCTTGATCTACACTGTAAAAGAAGTGATGATTGGTCCATCATCAATCGCAAATGCTGATCAAATTCTACGGCGATGTCGACAATATAAGGCGGACTGCCGCAATATTCCGGGAAATCCAGGTTGATGTCCGAGAGAAATTTCAGAGAATAACATCTACTTTGTTACATTCTGTGGTGAAACTATTAATAGTCTTCTCTCTCCGTTTATGCTTTGAAATAACGAAGGGACACTCCTGCCTATAGTAGGGTCGTTTGTCTTCCAGATCATCATCGACCTTTCTTCTATCATCTTCTTCTTTCTTATCTCCTCCCTCGAAAAAAAGCCCCAGATAATCTTGATGATAAAATAAACACGATGTACATGTTTTCACTTGATACGTGTACAGTCCTATCTAGTGGATGAACATGCGATGATTCATACTGTAAGTAGTGACAGTAAAATACAATAACATCTAAACAAACAAGAACTTCACACTGATTTTGACGGCGACTTATACATGACTTGCACATTCAAGAACATGTCCAAGCATAAGACCAACTCCATGATTTCACATATATTACTCCCTGTATACGCGTGAACTCGTTCTCACACTCGCGTAAACAGATAAAAAAAAACATTGCATACACAGCACATCCACACGTCCATCCTCTAACTTCCACACGGCCGTTTTCCGTCCAAAATTCTCACCAGAAACCCCATCTCGTGACCAAGTTCAATAACAACTCAGTCACATGATCAAGTGACCAACGTTCACATCGTCACTTGCTTAAACGCGAATTGTACTGTAGCAAGGCGTGAACAGCATTGGTATACCCGAGTATAGTTTGGTAACCATTGTCTCAACAGAAGACCTTCAAAGCAACTGGTTATTGATACTGAATCTATTTATAAATGTTCAGTGATACAAAATGTGATATCTTGTTTCAAGATTACGCGTTGAACAAACTCCACAAAGAGCAGCACTGTTTTTTTTTAAAATCATTCCTTTACTGTTGTAGTGTCTAAACCCTGAAATGTTCTTCCTCGGGCAATCTTGCTCAAAATTTTTTTTCTTTGTTACCTATTTCCATTCGTACATCGGGTAAGCTAATCAAGAACGCATAGATAGCTCTCTCTTTCTCTCTATCTCTCTCTGAACCTTAAGTGACCAGGGCACATGGGGCTTCCGCAAGGGTTTTCCACAAATGCATGTCCTTTGCCTTTTTTTCTGCTCTTGCCCAGGTGAGCCCTCTATTGCTCAACATCCTTTCTGTTGTTCTTCTCCATGTCTCTTTTGGTCTACCCTTACTTCTGTTCCCCTGTGGTGTCCATCTTAGTGCTATTTTTGGTAGTGAGTTCTCAGTCAATCGGAGCACATGTCCCAACCATCGCCAGCGTCTTTCCTCAATAATTGTTGTCAGTGGCTTCATCTGCATTTCTGCCAATAAGATGTTATTTCTTATGGTGTTTGGCGTAGATAGCTAGCTACATGTAAATATTATCGAGGCAAAAAACTGGAATACGGTGTTGTATTTTCACTGATATATCGACATAATAGATAGGAATGTGGTCAGTTTCATCTTACGGTTGAAACTTTGTCCTCAGGTCCAAGAGGTGTCAGGCATCCCCGCGGGATTGACTGTGCGCCTTCATTATGAAATACGGGTATACACCAATCCTGAATGTTGGTTTTTGTATATCGTTTAAAAAGAAAGGTGGTGTAAATATCGCCTGGAGTATCGGCTTTATTATGTCAGTCATTGTTTTTCTTCCAGCGGTTAAGTTTAACCACCTACCCACAAGCCTGTACTCTCTGATAAGACCTGTGAGTCCAGAATCTACTCGCAGGAAAACATTATGGACGGAAAACTGGGTTAGTCTAATGAGAGCTGAATTTATTATGAAGGCCGAACATCTGCTTGTTAAATAGCCGAGTATATAAAAGTAGAAGAATGAATGAATGAATGAATGAATGAATGAATGCCCGTCCCCTGTCCAATGCCCGAGTCGTGTACAGTTCAAAATTTCAGATATTATTTCATTTCCTTCTTTTATGGAGTTTTTTTCCACGGTAGAGCTCGCGTCGATATTTTTTTCTTGTCGCCACTTGTTTTCATAAACTTCCTTCGGGGTTCTACCCCACTTGGATCCCAGACAACATCATCAGAGACCCTCAAAAAGTAAAAGTGTTTTCTACATGGCTCTGATGACCCGTGTCTGGATTCTATGACCTTCATCAGCGGGGCAGTGTAGCGCCCAGTTTAAGAACCACTGATTCAAATTATCCAATGAGCTGACAGCAGATAGTCAGATCTTCGAAACATGCTCATTACACCCACGTGGTTAAAACACTCGACATTTCATCCAGCTCTCTGATCTCCGTGTTTGTCTCTCGTTATTTCCATCCGCCCAGTAATCTGAGCTTACGCTGAGACCATCTTTTAACTCCAGGTAACCTATCATCATCTTCCTTCCAGCTGCTACCCTTAAGAGCCCCACTTTTGTCAGATGCTCCCCGCATGTTCTTTCCCCCGTGCATGTTTAATCTGACGCTGCTGTTCTGTGTTATTTAGTGCCGCTGTGGAGTGATTCCTTAAATTCAAAGCCGAGATCTTATTTTCCTTGTGTCCTATTTCTTATCGTGGTCCTCCTGTTTTGTTATACCTTTCTTTATGTTTACCCAAATGTTGGCTTGCATCATGTGACCATCTATTATGTTTGTTATTTTCTTGGCTCCTGAACCGTTTTATCAATGTTTTCTTCCATTCTTTTTTTCCCTACCTATTTCCTATGTACAGATAAGTAAAATGACGACTGCGTGTATAACTGGTTCTACACAAGAAGGATGCCAAAAAGAGCTCAATGATTCAATTTACTTCATTTATTTTTCGTGGTTTTAATCTTTCGTGTAGTTTTTGTATATGTTCATTGAAGAAGCCATTTGCGAAATATTGGATTGTTGTATGTATTCATTTATTGGTGCTAATCTTATATAATGCCGCTCTCTCCTTCCTGTCTACTTTTCTCACTCTTTCTATCGTTCCGTAAGAATAAATCATACGCCTCTGTCTGCCTTTCAGTAGAAAACCTTTCGTGCTGTTAAGGAAGATTACTAAATATGTAGTTCATTCTAATTCATGTTGTTTCGGAGTGTTTACTTTTAAATCGGATCCACAAGCGAAAACCAAACTGGTCCTTATTTTTGTTTGTTTGTTTGTTGTTGTCTAGTTTTCTATAATACGAAGGTCATACCGAAAGTAGTCAACAATTTTTTTTAATCAGAATTTATAGATAGAGAAAATATAAATGTATCACCTTAACCTGCATCCTTTACACGTCACGTAGAGGTCACATGACGTCACCATCATGTGTCAGGTGACCACGTGGAGCATAAATAAAGTGACAGATGAAGAAGTTTCGTTTCGTCAAAGTGCTGTTATTGAGTTCCTCGTTAAAGAGGGCATCCTCGCTGCTGAAATTCGCCAAAGACTTCATCTTGCTTATGGAGATGTGTGTATGGATGCTAGCAGTGTTAGAAGGTGGGTGAAACATTTCAAAGATGGAAACACGAGCATCCAAGATATGCTTCGCATCGGTCGCCCTCGAACTGCCTCCACTGAACGCACGTGGAAAGGGTTGATGACATCATTAAAGAAGACAGACGTGTCACAGTTTCTGAAATCGCTGTAAATCTTGGAATATGACACAATGCAGTACAGGAAACGACTGAAACCCTAGGTTATAGAAAAGTTTGTGCCCGCTGGGTCTCACAGGAGAGAACGTCCAGAAAGCAGTGCGTCTGTGCCGTCGGTCAGCTGGAACGGAATTCTAGCGGGAGGGTATTTTCAAACTTGCAGAGCGATGGGAAAAATGTGTGCAAAGAAATGGAGATTATGTTGAAAAGTGAAGAAAAGGATGCAGAATAATTTGATACATTTATATTTTCTCTAGTTATAACTTCTGATTTTTAAAACATGTTTGCTCACAACTTTCGGTATCACCATTGCATATTTCCGATGAAATTGTTTTTCAAATGAATAAAACAAAAGGCATGGCCGTGTCGCACCACAGGGGCATCTATGAATATGTTGCTGGCGCATACACTTCCGTCGACTTGTTTCCTTGCATTATGATCAACATTATGCGGGCTATTCTTCTCCAGCTCCACAAGAGGCAGTGTGCCCATTACTTCACCCCGTAGACTAGGGCGCTTTCTGCCGGACTTAAACCACCCATCTCCGCATGGGAATCGTGCGCGCTAACCACTTCGCTATTCAAGTACTTGATAAACAATGACGCAGTTTTTTTTAATAACCACTTGGCATTCATAGACTCATAGCTAACATTCTGGCGTCAGGGTTGACTAACCACAGCTGATCAAGACCCTGTCCCATCTCTCAGTTGGTACTCCCTGATGCAGGCCTTGTCTGATAAACGAGGAAGGGATCATCACAGCAGATGGTGGTGGAGTCTGCTATAGAAGTACTGCACGCCTTCTGCGTTTTTTTTAAAATCTCCAGTCAGGGACTAAAAATAGCCCCCATGACCCGCTCTCAATCAGACACGATGTTGTGCCTCAGCATCCCCTCAGCATCGGCTGCAAGGAAGCCAGCTCGCGGTTTCAGGGAGACTGAAGAAGAGGACGACGACGACGACGACAACGACGACGAAGAGACTTGATAACCACTACAGAGAATTTTTATTATCATGTTAAGGAATATTTACACTATCTTTGTAAGTTACACGGTGAAGCACTGAACTTGTCCTATTCAGTGGAAGTTTTGCTTGCATAGACTACACGGGCAAACGCAAGGGGCACTGGAGGAAGTGTGGAAATGATATCCTTGAGTGATGTTGAAAGTTTTCTATTTGTTCCGCCTTATTTTCATAAAAGCCAAGGAAGAAATACAAGATCATTAAAAACAATAAGCAACTGATAGCATCATATTCTCTATGTTTCACTTTTTAAAAAATGTATGTGTGTGTGTCTGAGAGAGAGAGAGAGAGAGAAAACGAAGTGTTAGTGATATTTGTAAGAAACGTAACGAAAGATGTGAATATTTCAGTTAGTAATCATTGTTTGCAGGTGGAGTTTTTTTGTCTTAGGGAGTGGGGTAGGTAAACAACAACAAAAGTACCCACGGAAAAGTTGTAAATGGCGTTTTATGTGTTAGTAAATTCCACAAAAATCGGTTCTTCTGTGAATAAAAGTTTCCAGTTAAATCTTTCACAGTTTCTAATCCAAGTTTTGCATTGAGTCATTTCTACTGGCGGCTGATTGATCAGCATAGTTTCCCTGCATTATATTTAACGCGTTTTAAAAGTATACTCGTTGCATACTTACACATACATATTTTATATAGAATATGTTGAACTCTTAACCATTTTTGGCTTAGTAGAGCACAAAGTTATAATTTCCTTCACAAACATTTCCCATCATGCAAGCTACCCTCAGGACAAGAAAAAAACGAAAATGGCCGAGACGACCGGCTGGCAGATACCTTAATGAGAGTTCATGTAAAGAGTGGAGAAGAGGACAGATACTAAATTATTCAAGACCTTGCAGTCAGTAACAACCATAAAATGTATAACGCCAAATATAAATTTATAGCGCTGGATATAAATTTATGACAGTATGGTCGTATTACAGGCAGATGCCAATGTGGTCTCCTGATTAACAATTTGTCGTGCTGCAAGAGACATCAGTATACCCACATCTTGAATCTTGAATCCAGGAATTGGCATAATCGCGCTCGGCACACACCCATACATGCTCCACTCTCTATTTTAGTGACCACCGAAGGGTGTGGTACTTCAGTCAACTGTTGGTTCTGGCAAACCTCGAATTCCACCAGCCAGCCACCTGGATCTTCCTCTCTCCCCCCCCCCCTCCTCACTCTGTCTTTCATCCTCCGTAGATATATATTATCAACACAAGTCCTCTCTTCTTCTTGTCCCAGTTCCTCAGACACCAACTTTAGTATATCCTGTCTGTTCACAGGAATCATTCCTGTTGCAACGTGATCGTCTACCTCACTGTCTCTCACTTCCGTATGGCCTGATCAATATATCCACCTCAGTCTGGGGACACTGGATTTCGGCACGAGTTGGGTTCATTCATGACGTAGCAAACCCCTCTCTGCTTTTATATATATATATATATATATTATATATATATATATTATATATATATACATATATATATCTCTGAACCTTAAGTGCCCAGGGCACATGGGGCTTCCGCAAGGGTTTTCCACAAATGCCTGTCCTTCGCCTTTTTTTCTGCTCTTGCCCAGGTGAGCCCATATATATATATATATATATATATATATATATATATATATCTGAATACAAATCCACAAGAGATCCCTCTGGTATCTAATGAATATTACTAGAAATAGGGTCATAGACGGGCCCCTCGTCATGTACTATTGGACTCTCTATCCAAACGTGGAGAGTATCTCTCATATACTAACATACTTTCATAAGGAAAGAACACTGCCACCATCCCACCAAAACCCGGGCCCCAGGAGAATAACTTGGCTCTCTCCTCCTCCTCCTTCCCCTATCCCTCCCCCTACGCCTGGCTTGAATAGGAATGTAAGGTAAAGGTAAAATCCCCGTTTCCATGCCCTTGAAGCGTATTGGGGGGACACGGTGTTAGGTCTATATTTTCAAGACCATCGGCACATGAAAGAGTGACGTGCATTTATTTTCCCAGATTTCTCTGGCACCTATGTTTAGAGGCTGGGTGGACCTAGGGCCCTTTTGGTGTGGTTTTATAAAAAAAAAATATTCCCAACACTGTTGGAACTTGCACCCGGGACCACCGTATTAGTAGACCGAGCTCCTAACCACTCAGCCAGCCAGGCCGCCCAGAAGAAGACTGCTTTTTACATTAATTTTAGAGTCTTAAGTAGTTTGATATTCATAGTTCTTGTGGCTGAACTTACTAGCATCTTCTGTTACTGAACGAGAGCATAAAATGAAAAGAAAATAAAGAGAAAAAGAAAGACGACTGCCTACATTCAGCTAAAGATCGTGTTGTTTTTAAATAGAAATATCTGAATTAAGCGGAACGAAGTAAAACTGATTTGTTGTGACATGTGCAAACACAAGCACGTGACTCATTAAAATTATTACTGAGCTCCTGCTCGTCAAAAACCCACCGCTCTACGATTATTTTGCCGAAGGCTATAGACAGGGAGAGGGAAAAAAACCCGAATGTCCTAATTTGGCGTAAATCTGCTACCCTCTGTCTGATTTACACGTTAGAACTGCTCAAGACACTACCGTAAAGTAGTACTTAAACATCCTTTGTCAACTCTCGACCCTCATCTGGGCTCAGTTTATGAATCGTTAATGCTGATCCACGACCATCTTGTTTGCTTAGTTCTTGGCCGCTTGGCGTGAGCAATCATGGGCTGGGGCTCAATGAAAGTGACCGGAACTGATCTCGGGTGTTCGGACTAAGTGCTCGGATCAGATGGTTTTGTTACGGGCAACTTCTGTTTGGGACTAGAAGATGCCGTATTCAGCCAGTTGTGAACAGAAGGGTGATCGAACGACAAATGTGTACGTTAGCGTAGATATTCTGGAATGAGTGTTTCAGTACATGGTGGGCACTGTTCCCTCTAAGCTACGCGGTCGCGCATAGAAAAAAAAAATCATACCGCGCTCAAAATTTTTGGACCCGCGCAAAAAAAAAAAAAAAATGAAACTGCTGCTTTTATTTTCCAGTTTCCTGATGTTACTCCGTGCTAAAATTGCTATGAAGGAAAATATAATGATGGCACATGTTTTTCCTTTATTGATTCTTTCTTGTTGAGATATGAGTTTCGGATCGGATGTTTCAACTGGTCTTTTATCGCGTAGTTTCGGTAGTACTGTGGCAGAATCTTGACGAGGCAAGCAGGTACACAGAGAATAGAGGGTAATTAAAATAAAGGGTAGATAAATTTCCACTGCTGAAAAGTACAGCAGGTCTATTCTGTTATTAAATGTACAGGGCTTTACGGTGTGTGTGTGAGTATGTATATATATATGTGCATAGTAACAACGTGTATGATGCAACGCATATTTGCACACACAATATTTTTTGCACACGAGATGAACATTTTGCACACCCAGACCGCAACCCCTTAGAGGGAACATTGATGGTGGGTATAAAGTATACCATAGATTCTTGAAATATGATCCGATGGCAATGGAAAATGGACGGCAATCATCAATGATAAAAAGTGAAGGTAAGAAAAGGATAAAATCCCCGTTTTTTATGCCATTAGGGCACACTGGGGATACGGTGTTAGGCCTGTATTTCCAAGACTCTCAGCACATGAAAGTATGATGTGGTCAGTATCATGTCTGGCTGTATTTACCTTCTCAGATTTCTCTAGCACCCATTTTTAGATTGTCAGTGGTGAATAGAAAAAAAAAATTCTTCTTCAGCTTTCCGAGCTCATTACTGGAGATAAGGTTCGCCTCTATTCCTTTCTATTCTAAAGGGCAGAATGTAAGACGGGCCTGCGTGCCCAATTCTTTACCCTTTAAAAATAAAGATTATTCCTAATCTTCTCTCTGCAGCTGGTGACACCAATTTCTTTTATATACTCTTCTATGCTGTCTTTCCATTTCGGTCTACCCCTTGGTCTTGTCTCCCTCATCTCTTGTGCATACGTAATTTTCGTTTGTCTGTTCTCTTCCATTCTTTCTACATGACCCAACCAGCGTAGTCTGTTCAGTTTCAAGACGTTTATAATTCGCTGAGATTTAAATAAGCTATTCAGTTCTGTGTTCTTTCTAGCTCTCCAATTCTCCACCGTTGGTATCCTTTTTGGGCCCAACACTTCTTAGGATCTTATTCTCAAAGATCTGCATTTGTTTGCAGATAAAAACAATAAATTTAAAAAAAAAAAATGTAGATAACTGAAATCAATCCCAAAGACTCAGCAGTATTAATAAGTTGGAGGTCTTGTAGTAGCTACTGTGGAGAATTTGTATCAATTTCAGCCCTTCTATTTCTTCATTTTTTTCACTGAAAAAAGTGCAATATAAAGAGGAAAGAAACATTTATTTTTCTACATCGACAGTAGAAATATGGTATATATATAAGATGCCATGGCTAATACATAAGACGGCGGGGCTGTACCATTAGAGCAATAACAACAACAACAACAAAACAGAAGCCCCAGCAAGCTTCATCAGGACTTCAGCGAAGCCGACGCACTTGTAGCACGTGCATGATTTTATTGCACGTAGTCATTTGTTATGATAGCTCTGCCGTGAACGGTCCGAAGCCAAAGTGTGCTGAGGAAAGGCAGGAAGGTCCGACTCGACCTGAGTGCTTATTAAGTCTCAGAAGAAAGTTGTTGGCAAAATCGACAACCAGTGAGAAGAAAGCCCGATAGGTCGAAGATGTAGCACGGCGTTGTCGGTAACACTAGGTTTTGGGCAAGGAATGAAAATCTGAAATGGTCGTTCCAATGTCACCGTTTCAGAAAATCTGGAAGTTTTTGCACGATAATAGAAGTTACTTCGCTGTGAATCATCAGTGAAGTTGTGAGACTGAAGTAATATTTATATGAAATGATAAATGCCGTTTTTGTTATTATTGTTTTTGTTTTGGGCCAGTGCATTGTTTGATTATAACAAGCATTTCCATATTCTACGTTTCTGTTTTTGTGGCGAATAAAACCCTCAGGGACATTCCAACCGAACTGTTAATGAATGGGAATTTGTTCTGTCAGAAATGATGTATCAAGTTGCTGAATGGATAATATGAGAGAGAGAGAAAGAGAGAGAGAGGTGGGGGGGGGGGAGAAAGGATAGAGGAGAGAGAGACGAAGGAGAGAGAGAGAGAGAGAGAAAAAAAATTAATTAAAATATGTACAGAATTATAACAGATAATGAAAATAAAATCGTCTTAGTTAAGTCAGTGATCGAGATAGGATTTTTTTGAAAGCTCATTTTCAAACTTACGATCAGTCAGGCAGTTATTGCATGTCCCTTTGCGGAACTTTGCCTCTCCAACAACTTTCATGTAGGCCTCTCGGTTGTAAGCAAGATGCCCTGCTACTGATGCATCCATTAGCAAATCATCAACGATGTCTTGCAGCCATCTTTGCCTTGGTCTTCCTCTCTTTCTCTTTCCCATTATGTACCCAGTTGTCTTCTCTAAATTATCATGACGTTTAACATGTCCAAAATATTTAAGTTTTCTCTGTTTAATCTTCATTACTAGCCAACTTTCTTCAATATTAAGTTTTTGTAGTATGGATATATTTGTTCTTTTTTGTGTCCATGATATCTGAAGAACTCTTCTGTAGCATTTACATTCAAATGCATTTATGTGTTTCTCAGCTGATTTGTTAAGTGTCCAGGTCTCACAGTCATATGTTGCGATGGGAAAGATGCATGCCCTTAAAAATCTTATTTTTGTAGTTCTGTCTGTTCCTGTCCATGGCTTCTTTATTTGTTTTATTTTTTTTTCAAGAGCGATAGATGTCCTCCTTATAAAATCCCTCATTGTATCTCCGTTATTAGTTGGACTTAAGATAGATTATTTATTTCTCCTATAGCCAGTCAAGCAGATGGCATAAACAAGAGACAGATTTAACACCAGCTTCTACAGGGTTCTCTTACGGTTAGGAGAGAAACATTTTAAAACACATGTACAATATAAAACACATGTACAATATAAAACACATGTACAATATAAAACACATGTACAAATTAAGTTGAAGATACGTAAATACCCCTGTAGCATCATGACTGATGTGTTAATTATAAAGCTGTCTGTGTGATCTCCTCTTTAATCAGGAAGTGTAAACCAAAACAGGTAGTATTTCTTTAAACCTTGAATCAAGCAAAAGGTTAAGATAGCCTTAACAGTATCGTACAGTTCGAAGAGAGACAAAGACATTCTTTTCTGTGAAAACAGAACAGATGAGTGTTTTACGCCAAAGGACAAAAAAAAAAAGCACTCCATTTAGTGAAGAAAACCTTCCTCGGCGCTGTCCATTTAAAGCACTCTACCCTGAATACAGCAACATGAAAGTGAGAAATGAAAAAAAAAAGAAATTATCGTTAGAAAAAAAAATGATATCAGCGAAAAGAGATAATGAAAGCACAGCAGGACTAGCTTATGACAAACAGACGGAAATGGCCAGGAAAGCAGTCATCTTAAAAAAAACTCCCTCCCCCCTCCCCCGCCCATGATGCTGTTCTGTAATTTACGAGCAAGCATGGCTACTGTGCCCCTTAGATTTCTCCCCTCATATCAAATACACCACTCAAGTTTGTTCTATTCACGGGATTATAATTACTTCCTTGTAATTTTCTGCCACGCTGTAAATTAGATTCTTCTTCGACTCTTGTTCACATATTTGAAAACCCGCGTGTAAGGGGACCTGGCCAATACGTGTGCAAGCATGGATTGTTGGAGCAGTGGTCACGTTGATTGGACGCAAATAATAAATGCGACGGCTACTTCGATTACCAGACGTGAATATTAAAAACATTCATCGTTTTCAGGCCAGCACGAAATATGGAAATGAGAGTGCGGCATTGAATGGAGATATAATATGTCTAGGGTGTAGATGTATGCTGCAGTGAATGTCCTCCATTCCGAAGAGCCAACGGGGTCAGTCAGAAATAGAATAGTTTCGTTGCAGACTTAATAATGTTTTAGTGGACAGAAAAATAAGTCTAGATTTGGGAAGGTTTCCTATTTGTCTCCCTCCCCTTTTTTCCCCCTTCAGAGTTGGGAAATGAAAATTCAGCAGAAATTCATGATTTCCAAAATTTCGAACCAGTATGTAAATTTTATACGTATTTTGGATATGGTTACGTACAGAAATCTGGCGGCCCATAAATATTTGGCGGTTCCAGCCACAAAAGCGTTGCCATATTGAGTTATTCAGACGGTGTCATTTAAAGACTGATGGCATAAGTATGGTAAATTTGGGTAGTATTGTAAAAGCAACTCTTGTTTTAATTGCAGATTATCCAGACATGTGACCTTCAACCTAATAATTGACAGTTAACTTTGCTTCTTCTTTTGTTTTCATAACCTGTCTTTGGATTGCTTCTCATGCATGAAATTTCAGTCCTCTTATTCCGTGTACAGCACGTTAGAAATGAAAATTAGATACTGCTTTCTATACTTTAACTCTTTGTTGCGGTACTTTATATATTCAGATTTTCCAGTTTGAAAACTCCCTTGTTCTTCCAAAATTAGGTCTTATCCAGTTTGAAACCTGCCTTGTCTAACGTACTATTCTTCCAAAATTATGTTTAATCCAGTTTGAAATTCCCTTGTCTAACGTACTGTTCTTCCAAAATTAGGTCTTATGCTCGTTGGTCATGAACATATTTGTTGGTGGATTAGAGAAATATTTTGCCCAAACACCATAAGAACCAACACTTTGTTGACAGATGAAGCCGCTGACAGCGGTTATTGAGGAAAGACACTGGCGATGGTCGGGACATGTTCTTCGGATAACTGACAACTCACTACCAAAAATAGCACTAAGATGGACACCACAGGGAAACAGAAGTGAGGGTAGACCAAAGGAGACATGGAGAAGAACAACAGAGAGGATGTTGAGTAATAGAGGGCTCACTTGGGCAAAAGCGGGGAAAAGGCGTTTGTGTAAAACTTTTGGGGAAGCCCCGTGTGTCTCGGGCACTTAAGGCTCAGAGAGAGAGAGAGAGAGAGAGAGAGAGAGAGAGAGAGAAATCTTACGTTCCATTCACTGTTCACAAGAGCTCAGATTAGACAGAGCTAATCCTGCTCATCTCAGGCCTGTGCCTCTACGCGTTTTTTTTATCATAGATAGATTCTACATGATTTCTTTAATATGATAGATAGATTCTACATGATTTCTTTAATATGATAGATAGATTCTACATGATTTATTTAATATGATAGATAGATTCTACATGATTTCTTTAATATGATAGATAGATTCTACATGATTTCTTTAATATGATAAATAGATTCTACATGATTTCTTTAATACGATAGATAGATTATATATGATTTCTTTAATATGATAGATTCTACATGATTTCTTTCATATAATAGAAAGATTCTACATATCTTCAATATAACAGATAGATTTTACACGGTATTTCCAATATAATGGATAGATTTTACATGATTTCTTTAATATAATAGAAAGATTCTTCATATCTTCAATATAACAGATAGATTTTACACGGTATTTCCAATATAATAGATAGATTTTACATGATTTCTTTAATATGACAGATGGATTCTACACGCTATCTTCAATATAACAGAAAGATTCTACATATCTTCAATATAATAGATAGATTTTACACGATATCTTCAATATAATAGATAGATCCTACATGATATCTTTAATATAATAGATGCTACCTGATATCTTCAATATAATAGATAGATTCTACTGTAGCATGGCCTTGCAAGTAATGATTATAGTTATTATTCTTATTATTAATGAATATGATTATGAATATATTGTTGGCATAGTAGTAACATCTAATAGCGACAGAAAAAAGTAAATACAAATTAGAGCAAGGTAGACAAACAAACTTCTATGACATTAGTATGACTGGACGCTGACACAAGTAAATAGTATAGAAAAGAAGAATAGAAAATGCAGACACAATGAAAAGCGAAGACACAATAAAACTTCCGACATGAAAGAGCAAGGTAAATGACAATTGTATAGATGGAATTGATGCAGACTGACACGCATGACACCTATTAGTGTTAGGACGCTATTATGACGCAATTGCACAGTTTCTAAATAACAGAGTGACCAACTTCGGCCAGCTGACCAATTAAATATTTAGAAGCGTGGCCTACAGCACAATGGACTTACGACATATAAGTCACGGGGCAGCTGGAGAGGACGGAGCCCGAAGACGGAGGAACAAGGACGGTCAATGAATAGAAACCTGTCCAGAGGTCAAAGTAAGGAGCACGAGAAGGAAGGCCGATTCAGACTGCAGAGGAAGACTGTGAGAGAGAATCAAACAGACGAGAAGAACAGAAGGTCAGACAATCAGAGAAGAGAAGTAGAGAACAGACACCAGAGAGACTCGGAGGCGACATAAACACAGAAGAACAAGAAAGAGAACAAGGCGCTATAGAATCAGAAGTAGTTAGAATGAAGATGCGATTCAAATGATTAAGAAGATTTGATACTTTTGGAACTTCGAGTAAAGTGACTTTAGACGAGAAACTAGTTGACCACGTGTTGTAGATCTGATATAATACTAGGAAATGTTCTCGTATCAAGTGTAGAATATTGTGAAGCTGAGAATATTGAGAAATGCTGCATGTAGAATATGACAGAGTTTGATATTGTGAACAAATGATTATGTGCTTCAACGACGAAACTAACGAAGATTATGTCATATTACATCATAGTACAAGTGATGTTATCAACTGTGGAATCTGATACCTTAATTGTCAGGATTAAATAATGCAGTGAACATTTCATCGGACTTGCTCTGCTTTAGAATATGTTGTGTTGTTTGTGAAACCTCGAGGTGTTATGATCAGAGGACCAAAGAACACTTCTACTATCAGTCATTAAAAGAGAAACACACCATTTGAAAATATTATACTACATGATATTTTCAATATAACAGACAGATTCTACATGATATCTTCAATATAATAGATAGATTCTACATGATATCTTCAATATAATAGATAGATTCTACATGATATCTTCAATATAATAGATAGATTCTACATGATATCTTCAATATAATAGACAGATTCTACATGATATCTTCAATATAATAGATAGATTCTACATGATATCTTCAATATAATAGATAGATTGATAGATTCTACATGATATCTTCAATATAATAGATAGATTGATAGATTCTACATGATATCTTCAATATAATAGATAGATTATAAATGACATCTTTCATATAATCTTTTGCATCGATGATTCTCAAACTTCTTCAGCTGTCGCATCTTGTCCCCCAAACTACATCTATCTTACATCATCCCCATGCTCTCGAGCGTCACGAAATGATGCCAGTGTGTCTCGCCATCAGTCTTTCTATTCTCGGTGAGCTTCTCAGTCTCATAAATGGAATCGAATTCAATCATCTCAGTCTCTTCTATTAGTGGCAACTACATCCATAGCTACCACGTTTTTTTTTTCAACTAACTCTGATGCCTTTCTGTCACTTCCCTTCTCCTGCCAGGTTCTCTGGATCTTTCAACGTTTACAGGTGGTAAGTATCGTCCACAGGTGGTAAGTACCGCCCAGAGTTGGGAAGTATCGGCCACAGGTGGTAAGTACTGTCCGTTTTTGGAATCACTGCTTTAAATGCTGCGGGGACTGTGTAACTGGCCATAGGTTATGAAATACCAGAGATTAGATATGCTGATGACACAGTATTACTGTCCACAACACAAAAAGGATTGGAAAAACTAATTATGCCAGTCTGTAAGAATAGCGAAGACCAAAACCTCTATCTTAATGGGAAGAAAACTAAATTGATGACAACTGACAAAACAAATAAGGCAGCTGATATATGTATCAATGAGGAAAAACTGGAAGAAGTGGAGAGTTTTGAATATCTTGGATCACCGCTAACTAATAATGAAGATACAATGAGGGAAATTAGAAGGAGGACATCTATTGCTCTTCAGAAAGTAAAACAACTAAAGAATCTGTGGAGAGGAACCGACAGAACTACAAAAATAAGATTTTTAAGGTCATGCATCTTTCCCATCGCAACATATGCCTGTGAGACCTGGACACTTAACAAAACAGCTGAGAAACACATAAATGCATTTGAATGTAAATGCTACAGAAGAGTTCTTCAGATATCATGAGCACAAAAAAGAACAAATATATCCATACTACAAGAACTTAATAATACTGAAGAAGGCTGGCTAGTACAGAGAAAACTTAAATATTTTGGACACATTAAACGTCATGATAATCTAGAGAAAACCGTCTTGGAAGGGTACATAATGGGAAAAAGAAAGAGAGGAAGACCAAGGCAAAGATGGCTGCAAGACATCGTTGATGATCTACAAATGGATGCATCAGCAGCAGGCCATCTTGCTCACAACCGAGAGGCTTACAGGAGAGCTGTTTGTGAGGCAAAGTTCCGCAAGAGACATGCAAATGAATGAATGAGTCTGCGAAATACAGCCAGTGAATGCCTTATTCTGCTTCCACGAGGCACTGCCGCCAACAAGCTGTTGTGACACGTCAGTCTGACCACTAGAGTAGAGATTCATGCTGCGGTGGAGCCTGCAGAGAATCCTATCTTTTAAGATTTCCCAGGGAAGTGAAGAAAGCATTCGTCTGCAATGGATAATTTCTTTTATAATTTGTACTACAGAAACGTGAATATTTTATGTTTATGAACTGCAGTTAGGTGGGTGGGGTGGTGGGGGACACACACACAGAGATATATATATATATATATATATATATATAGAGAAAGAGAGAGAGAGAGTGAGAGAGAGAGAGAAAGAAAGAATTGGAACTCCGCATAAAATTAACTGAAGATTTCTTTTCTATAGCATATCAGACCCAGCGAAGGAGGTTGGGTCCAGCTGGATCATTTTTCAGGAAGCCGAGAGTTTTGACAAATTTTAAAGGTGGATCCGGAGTGCTTTGAGCAACCCGTATTGGATGAAATTATAACCGGAGGGGGGGGGGGGGGGGGTGGTGATGGGAGAGTTTTGAACCGGTTTATAAAATTACTCTCGGAGGGCCTGTAGCAGACCATCTGTATGAGCACCAATGACAGACCCAATCGTTCATTACCCCATCTGGACTCGGACAAAGATCAACGTTCTTTGATTCGTGTTTATAATAGGAGATACCGGAAGGTGGATTTGAGTAGAAAAATGCCCGAGCATATTTGAAGACCGTCTAGCTGTCATCGGAGTGATCTATCTCCTTAGTGCGCCTGGCCCTTTTCTTCAAAGAACCTGCACTCTCGAGCAGGACTGGCCGCAGTATGATTAACTCTGCTGGCGTCCTTTGATAAATCTGCTGTCAGAGAGGGGCTGCTGTATCGCTGACTGACCGAAACAGATGACAGCCGTTTCTGGTGGAAACATATAGCTGGTCAGGCTTTAACTAAATATGAAACAGAATAACAAGACGCTTCTAACAGTTTTATTGCATATAGTTTGTCAACGTTAAAAAAAAAAGGTCACTCTTACTTGGGGCAGTAAAGTCTTGGAAGTGCTTGGGTTCTCATATTGTTCACGTGATCGCATAATCTATTCCAGTGTTTTCCTATTTAAAAAAAGTCCTCGGGCGCCCTGCAGTTTCAGAATCCAGGCCACGCCCTCCCCCACCCCACCCCACCCCACCCCATTTACTCTGAAAGTTTCATGCCTGTATGGTACCTACCCTCATTAAATGTAAAAGATTTTTTTTTCCCTTCGGAAAATGTGGATAACCTTTAACGAGTAAACGCTACACTACACTTAAAAGCACAGTACAGACGTGGTGAATTTTTACTGTCGAAACTTCCTCCAGGTTCCAGTGACATCAAAGATCAGTCTCGTTCTACCATACTCTTTGTTCCTCTCGCACTTGCCCGACTATAAGACGCCAGCAAACCCCCTCCCCCCATAAATAAACGTGGGGAAAAGGTGGGGGGGGGGGTATTCCTACCTCAAAGATTTCGCCAAAATATTGGTTGTTAAACTTTTCACAGTGAATAGTTAAAAGAAGGACCTTGAATTTTTGTTACACACTCCCACAGTAGGTTCCGCTGGACCCCGGACCACCAGTTGGGAAACCACTGATTTATTCTAATCCCACATTGTTTGAGCTTGGCTGCATAACAAAGTCAGGCAAACATATCAAAAGATAACCAGTCTGTGCTACTTAAAGAACTCCACTGTTATTTCGCCCTAAACCTCCAGATCACCGTAGACCAAACAGAATCTTATTCATTCCGTGTTTTGGTGAGTTAAAGAATAGGAAAAAAAAACAAGTGTTTCTTTTCGTTTTATCTCCTCTGTTTCAGCGCCTGTAAAAACTGCGATAAACAGCTCTGTATTGTTGTACCCTCTCTGGCACGCGTCCCCCCCTGCCTGTCTGCAGGTAGTGAACAGGCCTGCGATAGAGGGTTAGATTACCAGAATATAAACAGGACACCCGTTTTGCTTGCTGCTCTGATGAAGGAAGGCACCAGTGAGAGCCGTGTTTTGACATTAGTGAGAAATTCTCCTTGGATAAACACAACCTGGAACGCAACTGTCTCTCCCTGGGTAAAGAGCACTTAGCATCCAGCAGAGATGAAGGCAGAAACAGTTACTCCTCTGAAACATGGGCAGAGAATGAGGCTGTTTTGTTTCTGTCTTCCTTGATTCGTCAGTGATTTTATGTTATCTAGCGGACTATAAGCTCCTTTTGGAAATGAGAGAGCTGTAACGTTTCATCTAGTCTGGTAAAAGATATTCTCAAATGCAGGGCAATTAATAACACGACAACACGATCTCAGGCTAGTTTCAGTATTTTACATCTTTAGAAAGTCTCTCAGCGTTAGTCAACGTGGAGACGTTTTTCTTCTTTCTTTCTTGGTTTTTTTTTTGACTGATCAGTTTTACTCTCTGAAACATATACAAGATGTGTTTAAAAAAAAGAGCGAATTTTTGCTCTTTAGATATGTGTTCATTTGACAATGCTTTCTCCTTCAAAGAAACCGCCTCTACTGACGATACACCATTTCCAACTTTTCTACCAATGTTGGAATACTTCCTGGAACGCACTTTCTGTGACGGCGCACATTTCTCTTATCGTGTTTTACTGAATCTCCTCTATGTTTTGCAAACGACGTCCTTTCAAAGTGGTTTTAAGTTTGGGAAATGGGAGAAATTCTGCTGGGGCAAAGTCCGGAGAATAGGGCGGATGGGGCACACGGATGTCTGATGTTGTGTCAGATAACTGCGGATGTGAAGCGACGCGTGAGCCGGAGAATTGTCTTGGTGCATTGTCACTTTGTCACTAATCCAACGAACAACTTGCGCACGTGCTCACTTCAGGGGATGTAGCTCGACGACTAATGTTCATAGCGGAACGGGGCAAATGGCAAAAGTTGTCAAGACCTGGCACTAGTTGCGTTCAGTAGCTGAACCTCTGTGCCGGTTTTTTACACTACTAAAAAAGTTCCCTTTAATGTTGAACATCCCTGGAAGTTCAGCGATGTCTTTGGAATAGTTTTAGAATGTAGTAAGATGGGGGGGGGGGTGGGTGGGGGGGGGAAGGAGGAGAGAAGAAGAAGAAGAGTATAGTTTCAGCAATGAGAATTCGTTTACATCACAGCTCAGACAGAACTTTAGAATATAAATGAACCTCTCCCCTCTCCTCTTCTCTCTCTCTCTCCCTCTTTCTTTCTCTCTGCCATTATTCACGAAGACCAGATTATTAGGCTTTGTGTAATTTTAATTTAAGATTCGCGTATTGAGGAAATGACATTATTATATATGATACAATTGCTTTTGTTGAGTGAAATCCTCCAGGAGCTTCCCAACCAAAGGATGATTAAACGTGAATAATCCTTTAAGAAAGATTTATAAGATGATTTATATATGAAAACAGAGAGAAAGGAGAGCAAGACAGAACGAAGGTTGGGCGAAAGGAGAGGGCCGGTGGGGGAAGAAGAGAATGAAAAATGAGAAACGAGGTCGTTTACAATTCCATCTTTCATGAAGTATTTTTTACTATGAATGTATAGAAAAATGTTTGTGTTTCAAAGGCTGATATTCTCGTCGTCAGAAAGATTATTACCAATTCTGTGGTATCATATTATGAAAAAAAAACAAGATCGAACTAGAAGCTTTAATCTATTCTTACATCTTATATCCTTCCCGTACCGATAAACGTCACATAAGGCCCGCATGGTAGTTTGCCAAGATTTCCTGTCTTCGGCGAGTTTTTCAATCTTATCAAGGGATGTTATGCCCACTGAACTGGCCTCTCTTAACAACGTCCTCTTTAGAGTTTCACGTCGGCTTGTTGTGATCCACTTGATAACTTGTTTGGGGATCCTCTGATTGTTTCCTCTCATCACATGACTGATATATGTCCATCTTTTTTTTTCTAATCACCCATGAGACAAGTTGTTGTTTGTTCATCTGTTTTTCTCTCTGCGTTGATCTTGAATGTGTTTCACTTTATACCAAGTATTTTCCTTAGGCATTTGTTTTCGAAAGAGTCTAATTTGTTGCCTATTTCTTTAGTTGTTTTCCAGCTTTCACATGCATAAATAAGGGTGGATATTATTTAATCTCGAAATTACACGAAATAGACTGCGTATATTTATAATAAACAACACGGTAGGCCACTATATAGCGCCTTTCGCATCACTATTCTGAACTTTCGCATCACTATTCTGAACTTTCGCATCACTATTCTGAACTTTCGCAACTTACGAGTGGACTCTGCTGATACAGTAAAGTCTAACAGGTGAAACAAGGCAAAAATAAAGCCGTTTTTGCTACATTAAGTAATGGAAAGTAACGAGTAAAGTGGCATAATGCCCTAGTAGAAATGCACCAACTTAATTGACAGACATTATCAGTGATCGAGCCACTTGGAGAAAATGATCTAAAAATATATTCACAAGAGTGGGGTTGGTGGTGGTGGGGGAGGGTGTTAGACGCTGTCCAATCTGGCAGTCACCCATAGCTGATATGCTATAGTCAGGCTTAGAGAACCACAGTCGATCAAGACCCTGTGCCACCTTTCAGTTGGTACCCCCAGTAACAGACCTATCTTGATTAACGCTGTAATCTGTAATCCCCATGGCGGTAAATATAATAAAACAGAAGTGTATACCCCCTGTCTTTTTTAGTTCTACTCATGGACTCAAATTTAAAAAAAAAACGGCCATCATAACCTGCTTTCAATCCGACTCGATGATGTGCCTCAATACTGTCACAGCACTGACTGCAAAAGGACACCGCTTGCATTTACAGAAAGATGAGAGACAAGACAAGACAAGGCAAGACTTGCGCACTTCCTCCAGGGAGATAAAGTCAGCAACGAGAACCAAGTTGCGAATCAGAATTCTGAGACTGATTTTTAGCAATCACAATCGTCTGTTTATTTTTAGCACTCACAATCATCTTGTTAGTTTTAGCACTCACAATCATTGTTTTCATTTTTAGCATTCACAATCATCTCGTTCCAGTCTCTTCAGGGAAGACTGTCTACATCTTCAGTCTTTTCTCTCCTTTGCTTTCATGGTACATCAGGTCAGAATGAAATCCTTTCATCCTGTGATGTTGTCAAAACATCTATAACAATGTATCATTTTTCTCTTTTAACTTAAACCCCGCCACCCCCCTCCCCCGCCTTTTTTTTCACTCCCTATTTTTCCCTGGTTTTTAATTACTGCAAAAATCATTAGAAGCAGTAGAAATGTGGTTTATTAGAAAAAAGTTGCGAATTCCCAAGACAGCAAGGATAGATAATGAAGAATGTAGGAAAAGAGCTAGAGAGATAAACAAAAATCTTATAAAAAAGAGAGAAGCAATGTACATTCGTACAACATGTAGTGAGAAGATGGGGCATTGAAAATATTGTAACAGCTGGAAAAACAGAGGGAAGAAGAGACAGGGGAAGACCATGAGAAATGATATTGGATAAGCAGGCGAGATGGTGTGAGAGGAGATCACCAAATGAGCTGATGGCCTATATGAAGGACCGGGTACTGCATAATGGCCAACACCAGTCGGCACGGCGCGTGATGATGATGATGATTTTAATTACTGCGTGTTAAAAAAAATTCTGATATATATTTTCCTATTCCCCAGAATTTTTTCAGTATTTTCCTTATTTTTAAAAATTATTTTCCCTTACTTTCCTCTAGTTTCAGTCATTTGCAAGTCCCTTTCGGAACTTTGCCTCCTTAACAGCTTTCCTGGAGGACTCTTGGATGTACGCAAGATGCCCTGCTGCTGACACATCCATATGTAGATCACCAACGATGTCTTGCAGCCACCTTCACCTTGGTCTTCCTATCTTTCTTTTTCCCATTATGTAACCTTCCATGAAAGTTTTCTCTAAATTCTCATGATGTTTAATATGTCCAAATTATTTTAAGTTTTCTTAAGTTCTCTTTACTAGCCAGCCTTATGAATATATGGATATATTTGTTCTTTTTTTTAATCCATGATATTTGAAGAACTCTTCTGTAGCATTTACATTCAAAAGCAGTTATGTGTTTCTCAGCTGTTTTGTTAAGTGTCCAGGTCTCACAGGCATATGGTGCGATGGGAAAGATCCATGCCTTTAAAATCTTATTTTTGTTGTTCTGTCTGTTCCTCTCCACAGATTTTTTAGTTGCTTTAGTTTCTGAAGAGCGATAGATGTCCTCCTTTTAATTTCTCTCATTGTATCTCTATTATTAGTTAGTAATGATAAAAGATATTCAAAACTCTCCACCTCTTCCAATTTTTCCTCAATGATACATATTTCAAATGCCTTATTTGTTTTGTCATTTGTCATCAATTTAGTTTTCTTCGCATTAAGATAGAGGTTTTACTCTTCACTATTCTTCCGGACTGACATAATTAGTTTTTCCATTCTTTTTTGTGTTGTGGACAGTAATAATGTGTCATCAGCGTATCTAATCTCTGGTACTTCATAACCTCCAGTTTTTAAGGCATCATAAAACTCTTTGTCTGCATCTTCTCTAACATTTCTCATTATATTTTCAGTATACAAGTTAAATAAGTAAAGCGACAGTATGTACTCCTGACGGACCTATTGTTTTATTTCAAACAAAGTCGTTGTTTCACCATTTATTATTACTACTCCCTGTTGGTCTAGATGCAGCAGTGATATTAATTGTATCAAATGTGTTGGAAGTCCCATTTTTTCCCCATTATTTCCCAAAGTTTCTGGTGTTGTATACAATCAAATGGCTTTGAGTAGTCTATAAAAGACTAGTTTACATCAGTTTACTTTGTCCTTATTTCTCCTGCTTTTATTTATTGTGTTATGCCATTCTTCTTCTTCTTCTTCTTCTTCGTCTTCTTCTTCTTCTTCTTCAACTTTCCGAGCCATTAAGGCTCCTTGCTGCAGATAAATTTCACCTGCATTCCTTTCTATTCCTAATCTTCTCTCTCTAGTTTGTGACACCAGTTTCTTTTACATCCTCTTCTATGTTGTCTTTCCATCTCTGCCTTAGTCTACACCTCGGTCTTGTTTCCATCATCTCTTGTGCACACATAATTTTCGTTTGTCTGTTCTCTTCCACTCTTTCTACATAGCCCAATCAGCTTAATATGTTCAGTTTCAAGACATTTATGCCATTAGGTGTGGTAAAAATAATGTACCAATATGATTATCTAGCTCTGTTCATTATTTTTCTCTTCTCAGTTTGAAGTGATTTAGTTCTTTGTCCATTTTAGCGTTTGGAAAGTGGTTACCTGTTGATCCCGGGAAAATCTGTTGCAAGTTCATGTTTCACACGCCAGGAAAAGATCCCGTAACGCCAAGAGTTAATGTGATATTCATGAAATTTTCTTAATCTGTATTTTTCCCTCTCTTTCATAAACTTACTCTTATCCCTCTCTTTCATAAACTTACTCTTATCCCTCTATTTCATAAACGTAGTATTATCCCTCTCTTTCATAAACTTTTTATTATCCCTCTCTTTCATAAACTTACTATTATCCCTCTCTTTCATAAACTTTTATCCCTCTCTTTCATAAACTTACTATTATCCCTCTCTTTCATAAACTTACTCTTATCCCTCTCTTTCATAAACTTACTCTTATCCCTCTCTTTCATAAACTTACTATTATCCCTCTCTTTCATAAACTTACTCTTATCACTCTCTTTCATAAACTTACTATTATCCCTCTCTTTCATAAACTTATTCTTATCCATCAGTCAGACTGGTACCTATCCAGCCTGAGAAGAGTGTTTCTAGACACGATGAACCCTTTTATACCTCCCACTAACATCTCTCATGTGTGATTTTTTTTTTCATGCAGTTAGTAATGAAATTTCGGTAGGAGGAGTCTTTTGTCCGTAATGAGAAGTGAATTTTATTAAAACTGGTGACAAGTCATCCGTTTCGCCAGTCATGATGTTTTTCATCATCACATTCATCGCTTATTTTTTCTTCCATCACGTCCATACCCACGAGATTAATGAATGTAAAAGAAAAGAATGTGGTGGTTCAAATATAAATTTGCTGAAAAATCTGACAAAAGTTAAGCTTCGAAATAATTTCACCGCAAATTTGTATCAGTTATACAACGCAAGTTTTCAAATGTAAAATTGTTCAAGTTTTTTTTTATTTTTGGGACACCCTGAATGAAAAAAAACAATTAATTCCTGATACATGTGCCCTACAGAAATCCTCCCCCCCCCCTGTAATTCTTCCCAAACTGGACTCGTTGTAATTCTTCTCAACCAGACTCTCCGCAATTATTTCTAATTTTGACTCCTTGACCAGACTCTCTGAAATTCTTCCTCTACTAAACTCTCTCTACTAAATTAAAGATTCTTCCTCAAATCGACTTCACGTAATTCTTCCTCAAAAAAGACCCTACATTCTCCCTAAACTAGACTGTTCATAATTCTTTCTTCTTTCTCGCTACACTCTGTAATTCTTTCTCACAAGAATCTGTCAATTCTTCCTCAGCTGCATGATTTACTCATTTCCTCTCCTGTTTTCTTAAGTCTTTCCCTGTCTTACGGTTTCTTCTCCATTTCATGTTTTCTCTCCATCATTGCGCATTCATTCAACACGTCTGTTATTTTTGCAGCCAGCCTTTGGGGGAAAGATTTACAGATTTTTTCTTCTTTTTTTTTTTTTTGAGCTTCACATTTTCCATTCCTGGATTATTTCTCGCTTCATCTTCGCCTCCTCTACGCGTCAAGTGCCCAATTTTGACGGCAACTGGTTAACCGCGACTGACCTACTAATTATGCAAACATCGCAAAAGCATGGCTCATTAATGCGAGCAAACACTGCAATCGCCTGCGCCAAACGCACCCTGGCCCCGCTTCAATCACGTCATCAGTCAACTCTGGCAATAATTTAAATAAACATCATTACATTTCTTAAAACCGTCGGGATCAGCTCCACTTACGAGACCAAGATTTCTAAGAGCTTTTCAAATCCTATCGAGCCAGCGATCGAGTGCTGTTAATTCCAGCATTTATACCACAGATCAGCGCCAGTCATGAAAGTCGACTGGTGTCAAATACTGTCGACATTTGGCTGGGCACGTACTGGAATGCTGGAAGAAATTCGACTATATCATGAAACGTAATTTTCCTCTATAGCGCGGGAACAAAACCCTAAGCTAGTGAGCCCTCGTTAGACAAGATAAGAGTTGATGTAGCCAAGTAGGATTCTCAATTGTTTTAGCACGTATCTCTGAACCCAGCGGTTTTCATGCTCTTTACTCCGTGTGTACTGCTAACACTGAAATTTCCTCCAGTCTCAAAACTGCTCAGTCAGTCAGTCAGTCATTTGCATGTCCCTTGCGGAACTTTGCCTCCCTAACAGCTCTCCTATAGGCCTCCCGGTTATAAGCAATATGCCCTGCTGCTGATACATCCATTTGCAGATTATCAACGATGTCTTGCAGCCATCTTCGCTTTTGTCTTCCTTCCTCTCTTTCTTTTTTCCCATTATGTACCATTCCAATTATCATGACATTTAATATGTCCAAAATATTTAAGTTTTCTCTGTTTAATCCTCTTTACTAGTCAGCCTTCTTCAATATTAAGTTCTTGTAATATGGATATATTTGTTCTTTTTTGCGTTCATGATATTTGAAGAACTCTTCTGTTTTTTACGTTCACACTACTTAATAGCTAATGTTATAAATTTTGTCTTCCATCTATATCAGCAGCGAATTGGTTTTGCACTCGTCTATAAAGTAGATGGTTCGAATCTACCCCGGTCAATCAGCTGTAGAAGTGAGTACCTGGTTCCTTCAGGAGCTACTGAAGAAAAGGTGGCCAGGCATGAAGGTGGCCATGCATGAAGGTGGCCATGCATGATGGTGGCCATGCATGAAGGTGGCCAGGTATGAAGGTGGCCACGCATGTAGGTGGCCAGGCATGTAGGTGGCCAGGCATGAAGGTGGCCATGCATGAAGGTGACCAGGTATGAAGGTGGCCATGCATGATGGCGGCCATTCATGAAGGTGACCACGCATGAAGGTGGCCATGTATGATGGTGGCCATGCACGAAGGTGGCCAGGCAGGAAGGTGGCCATGCATGAAGGTGGCCATGCATGAAGGTGGCCAGGCATGAAGGTGGCCGCATCATCCTCTGGTGTGCTGGCGGATCAAGGAAAATATTGACACTGCTGCCATGTCCCCTAAGTACTTTCACTTTCTATGCGGGTCTAGTTACTTCTTAAATATGTTATTATGATGTTTGCAGCACACATTTTTTCAGCTTTATAACTATATTTTCACAGGAATAAACACCAGTTTCGCCAGAAGCTTAACATTATCAGATATAGAAGCACCTAGAGATAACTCTAAGGCCAGAAGTACTTTTAGAAAAATTCAAAACGTTTCTTCTTCTTCTTCTTCTTCTTCTTCTTCTATCTCATTGGAATTGCAGGTTGGTTTCTTTGCAAAAGATACTGTGATTGGTGTTCAGTACAGATTCGTATCGAACTGGGAGCGAATTATGGCGGTTTTTTTATGAGTCCCTAAGTGCAGCTAAAAAGCAGGGAGTGTGCAATAGTTCTTTGGCAGTCTCCACCCCCCCCCCCCCATATGAGGACTACGGCGATCCCTGCCCTGTTAGCCCAGACTAGGCATGTTACTGGCAGTATCAACGGAAAGGTGGAACAGGGTCTTGGTCAGCTATGGTTCGCCAACCCTGAAGGTAGTATGTCATCTGTGGGTGTGCTGATTGCCACACTGGAAAGCGTCTTTTTCCTCCTTCAAGTATTCTATATAATCTAGACTTACTACGCTAATCCTAACATCCATGGCAGAAACCAACGGTAAGTTTGTTGGATTAAAATGTACTTGTGGATTACACTCTGTCTGCATCCTGTCCAGCCAGTCCGTGGTGCTCTCTTATACTTTTAATTTATAACTTTTTCAATTTATTTATATTAAAAAAATCTCATTCACGCGCACACACTAAACTTTCTCCGTGTAGACACTTTTATCGAGTCCTCACACTCGCAGTTTCATCACTTTCTCTAAAAAGGTCACGGAAATGTAAACCAGGACTTAAGAGCCACGCAGACAGAATGCAAATGTCCAGACTTTTCCGCAATATCCTGGTCTGTTTGATACATTGAGAAACCCGAAGCGGAAGAGCCACTGCGACATTAGGGTCTGGATAGAGCAGGATTTAAGATGGGTTCATTCAATTCGGACCGAAAGCGGGACTGCATACCTTTTTTTTTTTCTGCACGTCCCGTAAACTAGGAATTTGACTGAATACGAGAGTATGGTGAGTGCTACAAGGGAAAGCACATGGTTAAATCTCAGAATTTATGTGTGCGGTCATTGCTACAGACATGCTCTTAAGTGGAGTTAAACAGCTTTGGATGAGGCCAGGAGCAGCCACTCTGCGTATGATTTTAGCTGCTACATTGTGAGGTGAAATGAGAGTTTCACGTTCTAGAAAGCTGTGTGCTCTTTTTGTATTTAACTGTAAAATAACGTCCTTCACGGCTTACCCCGGCAACATAGGCCCCTGTCTGATCTGCCTCAACTGATATGCGACTTTGACTATCATCATCATCATCAACATCATCATCATCATCATCATCGTCACCATCATCATCATCAAGTTCCACGCCGGTCATGCTCCTCCACAATTTTCGGTCCTTGACATTTCTGAGTAACTCTGTTGCCGATTTATTTACATGCCACCGTGCCAGGCCTTCCTCGGTCGTCCTCTACCTCTCCTGCCTTCAAGTTTCGCTCACTGTTATGTTTTCCAGTTTCTCTCTTCTTATCACATGCCTCAAGAATGATGACTGCCTTTTTTTATCTTTGTTATTATACTGCATTAGCTTGTCTCTGACACTGTTCACTAGTTATCTTGGCTGTCCTTGGGATCCTCATCATTCTTCTCAGTAAGCACATCTCTGCTGCCTCTAATGATTTACTCATTTTCCTGCCATGATTTACATCCGTATAGAAAAACGGGCAAGAGCAGAAAAAAAGGCGAAGGACAGGCATTTGTGGAAAACCCTTGCGGAAGCCCCATGTGCCCTGGGCACTTAAGGTTCAGAGAGAGAGAGAGAAAAACGGGTTCAATACTGCATTGTAGCTCTTTCTCACATTAAATATAGCACTGTGATTATTTCTCGCACTCAATACTGTAGCTCTTTCTCACATTCAATATAGCACTGTAATTCTTTCTCACATTAAATATAGCACTATGATTCTTTCTCACACTCAATATAGATCTGTAGTTTTTTCTCACATTCATTATAGATATGTAGTTCTTTCTCACATTCAGTATAGCACTGTAGTTCTTTCTCACATTCAATAAAGCACTGTAATTTTTTCACATTCAATATAACACTGTAGTTTTTTTTCTCACACTCAATATAGCAATGTAGTTCTTTCTCACATTCAGTACAGCACTATAATTCTTCCTCACATTCAATGACAGTGACTTAAAGATGGCTTTCAATTACTGAAATGCTCCTTGTGAATGGCATATTCTGGTTTTAATTTCTGTGATACATCCTCCATCAGCTGGTATCACTGATCCCCGATACTTTAACTTGTTCACTTGTTGCAGTGTTGTCCCATTGATATGCAAGTTACATGCTGGTGGGCACTTCCTTTTGCATACAGCCATTGTCTCCGTTTTCTTGATGTTCAGACTCTTTCCTTTTTCACTCTCTGCTACTAACTTTAGCTATAGAGAAAGATAACAGACAATTCTACCTGTTTCACAGCAAATCTTCCTCTTGTAACAACTAACGAAAAACAGCAACAAAGTTGAATTAAAAAAATATTTAAAGGGATACAGGAAACAAATGAAGATTTAACAGGAACAAGTGAATATTCACCCCCCCCCCCGGTATTTGTGTGAATTAGCGATGAAAGTGTTAGCTACTTCACATTTTTTAAGACAGTACATTGTGAGGTATGGAAGCCAGCACATATCCTCCCTGTCTTTACTTTCCCAGACAAACCCCCAGCATCCATTTCTTAATGCTGAGTCGACTCCAGTGCCTTCCTGTATGAGAAATAGTTCCATCCCAGTGGGGAATCGAACCCAGGACCTTGGTCGGCAGACGAGAGCAGTAATAACCACCAAGCCGTGGCACAAGAAAGAACTGAAAACTTACAGGAAGCTTAAAAGAACTAATTACAAAGGTACAGGAAACGATGGCCGCCTGGCTGGCTGTGTGGTCAGGCGCTCGTCTACCACTCAGGTCTCAGGTGGTACCAGGTTCCAAGTCCCAGCAGTGGGGATTCTTCTGGTACCACCACACCAAAAAAAAAAAAAAAGGCGTCAAGGGTCCCAACCAGTCTCTAAAAATGGGAACCTAGGAAAATCCTGGGAAGATAAAGTCTGCAAGACGTGATACTGACCGCAACACACATTCATGTGCCGATGGTCTTGGAAGTACGAGACTAACACCGCATAACAAATATGACTTAATGACAAGGAAACGGGGATTTTTGCCTTTAACAAGAAACAAGAGAGGGGTCGACAAATAACAACTTCCTGCTAAAAAAAAAAGAAAGAAAGAGTTTCATTAAGAAGGGCCACTGGAGGAATAATCATCACCCGGGTCCCTAGACTGAACTTAATAAAGGCTACTATCCCCCCCTCAGGCTATACCATTCATCTCTGATATCATATTCATAGTCTATATTTGTAGAGTTTTTTTGTTTAATATAGAGGGTGTTTTTAAAGTCTCACTACACTTTCTATCATTTCTAGTAAAAATGAAGAAAATGACGTCATAAAAATGTGCTGCACAGTCAGTCGTGAAGAAAAATGCAGTGAATGGTTGCCATCTGCTGGAGTAATTTTTTGCACTCAAAACAGAATGGTGTTATCAACGGAAGAAAGAATTATTTTGATTGAACAAGTGTTTCGAAATGGCGGTCGATACACACGGATGGTTGTTCAAAGATTTATAGCAAATTTTTTTGATAAACAACCTCCTCTTCGCACTACAGTTAGAAATTTGTTGACTAAGTTTCGTGATACGGGAACTGTGGAAGATGCTCCGCGATCTGCTAGGCCTGCTGTGTCTGAAGAAAAATGTCTAGATATCCAAGACAAAATCCTGAAAAGTCCATGCAAGTCCTTAATGAAAATGTCGCAAGAAGTGAACATATCACTGAGCACAGTGCACAAAATTCTTAAACATTGGTTAAATTTTCATCCATACAAGATTCCTGTTGTGTCTGAACTAAACGAGTGTGACAATCAATGCAGAGTCAACTACTCCACGTGGTTCCAAGCATTTTAGTTGAAGAAGACGAGTCAGTTCTCAATTTAACATTCTTCTCTGATGAGGCATGGTTTCATCTATCTGGATACGTTAATAGTCAAAATAATCGGATTTGGAGCAGTGTTAATCCCAATGCATTTCATGAAGCGCCGTTACATAATGCTAAAATTGGGGTATGATGTGTCGTCAGTAGAAAACGTTTAATCGGACCAGTTTTCTTCAACAACACTATAAATGCCGATCGGTACCGTACTGACATTCTGGAACCCTTTTTTAGAACAGCTGATTGAACGTAAAATTGAGGAAGCGTGGTTCCAGCAAGATGGAAAAGTAACTGCACACATAGCTAGAACAACACACGGTTTTTTGGAAGAAATTTTCGCAAATCGAATAATATCTCGTGGAATTTGGCCTGCTCGTTCTCCAGATCTAAATCCATTAGATTATTATCTATGAGGTTTATTGAAAGGAAGTGTTTACAAACATAATGTACAAACAATTGAGGACCTGAAAGAAGCAACCAGAATTACCATTCAAGAAATAACAACAGACACGCTGCACAAGGTATTTGACACAATGAAGAGACGTGTACAGTCATGTCTTGAAGCCCATGGTGGACATTTCCAACACCTGTTATAATGAATATTTCAGTGGTACATTCCAGCTAATCCAAAACAGCGTTGTATCATTGCAGTCACTATTGTAACTAATTAAATGACTTTTTAAAGCACATTTTGTGATGACGTCATTTACTTCATTTTTCACATTTTTTTTTTCATAGAAAGTGTAGTGATACTTTAAACCACCCTTAGTTTGACGCCGGAACCCGTTCACTTCAGGGCCACTAGACCTAAGGCTGTTCTGCTTTTTGGATAATTCGCGACCGAGAAAGATCTAAATAAGACCAGGATTTGGGAGCCTGAACAGAGTAAAATGATCAAGAAATAGCTGAAACGATTGTTCATGTCTGAACAGAGTAAAAATGACTGAGTAACAGCTGAAATAACTGTTTATATCTGAGAGAATAGAGATGACTAAGTTAAGTGCTGAAAAAACTGTTTATGTCTGTACAGGGTAAAATGACTCAGTAATAAGAGAAATAATTGTTTATGTCCGAACAGAATAAAGATTATTAAGTAATAAGAGAAACGCTTGTTTATGTCCGAACAGAATAAAGATTATTAAGTAATAAGAGAAACGCTTGTTTATGTCCGAACAGAATAAAGATTATTAAGTAATAAGAGAAACGCTTGTTTATGTCCGAACAGAATAAAGATTATTAAGTAATAAGAGAAACGCGTGTTTATGTCCGAACAGAGCAGAGGTGATTAAGTAACAGCGGAAACAATCGTTTAAATCTGAACAGAGTAAAGATGATTAAGTAACTGCTGAACAAATCTTTCGTCTTCTATCTGAATCAACGATGACTGAGATAGTTGTACTTCATGGTTTGTTTGGGCCAACGAGGGGAGTTGGGCAAATATCCCATCTTCTTCCCTCAATTCTACTTTGATGCTCTTAGTAACAGGTTCGCCTCACTATCAGGGTAGGACCCATAGTAGTAGTAACAGGTTCGCCTCACTAACAGGGTAGGACACATAGTAGTATTAACAGGTTCGCCTCACTACTAGTGTAGGACACATAGTAGTAGTAACAGGATCGCCTCACTACCAGGGTAGGAGGGTAGGACATATAGTGGTAGTAACAGGATCGCCTCATTACTAGTGTAGGACACGTAGTAACAGGATCGCCTCACTAACAGGGTAGGACACATAGTAGTAGTAACAGGATCATCTCACTATCAGGGTAGGACACATAGTAGTAGTAACAGGATCATCTCACTATCAGGGTAGGACACATAGTAGTAGTAACAGGATAGCCTCACTATCAGGGTAGGACACATAGTAGTAGTAACAGGATAGCCTCACTATCAGGGTAGGACACATAGTAGTAGTAACAGGATCATCTCACTATCAGGTTAGGACACATAGTAGTAGTAACAGGATAGCCTCACTATCAGGTTAGGACACATAGTGGTAGTAACAGGATAGCCTCACTATCAGGGTAGGACACATAGTAGTAGTAACAGGATCATCTCACTATCAGGTTAGGACACATAGTAGTAGTAACAGGATAGCCTCACTATCAGGTTAGGACACATAGTAGTAGTAACAGGATCATCTCACTCTCAGGGTAGGACACATAGTGGTCTCGCAAGACGACTGGTTCCTGTCAGAAACTCACTTCATTGTGTCCACTCTGATTCTTCGATCACGCCGCCGTAGATCAACTCCCAATCCCGCACGTAGTCTGTGTCCTAATATCTCCACGTTGTAGGCTGTTAATAACACCCCACTCTCATTCCCTTGGAGATAAAACAACATCATTCTTTCCATTCTTTTCCCATGGAAGCAGCCACCCAATACCCGCAAGACTTACTGTAAACTCCGAAATCTCACTTACTTTGACATATTCCGTTAATTCTTTTGTATCCCTCCGCTACAGCTTCTCTTGGAGTCTTTGGTGGTTTATACCAAGTCCCGTAACGCACTGAAAAGAAACAAAACGTAGGAATTGATTAGTTACGTCTGGCCATAGACAAATTCAGGATACATAACATTCTACAACTTCGCGTACATCATATAGTGTGCTTCAAAAAACAAATTGATAGAAACATAAATATCCTTTCGGGGACTGACAACAAAGTTAACTGTGTTCATTCATTCATTTGGATGTCCCTTGCGGAAGTTTGCCTCCCTAAAAGCAACTCTTGTGCTAACTAACTGTGTTAAATGGTCAGGAAACTACATATTTATATAATAGTTTTTCCTCACACAGAACGCCAACATATATCGCTTTCTAGCCAAAGAGAAACATCAGTAACATCACAGTACCAGACAATTCTATCGAAATGCTTTAAAAGCGCGCCTGACTGAGCATGCAGGTAAGCAGATGTTGTCAAATCTAGCGATCAGTGAGCCATAGCTGAAATGCTAGCGTGAAGGCTAGCGAACCATAGCTGACCAAGACCTTGTTCCAACTCTCAGTTGGTACCTACAGAAGGTGAAGGCTAGCGAACCATAGCTGACGAAGACCTTGTTCCAACTCTCAGTTGGTACCTACAGAAGGTGGAGGCTAGCGAACCATAGCTGACCAAGACCCTGTTCCAACTCTCAGTTGGTACCTACAGAAGGTGGAGGCTAGCGAACCATAGCTGACCAAGATCCTGTTCCAACTCTCAGTTGGTACCTACAGAAGGTGGATTAGTGTAGGAAAAGAATGATGTTTTTGTCACGTAGACAGTTCAGTGACTAAACTTGTTATTCTAGGTCAATGCTGTTGGTCTCATCACGCGATGACCAATATTCTAGGTAAATGCTGTTGGTCTCATCACGCGATGACCAATATTCTAGGTAAATGCTGTTGGTCTCATCACGCGATGACCAATATTCTAGGTAAATGCTGTTGGTCTCATCACGCGATGACCAATATTCTAGGTAAATGCTGTTGGTCTCATCACGCGATGACCAATATTCTAGGACAGTGCTGTTGGTCTCATCACGCGATGACCAATATTCTAGGTCAGTGCTGTTGGTCTCATCACGCGATGACCAATCAGTTTTTGGTCTAAGAATGGGAATTCTTAGTGTCCTTGAAACAATAGGTTTTAGCCTCGTTTTAGGGATGGGAAAATTCCGGGTTGGAGAAAGGGGGGAGGACATAGTTTATAAGACTCAAACAGACTAAGTTTCTCCAGTGATGGGTCGAATTCTGAACTGAATTGGGCGATTGGGTTTAGTGTTGATAATGAGGGAGTTCTTGGATGACAAATTGTTTTCGTTCGCGGAAGTGTTTAGTGAAGTCAAAAACTCATGTAAGTAGTACATGTTATTCTGTTGTGGGCACGATGTATGAAAAGAGCTATGATCTCACTGACCCACTAACTCAGGTACGGGGGATATTCTAGCGTTTGTATACGTTCTATTGTTGGGATAGTTTACTTTGACCTGTGGTGAGCCTGTCTCCAAGTGAAGTCTATTTGCTGGATCAAACTGAGAAATTTCAGAAAGCTACCACAACTCACTTTCCTGTCCAATCTGATATCTATGTCTAGCATCAACCGCCAATGAATAATGTCCCCAGTGACAGAAGGACCATCAATTAATTCATCAAAAAATGTTATCTAGCTTAATCAAAGCATCACAGACAACGTTGACACATTACAGGACAAAATAACATCACGTACTGCAGATGAATTGAAACCGTGTTATCTTCGTAATTTAATGCAGCATTTAATCATAATCTTGCTTATGTTAATTTGTTCCTTTCCTGTTGTTGGTATTTGAGAAAGAAACATTTCAAAAATCGTATTTAAAGTTTACACAAAACTTTCACAGTAATACCGTGAAACTGAAAAATCTAGAAATAAAACTACTTGTAGCAAGAATTACTAACAGCTAACAAGATCAGAGCTTTAAATTTCGCAGCATGCTGTAGTCTCAACATTTCCAAGCGCTAAAAGCGTGTCGTGAGAGAATTTAGCGAAGCTCATCTTTAGTATAAAATGTTGCAGGGTTCAGACTCGAGTATACGATTTTATGTATGGAAGATTTTCACTTTCTCTCTCTCTCCCCCCTCCCTATCTCTCTCTCTCTCTCTTTCTCTCTCCCCTCACCCTCTCTCTCTCTCTCTCTCTCTTTCTCTCTCTGGTTCGTGTCAATCAGGCGTGTGTCGCCAATCATTTCCACACCCATCTATCCTTTGCAATTTCAATAAGATGTGCGTCCTACTCTTTTTGTCAATCAAGTATTTTTTTATCTCCCTGTGTCCTTTGTCCCTCAGGTTTTCCCATTGTCCCGTTGTATAGAAGACTGATCTTACAAAACAGAACCTAATATCTGTTCATAACGTCAGCCATATATAAGTGCTTCTATGTCTTCTTTCGCGAAATCTTGTGTTTCTAGTTTTAAGCTAGCATGCAGGTTGAAGTCTCACCTTACTTCTTGGTAGTGGTTGTGTTATCAATTCTATGTGCTGTCTTACAATTTTTACTACGGTAGTCTAGCAGTTTTATTTCGTTAACTAGCTAAATGCATAGCCTTATATAACAGTCCTGAGCAGTGCTAACATATAGAGGAGAAGAATTAGACATGACACCGGATGTGGGAGGCAGGATATTTATAATGTCCGGATGTAATGAAAACGGGATCAATCGGGAGAAGAGGAAAGTGAAAAAGCAAGAGTATGGATTACGAGGAGCAGAAAAGACAAGACTTCTGGCTATGGGATCTAGGAAGTTACCCAACTTTTTTTTTTTTTAAGATAGGAGCGAGAGAGAAACTGGCATATTTTTATGTGAATCACTGGAAGTGATGTTCTGTATTTTTTGACAGGTCACAAAGTTCAAATATTTTATACAACTCAAGTAAGCTGATTGATGGCCTGGTTGGCTGAGTTGTTAGGCGCACTTAAAATATTGTTATATCATATTTTGTATTTTTCTTAATGTCAATTGCATCTCTTTACCTTACAACCGACAATTACTGTGCCGATGGTTTCGGGTTCAAGTCCCAGCGATGGAAATTTTTCTGGTACAGTCACACCAAAAAAGCGCCCCCCCCCTCCAACCCCCCGGGGTCCACCCAGCATCTAAAAATGGGTACCAGAAAAATCTGGGCCAGGCGTCACGTCACATTACACATCACGTGCCGAAGGTCTGCGGGTCTAACAGCTTATCCTCAACATGCTGTAATGGCATGGGAGCAGGATTCTACCAACCCCCCCCCCCCTTTTGTCTTTTTCTTTTACAAGTAAGTTGAGTATTATTGAAATAAGTTCAAAATTTATTTTCGCGCAAGAATTTGTCATATTTGAGGAGAAAGACTGGAAGACACACATGACTGAGCATACTTGGTGCACCTCTCTCACAGACATTTATTACACTTAGGGAACAGATACAATACAACTCCCCCCTCCCCCACTTATTTTTCTTCACTCTCTCCCCCCCCCCCCCCCCCTGCCCTTTTATTCAACGACGATAGTTTAGAAAAGAACATTTGTGCTTTGTCTAAAGCTGTGAAAAATGAAAACTATAGCTATATTTTGCAACTTAAAATCAAACTCTGAAAACTTGGTTATCTGAGCCAAGAAAGCTATGAAAACTGACGTATCGTTTGTTATCTGAGACAAGGAAGTCAGACTCTGAAAACTAACTTATCGTTCGCTATATAAGCCAAGAAAACTTTGAAAACTAACTTACGGTTCGTTATCTGAGCCAAGAAAACTCTAAAAACTAATTTACCGTTCGTAATCCGAGCCACGAAAGTCTATTATGTACCGCAGCGCAAGAATTTAAAGGCTACAAAATAGAAAAAAGAACATCTAAAATGAAAATTTCATTACAATGATCGATTATCAATGTAGAGAATTAAGATAACAGCGATATCTTAATTACAACAAGATCAAAGCATCAAAAAGAACATTAAAATTATAAAAGATCCTTGTAGGTCATAAAAAGGAAAGGCCCTGAAAAATGTCTGTATCTAGTTCATTTTTTATCTTGGGTTAACCTGATATGACGGTGCGGGCTTCAAGGAATATCTTGTGTATTTTTCTAAATAAACGAATCACGCCTAAGGGACGAAAGGACGAACAAATTAACTAATTGTATTTTCACAAGGTGAAGATTGAGCACATGGGCCTGTCTAACATTTTGCGATAAATTATGAAAGAGAATTTGTTTTCAAACAAGTAACCCTTAGATTTTACAACGCAAACTTTCAGCTTTTTCCGAAAATAAGACTTTTGTTCTTGAAATTATACCAAATATTTGGTAAATCTGCTAAGTAGAGTTTCGTGAAGGCCAGTTATTGATTAAAAAACTTTTACATGTTAGGGAAAATGGCCTTCTAAACTGAGTATATCGAATTACACGGCAGTGCCACCTGTACACTATTGTCAGTGTTTTAAGACAACTCAATATCTTATATCCTTCCCGTGCCGTTAAACGCCACATAGGGCTCGCAAGGTAGTTCGCCAATTTTTCCTGTCTCCGGCGAGCCCTTCAAGGGATTTTATGCCTATTTATTTGGCCTCTCCTAACAATGTCGTTACGGAAACTCGCAACTCAGTATACTCGCGCAAAAATACATCTACAATTCCACATGTGCCTTATGAGTTCCACATGAGCAAATGATACCAAAATTCAGAAGCAGAGTTGGTAATTAACTAATCATATAAAAACTGAACTTTCTAGCCACAAGATGTGTCCGGAATATCTTACATTTACTGAATAAAAAGTAATAAATGAAAGTAAGACCCGTCTTTGTAGAGTGTTTACGTAAATATTTTCACGAGGGATCTCATTTTCATGTCTACAACCATTCTTCAGTTTTCTGAAAAACGAAGAATTATTCCGTAGTTGTTTATGTACCCTGGCTTCATGGCTTTTATCTATTCCAAATTTGTGATAATTTTAAAATATTTTTTAAACAGGCTTATTTTTTTTTCTTTCCTTTTTCTCTCTTTACTCTATCTCTTGCTGAACTTGTGTTACTTGTTATGGTTGCGATATGACTTATTACAAAATGTCCATGGAGTTCTTCTTCTTCTTCTTCTTCATCTTCTTCTTCTTCTTCCATATTGAGGCGTCGACTTGTATACTTTAGAGGTAGTTCGTAGTCATCAGGAGAGTGTGGACATCCCCATACAGTTTGTTCTGGGCTGGTGTGGTCGTTGGCCATATTTGCCTTCTCTGCTGTTCATATATTGGGCACTCCTGCATTATGTGGTCTGCTGACATCTTACTGGTGCCACATGAACATTCGCCAGTTGATCCTATTTTGAATTTGTTGCACAGATGGTATCTTAGGCAACCAGCAAGAAAATAAATGCGAAGATCTTTTAACATGATCGTATGGAAAGGCTCTTCCAGAAGACAACGTTTGCCAGAATTTACAACGCACAGGTCAAACCGACTTGTTTGAAAAAAAAAAACTTGGCCAAGACAATCCAACTTTCATCGAACCGGTTTCTTGTTTAATGATTCATCAAGATACACGTCACTTGATGATGCGCTGAATGCTCAGATCGATTGCTGGCTAGCTCACCAGGTACGGAAATCGTCAGGTACTTTCAAATCAATATGCCTGTTAGGACTTAAGATAGCTTTACTGATGCCAGTTTGGCGTGCTGTTCGTCTGTGTAGGCGGAACAAAAGGTAGGAAAGTTACCTGCAAAGACAGGTTACTGATTAAGAAAATATTTCTTGAAGTAAATGTTGATTAAATTCAGATTTTATGTTTTTGTGTTTTAGTGCTCTTCTTAAGCGAAATGTAGGGTCAAAATAGGAAAGACTAGTATTTAAAAAACGACCTGTAATTCTAAACTTGAAGTCAGCAGAACTAATCTCGAAACACTGAAGAATATGTTTCGAAAAATTGTAGGACTATTCTCAAAAATCTTTAGGACTAGTCTTTTAAAAAAAACTGTGGGGGCGAGTCTATAAAAACTGTAGACTGTTCTCGAAAAACTAGAATTCATACCTCGAAGACTGTAGGACTAATCTCGAAACATTATAGCACGAGTCTCGAAAAATTGTAGGACCAGTCTAAAAAAAAAAACAAACTTGTAGGACTGGCCTGAATAAATCGTAGGATTAGTCTCGAAGAACTGTAGGAGTAGTCTCGAAAAACTGTTGGACTAGTCTAAAATAATTGTAGGACTAATCTCGAAGCACTGGAGAACTAGTCCAAAAAATGTAGGACTAGTCTATAAAAACTATAGGACGTATCGAAATCCTGTGAGACAAGTCTCGAAAAACTGTAGGAGTAGTCTAAAAAATGATGGCTGCAAGACATCGTTGACAATCTGGAAATGGATGCAGCAGCAGCAGGCCATCTTGCTCACAACCGAGAGGCCTACAGGAGTGCTGTTTGGGAGGCAAAGTTCCGCAAGGGACATGCAAACGAATGAAAGTCTCGAAAAACTGTAGGACGTATCGAAATCCTGTGACAGAAGCCTCGCAAAACTGTGGGATGTCTCATAATACCGTGCGACTAATCTCCAAAAGTTAAAGACAAAACATTTCAGAGTCAACAGAAACAGCGACAACTGACTATAAATAAAATCCTGGACTTAGTTCGATGACGCGTTCCTACAAATTCTATTTCTTATTTGTACACTCAGAGCATTCCTACAATTTGTTTTGCTAAAAATGTGCAGTCATAGTGTTTTGTGTTTTCACTTTCTTGGCTAAAATGTGCATCCAGTATTCTTACGTTTGTCTTGTTAATATGCGCATTCATAGTATTCCAAACCTTTGCTTTGCTTATCTCTGCAGTCATTGTATTTCTACTTTTCCTTTGCTAAACTGTGCATTCATAGTATTCCAAACCTTTGCTTTGCTTATCTCTGCAGTCATTGTATTTCTACTTTTCCTTTGCTAAACTGTGCATTCATAGTATTCCTACATTTTCTTTCCTAATATGTGCATTCACGGACTTTCTACTTATTTTTGGATGATCTATATATTCACAATATTCTTACTTTTGCTTTGCGAATACATGCGTTCATAATATTTCTATATTTCATTGCTAATGACATTCATGACATTCCTAGATTTTGTTACACTGTGCAGTCATAATATTCCTATATTCAGTTACTGTCCTCTGGGCTTATAGTATTTCTACAACCTCCATTGCTAATCTGTGTATTCAATATGCTCTCCTAAAACACTATTAGGATAAGGATCTCATTTCCATTTCAGTCTGTTTTAGTAATATGACACCAGTATCATACTGGTCATCGTTGTAGCTCTTTTCAACAGTTTTATAATTTAGGGACCTTGGTCTCTTATTCAGTGCTGTGTTTTGGGAACATCTCAAGTAAGTGCTTGTAGAATTCGCTACTTGTGCGCCACAAATGTGTCGCCATATTTCAGTTCCCACTTGCTTCGTCCCAGTATGGGAACCAATCTTATTTCTTCCTACATCATGCAGTCACTGTAGTGTTATATATGTACGTCTAGGCATTTTCTCCGTAAGGAAGCAGGCCAGCTTTTCTTCAGGCCTAGAACATTCTGCATACCAGGCTTTCTCAACCCTTTTGCCTTTGCGGAATCCTTGGAAATATTATATATATATATATATATGTGTGTGTGTGTGTGTGTGTGTGTGGACATATGTTGGTCATGTGATGAGAAGAAACAGTCAGAGAATGCCAAAACAAGCTATAAAATGGAACACAACAGGCCAAAGAAAAAAGAAGCAGACCGCGTGAAACTCTGAAGAGGACATTGTTAAAAAAGGCCAAATTAACAGGCATAAATCCCTTGATGAGGTTGAAAGGCTCGCCGAAGACAGGAAAAATTGGCGAAATACCTTGCGAGCCCTGTGTGACGTTTAACGGCACGGGAAAGATATAAGATATAAGATATATAATTTTTTTTCGCCTTCGTTTTTTTCCCCAGGTATTGCCGCCATCGATTACCCCATCCTCTCCTCCACCACAATAAAATATGCCAGTTCAATAAATTTACCAGTACATCAGATAATGCCATGCCAATAGGCGTAGGAGGGTCATCTCTCTCCATCTCGCTCGATCCCCCGTGTACTCGGGTCAAGTCGACCGCTGTTTTCCTGCCAAACCATACAGTCAGGCCGTCCAGTTCTTTCTTTCTTCTCCGCCCTCTCTGTCTTTTGTCTTTTATCTTTCCAGCCATGACCAATTTTTCGAGACCTTTCATGCCTGCTGTTGTGCCCAAAGAATCTTTTGTTTGTCTTGTTCTTATGTGCGGGTCTAGTGTTTCTTTGATGTTTCTTTGCTTGGTGTCATTCATTTGTCTTTATGGCTGTCCACGGTATGCGAAGCATGACTCTTAACAACCAAGTTTCAGCTGCTTTTATTCTAAATATTTATTCATACTTCATGTTCAACTTGCATAGAGTATAGCGTTTTATAACTCTCTTGTTTTAAAAATTATCAATGGCAGATTTTGATTTGTTGATGTTCTTCGTTTTACCAAAAGCTATTTTTGCAACTTGTATCCTGGTTCTGGATGCTTTAGCAGCAGGCCATCTTGCTCACAACCGAGAGGCCTACAGAAGTGCTGTTAGGGAGGCAAAGTTCCGCAAGGAACCTGCAAATGAATGAACGAAATGAATCCTGGTTCTGATTTCTTCAGGGCACCTGGGGGCAGAGTATTGGCAGATTAAAATGTTTTTCCTTTTAATTTATTTAGTAGAGACCACTAAGCCTTAGGGTTCTGTAACAAGTACCAAGAAGGGAGTTTTCATTCACGATTTCAGCAGAGAGATGTAAGAGGTACCAAGAAGGGAGTTTTCATTCACGATTTCAGCAGAGAAATGTAAGAGGTACCAAGAAGGGAGTTTTCATTCACGATTTCAGCAGAGAGATGTAAGAGGTACCAAGAAGGGAGTTTTCATTCACGATTTCAGCAGAGAGATGTAAGAGGTACCAAGAAGAGAATTTTCATTCACGATTTCAGCAGAGATGCAAGAGGTACTAAGAAGGGAGTTTTCATTCACAATTTCAGCAGATCCGCCAGGGAACCTGGGCTGAGAAAACCTGTTCCAGATACTGATAACTGTTTCAATATAACGACACAGTGAATGAAAATCATCGGGCAAAGCGGAATAAGATTGGCGAGTAAGTATAAGGCGCGAAATCTGTTGCGGGAAATTACAGAAGCCGTTAAAAGTACCAAAGCGACGCAGGCAAGACATCTGTTATCTAGTACTGAACTAACCACTCAGAAACAACGTTCACGCTGTAAGAGCTGAAACAGTCGAATTTCATTATTAGAAAGAGATTCATTTGCGGTTATTCAAATGAGCTGAGAAACCTCCGCGAAAGCAATGAAGCCAGAAACTATTTCTTTCACTTCCAGAAGCAAGGAGTCATCGATCATTTCTCTTGTCATTTTAGCGGGAATTCTCTCCAAATCCTTGTATGGAAAGATCATTATTTCTAGACAGAAATGGCAGAAATCAAATCCAACATGGAACCGAGTTATTAAATGGCTGGTCGTTTTTACTCCAACGTTTAGGCCAAAAAATGCAGGAGCCTTGTCTTTTAACTGGGATTCCTAATTAACACGGACGCTTGTTTTCTTCGCAGAAGGAGCACTTTATTAACTCTGATTTCTTCTTTTCACATCCTTTCTCTCGCAGCTTTCTTATTCTTCTCTGCTCGTGACATCGACAAATACTAGATTCATTATTAATTAACCCATTTATCAACGTCAGACCGTCCATTCAATTCACTCGACTAGTCATCCATCCATCCATCCGTCCGTCCGTCCGTCCGTCCGTCCATCCATTCTACTGTAAACTGTATATTGATTTACATGTCTGTCTGCGTGCATTTCACTCTTTTTCTCATCCCTTTGAAAAGTACTCTGCTAAATCTTCTGTCTGTCCCTCTGCTATATCTCCTTCAGCCTTCAGTTATATCTCCTATCTCTTGTTAGTTCCTTTGTTATATCACCTATTAGTTCATCTTTATATAACTTGTCAGGGCCTATATTATATTTCATATCAGTTCTTCTGCTATATCTCCAATCAGTTCCTATATTATATCTCCTATCAGTTCATCTATTATATATATTATTAGTTCCTCTCTCTCCTATCAGTTCATCTATTATATATACTATCAGTTCCTCTATCTCCTATCAGTTCATCTATTACATATCCTATCAGTTCCTCCATCTTCTATCAGTTCATCTACTATATACGCTATCAGTTCCTCTATCTCCTGTCAGTTCATCTATTATATACGCTATCAGTTCCTCTATCTCCTATCAGTTCATCTACTATATACGCTATCAATCCCTTTCCAGGAAACGAATGGGAAATAAATCCAGAACCGGCTGTTATTTCTATAGCAACATTAAAAAGCGTAAATAGTGTAGGGGGAAAAAAACTTCAGTTGATTAGATATTTCAGTTTTATTGTGCATCTGTCTGTTTAACATTCTGTCTGTCTGTCTGTCTGTCTGCCTGTAGCGATGCATCGGACTGAACACCCCTTCTCCGCCTTCTCATTGGGCCCGAAGGCATATATCGCCCCAGCCCTCAACTCTGCCCCCCCACGTGATGAAAGGGACACGATTTTTTCCTATCTAAAATAATATGTTTGATTTTTCCGTTCACATACATACAATATTATCAAACTTATTCACCTTCACTGCCTGTTACCATACGCAGTCTGCTAGCTCGTCATTACTTTGATTAATCTTTCACCACCTGTTTTTTTTTTTCATTGTTATCTCCCTTGTTTCCGTTATTATTTTTATATTATTCTGCTGAGAACTCATTTTCTATGATATGACAAAACAGAACCCATCCCTAACTCAGCTGTAAACAAAGAGAACGATCATCTGCCTCTTGGAAGCTTCCAGTAATAAAGTTCCATATTCTCTAAAACAGGAAGGCTGCAACACATCGTTCTGTGCCGATGTATAGATCAGCGTATTCAAATACAGAAGGCTGTAGCAAGAATCCAACATGAATATCTGACTGTATTCTTGAAAGATTTATAGGAATAGTTTTTTTTATATACAGACGGAAAAGAGGGCCTCAGATTAAAACTTATTAAGTACTGAGGCGGGAACAAACGATAGTCTGAAAAATATCCAATATATAAGTCAAGCAAGAGTTATAATTACCTATTATCTTTTTTTTTTTTTTTTTGAATACAAGAAGATCCACGCTAGAGTATTGTGTCCTTTCTTATTTATTTTTATTCAGAGAGAAGATCCAGAAGACTATAAATGAAATCTTTGCTCTAACTATTAATAGTGGAATGTAGAAAATAGTTAATGGTGGAATGCAGAAAACAGTTAATGGCGGAATGTAGAAAACAATCTTCCTGATAATGGCTTGATACTGCTAGAAGAAAATCTCAAATGATGGAGAAAGCTTCACACAAATCAACAGCACAAGACGTAGACACATTAACTACTGCACTTCCACATGAAGCTTGTCAAGACCACACTAAAATAAACACATCCATCAAGTTTTTACTAGAGCATTTAGAGACCTCTACTTAAAAGCTTATACTATTGTTTAAAATTAGAAAATTCAAATCTTATCACGAAACTGTCTACATGAAGTTATTTTACTTCTAATTTTTATTTGATTAAAAAAAAGAAAAACATCTACAGTTCGTATTAGGTAAAGAGTTAATAAAAACTGTAAAGTCAGAATTCACGGTTATTATTAACTATATAGAAAAACTGTTAAAATAAATGGACAAAAACCAACAACAGCAACAATAACAAGGAAAAATAACCCCAATATTTAAAGAGGTTAAAGATTTCAGATATTGTGGTCTCTTGACAAAAGACGACATAGCACGTTTAATGGCAGTCTACGGGGTAAAGGGGGCATCTGAATATATTTGCAGTTTTAGTAAAAGGGGGCATCTGAATATATTTGCAGTTTTAGTAAAAGGGGACATCTGAATATATTTGCAGTTTTAGTAAAAGGGGGACATCTGAATATATTTACAGTTTTAGTAAAAGGGGGCCGAAGGTGGTGGCCGATATGCCAGTCAGCGATCCACAGGTGACATCTAGTGTCAGAGTCGGGGAACCATAGTCGAACGAGATCCTGTCCTGCCTCTCCGTTGACACGTCCAGTAACAGGCCTGGATTGGCTACTGGGGCAGTCGCCATAGTTCCCAAAGCGGCGGAGTCGGATAAAGAAGTACTGCTCACTTCACTGCCTTTTAGCTCCACTCAGAGACTGATAAAATGGCCGTCGCAACTCGCTCCCAGTCCGAGACGGTGCTGTGCTTCAACATCTTGCACCGCATCAGCCTGCAAAGCTGTTCCAGAGAGATAGGAGGAGGAGGAAAACAAGAAGAAGAAGAAGAGGAAGAAGAAGAAGAGGAAGAAGAAGAGGAAGAAGAAGAGAAGAAGAGGAAGAAGAAGAGAAGAAGAGGAAGAAGAAGAAGAAGAAGAATAAGACTGTCAAAAGAAAGCTGAAACTGTGGCTCTACTTTGCTGGCCACTATATTAACTCTTAACAATAACACAGCTATCTTCAACTCCTATAACAAAACACAGCAATAATTCCATACATTTCACGATTTATACTCTTTATTTATGAAAGAATTTGGCCAGAAATATGAAATGTAATTTTCTACCCCAATTCGACTCTCCAAGATCAACAGCCGTGCCTCGGAGAAAACTTCAACTTAAGTAGATAACTCGATAAGAGGACGCAGTTATCTGTAAATTCTGTCTTCAACTTTTGTCATGGCCACTGACACAGGCGATGGTATCCGCAGTTCTCTCCATCACTGATGTACGCGATGAGATTTCATAGCTCCGTGCTGAAGGTATTCGGTCACGATGTTCTCTGTCGCATTGTGGGGAAATGTAATTTTGATTTAATTACTTGATGGACGACCGGCGAGGAATATCAAGCTTCTAAGTTCACACCCTTAGAAACAGGAGGGCGTTGGACGAGCGAAATAGTGGATTCAGGAGAAAAGAAACAAATAAGAAAGAAACGTGGCGGGGGGAATAGTACAGCTGATAAAATGTGACTACCAGTAGGTGTAGGGTTGAGATAGAGGCTTACATTTTAAAATGTGACTACCAATAGCTGACGGGTAGAGATAGAAGTTTACATTTTTTTTAAAAATGTGACACCAACAGGTGACGGGTGGAGATAGAAGTTTACATAAAAAAAATGTGACACCAATAGGTGACGGGTGGAGATAGACGTTTACATAAAGGAGTGTGACCACCAATAGGTGACTGGTGAAGATAGAAGTTTACATTTTTTTAAAAAAGTGACACCAATAGGTGACGGGTGGAGATGAAGTTTACTTTTTTTTTTAATGTGACGATAAAAAAATTACAGGTATTGAAAACTGATGTAATCTCAGGTAATCTCCTCAAGCCACAGGTGCGAATATTTCGTTCGAGATCAAAAGACATCAGAATTTCTTTGTGTAATACTCCGACTATCTAACTCTATCGGTCAGTCCATTTTCGTCAATTCCCCCCCCCCCCCCCATAAAAACATGGCACAGAGGTTCTTGACCAGCTCTGGTTTGTAAGTCACTGTCATATTTGCTTCTACATACATCTGACGCGTATAGAGAATGAGACAAAGCGTAATACAAAGAGAATGAAAAGAAAAAACTGCAGGTTAAAAAAAGAAACCCGAAGAAAACGGAGATATTAAGGTTAAAGACATATCTTGTTGATAATTCTGTAAAACAGTGTGGTACAAGTTTGAGGAAAGAGTGAGGGTATCGGAAAATAAAGGCGGAAAGGAGATCGGGGATGAGAGGAAAGATGAAAGTGTTTGGCAGCAGAGAGACTGGCGCGGGGAACAACAGGCTAGACACATGATGATGATGCTGAAAATGATAAACAAACGAAACAGACATTCGTATTTTGATGAACGGAAATTTAGAACAAAAAGATAAAAAAAAAAAAGACGAACATAAGCGATAAACAGAAAATAGAAAACAAAAGAAGCATGACACGTGTATTTTGATAAAGGGATATTTAGAAAAAAAATACATAGAAAGCGACAAATGTAAACAATAAATAGACTTAGAAAACAAAGGAAACAAGACAACAGTGTTTTGATAAACGGAAATTTAAAAAAAAAAAAACCACATACACATAGGACAGGAAAGAAAACAAATAGAAAGAATGTTAGAAAAAAAAACACACACGACCACCCCTATACCACCATGACTTGTACATCTCAAGAGAAAAAGAAAGAGGGGTAGGCCATTAGGAACACAATACAGGGTCACAATACAAGAAGAACTAAAGGAAACGAGGAAGACATGGCTTGAAGTATCACGACCTTCTCAAGACAGAATAGGCTTTTGGGATCCTTATGCTTCTTAAGGAGTGGAGAGGAATGATGATAATGATGATGATGATGATGATGACGATGATGATGATGATGAATAACAAAGGTATCTAAAATCGTCCAAAACCCTGTCAGAGTTAAGATCTTGATGTTCTGTCCCACTCTCTTCTACAGCATAATGCGTTCCTCGCTCAAGGTCATCAGCATGTTCTGCAGTACAAGGGATTCTTTATAAAACTGTCCCTTGCTGGAGGCCATCACCGAATGTTTTACGATACAAGGGGAATCTTGCTAGAATTATCCCTTGCTCTAGATCTTCAGCATGTTTTACGAACTTAACTAGCATGACAGAACATTTCTCTGCTCAAGGTAATCAGCATGTGTTTACGACATAATGGGAATCTTGATAAAACTGTCCCTTGCTGGAGGTCATCAGCATGTTCTACTAACACAGGACTGTTTCCAGCTCAAGGTCACCAGCATGTTCAGTCATGTTCTGTGATACAGAGAAGTATCTTGTCTTCAGTCGTCTTCGAGGATATAACCGGAAGAAAGATACACAGATAAGAAGAATAACAGAGATGTACCCAGAATCATGTTTATCACAAAATGGGGGACAGTAAGCCAGAAAGAGAGAGAGAGAGAGAGAGAGAGAGAGAGTGAAAGCATGTGCGTGAGTGAAAAAAAGTGTGTGAGAGAGGATGTCTAAGGAAGTGTAAGAGAGAGATCGTGTGTGTGTATGAGAATGTAAGAGAATGAGTGTGTGAGATAGATAGATAGATAGATAGACAGACAGACAGACAGATAGATAGATAGATAGATAGATAGATAGATAGATAGATAGATAGATAGATAGATAGATAGATAGATAGATTCATGGAACTTTACGATCAAAAGTTGTTTTTGTTTTACTTGTCTCATTCTCCTCTCCATATAACATAAACCTGTCTACGCTTTATACATCTTTTGACAACTCCTCTATCCTCACACGTTAAATAAATGCTCTTTGTCAAGTCACGGAATAATATTATTTTCTCCGATATTTAAAACAAAGACAAAAGCGAAAGAAGAAAAAAAAACGGCACAAAGGTCAACGTGTCTCTCTGCACCACATAACGAATGTCAGACCAAACTTCTACACAATGTCACGGAAAACACCGCGGATGTGTTTTTGTCCGTTCCGGGATTTGAAGCACTGAATTTCCGCTCGTTCCATTTCACGCCTGTAATTTAGTGCGAGTGGGACAGTAACCGAGAAGTGAGTGACAGGAATAAAGATAGGATGAGATCTCGGCTTGCGGCCCGACGTAACAGGCTAGAAGCACTCCAGGCAGGGGCGACTCTGGAGTCATTGACTCTTGCCAAGCTCACTCCCGGAGTCAGTGCCACATGCGGGCACTGTACCTCCAACCCACAACCCTCAGGCGGGAAGCATTCCCCCTTTTAAATTTTTTTAAAACTCGTGGATAAAAGACAGAACAAATATTATTTTTATATCAAAGCTGGCGCTTTTATTCCACTAAAACTTCTCTCGTATCTAACAACTGTAACAGGGCAGGGATGGTTATTAAAACAATCAAAGCGATCCATAAATCTGATGGGGTCTCTGAAGATGATTTGATGATTTATTTAACGCAGAATTTACAGAGGAGAAGTCACGTGATCTGAAATGAATTTACCGAAAGATTTGGTTTCATCGATTTTTAAAATAATTTCTATCTGTGATAGTAAACACAGGCAGGATTTCGAAAAGGGAGAAGCTGTCTCGATCAGATCTTTACTCTAAGAATAATATCTGAAGAGCATATTGAAAAGCAGAAACCACCAATTCTGAACTGCATAGATTTTTAAAAGGCATTTGATAACATACACAGAGATTCGTTGTGGAGAATTTTAAGTCTGTATGGAATACCACCTAAAACTGTCAACACCATTAAGGACTTATACAATGGATATGTTTATGCAGTCAAAACAGAAGAAGGGATGAGTGAATGGTTCCAGATTGAAACAGGTGTGAAACAAGGGTATATACTGTCTCCTTTACTTTTTGGGATTACATTAGACTTCATAATGAAAAAATGCTGCACAGGCAACACAGGTATTGACATGGGACCCAACTAGAAGACCTTGATTTTGCTGATGACATAACTTATCAGTAATAATGTGAACTCCATGCAAGAAAAAACAGATAGCCTGTCTTCACTGGCTAGCAAAATAGTACTTGAAATTAACAAGGACAAAACAAAAATAATGAAAATTCCCCTTAATCAAAATGGAAAAATACACATAGAAGGGACATATATTGAAGAAGTCAATTAATTTGCATACCTTTGCAGCTACACAGACCAGGATGGTGACATTAGAAAGGAAGTTAGGATCTGAATTGCAAAAGCAGCATCGATCTTCAAGAATCTTGAGAACATATGGAATTCAAAAGTTATAAGCACAAAAACCAAGTTAAGACTATTCATTTCAAATGTAATATCCACCCTCATTTATGAATGCGAAAGCTGGAAAACAACTAAAAAAAATAGACATGAAATTAGACTCTTTTGAAAACAAATGCCTAAGGAAAATACTCGGCAACAAGTGAAACGAATTCAAGAACAATGCAGAGTTAAGACAGATGACTGAACAACAACCAGTCTCATGGGTGATCAGGAAAAGGAGATGGACATATGATGGTTACGTGATGAGAAGAAACGATCAGAGAATCTCAAAAACTAGCTATCGAGTGGAACACAACAGGCCGAAGAAAAAGAGACAGAACGCATGAAACTCTGAAGAGGACATTGTTAAGAGAGGCCAAGTTAACAGGCATAAAATCCTTTGATGAGGTTGAAAGACTCGCCGAAGACAAGAAAAATAGGCGAACTACTTTGCGAGCCCTATGTGACGTTTAACGGCACGGGAAGGATATAAGATGTAAGATACGATAGTAAAACAGTTGTGGCGATAGTGAAGGCATGGTGATGTGGAGTAAAGTATGGTGATGTCAAGTTTCCAATTAAAACCCGAGTCCAGTCTAGGAACAAACCGCGATAGTTGTTTTCGTCGTATCGTAAGATTTCAGTACAATTTTGCTGTATGTCTTTCTTTTCTGCCCCAATTTGCGAAATAAAAAGCCTTTTCTTTAGACGTTTCTTAAGTGGGTGGGGGGGGGGGGTGTGTTCTCTTTTGTACTGAGCGCTTGGAATTCCCACAGTCCTTTGATTACCTTTGAAGTCTTTTCTCCCCGGCAAGTAAGAGACCCTAACAAAACAGAACCAGACGCCGCTTCTCAAAGGTTGTTTCGGACGTAAACAGTCGGAACAACCATGCCCACCATTCTAAACCGCCGTAAACAATTTGACAGCCACGTGACTTAATCTGCCAATCGCGTCGCGAGATTTCCTGAGAGATCTCCGTCTGGTGGGATTTAACTGGTTTATCACGTCGATGGCTGATAACCAATATCATTACAGGTCGGCTCTCTCTTCTCTCTCTCTCTCTCTGTGAAAGATGAAGATGGAAAGTGACGAAACAGTGAATAAGTGACGCCGAGTCCTTCTGAAAAATATGAAGCGAAGTCACAGACTTCTCTGGCACTGAGTCCTATTGATCAGAACAGTTTAACTCGGCTATTTGCTGGGCCTTGATGTTTATAAGAAGCAAGAGAACATATGTAAGGATGTAGGAGGAGAGAGTCTGTGTAAAGGGAACCAATGGGCTGATTTGTAAAGGGAACCAATGGGCTGATGTGTAAAGGGAACCAATGAGCTGAGGAATGTAGGATCGTGGAAATGTTACAGAATTTGGACAAATTATAATGTAAGAAAGGCGAAGAATCCGACATACAGGCGGATGGACAGATATACAGACAGGAAGATAGGGAAGCTGATAACAGAGAGATAGACAGACAGACGAGATAGACACGGAGAAAGAGAGATATGGCTATATAACAAATAGTTATATATATATATATATATATATATAAAATGGACAGATACGCATGGATGGATGGATGGATGGATGGATCAGAGGCAGTAAACGAAGGATTTCGGAGATTTAATAATTATAGTCTCTCAAACGTAAGGCAGCGACAGTGAAAGGGCGAACACAAGAGGAAGAATCCGGCAGTAGATTGACATGCACTGGGGGAAAAAATGAGCGCTTGATGACATCAGAAGTCGGATATTCGATCCATGCCAAGGCGAATTTGTTGATGGAAGTCTTAGCTAAGACCAGAAAAGGGGTTCAATCTGTAATGAGATATTCCGTGATGATTTTTTTAAGGATCAAGTTTCCTGTTAACGTATTATTTGCTAGTTTGGTCTGGGATTGTGTTTGTATGGATGTGTTTGTGTGTGTGTGCTTTTTTTTTTCGGGTAAAATTAATTAAAGTTTTACAGAAAACAAGACTTGACGTTGCAGAACTCGCTGGCGTGTTGCTGAACATGTGTTGTAAAAGAAAATGCTCACTTTGACAGTAGTAAAATGGCTGCAGCGTTGCCTATAGGCAGATATTCACGTTCGCTTCTCTCTTACTGTAACCACTCCAAGCAAATGTAAAGAAAAGGTGGTGCCTGTTTACTATGATAATGAATCAAGCAGTGAGAGACAGTGATTGTGGGCACCGCATCTCACCTTGAAAATGGGCCGCATGTCTCTTGTGGTGAAGGGCTAGTGTTTTGAGGTGGGGGGGGGGCCTGAGGGTGACCCCTGTCATCCAACTGTAGAAGTTGCAACCTGCCTCTTTCTAGAGCTGAGAGAAGAAAATACGCTGCCCAGATCATCCTATAGCGTGCCAATGAAAATATAGGCAATAACTCCTCACATCTTTGGACATTTATTTTTTTTTACCACTACCGCAAATAAGAACTGTTTTTTTTTCCCGTGTGTTCCCTCACGAATGAGGGACTCGAAGAAGCTGATTTGGCTTTTCGCCCACTAAACAACGGGGTTATTCATTGGCCGATAGACTTCTGGTTCATGAATATTAATAACCTCAGGAATAAATAAAACGACGCAACATATTACGTATTTCTGCCTCATAAATTAAAGAGGCGAAATTGTTTTCTAAATGCTAGTGGGTGCAGAACTTTTTATGCGATCTTTTGGCACTAAACAAATGGAAATCCTTAATGGATCGCGCATAAATATAGACAAGCTTAATGAGTATAAAAATATTTTAATTTACCTTTTATACAATTACAGCTTCAATGATAATAAAAAAACACGTAATTATTCTTTCTTGACAGGAAAAATAAGAACTGAATAGGCAAATGTTTCTTCGTTATATAATGAGCACATGAACCTAATCTGAATATATGACTGAAGTCAGCGAGGAATAAATATTTTATTTTTCATTTGCTCATATCCACATGGTCATTTCAAATCCTGAGACAGATTGGTTTCATCAAAGTGACCACTTAACCAATCTGGCTTCTTCCCTACGTTGTGTTACATAATCCGCCGGTAGATTTAACCGGAGATAGGAAAAAAAAACATCAGAGAGTCTTTCTTTACATCGTTCCGCTTTGCCAGCTTCTGCAAGTGATATCTTTCTATTACATAAATACGAAAATGTGCATACAGCAGCGGTTTTTCATCAAAATCAGCGTTTCAGTTAGTATAATCGTATACATTTCTAGTACCAGAATAACCATCCTTCTTCGTAAGAGCATTACACTCCCGTCGTCTGCCTTTCGATGAAATCTGCTCTCTTGTCAGCCAGTCTAAAAGATCGGCTTGTTCTGTCTGACCAAGAACTCTGCTTCAGTGAGTATGGTGTTTAGTATAACAGTGATAACCTGGGTTAAACGTATCCCCCGATGAATATTTTGTACTGTGGAGCAGAAATCAGATCGATCCGCAACTCGTGATTTAAGTGATTTCATTTTTGTAACACTAGCCTCATCACTGAATGCTCGGAAACAAAGATGGCTGTTCTATGGCCTGGCTTTCTAGCTCTGGTGGCTTCAAGAGTCACAACTGTTCGCGGAAATGAATTGTGGGCCGCTTCTAAATCATCTAGTTCTTGCCAATTTACAACGGCAATTTTACGTAGAAATGAATTTTAAAAAATAAGGTAACAAATATTAAGTCTAGCTTTTCTGGCGTTTTAAAATGTTACCTTATACTGTCTACTCTAATCTTGTCTTATATCATTTCGTAATATCTTTCTGTGTCTTGTCTAATTTTATCTTATTTTGTCATATTATATTGCCGTATCTTTTCTTATCATGTCAAATTTTGTGTTATCTTATCTTGTCCAATCTTGTCATATATTCTTCTTGAAACAGAATGTGTGTGCCTATGACTGTGACTATTTATAGCAGCCACTATAACAGATACGTATAGCAGCCACTATAACAGATACGTATAGCAGCCACTATAACAGATACGTATAGCAGCCACTATAACAGATACGTATAGCAGCCACTATAACAGATACGTATAGCAGCCACTATAACAGATACGTATAGCAGCCACTATAACAGATACGTATAGCAGCCACTATAACAGATACGTATAGCAGCCACTATAACAGATACGTATAGCAGCCACTATAACAGATACGTATAACTACTGGATTGATTGAATCTTCTTGTGGAGTACTTATAAGTCTCTTCTTGTTGCTGGTGTTCTAACCATCACCTAATTTTCTGTATTATACACTAAGAAAATACAACAAGACACCCAGGCTTTCCACTCCACACAAATAGTACGAATACAACAACTTAAACATAACTTGGCAGTCTTCCGACCAAAACAAACTGGTCAACAATGAGAATTCCCACAAAGCCAATTGGTGTAGTTTATCATCAGACAAGACACATTTATTAATGGACCAAAATGAGGGATGAAATCATGATGATGGGAATGTAGCCATCAGGCTGAACAGAAATTCACAGTAACAAATGCCCGGCGTGAGATGACCTCTACGCCACATGGGCAAAGAAAACCTTACAATGATTATACATACCAAAAATCATACTTACAAGCTTACCCAAAGACTGCAACTCACACAGGGAAAATAAACTAAACTAATTCTAACAACAACAACGCTATCTCTATCACATTTCTCGAGACAAACACACCGTTCCACAAAACACGTCCATCCCGTTACCCATTCACTCCAAGACTCTCTCACGACCGGCTTTTTGCACACGGACCTTTCTAACGACGTTTTGCACACGGGCCTTCCTAGCGAGTTGTGGTCTACGCGAACACAATTTATTAGCACTACACAAATAATCTCTGAACAGAATTGCCATTCTGTTACATTCTCCTTTTTCTTCTTATTAAAAAAAATCTTTTCTGCCCTTGTTTAATCGCATCTCGTCTTATTTTATATTAATTTTAGTTTATTTTCTATCTTATCTTATCATATCTTATGCAAAGAAACTACTTTCAGAAGAATTACACTAAAGAGACTACAAATTCCACGCTCCCAGAAAGTGGGACCTGGTCCTTGTACTATGGAGATAGTGCCAGGGATACTGCCTCACAGTACCGGTACAGTGCACGAGCACGAAGACTCCTCTCTCTTGTCCCTACAGTGCTCAAGACACACAGGGCTGCTGGTAGCAAGAGATTTGCACTCATGTCAGTCCTCTGTTAACCTCTTGCCTGTCTCCCATGTTATTCCTGCATTTACTCGGCTGTACGTCCCCATGCTTCTTTGCGTCGTCCCATGCTACTTTTGACCATGTGGAGCCCACGTCAAATCTGTTACTGGTAAGGATTCATCTGTCCTTCTCGTTATCAGACAAATCCACTGCCACCTCCTCCTTCCAGTCACTGTCGACATTAGCATCAGTGTCTCTTTTAGCAAAAGGTCATAACCTTGACAAATTTGCCAGAACATTCCTTCGATCTTACGTAGATAATCGGTTAAACAAAGGCTGCAGAAACAAAACTCCAATGGACAATGTAATCTACGAAGAGATTCCACAAAACGAGAAGTATAAAGATAAAATGAAGGAGAAATCCCAATAGAAAAGGAGAAGAAATGCAAGAAGTAATACTGCAGAAAAGAAACGGAAATTAGACCCATGCAAAAAAAGAAAAAAAAATAACTACAACTTTCAGCTATTTCCTTCCTAATCTCTTCTCACATTGCAAGAAAGCAAAACTCATTGCAACTCGGAAAACTATTATTCATTGAAGAGAGACAATAATCGATGCTCGTACAAACCACGAGGTTTCCCAACTCTATTTCGCAAACCACAACATTTTACCTCCAAGAAAAACCGGACTCACGTTTTTATAGCAACCTTGTACCGTATCTTTATTTGGACAGGGGGGTACATTAAGTTTTTCTCTTAAATTTTTTTCTCCTCTTTTGGACACTGGAGTTTTTTTTCCCTATCTTAAAGAGGAGAAACTTACTTTAGAAAACCCCCCAGGGGAGAAGTTATTAATTAAGATAGATGCCCGACCGGAATCTCTTTCTGAGCACAAGCATTTGCAAACCTAGTTTGTCTGCAGTCAACTTTGTGTGAGTAACGATGCCTGTCTTGAGGGCTGCAACCAGGGAATCTGAGATGTGATTATTATCCCGGCTTTCATATGGAAGCCATGCAAGCTCTTTGTTTATGGCGAGCAAGGTGAGGGTTCGGGATGGGAAGAATAACGAATGAGAGATGAAAAAAAATTGAGAGAGAGAGAGAGAGAGAAAGCGGTAGATGAAGACAGGCGAGGAGGCAGGGCTGAGAGAAAGAAAGATCTATGTTAACGAAAGCAAGCTTGAGAAAGATAAGGAGTCGCATAAGGAGTAGTTAGATGGATTCATTCAGGTTAGATATAAATATATATATATATATATATATATATATATATATATATATACACATACATACATACATCATCATCATCATCATCGCCTTTCACTCCCTTGGGAGCACAGGCCATGAATAAAGGCTCTCCAGTCATCCCATGTTCTTGGAATTATTCTCTCCTTCTTCCCATGTGCATCCCTTGTCTCTGAGCACTGTCATAATTTTTCTTCTCCAAGTAAGTCTAGGTCTTCGAAAAATATATATATATATATATTATATATAATATATATATATATATATATATATATCCCCCGTGTGGTACCCGGGATCTGCAAAGAATAGGACCACTGTACCCTACCATGCATGATCGTAAAAGGCGACTAAGGAGGGTTCAGCATAGGGCCAGCAACCCTATCTGGTAAAAAACTATCAGACTGCTACAGAAACAGAAGCAAGGGAAAAAGCAAATGCAGGTGGAAGGAGAAATGCGTATCAGGAAACTGAGCCCATGAAGGTTGTGGATGAAAGCCAGCCACTGGAAGTCCCCAGCCCGACTGCAGACCTCCTGGACCAAAAATAGCACTAAGATGGACACCACAGGGGAGCAGAAGTAAGGGTAGACCAAAAGAGACATGGAGAAGAACAAGAGAAAGGATGTTGAGCAATAGAGGGCTCACCTGGGCAAGAGCAGAAAAAAAGGCGAAAGACAGGCATTTGTGGAAAACCCTTGCGGAAGCCCCATGTGCCCTGGGCACTTAAGGTTCAGAGATATATATATATATATATATATATATATATATATATATATACATATACAAACAAACATCATCATCATCATCATCGCCTTTCACTCCCTTGGGAGCACAGGCCATGAATAAAGGCTCTCCAGTCATCCCATGTTCTTGGAATTATTCTCTCCTTCTTCCCATGTGCATCCCTTGTCTCTGAGCACTGTCATAATTTTTCTTCTCCAAGTAAGTCTAGGTCTTCGAAAAATATATATATATATATATATATATATATATATATATATATATATCCCCCGTGTGGTACCCGGGATCTGCAAAGAATAGGACCACTGTACCCTACCATGCATGATCGTAAAAGGCGACTAAGGAGGGTTCAGCATAGGGCCAGCAACCCTATCTGGTAAAAAACTATCAGACTGCTACAGAAACAGAAGCAAGGGAAAAAGCAAATGCAGGTGGAAGGAGAAATGCGTATCAGGAAACTGAGCCCATGAAGGTTGTGGATGAAAGCCAGCCACTGGAAGTCCCCAGCCCGACTGCAGACCTCCTGGAACCTGCTCCGAATGACTGACAACTCACTACCAAAAACAGCACTAAGATGGACACCACAGGGGAGCAGAAGTAAGGGTAGACCAAAAGAGACATGGAGAAGAACAAGAGAAAGGATGTTGAGCAATAGAGGGCTCACCTGGGCAAGAGCAGAAAAAAAGGCGAAAGACAGGCATTTGTGGAAAACCCTTGCGGAAGCCCCATGTGCCCTGGGCACTTAAGGTTCAGAGATATATATATATATATATATATATATATATATATATATATATATATACATATACAAACAAACATACACTATTAATTAATAAATACATGCATACTTACATGCATAAATAAACGCACACACATATACATATACATATACACATACACACATACATATATATACACACATATATGCTTACAAACATTCATACATACCTACATACCTACAAACAGACAGTTAGACAGACTGAGATGTAAACAGACGTAGGGGATAGACTGAACGATGTTTAGACAGACAGGTAGGCAGGAAGGCAGGCAGACATATATACATACATACATACATACATACATACATACAGACAGACAGACAGACAGACAGACAGACAGACAGACAGACAGACAGACAGAAACTGTTCAAAACTAAAACCTAACATCTACTAAACTTCGATATATATGTGAACATCTGGAATGAAAAAACGATGGTCACCTTGGAGGAAAGTAATTTACTTTCACAATTTAAAAACAGAAAAATTCAGCGTACGACCAGATTACATTGAGCGATACGCGTAATTCTCAAGTTTCAGAACGGCTGTCTCGGTCCTTCAACGCAGATTTAAAACAGTGTTAGATATTCCTTTAGCACAGATTTAAAACAATGTTAGATATTCCTTCAACGCAGATTTAAAACAATGTTAGATATTCCTTCAACGCAGATTTAAAACGTGTTAGATATTCCTTCAACACAGATTTAAAACGTGTTAGATATTCCTTCAACGCAGATTTAAAACAGTGTTAGATATTCCTTCAACGCAGATTTAAAACAATGTTAGATATTCCTTCAACGCAGATTTAAAACGTGTTAGATATTCCTTCAACACAGATTTAAAACAGTATTAGATATTCCTTCAACACAGATTTAAAACAGTGTTAGATATTCCTTTAGCACAGATTTAAAACAATGTTAGATATTCCTTAAACGCAGATTTAAAACAATGTTAGATATTCCTTCAACGCAGATTTAAAACAATGTTAGATATTCCTTCAACGCAGATTTAAAACAGTGTTAGATATTCCTTCAACGCAGATTTAAAACAGTGTTAGATATTCCGTCAACACAGATTTAAAACAGTGTTAGATATTCCTTCAACACAGATTTAAAACAGTATTAGATATTCCTTCAATACAGATTTAAAACAGTGTTAGATATTCCTTCAACACAGATTTAAAACAGTGTTAGATATTCCGTCAACACAGATTTAAAACAGTGTTAGATATTCCTTCAACACAGATTTAAAACAGTGTTAGATATTCCTTCAACACAGATTTAAAACAGTGTTAGATATTCCTTCAACACAGATTTAAAACAGTGTTAGATATTCCTTCAACGCAGATTTAAAACAGTGTTAGATATTCCTTCAACACAGATTTAAAACAGTGTTAGATATTCCTTCAACACAGATTTAAAACAGTGTTAGATATTCCTTCAACACAGATTTAAAACAGTGTTAGATATTCCTTCAACACAGATTTAAAACAGTATTAGATATTCCTTCAATACAGATTTAAAACAGTATTAGATATTCCTTCAATACAGATTTAAAACAGTGTTAGATATTCCTTCAACACAGATTTAAAACAGTGTTAGATATTCCTTCAACACAGATTTAAAACAGTGTTAGATATTCCTTCAATACAGATTTAAAACAGTGTTAGATATTCCTTCAACACAGATTTAAAACAGTGTTAGATATTCCTTCAACACAGATTTAAAACTGTGTTAGACATTCCTGGCTCGAAAGAAAACAAAGAAGAATGTGGAACAGAAAATAAGCCGGGGGGGGGGGAGACAGGGACGAGTAGAAACTGGTAGACAAGAGAAGGAGAAAGACAAGAGAAGGAGAAAGACAAGAGAATAGAGTGTTTGAAGACCTAGGTATCTCACAAACAACAGAAGACAGTGCCAGGCGCGGTTCCATCTGTCTTTGTTTACCCTAATCTGTCTCTATAAATGGAGCTCCCTGGGATAGCTTATAATTTCTAGAAGGGATAAAAATCGAATTTTTTTTTTTTTTGGCCTTTCGTTTTTTTTTCTGTTTTATTGTGTCTTGTTTCTTGTCTGCAAAACATCATTCGCTAGCAAATTTTTTTTTTAATTGAAAAAAAAGAACAAAGCGCAACTAGATTTCTATGGACATTAGGAAGCATTTTGTTGCTATGTCGAGAAATTATTATCAGCTGGTGCTCTGCACTCTCACCAACCTACCCCCACCTTCTCCTCCCCATTCCTCCTTCCCCTCCCCCTCCCCTCAACCACTTCCCCCCCCCCCAAAAAAAAAGAGAAATGCAAAGAGCTGATCCTTATTCTTGTATATTATGAGCTCCCAGGAAGTGGTGAAGGTTGGCAGAAAGGAGATGTACAATGTTTAACAAATTTCCACTAATTGCAGCTATCGTGTAAGACAAGGTAATGTGATGATTAGAACGTATGGGACAGTATCGTTGACAGAAAACTTTCCAAAATAGGAAAGAGACAGTGCCTGAGATAACGTGTAAAGTAATATGAGATACAAAATACCACATGGGAAGATCACAAAGTAATTTGTATTTGAGAATCAGGAATAGAGACATGGAAACTGTTAAGTTTTTTGCTTTTTTTTTTTTCAACAAATGAATTGTACACATTCTGCATCTTCTGTATGTAAGCTTTGAAAAGCTTGGAAAGTTTGACAAGAAAACTAACAGTCTTCTGTCCATTTGTAAACGGCCATGAGATGCTATTAAATCCAGTTTACATACCTGCCTCATGCGGCTATGCTATTTTGTTTGATCGTCTTTTGGTTTAAACATTTCTTTTGTAAGAGAATGTGTATAATTTAAGCTAAATAACTGTCAAAGATAGAGACAAAACATGGTTGAGCTGGGTTAAGCATTTAATCTGTCGCTATTAAATTGCTTGAAGTTATTGCAAGTTTCCCAGTCCACGTTCTGAAATCTACTCACGGTTTCATGGCTTCTCTTTGTTTGTCGAGACCGAGATGTGGTCAGTTTGAGGGAAATCATGTGAAGAATGTGTGGATTCGAGAGAGACGAGAGAGACACTGAAAGAGAAAGACCGTGTTCGATTCCGTGCTGGACATTAATGTTGGAGTGTAGCAGATATATTTTGCCAAGTGCTAAAACTAGCACTTGGAAGTTTATTTTTTGTGTTGGTACAATGTGAGTTTTTTTTTTTTGGGGGGGGGGGGATTCTTGTGATGGAACTGATTGTACATCCTTTGTCTCCGCCTGGAACCTGATATTCGTATTGTATTTCTATATTGTTTGAGATATTACAACCTCACTTTCATCATCAGACTCATGTCCTTACATCATCATCATGTGTTCGCATTAAAGAGGATTTAACCGTTAAATGGCGGCCTTATACTTGAGCTCCAAGTGTGTGTGTTTGTGGATTAGAACCTGGTGTATGCTGCTGTTGTGTTGAAGGTTCGTTCCTGCATATGAAAAACAACTGGATCATGGACAACAACAACTTAGTGAACACACTGACAACTTCGAATTTTAAGTGGAGTCAAACATACACACACGCACGCACGCGCGCACACATTTGAAAGACTGCATACTACATCATTTTGAAGAAGTCAGCTTCAAATGAAATTTATGTAATTTAAAAAGAAAACTGAATAAGTTATTAAAAAGGACTAATACCTTCCTCTAATTATTTAAAGAAAATTAATTCCTTCATCCAAATACTTGAAGAGAAGTAATATCTTCCCCCAAATATTTCAAGAGAATTAATACCTTCCTATTTCAAGAGAATTAATACCTTCCTCCAAATATTTCAAGAGAATTAATACTTTTCTCCAAATATTTCAAGAGAATTAATGCCTTCCTCCAAATATTTCAAGAGAATTAATACCTTCCTCCAAATATTTCAAGAGAATTAATGCCTTCCTCCAAATATTTCAAGAGAATTAATGCCTTCCTCTAAATATTTAAAGAGAATTACCCGTAATACTTTTCTCGAAATAATTATAAACGTTTGGTTTGGCAGAAAGCGGCATTTTAAAGCTCTCAATTCCTTTTAGGAAAAAAAAAAACATAAGCCAACACAAATGGCGCTTCATTCCTATGTCAAAGTATTTTTTTTTTGACAAATGACCTGTGCCAGAAGTATTTTTTATATATTTTATAATATATTAAAACGAATATATATATATATATATATATATATATATATATATATATATATATATATATATTAGCTATCAACTCCTATTAGCTGTCTATTCCTAACCAGGGAAGTACAGTATCGCCTAGAGGCCACGGAAAGGTGGTTCAGTAGAAGAATGCTAAAGATAAAAAAGGACAGTGAGAAGAGATCAAGGCAAAGAGGTCCTGAAAGAGGCAGAAGAAGAAGAGAGACAAGCAATAACAAAACGCAGGAAGAGATAATCCAGATTCACAGGACACGTCATGACAGCAGGTGGATAGAAGGCAGAAGAGACCTGAAGCAGACAAAGAGAGAGAAGATGATAGATGGACTGAAGAAATGGCATAGAGAAAGAACATCAGTCTAGCTTGTAACTGACACCTGGAATAGAGAATTGTGTAAATCCATGACCGCCAATTTCTGTCAGATAGGTTAAGATCCGAGCCCATAAGGGAGATATGGAAGTGTCCTGCAAGGAGGCCTATCTCTAGGCCAGCATCAGAGCATAGCCGTTCTTAAGTTAAAGTTTAAGACCAATTCTATAGTCAATTTTCATTTATTTATTTAAATGATATTCAAATTGCAAAGATGACGATGAAGATTAGGTAATACAATATTCACCTAACAGAAGTGATCAATTAAAGGAGTGAGTACACTGGATTCGTCAAGAGGTCTTCATCATTCATCATTCATTTGCATGTCCCTTGCGGATTTTGCCTCCCAAACAGCACTCCTGTAGGCCTCTCGGTTGTGAGCAAGATGGCCTGCTGCTGCTGCGTCCATTTCCAGATCGTCAACGATGTCTTGCAGCCATCTTCGTTTTGGTCTTCCTCTTTTTCTTTTTCCCATTATGTATCCTTCCAATACGGTCTTCTCTAAATTATCATGACGTTTAATGTGTCCAAAATATTTAAGTTTTCTCCCTTTAATCCTCTTTACTAGCCAGCCTTCTTCAATATTAAGCTCTTGTAGAATAGATATATTTGCTCTTTTTTGTGTCTTCACACTTTAGAAATCTTGTAATAAGAAGGTAAGAAAAAACTTCTAACGGGTTTCCAAAGTCATAAGTGATTTGCGTAAGAGATCTTGAACAGTAGACAGCAATAGGGTGAAAGCTGATGAATTCTGGCTTGTGATCCGGCAGAATAAAATCACAGACAGACCAAGGGTGTCTGCTTGTGTGAGAACCTGTGTTTTCAAAGTGTCTGTTGGGTTACCGTGACTTTTTGCAGCAGGAGCCCCCAAAAACGGTTAGTTCTGTCCGGACCCGTAGCAGTAGTAATGGGGATGGGTTTGTTTCATGGAAAAGAAGAAAAAATTCATGTTCTGGATTCTCTCCTAATCTTCTATTTATTTTGTGGGACTTGGGGGCCCCAGAAAAAAAATAATCTAATGGACCACTTCCCAAATTGCCAAAATTCCTAATCTTTTTTTTTCAGAAATTGCTCATTGGTTGCTTATAACGAACATGCCCCCCCCCCCTCACTAAATCCACTCCTCACTAGCTGGAGCCGTGGTTCTTAACCTGTGACCCCAGGGGGTACAAGGAAGGATTTCTGGGGTGTACACGAACCAGGAAATGGATTGACTTGAACTTAAAAAAAAATCTTAGCATAATCTGGGTCCTATTTATTGCTTTATTTTTAATGACTGGTCCCAGCGGTTCCCAAGCAGGAAAAAAGGGGGTCTACGGTCAGATAAAATATTAAGAACCGCTGATATAGGGAATTTTAGGCCTGCTATTTATACCTTGTATGATCTTGCCTGCTACTGATGAATGGTGCACGCTGGAAACGATAACTGATGATGATGATGTTGATGATGATGATAATGATGATGACGACAATGATGATGATGTTTGTACCAAACGCTCTCATATTTTGCTGTAATTTTACTTCAGTGAAATCACATGATTCAAAATCCTGGAGTCCTCATTTAACAATTCTCATGAAATACCTGGAACATTCATGAAAGTGGGTCAGAAACAGGACTCGAGTCTTCTTGGAGTTGCGTCATGAAACAACTGAACTCTTCATGAATTTATTTCACAAAACAGTTTTGGATTTTCATGAATTGAACTCGTACAACACCTGAACTCTTTTGAAGTTCCCCCCTCCCACCCAATCCCCTTAAAGAATTTGAATTTTCATGAATTCACGACACAAAACAACTGGATTCTTGGATGAAGTTATCTCATAAAACCAGTTGAAATCGTCGTGGATTCATACAATGAAAAAAATACCCCGAAGCTTTATGAGTTTATATAACCATTTTATCTTACAAAATAAGCGGAATTCTTACGAATTTAACTCGCACAAGATTTGGCCAATACTCATTCTTTCATTTCACCAGTACGTTGTGGTCGGTACTCCATTTGCAAAAATGTGAGAATTTGAGAACCACCATCAATTTCTTAAAAGATCCAGACGTTTTAGGCTGCGTTTTCCAAAGATCTCTTTCATGCTCTGCTTATCTTTCTTCAGGGGCTATACTTAGTCTAATCAAAACTATCATTTTTTGGCTTAGCAGTAATCTAAACTATGTCGTATTTTTAAAAAAAAACTCTAATCATTCTATTTATCATGATAGCTAAGCTTCATGAGGCTGATTTTTTTAAAAAACGGATCGCATCTGCAAGATAATTTTTTTTTCCATTATTTTAATTCACATTTTAATATTCAGAAACGCATGACCTGGAACATTTGCAGCACGTGACTAATATAATGATAGAAGAAGAAGAAGGCCATGAAGATGAGGGATGAAAAGATAAATCGGAAGAGATAGATGATAATTTGATGATGGTGATTACTGTTATCATACTGAAAGAGAAAACACACACACGCAGAATGAGAGAGAGAGAGAGAGAGAGACAAGAGAGAGAAAGGGGAGAGAGGGGTGGGGGAAGGGTCATTAAGAGAATTATGAATTTCTTAAATCATCTGAGAAGAAGATAATATTGCGGAATGGAAACGTGAAGATCATTTTGATAATATTGATAATGAAGGAAAATGATAATGAAAGAAAAAAAACAGATTATGATTAGGACAAGAAACACGACAGTTAGAACGACGACGAATATAATAACGCCAAAAACGACAATGAGATAAGAGAATAACATTTTAAAAAAGACGAATGATTTTACACATGATGATGATGTATGCAGGAAACAGTTTTCCAACAAAATAATAGAATTGAAAAACATAATGGCGGCTTCCATATAGAAATGAATCACTCACCAATATAAAATAAGCAATAAACTGATGAAGATACATGAGAATAGATGGATAACAAAACAATGAAACTCGCATAAAATGACAGAGGAGGATAATTATAAGAAAACATTCCACTGTTTCAAAGATGTCGAAAATAATGACAACTATTAAAAAGAAATAAGAAACAACAGTAACAATCATCATCATCTGGTGCCGTGCCGGCTGGCGTTGGCTGTTTATGCTTCTCCAGATTACACGATCCTTCATGCATGCCACCAGCTCAGTTGATGATCTCCTCTTCTCACACCATCCATCAGACTGTCCAGTATCATTTCTCTTGGTCTTCCCTTGGCTCTTCTTCCCTCTGTTTTTCCTGTTGTTATAATATTTTCAATGCCCCGTCTTCTCACTGATGGCAATATTACAACTAAGGTATCAAGACAGTCACGATTTATTCATTAAGTGCCTCGCTCGATAGCACTGGGGATCATTCCTCTCCGTCTCAGGCGATCCTGGCTAATTCTACTTGCTCACTCCACTGGGATGCTTTTTTCCTGGCCTTCCTCTCCTACTTTTTCCCTTGAAATTTTCCACTGCTATGTTCTCTAACATCTGTCTTCTCGTGACACGTTCATGCCATTAGAAAGAAGCTAAAGAAAATGATGGTAAATATTTCATGATGATGTTTGATCTGACAGTCATTGACCCATAGCTGACAGGCTAGTGTAAGGGTTAGCGAAGCGTATCTAACCAAGACCCTGTCCTATCTCTCCGTTGGTACCCTCGGTAACAGGCCTAGCCTGGCTACCGTGGCAGGAGTCCGCATGGCGGAGAAATCTGTCTAAAGAAACATTACATACTCCTTGCTTGTTAACTCCACCCATGGGCTAACCCCCACCCCCCTCTCCAGAATAACCCGCTCCCAATCCAATACGATGTCGTGCCTCAACATTTGCAAAGAACATCAGCTCGCAGTTCCAGGCAGATGCAAGATGAAGAAGAAGAAGAAGAAGAAGAAGAAGAAGAAGGAGAAGGAGAAGAAATTCTCGTTATGGATGATGATGTCGACGAAACATCAAACCCTCAAAGGAGTTTCACGTCGACGTATAATTTCACAGACGCGAGTCAAGCGTGCTCAAAGAAAGTGATTTGGGACGGTGGAAAAGGGAGGGTACATTTTCACACTGTAATTGGATGGATTGGGGAAGATTTGAATTGGAAGAACTCTATGTTGACAGAGGTCTCCGAAAGAAGGCCAGTCCGCCTCCGAAAACAAACGCTCAATTACTGGAGTTCTAACGAGTTGCCAGCCGTACGTGACTGGATCGCGGTAGGTGAAAGCCTCAAACATATTTTCAGCCTCGCGTGGTATTGGAGGTCACGTGAGATCAACAAGGGAAGATCATGGAAGGTCTGATGGACCGCAGATTTCTGTTTTCCTTGCTTAGCTACGCAACTTATGACGTACTTTTGGCTCATTCCACCCCCCCCCCCCCCAACCCGTGTACATGTTTGCGAAACATCCGAAATACAGACACCCTGGAATATAGATAGACAGACAGAAAGAGAGAGACACAGACAGACAGAAAGAAAGATTATATATATATATATATTCATTCATTCATTCATTTGCATGTCCTTTGCGGAACTTAGCCTCCCTAACAGCACTCCTATAGGCCTCTGCTGCTGATGCATCCATTTGCAGATCATTAACGATGTCTTGCAGCCATCTTCGTTTTGGTCTTCCTCTCTTTCTTTTCTCCATTATGTACCCTTCCAAGACGGTTTTCTCTAGATTATCATGACGTTTAATGTGTCCACAATATTTAAGTTTTCTCTCTTTAATCTTCTTTACTAGCCAACCTTCTTCAATATTAAGTTCTTGTAATATGGATATATTTGTTCTTTTTGTGTCCATGATATTTGAAGAACTCTTCTGTAGCATTTACATTCGAAGGCATGTAAGTGTTTCTCATCTGTTTTGTTAAGTGTCCAAGTCTCACAGGCATATGTTGCGATGGAACAGATGCATGCCCTTAAAAATCTTATTTTTGTGGTTCTGTCTGTTCCTCTCCACAGCTTCTTTAGTTGTTCTACATTCTGAAGAGCGATAGATGTCCTCCTTTTAATTTCCCTCATTGTATCTCCATTATTAGTTGGTAGTGATCCAAGATATTCAATGGTCTCCACTTCTTGCATTTTTTTCCTTATTGATACATATTTCAGCTGCTTCATTTGTTTTATCAGTTGTCTTCAATTTAGTTTTCTTCGCTTTAAGATAGAGGTTTTGCTCTTCTCTGTTCTTGCGGACTGACATAATTAAATTTTTTTCCATTCCTTTTTTGTGCTGTGGACAGCAATACTGTGTAATCAGCATATCTAATCTCTGGTATTTCACAACCTCCAACTGTTATGGCATCATAATATTCGTTGTCTACATCTTCTCTAACATCCACATTATATTTTCAGTATACAAGTTAAATAAGTAAGGCGACAATATGCACCCCTGATGGACCCTTTGTTTTATGTCAAACCAAGTTGTTGTTTCACCATTTATTCTTACTGCTGCCTGTTAGTCTAGATACAGCAGGATGTTAATTGTATCAAATGTGTTGGAAATCCCATTTTTTTCATTATTTCTCAAAGTTTCTGGTGTTGTACACAATCAAATGCCTTTGAGTAACCATAAAAGATAAATATAGATTCACGTTAAACTCTCTGCTTTTCTCTATTATTAATCTTATATTGAGTATATGGTCTCTCGATCCTCTTCCTTGCCTGAAACCAGCTTGGACCATATTGACTTCTTCTTCTATTTTCTTACGAAGTCTACCCATTATAATTTTTAACAGAATTTTACTGGCATGACTAATCAGGGCAACAGTTCTGTAGTTTGTGCATAATTTCAGGTTACTCTTTTTTGGCAGTGGTATGAATATAGTTCTTTTCCATTCTTTTGTCCAAATACCTGAATTCCATATATTTTTACATAATGCATGATAGATTGTTGCACATTCCTTTCCTCCTACTTTAGTAAGTTCAGTTGTTATCTCATCGCATCCTGGTGATTTACCTTTTTTACAACTTCCTCTATTGTCTGTTCGGGTTCTTTCTCCTCCAATAATAATTCACACTGTTGATTTAAGCTTTCACAGTCCTTTGTTTCATACACTGCTCTGTAATATTCCTTCCATCTTTCTAGAATTTCCTCTGTTTCTGTCAAGGTATTCTCCATCTCGTCACAAATTAAATCTATTTGATTCTTGGTTTTCCATCAGGTGATGTCCACGTGTAAAGTCTTCTTGAATGTTGCTTGAAAACTGTGTTAGCGATCATCAGCTCATTTTCCATGAAAAACGCCATTAGATTGTCACCTGCCTCATTTCTATGTCATACGCTAAATTTCCCCACAACATATCTTTCGTCTTCTGGCTCTTTGTGTATCAATCTTTGCATTAATATTTCCTATTATTAATACATTATCATTTTTCCGTACCTGGACTTTCGTCGTTTGCAGTGTGTTATATAAGTCTTCTACTTCCTCTTCTTCTGCTGCTGATGCAGGTGTATATATCTGGATGACTGTTACATTTCTAGGAGTGCCCTTAAGTCTGTTAACGTCTTCACCAGAATATATAAAGGTATTATCATTCTCGCTCTTGAAATGTCCTGATCCTTTCCGTCGTTGTTCACAGATTCCCAAACTGTATATCCCCGTTCTTTTCATCTCGTCACTTATTATTTGATACTTTCCCTCATACATACTTCTCACATTCCATGTTCCTATTCTTATTTTTCTTTTTAGTTTGATGCATATATATATATATATATATATATATATATATATAAACAGAGAGTCAGAGGACAGACAGAGACAGACAGACAGGGCAGACAGAAGACAGATTGTTAAAGTGGAAAATGCACTTTTGAAAAAAAAAATGAGCCAAGAATGCTAATTATGAACGGTGAAGATGAATACAAAGTTTACGATATAAACCAAAATAATCAAAACAAACAAGTCTTGAGAGAGAATGCTGTATCTCCTACTTAAAAAAAAAATTAATATAAAAGTCACATTCCGAAGTCGCTAAGAGCTTTAGCCTCCAAAAGATGTAATTTAAGTGACTCGAGTGATCTAGCTGTCATATTTGGTTTGCAGGTTGAGCGGACAACAAGAAAATTCTTTCCGCTGTTTCTCCTCATTCTTTATCTCATATTATATTTGTCCTTTCATCCATATGAAAATAGTTCTCGTTTTCCGCGCCAGCTTGCCTTCCCCAAATTCCTTTATCGCTTCAGATCTCTTTAATCTCTTTCTCATTTCAATTTCCTTTCAGTTCTTTTCTGACTCCGGAATGTTTCCATGGCAAAACTGTCTTCAAATTCATCTTTTTTTTTTTCTTTCGCCAGTCATGTCTTCTCATGAGCGTGATGTGAATAGATCTGTCTATTGTAATTTTTTTTAACTCTTATCTTTTCTCCCTTACTTAAAGGCATCATTTTGTCATTGTTGTTTTTATTCGTACTCTTCAGTTAGTTTCATTTAAGAGTCTCTCTCGCCCTGTTTAACTAACTCACTTTATGCGTTATGCGGCTTGGTTGGGAGTGGGGATTTCTTTGTTCTGCTACCACAACACCAAAAAAAAAAAAAACATAACAAAAAGACGCCTGGGTCCACCCAGCCTCTAAAAATGTGCACCAGAGAAATCTAGGAAGGTAAATACGGCCAGGTGTGATACGGACCACATCACGCTTTCATATGTCGGCGGACCTGGAAATACAGGCCCACTACTGTATCCACCGTGTGCCTTAATGACATGGAGACCGGAATTTTATCTTTACCTTTACTTTATGCATTGGTGCGAGGTGTGCAGCCAACACTTGGATCTAATTCTGTTGAACTACATCCACTGCGGATGAACACATTTATAATCAAACATCATGCCCGCACGTTTTACTGAGAAATGGAGTGATATCTATTTTTAGCATAACGTACGTATAAAATTATGAACTCCCAACTACGGAACAAAGCCGCACGACTGCAGATACATTATTTGTTTGGACTTTTATTTTAAAAGTCGTTTAAATGCTTCGTGATAGGTCTAATAGTTAAAAAATGAGTGCACGGAGTTAGTAAATGACGAATCTACCTCAAGTAGGAAGCACTAAAGTTGAAATAAATAATATAATACATCCAATTTCAGAAGGGGATTTTATCATGGTGACATTCACTGGTGGTAAAAGGCCTCCAACAAAGTATGAAGGGATAGAATCATTCATTAAAATAAGGCCCAAAAGACGACAAGCGGGTCCAGAAAGCAGCAGAGAAAGGTCAGCAAGGTTAATGGACAACCAGGGAAGAGGTCGTTGCCCTGAAAGGATATCTAGAAGGTGGCACCCACGTGACTTATCGTCGTAGACTAGAGCTGTAAGTGGCCATCTGTCTGTATAACTGTAAAACAAAAGGGGGCGTAGCTCTGTTGCTGGTCCTGGGAAGCGGCCTCATCACACTCGGGGCTTGCCCTTTCGTGTCCAGCCTTTGACATCAGGATTTCCTTCTGCGTTTTTAGAGAAACGAGCCCAAAAGTTGTGTTGACTGTGTGTTGCCCGTGATCTAGCGTTCAGTTGGGATTTGGCTACATGTAATGCATTGAGTAGTATGTAATAGGTACTTTGGAGGAAGTTGCTTTGTTCATCGAGGTGTTGATGGATTTGTATATGCCCGATTTGTTCATTTTGATGAGGCCCTCTGGTTTGGCCCTTGCTGTTAGCTTTGTTGTTTCCGTCGACTCCGGCATGACCTGGACAGTACACCCATGTGATGCTTTTGATGTGAGATTTATTAATTAATTCTTGCCATTACTTCTCGTGGCTTTTTGTTCCACGTTCCTTAACAGATTTTGAGAGTCGGTGATGATGGTGATGCGGTGTTTTTACTGTGTCATTATCCATTTTAATGCTTGTGTGATGGCTTCCGGCCGTCTGTCCAGAACTGTAAGCCTACAGATACGGTGTTTATTAATACATCCAGCCGAATGAGCAGAGCAAATGTCTTACTGGATTTTGAGCTTGCTTGATAAGTAACGGGCCCAACAGTTTCAAGGGCGAAAAAAGAAAAGAGAAGGGAAAAGTGAAAGAAGCAGTTCCTGTGCTGCTATGTGAAGTTCTGTATTCTGTTGTTTCTATCCTCCTCCTCACAAAGCTGTCTCTTTACCCCCAACCCCCTCCCAAACAATAAAATCATATTTCTCTCTACTAAAGTCATCTTTTCTCATACTAAAGAGATAACCCAAGTAATATTTCATGCTAACATTTCCGGTTAATATTTCAGGCTAAGAAATCATCTTGCCTCCTTGAGAGGAAAAAAAGGGGCACTGCTTTATTTCAGACTCCAAAGCGGGGGTGGGGGGTGGGGGTGGGGTAGTGATGGATGTATTCATCTTGGTGATGGAGCTTCCACAGAACGTTGCTCTTTAGCTCCGTCCCGGGAATTAAAGAAAGTCACTGTTTTGGCTGAGTGATCAGGCGCTCGGTTTGCTAATCTGGTGGTACCGGGTTCACGTCTCAGAAGTAGGGATTTTTCTTTTCTGACACACCAGAAAGGCCCCGGCATCCACTCGGCTTCTATAACTTGGCACAAGAGAAATCTGGGAAGGTAAATGCGGCCAGGCGTCATACTGACCACATCACACTTTCATGTGCGGAAGATTGTGGAAATACAGGCCTAACACCGTATCCTCAATATGCCTTAATGGTGTGGAAACGGGAATTTTACCTTTTCTCTAGTGTTAACCCACCTGGCAATCAGTGAAAAACTGACGTGGAAAAAAGGATATATTTATTACTATGTGGTACCAGGTGGAAAAAAGGCAAGGAATCTGATTTAAAATATCAGGAATGTAACAAATATACAAGCATAATCGCAGGTGACCGTACGCCACCGTATCTCCTGAATAAATGAAAAGTAAGGTATCACTGATCTAAATTAACACTTATTTTCCAAGATTTTCGCCAGAAGCACCCACGGCCAACAACTCGAATTTTTTGCACACGCTACCAGATCGTCAGCCACTCGACCACCTTCTGTATCCACTTAATAAATTTATCACTCTCTTTAAAGCTCACTCAGACACACATTCATTTGCAAATTAACAGAAAGGAAACACGGCTTTCTAGAGCATCCTGATAATGAAGATAGTTCTTCACCTTGTTTTATTTTCCTCTTCATCTCATCCATTTTCCAAAAAAAGAAGAGAAAACTGTTCAGTCTTTCCCTTTCTTCGGTGACTTCGCGTTTTTCCTGATCAATTTGTATAAATTGGAATCAAACAGTGTTTAAGATGGACAAGCGAAAGTGTTTTCGCTTCTGCAAGGCCCAAAATTGGAAGCCTGTAATTGGCTGTTTTATTTTTAGACCAGACAGTAAATACCGCGAACATGGGTGGAACATAAACGAGAGAAGAAGAAGAAGAAGAAGAAGAAAAAAAAACAGATAGACTTCCTCACATCAGGTTCCCCTCCCTTTATAAATAAACGCGACAGGGAAAATGTTCATATCATAAAATTATTGCTCAGAGCAAAAGGCAAGAATAAATCTGCTGATCGTGGCCGTCTTTCTTCTCCGTTCTTGCCAAAGCGACGAAATCAAACAGGAGACGGCAAATTTCTGAACCACTGATCACAGAAGGGAGACTAACGCCGGCTTATTCGCTAGATTCGTATTTGACTTACGAGGGTATAACCAAATGAAAGTTTAAAATGCGAATAAAATTTACGAAAGAACAGACAGAAACTCCCTTAGTAGTACCGTCTGTTCTTGGAGGGGTATTTGGAAGATGGCACCCGTGAGACTCATCTTCATCGTGGCAGCTTTCGAGTTGCCTTATATCTTCTACAAATGTGCTTCTCTCGGCTTGTTGCTTAACGACGATGGCGCTTTTCTGCTTTCTGATGCCGTTCGCCATTCGCCGTTGTGCTAAAAGATGTACTAGTAAGCAATTTCTATCTGTTCTTTCAGAATTTTTTTTGTCGCATTTTCTAACTTGCATTTCATCCACTCTTGTATTTTACATATTAACATATATTTATATAAACCACAAAAAAACAACATGAAAATATATTTATTTTTTCGTCTTACAGTCTATTTAGTCCCCCCCCCCTCGTATTCAGTTTATTAATTCAATTATTCAGTAATCATTCAATTATTCAGTAATCATTCAATTATTCAGTAATCATTGAATTACTCATTCTGTCGATGCTGCCCGAGTGTCGCAGTGGTTAGTGCGGTCGTCTCTCAAGCGAAAGTCGATGGTTCAAGCTCGGCCAAGGACCGTCTCAGTCACTCAGCTGTGAACATGTGGGTACAAGACGTGTTCTGGAGGTGAGGAAGAAAACGCCGTTAGGAGTAAAGCTGACCACATCACTGTCTAGTCTAAATATGAGCGCCTGCCGGCGGCACCCCAATCATCCAGCTGTAGAAATGGGTACCCGACTTCTTCTGGAGTTGGGGAAGGAAAAGGCAGCCAGGCATGATATTGACCATATCACCCTCTAGTGTACTGACAGGTCAAGGAAAATATGGGCACTAACACCATATCCCTATGTGCCTCTAAGGCATGACAGAGTTACCTTTACTTTACTTTTTTTTTACCACCATATCCTTAAAGAGCAGAGATAAAGAGACCATAGCTGATTCATTCAACGAGTGCTCAGTTTACTTATCCTCCAAAAAAGGTTCATTTCGTATATCTCTGTATATGCTTCTCATATTGCTTGTACCAATCGATAAAGAATGATCCCCTACAATGCCCAGACAAAAGGTGAGATCTGACTGTGTATCTGGCCTAGCCAAATAATTTCATGAAATGTGACAAGTCGCACACACGCAGTATTCCAACTGGATAACAGATACCAATATTATAAAATTTAAATAATTAGCGAGCACACACCCGCGCATACACAACCTCCAAGCGCTGTACACTTTAAGATTTTGGGTTTCCAGAATAACATTTCGAAATCTGGTGTAAATATATTCTCGAGGAAAAAAAATTATGCGTATATGTGCATCCTAACGTAAAAGATGAGGAGTATGATTTAAAGTTGTCACAGAAAAGAAAAACTAAAATCCGAACAAATCAGGAAAACGAACTCATATAATGTTATCATATTTTTCTTAAACGCAACTATAGCACAGAGTACCATTAGGAAATTTTTTTTCTGCGGGAAAAGATTTTGTGTGAGAGTGTGTGTGTGGGAGTGTGTGTGCGAGAGCGTGTGTGGGGGAGTGTGTGTGCGAGAGAGTGTGTGTGGGAGTGTGTGTGCGCGTGTGTGGGGGAGTGTGTGTGCGAGAGCTTGTGTGCACGGTCGCGCTGCTTCGACGGAACAATGCCTGGAAGTCCAGTGTGTGGCATGTGGTGTATAACTATTAGAAATTTCAGCAGATAATTATTTAGTCTTAAGTGGATAGCTAATTCCGTATATTTCACAAAAGGTATGAAGATGTCTACCAAGGTTTACTATACATTTAGTTTTGCTGTCTCCCAACATGGACTCGAATGTGAAGCCATATCTCTGAAAAATAATGTTGCATTTTCCATTCGCTGAGAGACGTTGTACAAGCAGCTGATGTAGTGAGGCTTGTCCAGAAAAAATCAGATTTTTTTTTTATCTGCAGGAGCAGCTTTCCTGAAAGAGCCTGTGCCAGGTACCCATTTTTATTACAGCTGGATCTCGCTTCAAACAGCTATAATCTGTTATCAGCTGTGTTTGCACCCATTATCTTTTACTAATTTTAACTTATCCAAAAAGTCATAAGTTTTCGTTTTAACCAACAATTCCCAGACATCTGGGGGCCATGATCAAGAGAGTCGGAAGTTTAAAGTGTCGAGGAGAGTTGGAAATTTAAAGGGCCCGAAACGCTTATACGAGAGGGAAAGGGGTACTTCTCTGATTATCTGAGTTATGTTGTTGTCCCGCTCTCTATAAGAGTATTTCCTGTCTGTACTAATTTTTACTTATCCAAAACAAGACGCAACTTTTGCTTCTGATGTCTTAAGCTTTTTTCTCTCATGCCTATGCTTACTTAACAATGCCCTCTTTCTTTCCTTGAGGTTCATGTTAGTGATTCAAGCTGTACATTATCTTCTTTCTCTGTCTTCCTCTACTTCTTACGATCCCCCCCCCCCCCCCCCGCCTTACCTTTTTTTTCGTTCCAAAGTGATCTCTGTGACTCTTTGCTGTAATCTGTTGTCTTTTCATTACAACAAATTGGTTGGCCAAGCTAGTGAGACATGATTTCGGTTTATGTTTAAACAATCCTATATCGAGTCTGTTTATACTTGTAGGATAGATTCAATATAAAGAAAGAGAGACAATGAAGGCTCAAGTCACCCGAAACTCCGCGTAAACACAAGACGCGTCCTACGAGGACGTTCTCTGGCGTGTGTTTGTGCTGGCAGCGGAAGTCCGTGTAGACGTTTAACCGGAGAACAAACGACAGAGACAAGAGAAATATTTGTGCAATTGATCTTCGGAAGTGCTCCAGCTGGCCCCATATTGGATGGCCAAATGAAAGAATCAGGTATGTCCATTTTCTTTATTTTTCAGGGATTAAAGAGGGAGAGGGGAAAAGGGAGGGGGAGGAAGAGAGAGAGAGAGAATAAAAATAAACTGAAAAGTAAAGACAAAAATGTGGGAGGATAAATAAGAAGGAACTGGTTACAGGTACAAGCCAGAGAGTTTGTAGTTTTAGACGGAAGAATAATATTACCGCAAGTGTCGAGAGGGAAAGAACGAAAGAACGAACGAACGAACGAAAGAACATACTTTATTTTCAAAGGGTCAAGAATTGGGCACGCAGGTCCGTCTAACATTCTGCCATTCATCATACAGCTTTCACTCAGTCACAGTCATTCAGCATTTGTTAATGAGCGTAATAATCATGAAGAAGCAACCAAATGATTACATAAATAAATAATAAACTATCTTTTGTCCATCTCTCTCTCTCTCTCTGAACCTTAAGTGCCCAGGGCACATGGGGCTTCCGCAAGGGTTTTCCCACAAATGCCTGTCCTTCGCCTTTTTTTCTGCTCTTGCCCAGGTGAGCCCTCTATTGCTCAACATCCTTTCTGTTGTTCTTCTCCATGTCTCTTTTGGTCTACCCTTACTTCTGCTCCCCTGTGGTGTCCATCTTAGTGCTATTTTTGGTAGTGAGTTGTCAGTCATTCGGAGCACATGTCCCAACCATCGCCATCGTCTTTCCTCAATAATTGTTATCAGTGGTTTCATCTGCATTTCTGCTAATAAGATGTTATTTCTTATGGTGTTTGGCCAAAATATTTTTCTAATTCTTCGTAAACATTTAGTCTGGAAAGAATTCAACTTGTTTTCTATGGTTTTGGTGATTTTCCAGCATTCACTTCCATAGAGTAGTACACTTAGAACATTACTCTTAAATATCCTGATTTTTATATTTATGCTTAGTTTATTTGATTTCCATATATTCTGCAGCATTGCAAAAGCCTGGTTTGCTCTAGTAAGTCTGCTGTTGATGTCCTCTGTGCTGTCTCCATTTTCTACTACTCTGCTGCCAAGGTATACAAATTCGTTGACCTCCTCCACTAACTTGTTATCTACTCTGAGTACATTTCTGTTGTTCACATTTTGCTTCATTAACTTTGTCTTTCCTACGTTGATCTTTAGTCCTATGTTGTTTGCATTCTGAGTTAGCTTGTTTATTTTATCTTGCATATCTTTGTGACTGCTTGATAATAGACAAATGTCGTCCGCAAAGTTAAGGTCCTCCAGCACTGTGTCAAGGGTCCAGTGTAATCCTCTGCGTTTGTCTGATGTTGCCTCCTTCATTAACCAGTCTACTGCCAAGATAAATAATGTTGGTGATAGTACACATCCCTGTTTCACTCCTGTTTGTACCCTAAAGCTGCTGGAGGTATGTTCTCCACAGATAACTTTGCACTGAAAACCCTCGTATAGGGCTTTGATTACATTTACTATTTTATGAGGGAGGCCATGCCATCTTAGGATTTTCCACAGTGCATCTCTGTTGACACTGTCAAAGGCTTTCTCAAAATCTATGAATAATGCATATGTTGTACTATGCCACTCATTTGCCTGTTCTAATATTTGTCTAAGTACAAATATGTGGTCTATGCATGATCTTCCTTTCCTAAATCCTGCCTGCTCTTTCCGAAGTTTTTCCTCAAGTGTTGGTACAATTCTGTTGATGATTATTCTGCAAAATACTTTACTGGTGAGTGGCAGTATCTTTTGTCCATACACTCTGTATTCTGATTTATGCAACAGCATAACATGAACTTGCGTTCTTACATTCATTCAAAACTAACAAATTTATAGAAAAGCAGTTTAAAAAAATGAGAAAAATCAAGCCATACTTTAAACAACTTTAGACTATGCTTAGAGAGGTATATAGTCCATATCAAACAGATTTTGACAAAGTCTGAAGTTATAAGAACGAATATTAAGTTTTACATGAGTTGGTAACAAAATGTATAAACTACGAAAAAAAGTAGGAACAGCTTTATTACTTAACGAACACAAAGCTGTGACGTTTCGGCGTTAGCATTAATCATACAAACATAAACAGGACGAATAAATAGAAGAAATAATGTATACTTATACAATAATTATTATGTATTTCATGAGTTGGTAGGGCATTCCAAAGGTGGGCAGCTGAGTAAGAGAAGCTTTTTTAAAAAATATGTCAAGCTTTGGTTTTGGGATTATACATTTGTTTAAGCGTTGATGTGCTTTGGGTTGGATTTGAACAACGACCACAGATAGGGTGGAGCATTGTGCGATAGAAAAAAAAAAAACAAAGAGGCGGGCAATAAGAAGAAGGATAAAGAAACAGTTTTCTGTCGCTGATGACTGTAACTCTCACCCGGAAGACTGCAAGTTCATGACCCGCCACTGTCATCCGTGACTCGACTCAGCTGTCTTAAAAAAATGGACCTGACACACTGGTGCTGCGGAAAAAGGGGGCGGGTCTTCTCAGTTTCGAAGACCATCTACCTGCACGGCGATGCACACCTGATCCCTCTGCGCACTCCACTGCTAGTGTGCGAATTAAGAAAAAAAACATGACAGAAGCACGATGGAAAAAGGAGACTTCATTCGACGCCCTAAAGAATGAATGAAAAACAATAAGAAAAGATAAATCTTATCTTTTTTTTTAGATTTCTAAACCTAAGACACGGCTTTAAGTTTCACTAATAATATCCCACAAATAATGGCATGATTCTGAAATCTTTTGCTTGTAGACGTAGCCTATATGAGAAAAAAAGATATGGAACATTTATGCGTAACCATTCATCATAAAATACATAAAAGATTCGGCCCCTCAGAATGTACCTAACATAGACCCGCCATTTCTAGCCCAGTTTATCGTTTTCTATCTATATCAATTTGAAAAGAATTGCTAGCTGTGTTGACGGGAACATATGTGTATGTATGTGAGTGCGCGAATCTATCTATCTGTCTGTCTGTTTGTCTCTGTCTGTCTGTCTGCCTGTCTGTCTCTCTGTCTCTCTGTTTGTCTGTCTGTCTGTCAATCTGTTATCTGTCAGCCCATCTATTCCTCTGTTACAGAGGTTTCCAGCCATTGGGGGAATTCCACCCCAATCATTCTTTAATTTCTGACTGCCCATCCCACCCCGCGGCACGGGAGGGGGAAAATTTGAGGGTTTCAAGACGAGAAAACAGGACCACAGACTAACAAATTCAAACTGTTGAAACATTGATCTACATTGTAGAAAGATCAATTTTCCAACGGTTTGGGTCCGTCAGTCTGTGGTACCCAAATCCCACCGTGAAACCTGGGACGGGTGGAGGGACCGGGAGGGGGAGGGGAGTTGGAGAAAGGAGGAAGGGGGGAATTTTCTATTATTTGAGAACCTCTGGTACATTAAATTCTGGCAAGATTCCTTTTATTTTATTTAAAGAACAAAGACATCCATACTACAAGAACTTAATATTGAAGAAGGTTGGCTAGTAAAGAGGATTAAAGAGAGAAAACTTACATATTTTGGACACATTAAGCGTCGTGATAATCTAGAGAAAACATGTCTTGGAAGGGTACATAAAGGGAAAAAGAAAGAGAGGAAGACCAAGGCGAAGATGGCTGCAAGACATCGTTGATGATCTGCAAATGGATGCATCAGCAGCAGCAGGCCATCTTGCTCACAACCAAGAGGCCTACAGGAGTGCTGTTAGGGAGGCAAAGTTCCACAAAGGTACATGCAAATGAATGAATGAATGAATGAAGAATCCTTTAATACTGCTTGATGAAATACTACTACTATATAGCAACTTATAATCTTCCAACAATTTTAACAGTTAACAAAATAAAAACTCTCTATCTACAGACTTAACTCTACTCTGACATCGTGAATAATCTAAGATACTAAACTATGACATGTGGAGAAGAAACAAACAAAAAATAAACCTTCGGTCTTCCGTATCTCTTGAAGATGGTTACAGTGGGGAGAAGAGAAATAAGTTTAAGAGAAGCAATACAAAAGCCATCTCTCTTGGAATCCATAATTCTGGCCAGTTTTCAGCGGGAAATCTGTGCGTAGAATGCTGTTCAAGTCAGTGATTAGGAGGTAGAGGGTTGGGTTATGTTGACTCCAGTTTTAGCAGTCAATTACTTCGTTAGATTTAAGGGTTGTCACGGAGACAGATGGTGTTTACACTGTCATGGCAACGTCTTGCTCTTTTTAGTTTCTTTTTCTTTTCTTTCGATTTTTTTTTTGTGGGTGGCTAATTCATTCGATTTTTCTTTATTTTCATTTAAGAAATTCTGCTATTTCTTATGTGTGCGTGTGTGTGGTTGTGTGTAATTTTCTTTTTTGCGTGTTGGTAAGCTTTTTCTCCTTTTGTGCGGTATTTATTTGTGTCTGAACTATTTCTTTGTGCCTGGAGTATTTCTTTCTGTATGAGCGTTTGTCGTTGTATTTGAACTATTTGTTTTTCTCGGAACTATTTCTTTGTACCTGGAGTATTTCTTTTTGTCTGAAATATTTCTTGGTATCTGGACTGTTTGTTTTTGTCTAAACTATTTCTTGTTTTGTACAACATTTCTTTGTATCTGAACGGTTTCTTTATATTTGAGTATTTCTTTGTGTTATCGGTGTTCTTTGTGTTGGAGTATATCTTTATGCTTGAAATATTTATTCGTGTTTTGGGTATTTCTTTGTGTCTGGAGTATTTCCTTTTTTTAAAATATGTATTTGTGTCTGGAGTATTTCTTTGCGTCTTGAGTATTTCTTTCTGTGCATAATAATTCCTTTGGATGTGTACTCTTTCTTTGTTAGTGGACTATTTATTTGTGTGTGGGCTATATAGTTTTGTTTAGATAATTATTTATAAAGGTAGAAACAGCTTTATTCATTATTTGAGCATTATTTGTAACGTTTCGGGTTTTCGCCTTACCGTACAAACAGACACAGTACTATTTCTTAATGTCTGAACTATTTGTTATTGTCTGGCGTACTTCCCAAAATGGAATTTGGATTGTGTTTTATTATTCCTTTTTTTTCAAAATGTAGTTCAAAAGTAATATTAACACTGCATTTGATCATATTTCTCCGTTTTTTTTTTTTCGCTGTTAAATTTCTTTTTTTTTTCTTTTCGCCCCTCAGTGTTTCTTTCCTCAATGTTTCTTCTCTGTTGCTTTCTTCGATGTCTCTTCCTTCGCCGTTTCTCCTCTCACTGTTTTTTTTTTCCTCCACTGTTTCTTCCCTCGTCGTTTCTTACTTCACCGTTTCTCCTCTCATTAGCTCTTCCCTCAGTATTTTTCCCACGTTTACTCCTTTACCGTTTATTTCCTGACTGTTTCTTTCCTCCTCCGTTTCTTCTTTCCCTGTTTCTTCCTTCACTGCTGCTCCTTTTACAGTTTCTCCCCTCGCGGTTTCTTTTTTTTCCTCATTTCCTAATTCCCTGTTTCTTTCTTCATCACTTCTCCTCTTAACGTTTCTTCCTCCCTCTCTCCTTTATTTTTTTCTTCCCTCCTTGTTTATTTGATCGGGTATTATCATTTTTACATAATTTCCGGAGTTGGATTTATCTCTGTATTTCAGTTTTGTTTCTGCAGAAATACAACAGGATAAAACCCACAGGAAAAGAAATCTTCTCCAGTGCTCTTTCTCTCGTCTAATTTATTTTATTTTCTTTATCAAGCACTTGAATTCTAATTTCTATCTTGTCTTGTTTCATCAAATTGTTTCATTCCGTCTTTTCTCCCAGCATTCTCTGAGTTTTTTTCCCCTGTAAGAGCTCAGATGTGAAGATTGTCGATCGCTCTTTTCTCGGATGAAACGAGATTCACGTTCCGGCGTTTTCATAGGCCTGCGTTTCCAACTGTAGTCGCTCTGTGCACTGTAATCTTGCAATCATTCTGTGCATTGTTATCTTCAGTCATTCTGTGTACAGTAATCTTGCAATCATTCTATGCATTGCAATCGTTCTGTCCAGTGTATTATTGCAGTCATTCTGTCTACCGTAATCTTGCAGTCATTCCAAACCACTGTAATCTTCCAATCATTCAGTGCATTGTAATCTTGCAGTCATTCTGTCAGCTATAATCTTGGAATGATTCTGTACAATGCAATCTTGCAATCATTCTGTCTACCGCCATCTTGCAATCGTTCTATCCACCGTAGTCTTACAGTTATTCTGTTCACTGAAATTTTTGCAGTCACTATGTACACTGTAATCTTGCAACCATTTCTGTCCACTGTAATCTTGCAGTCATTCTGTATACGGTAACGGTAATCTTGCAACCATTCTGCCCCCTGTAACCTTTGTTTCCATCGTTTTAAGCAGCAAGAAAGGTAAAACTGGTGTATCTAATCTGTGATACGAACCATAAGATTGGAATCCGTGTAACTTCCAGGTTTCCTTTCCCAACAATAACAACACAATCTGCACACCCGTTGGCGACTCTCCTGAGTAAGCCGTTTGAATCTATCAGTATCAAGAACTTTAGCAGCTTTCACAGGGAAACCACTGTAACTGCTTTTGTTTGTTTGTTTGCTTTTTAGAGGCCAGTTCATTCATTCATTTGCATGTCCCCTGCGGAACTTTGCCTCCCTAACAGCACTCCTGTAGGCCTCTCGGTTGTGAGCAAGATGGCCTGCTGCTGCTGATGCATCCATTTGCAGATCATCAACGATGTCTTGCAGCCATCTTCGCCTTGGTCTTCCTCTCTTTCTTTTTCCAATTATGCACCCTTCCAAGACGGTCTTCTCTAGCTTATCATGGCAGAGGCCAGTAGTACAAATTATTACATTGTGTTCATGCGACGGAAGGAAAAAATACACAAAGTGTGGATATGTACAGCCAGAAAGACAGACAGTCACGTACAATGTGCAAAGACAGACAGACAGAGAGACAGACAGACAGACAGAGAGAGACAGACAGACAGAGACAGACAGACATAGATAGATAGATAGATAGATAGATAGATAGATAGATAGATAGATAGATAGATAGATAGATAGATAGACGGACGGACGGACAGACAGACAGACATACCAGACAGACAGACATACAGATAGATAGATAGATAGATAGATAGATAGATAGATAGATAGATAGATAGACAGATAGATAGATAGATAGACAGACAGACAGACAGACAGACAGATAGATAGATAGATAGATAGATAGATAGATAGATAGATAAATAGATAGATAGATAGATAGATAGATAGATAGATAGATAGATAGATAGATAGATAGACGGACGGACGGACGGACAGACAGACATACCAGACAGACAGACAGACAGACAGATAGATAGATAGATAAATAGATAAATAGATAGATAGATAGATAGATAGATAGATAGATAGACAGACAGACAGACAGATAGATAGATAGATAGATAGATAGATAGATAGATAGATAGATAGATAGATAGATAGATAGATAGATAGAGAGACAAACATTATCGGATCAACGGGCAGATAAATGGGTAAGTAAGTAGGCAAATATTCGTGAAGATAGTTAGAAAAGTAAGTATGGAGGTATTTAGACGCTCATGTGTATAGCCAGTCGGCAGCAGAATGTGTGACACACATAAAGGACAAAGAACAAGCAAAAACAATAACAATAACACACTCAACGAAAATACACAAAGCGGAAAGATAACAACTGAAGTAATCATTAAACTGGACGGTAAACGTAGCGTTCTTATTTGATACACCTTATGATCTTTGCTCAGGAAATCATCCCCTAGAAATTAAAGGGGATGGAAATCCCCCCAGTGATTCTATATTACTGGTCGTGAAACTGTCGCCTGGCTCCCATAAGAAACAATCACATCTCTATTGAGCGTTTGCCGGGTTTTCTCTTTGTTTAAAGTCCGCTGGGTGGCATTATGTTTCTCGAACTTGAACGGTCGATGCTGGGAAAGCTGTGGTATTGAATATCGCTTCTGATGTTTGTTCAGCGAGAAACAGAAGCTCATGAAACAGCCAACAATGAAAGTGGGTTTCGTTAGCTAATCTCTCTCGGGTTGTTTGTTAGAAAGCGTAAGAGGAGATGCTAGTGTTCGGGTCATGGCATGTTTGACCTAAATCTAACCTATTAAACATTCAGACGTGTCTTCTTCTAATGGAATTCAAGACTGCGAAGCTACTTGACCGATAAAAATTTACTGGAATCCGCAGTGACCTGATTCTTAAAAGGAATATTAGAATTCCATTGATGTTTCATGATTACTGAGAATGTCTTCAGAGTTCAGGGTGTTGTTGCCAAAAAAATACACAGAGCTGCACAGTTCCTCGATTTTTGTGATTTGTCTTGATGAAAGAGTTGCAGCATCAGATCATTAGATGGTGGATTATGATGGTCAGTCCAAAGTTTTCTGTACTGATGTTTCATTATAGTTTTGGCTTCGCTGCATGTGATGGGGTGTTTGTTGTTAAGGCTGCCTACCACAAGATTTGATGAATCTCTTCAGATTACGCACTGGACATCGCGAGCACAACTTTACCGCCATAGACTGTCACATACCGCACATGCGTGATAAGTACTCCATAGCACATCCTGCAAATCTGCTCCCTCTACCAAAAAGCCCATACCCAGCTCTTGTCATAACTGACTGTTCTTGAAGACAAACTTTGGAGTGCACGATATGAACTCCAATATACTGCACCTTTTATCCGGACAATAAATATAAAAGTCTGAGACTGGAATCATGGAAAGCAAAAGAAGAGGAATAACTGGTCTGTCTAATGTAGAAGAAAGCTAGAGAAATCGTTGAAAAGCATTACATGATGTTACTGCAAGCAGAAAACACACCTTTCTTCAACCTTGAAATGGTCACATAAGAAATTTGTTCCTCGCCGTGCGCCAGTAAAGATCTGAGCAGATAGGAATGCAATGCAAAAATGTGAATTTGTTCTTTCATGAAGCTCATATGCTAGAACTTGAAAAGTTAAATAACTCACTTCTCTTCTTAATCTGAAATCTTATTTTCAGTTAGTTTGACACTTTTTTTTTAACACTTCGTACAAAGTACGGCAAGTTCTGATCTGGGGAAATGAAAAAAAAACACTCCAACATTTTAACGCAATTTAATTCCCATTCGCATACCTAAGTTTTTATTTGTGAAAATATTCATCCGTTTATGTAATCACGGAGCTACCCTCTGTATATTCTTTTCTGCCTACCCTATATTTATTCTTTCTTGCCTACCCTCTGCTTATTCTTGCCTGCCAATCCTACATTTATTCTTCTTTGCCTATCCTTTATTTATTCTTCTTTATCTGCTTTCTATTTATTCTTCCATGCCTACCCTCTATTTATTCTTCCTTGCCTATCCATCATTTATTCTTCACTGCCTACCCTTCATTTATTCTTCACTGCCTACCCTTCATTTAATCTTCACCGCCTACCCTTCATTTATTCTTCACCGCCTACCCTTCATTTATTCTTCATTGCTTACCCTTTATTTATTAGTGATTCCCTGCCTACCCTCTATGTCGCCTTCTCTGCCTACTTATTCCTGCCTATCCTATATTTATTCTTGTCTGCCTACTCGATGTGTATTTTTTCTTGCGTACCACCTATTTATTCCTACCTACCTACTATCTATTTTTCAGTGCCTACACTCTATTTATTCTTCCTTGCCTGCCCTCTTATTGCCTGCCTTCCCTCTGTTAATTCTTCCTTGCCCAACTCTCGTGTGCACAACCAGAGCAATGAACATAGTCTTTTAAACGTTTGGCCAGTACTGAACAATAAAAAACAGTTATTACTGATGCTTTATTTCACTTCCGTATCTTCCTTATATGTAAAACTGATGTCGCTGTTATCTCCCTTCACCAGCGTCTTTCCTGCTGTTACAAACATCGCGGCCACGCCAATGTTCGCGTGAAATAGCCTGCGTTTCAGTTCTGGGAGATCTGATGTCTCGTCTCCTGTTGTACAGATTAAGACGCTAATCAAAGGGGAAAGTCGCTACAGCAACAAACATTTTGTAACGTCTGCGAAAGCAATCATGAGCTACCCATCCCATGTCGAACCATGTCTGCATCATCTCTTGCCAAACGTCTGTTTTATATTCCCGCTATGCTTCATCTCCCTTGTGTAAACAATTTACAAACCTTTTTAAAAACAATCGTCATAATCAGTTTTCCTTTTTCATCTCGGAGAACGCTTACGTCCTTGTTGGTCATAAAGATTTTCGTAAAAATATAATCTTAACGGCAAACATACGTTTTGGTGCCACCATGGAGGACCGCCTGGTAGAAGAGATAGAAGTTTAGTCTTAGTCCTATACAAGAGAATAAAGAAAGACTGTAATAGAAATCATGAGTTATGGAAAACCATTCTACCACATTTTGCGAAATACTGTTTCCGCTAAAGGGAATCATGATAAATGAAAGATAGAGAGCGGTGAGTGTATCAGATCAGGTCAACAATCTTTTCTCGTTTAATATTGGTAACTGGCTGTTTCACTCATTCAGACTAGCCTAGGAGATAGAGCTGGACGAGATCGGGAATGTGCCGAGAAGGTCGCGTCTTGTATCCATGCAGTGACGTTCAAGTCAACAACTTCATTCCACTTCTTATTCGACGCGATGCTTGTGATTCAAAATCATCATTCAGCTGCAAGCAGCGTCATTTCGTAATCTCCTGAGAGCAAAGAAGAAGAAGATAATGAACAGGTTTAAAGAAAAAAAAAGAAAGTTAATAACACTTTCAACTAATCATGATTTGGCTAGAGCTACCAAAGATCTGGAAGATTTCCAGTACGACAACGTGCCAGACATTACCACAGAGCTGAAGCGTTTGCAAATATGATGACCGGCAGCAAAGATTATCACAGTGCCATCAGGATGCAGATATGCCGCCTTGGGAGAATGACTTATGTTAGAAGATTAAAATATAGTTGCTTGGCAAAAATTACCACTGTTCTAGCATATCAAAATATGGCGGTTTGGCAAGAATTACCACTGTTCTAGCATATCAAAATATGGCGGTTTGGCAAGAATTATCACTGTGCTAGTATATCAAAATATGGCGGTTTGGCAAGAATTACCATTGTGCTAGTATATCAAAATATGGCGGTTTGGCAAGAATTATCACTGTGCTAGTATATCAAAATATGGCGGTTTGGCAAGAATTACCACTGTTCTAGCATATCAAAATATGGCGGTTTGGCAAGAATTATCACTGTTCTAGCATATCAAAATATGGCGGTTTGGCAAGAATTATCACTGTGCTAGGATATTAAAATATGGCGGTTTGGCAAGAATTACCACTGTGACAGCCTATCAAAATATGGCTGTTTTGCAGGATTTACCACTGTGCTGGCATATAAAAAAATACAGCGATTTGGCAAGGATTATTACGGAGCAGATTAAAATACGATGGTCTAGCAAAAGTTACCATAAGCCTAGCACAGTGCAGATATAGCACCGTGGAAGGTATTTACACAACTCTATCAGACTATAGATTTTCTAATAGCCCCAGAAACACATCCATATGTTGAGATATTACGGATGCCAGTCAAGAGAACAATTCTGAATAAAATAAACGAAGAATAAGATCCAAAACTGGGCCAGAACCGCACCAGGTGCAGGAAATTCCCAGGTCCAGACCGCGGGTCAGAGAAATGAGAAAGATGATATAACTGTCAAAAAAAAAAACATAAAAAAAACCTCACACGTGGAAAGTGTCGACTGTACAGAAAGATCAACATTTCGCTCACTCTGCGAGTTATTGCCCTCTAAACTGCACTGAGGGAGAAAACACCCCCGCCACCCACAGCCAGGGCAGATGGTTACAAGAGACTTGGTGAAAAAAGCTCTATTTCCTGCCTTGTGCTTTGTCGATCACACTGTCCGAGCAAGCCTCTCCTTGTATATTGTCTATTTCAGTTAACGAGTTTAGCTATTTAAGTTAATGACTCTGTCCATAAAGGAAGCTCTTGCAAATTCAAGGGTTCCTTAACTTTCTACAACAAAGATCTCATTCAGCTGGGGTTTTTCCTCCTCTGTGTTGTAAATACAGAAACGGAATCCATGTTGTATAAGGCAGAACGACAGTAATTTCCGAATCACGGAAGTAATTAGTGTTTTAAGAAAATATTTCTGCCTGATATATTTACGGAAACCTCAATGGCTGATTTTGGGAAGATATTTTGGAGGTTTCTTCTTGCCTTTCAACGGATTTGTTTTTAGTCGACATGTTTCCAGAAGAGGCATAATGGAACAAGAAAGAAAAAACGGGAAAACTGACTGGAGGGACAAAGAGACAGAGGGAGACAAAAAAAAACACCAAGATACTTAACGGACTAAAGGAGTGGCACGTAGTACGGCCCAACACACATCTTACAGACAGAGCAAAGGACAGATGGTTGTGGATGTCAATGAAGACTAACGCCTGATTAACATGGACAAGAGAGAGAGAGAGAAGGACAAGAGAGAGAGAGAGGGAGAGACAGACTGAAAAAAGACACGAGAAACCAAATACATAAGATCAGTCTCTTAAAACTGATACAAATGTTTCTGTGTCAGTCTGATGAGGTTCCATTAGTCTCTTACGATGAGCTGGTGCAACAAGTCCTGTTGGAGGCCCCCCAGAGATGGTAAGTCCTGTTGGAGGCCCTCAGAGATGGTACAACAAGTCCTGTTGGAGGCCTCCAGAGATGGTGCAACAGGTCCTGTTGTAGGCCCCCAGAGATGGTGCAACAAGTCCTGCTGGGAGCTCCCATGTCTCTTACCTGTTAAATAGGCACATGACTTCTTCTAGAGCTGGGGAAGGAAAGATGACTGTGCGTTACCATGACCACATCATTTGTTAGTGTACCAACAGCTCAAGGAAAATATGTCACCAGAAACAGTAGGTCTTTGTGCTCATGAAGTAGACAGGGGTGTATGATGCAGGCTTACAACAACATACAAAGAGCGAGGAAAGTGGGCGGAAACAAGAATGGCAGAATGTAAGATTAGTGCGCATAAATGAAAAACATAAACAATCCAATATTTCAGCAAAAGCCTTCTTCTAGGATCACATACAAAATGCATTTTGTGTCCGTCTTTCTTTCAAGGACGATACAAAAAAATTTAACTTTTCATCTCTTTTTTGTGTGTTGATTTTGTATATGATCCTTGAAGAAAAGGCTTTTGCCGAAATATTGGATTGCTGTATATTCTTTATTTATACGTGTTCAAATAACTTTCTGGCATTCTTGTTTCTGCTCACCTTCTTCACTCTTTCTATCCTCCTGTAAAACTGAACCATAAACCTCCAAATACTTCATTACTAGAACCAGTTTTATTAGCTTTTTTCTCTTATCATTGTGCCCATGGTACGATAAGGCTATTTATTTATTTATTTATTTTTTTTGGGATGCTATCTTTGCAAAGAAAAAAAGACAGACTTACAAGCAGACAGACAGAGAGATAAACAGGAAGGAAAATATAGATAACTTTCAGGCAGACAGACAGACAGAAAGACAGACAGATGGACAGACAGACAGAAAGACAAACAGAAGGATATTATAGGAAAAAACAAACAGAAACAAAACATATGTGTATGTATAATATAGACAGTGTAACGAACAAACAGACATAAATGAGGACAAAAGCTGACTAAGACAGACAGACAGACAGACAGACAGACAGGCATGTATCCAGCGAGTTAATGTTAGAAAATGAGATGACATATACGGCTCAGATAGAAATGAAGTACCACAATAAGAAACAGGCCAGTTTTTAAAATGCGCAAAAGTACCATAGGTTTATTTGAAGCACAATATATCACTTTGAAAAGTTAGTGTATAAGTACATAAAACTAAATATATAACAATACACGAGTGTGTTAAGTAATAAAACTGTTACCACTTTTTTTCCTAGCCTATAGTATTTGGCTTGGGGAGATTACTGGATATGATACACGATGTAAGCCTAGAATGGGGGTGGGGGGTGGTGGGGGAATTAGAGATAAATATCAGAAACATCAAAGTAATGGTGTTCAGCAGGAAGGATCAAAAGCCACAAATGGATATAGCCATAAACAAGGAGAAGCTGTAACAAGTGACAAGCCGCAGGTACCTAGAGCAAGTACTAAGAGAGGATGGGAGATCAGAGACGGAGATAAAGAGAAGAACAGGAGTGGCAAGACGCAGGTACCTAGAGCAAGTACTAAGAGAGGATGGGAGATCAGAGACGGAGATAAAGAGAAGAACAGGAAAGTGGCAAGACACAGGTACCTAGAGCAAGTACTAAGAGAGGATGGGAGATCAGAGACGGAGATAAAGAGAAGAACAGGAAAGTGGCAAAGACACATTCAACATCATTAAAACAATGCCGTTGTCCTGGGATCTATAAAAACAAAATAACGAAAAGCAAAAATGAGATTTGTTAGATGCTATATCTCTTCTTATTCAAACATATTTTAACCAAACACCATAAGATAATAACATCTTGTTGGCAGAAATGCAGATGAAGCCACTGACGGCAATTATTGAGGAAGATGCTGGCGATGGTTGGGACATGTGCTCCTAATGACAGACAACTCACTATCAAAAATAGCACTAAGATGGACACCACAGGGGAACAGAAGTAAGGGTAGACCAAAAGAGACATGGAGAAGAACAGAGAGGATGTTGAGCAATAGAAGGCTCACCTGGGCAAGATCAGAAAAAAGGCAAAGGACAGGCATTTGTGGAAAACCCTTACAGAAGCTCCATGTGCCCTGAGAGAGAGAGAGAGAGTGAGAGAGAGAAAGAGAGAGAGATCTTCTGTCGTATTTTACGGAACAGAGACCTGGATTTATAAACAAAAATCGTAGAGAATGATAAACATTGATATACAGGAAAGTATGTCATAAATCATGGAAAATGAAAAGGACAAATGCTCAGCTACAAGTATAGTGTGAACTAATCAAGGAAATAACGATCAAGAAAACAAAATCCTTTCACCACATCAAAATAAAACAAAACATAATAATATTCTGAAGATCATACTAGGGAGAAAGGTCAGTCAACCAAGTCATTTGCATGTCTCTTGCGGAACTTTGCCTCCCTAACAGCTCTCCTGTAGGCCTTTCGGTTGTAAGCAAGATGCCCTGTTGCTGATGCATCCATCTGCAGACCATCAACGATAGAGAGAAAAGCAGAAGAGAAAAAAAAAGAGCTAGAGGTAGACAGTGAAGTAGATTGGAAGATAACATACCAGAGTGGACAGGATACAGCCTGGCTGAGTGCACCATCGAGACAGAGAGAGAGACAGAGAGAGAGAGACAGAGAGAGAGACAGAGAGAGACAGAGAGAGACACAGAGAGACAGAGAGAGAGACAGAGAGAGACAGAGACAGAGAGAGAGACAGAGACAGAGAGAGACACAGAGAGAGACAGAGACAGAGGGAGACAGAGAGAGACAGAAACAGAGAGACAGAGACAGAGACACAGAGAGAGACAGAGACAGAGAAAGACAGAGAGACAGACAGAGAGAGAGACAGAGAGAGACAGAGACAGAGAGAGATAGAGAGAGACAGAGAGACAGAGACAGAGAGAGACAGAGACAGAGAGAGAGAGCTGGAGATTCATTACCATCAACTTTTGTACCGAAGACGGCAAACAAAGATGGTGAGTTATGATGACGATCTGGCAAACTGAAGATCGACTGCGTTGCATGCATAAACAGCATAACTAAAACAAGCAACCGCTGTGTACATGCTATCCGTTCCGATCCAGTCCACATATCTCCGCCACTCGGAATGATCCACCCCATCATAAACACCGCCTGTGTTTTCTTACTCTGCTCGAGCCTGCGTGGAATGTTTTCGGAATGGGTCAATTCCTAGTTTTGCGGATTCGTCACTGTGTTTGATAACATGCAGCAAGAAACATGTTCTGCTTTCACATGCAGCGAGAAGATTCCTTGTGCTTTCCTTTCATTCGTCATCTTTCATATTTCTTGTTTATTTCTTTCATTCTAATACGTTCTTCTCATTTCCTTCTTATCCTCCATGGTATATTCTGCTTCCTCAATTTCTTTTTTCTGTAAGAAACAGACAAAAACCAGACTTTTTCACTTGCTGGCCTTCATTACTGTCATTAGAATACTAATTCCTTATTTCCTTTTATTTTCTATAATTCTTCTAATTCATATTATTTTTATATATCTTCTTATCTTTTTCTTCAACTATACCAGGGGTGACCAACTGGCGACATGCGAATGTTATCACAGAAATAACATTTCGGCGGCTCAGAAAGAATGACTGTAATTCTAGCAGATCAAAATATGGCGTCTTGGTAAAGAATGACTATAATTCTAACAGATTAAAATATGGCGTCTTGGTAAAGAATGACTATAATTCTAACAGATTAAAATATGGCGTCTTGGCAAGAATTACCGTAATTCTAGGAGATCAAGATATGGCGTTTTGACAAGAATGACCGTAATTCTAGGAGATCGAAATATGGCGCTTTGGAAAGAATGGCCGTAATTCTAGGAGATCAAAATATGTCACTTGGCAAGAATGACCATAATTCTAGTAGATCAAAATATGGCGCTTTGGCAAGAATGACAATAATTCTAGCAGATCAAGATATGGCAGGTTGGCAAGAACTAACACAGCGATAAAAAAGGCAAGTGGTAAAAATTTCCATTTCCATGCCATTAAGGCATATAGGGGATACGGTGTTAGGCCCGTATTTACGCGACCTTCGGGCACATGAAACTGTGATGTGGTCAGTATCACGTCCGGCCGCATTTACCTTCCCAGATTTCTCTGGTACCCAAATTTACAGTCTGAGTTGACCCCGGATCCTTTTTGTTGTGTACCACAGCGATATTAGATAAAAAAATATTAAGGCCTGCAATGTTTTATTATCATCATTATCATGTGCCGTGCCGACTGGCGTTGGCTATTATGCTTCTCCAGAGTACGCGATCCTTCATGCATGCCATCAGCTCAGTTGGTGATCTCCTCTCACACCATCCCGTCAGACTGTTCAGTATCATTTCTCTTGGTCTTCCTCTTGATCTTCTTCCTTCTATTTTTCCTGTTGTTATAATATTTTCAATGCCCCCTCTTCTCATTGCATGTCCTATGAAAGTACATTGTCTCTCTCTTATCTTTTTGACAAGGTTTTTTGTCTCTCCAGTTCTTCTCCTACATTCTTCATTAGTTATTTTTGCTGTCCAGGGGATTCGCAACATTCTTCTAATAAACCACATTTCTGCTGCTTCCAATGATTTTTGTGCAGACTTGCCTATTGTCCATGATTCACTTCCATATAACAAGATAGGTTCAATAGATAGGTTTTATTATGAAAATGTAATTTATTTGATTAAAACTAACATCAAATCAAAATATATCAAAGAAATTACTCTGTAATTTAGAAACAAATAGTGACTGGGTTAGAAATATGATACTTGGTATTTTATTTAAACTTTGGCCAAATATCGCTTTGAGCATTATTTTGTGTAAGAATGCAATATCTACCAACCCTGCCGGGGTTTGCTCTGGAGTGGAATAGTTAAAAGCGGACTTACACAAATTTCTTAACTTCGGAGCAAGTAAAAAAATACTTATAAAAAAACCTGAAAAAAAAAACTTAAAAACAGTCAATTCATCTTTATTTTCATAACCGTCACTTTCTCTCATTTTTATGTAAATCGGCCAAAAAATAGGTGATTTGTATGCGGGCCGCCACTCGATTTTCGTATACAGTTGTGCCCCTTGAGGATACTGAAGTTAAGATACCCTAGCGTCGATTGTATATAATCTCTGTTATGTATATTGAGATAACAGCAAAACTTAAATGACAGTGAAAACTATAGCAGTAAGAACTTAAATACTTAAGTAATGGAGGAAACTATAACAGTAATAACCTAAATATTTAAAAGATAGAAGAAATTATAACAGTAAGGACTTAAATATTTAAATGACGGGGAAAACTATAATAATGAGAACTTAAATAATGGAGGAAACTATAACAATGAGAACTTAAATGATGGAGGAAACTATAACAGTAATAACCTAAATATTTAAAAGATAGAAGAAATTATAACAGTAAGGACTTAAATATTTAAATGACGGGGAAAACTATAATAATGAGAACTTAAATAATGGAGGAAACTATAACAGTAATAACCTAAATATTTAAAAGATAGAAGAAATTATAACAGTAAGGACTTAAATATTTAAATGACGGGGAAAACTATAATAATGAGAACTTAAATAATGGAGGAAACTATAACAGTAAGAACTTAAATATTTAAATGACGGGGAAAACTATAATAATGAGAACTTAAATAATGGAGGAAACTATAACAGTAAGAACTTAAATATTTAAATGACGGGGAAAACTATAATAATGAGAACTTAAATAATGGAGGAAACTATAACAGTAAGAACTTAAATATTTAAATGACGGGGAAAACTATAATAATGAGAACTTAAATAATGGAGGAAACTATAACAGTAAGAACTTAAATATTTAAATGACGGAAGAAATTTTAACAGTAATAACTTAAATATTTAAATGATAGAAGAAATTACAGCAGTTTAAATGGTTGAGGAAATTATAACAATAAGAATCTGTAGTCGAAAAATGAAAAATGCAGTTACTTGAATAGAGCAGTTTTCAAATATTTGTGTGTGTGTGAGTATGAGAGAGAGAGAGAGAGAGGGAGAGAGCGAGTGAGTGAGAGACACACACACACACACATGACAAGAATAAATAGATAGTAAAACTGATTGTAAATGAAGAGAAAGTGAATTTTGAGAATGTGAATTTTCCAGGATTGATTCTGAAGCCTCAGAAATGACCAGTTTGGATCTCGCCGTAGTAAAAAAAATGCTTGCTTGTTTCAGTGACCGATTTATGCAGAATGCAGCATAGCTGGAGTCAGCCATGAGACGTACTGCTCAGCAAGACGACTCGCAGCCAAGCTGCAGAACAGGCAATATTTGCCTGGTTCAGCAATTGTCTTCTTTGGACGAAAAAGTGGCAATAACATAAAATATATGTCTGAAATTCTGAACATCAGCCTTCATCTGTTTGGGTTAATTTTCCTTTGGTCGGGAAGGATTTCTACATGAACGAACTCAACGAGTGTTTATCGAGGATAAACTGGGTAAGAAGGAAACACGTTTTTATTTTCACTTGCTAAGGAATTTGGCACGCAGACCCGTCTGACATTCTGCCCTTTATCTCTCAACGTTCATTCTAATGCATTTATTCAACAGTGGTTCTTAACCTGGGGTCTCTGGACGCCGGGAGCAGAAGGATTTTTTTTAACGATCCAGGATACAGATGATGGAATGACTTAATTTAGAAATGGAATTCTCAGAATTCTAAAAATTGTGGAGTTTGGGTTCTATTTATTGGTTTATTTCTAATGAGAAACCCACAGCTCTCATGCCTGAAAGAAGATCCACGGATAGAAAAGTTAAGAACCACCGATATTAGCTCTTCTGTTATATACGTATAACGAACAGCAATGAGGGTGAAGGTCCGGCCCGATCTGTCAGTCAGAGACCCATAGCTGACATGTTATCGTCAGAGATGGCGAACCACTGCCGACCAAAGACCCTATCCTATCTCTCCTTTGGTACCCTCAGTAACAGGTCAAACCTGGCTAACAGGGCAGGGATCGCTATGGTCAACCAAGAATACAGGCTAAAGCCCTGTGATACTCTGAACCCCTTGTGGTCCTCTCGTGGATCTCGTGTGGTCTTTTCGGGGACCACACAGGGGACCACGGGACCTAACGAGGACCACAGGCGTGAATTCAGTAGGATCACAGTGCGGTTTTTGGTGGTAGAAGCGAACGAAGAAGAAGAAGAAGAAGCTATGGTCCCCGTGGCAGTGGAGTCTGCTAAAAAAATTTTGCGCCCCCACTCCCGCAGATTTTTAGATCCACCCATGGACTGAAAAAAAATTAGCCGCCATAACCTACTTTCATATCAGCACCAAGCTATGCCTCAATATCTTCACCGCATCGACTGCAAAAATATTGACGGAAGAGTTGCAGCATCAGATCATTAGATGGTGGATTATGATGGTCAGTCCAAAGTTTCCTGTACTGATGTTTCATTATAGTTTTGGCATAGCTGTATGTGATGGGGTGTTTCCAGGATGACAGAAGAAGAAGAAGAAGAAGAAGAAGGCAGAACAGTAATAAAATATGAAATTATATTGAGGTACCAGGGTGCTACATATTAACAGCGTCTTCGCGCGCGTCTTTGTTTTCTGAAGAAATCTTGCACATGAATATTTCATTGGAACGCAAACCATCTGCCGTAAGCAGGCTATAATTCTGACAAATACAAGCAGCAAGTTTCTTTTCAAATTTTCCCAATGTGTGCCCTGCACTTCGTCATATTATCAAAACCTCTGTCGTTATACAGCATTTTTAACACAACAAGAAAACAACAAGCAAAGTTTTAAAGCAATTTTCCAGCTCTAATGTTTATTTTGCTCCGAGCAATCAACGCTCACTTTATAAACCAGGTGAGTCCACCGGACGGCCGAGGGTGGAGCCGCCTCTAGACACAGAAGTCAGCTGTGAATATCTCATTGTAAACAACAGCAGAGCAAAACAGGTGCCCAGCTGCCTTGGAGGTCAGTCACTTCTGATAAAGGCTGGCTGAGAAAACCGCGTACAACACTCAAAACGAACGGAAAGCAAAGGGAAAGAACAGATGATAATGGTTCTTTTCTGTCAGTAAATTCTCGCTTTCTCATCAAATGATACCTTCAGAAAGATTCGGACTGATTAAATATATGTGTGTACATGTGTACTGATCCTCGTGTGTGTACATACAGAGAGCAGAGCATGGGAATATGTCACTAAATCTGTTAGAAACAAAATATATCACAGACAAGGCAGCCGTTTTGATGAGCGATAAAAATAACTTTCCACTGCTTTAGGACATTTACTATTTCGGCTTTATCGCGTCTGGTAGGACCCGTTTCCACCAGGTGTTTCCACCATCCCTCGAACAGTAGCAGACAGCCATAAACAGTCCATCATAATCCTAGCGGAATTCAGATCTCTTATCTGGTCATGTCGGAATAAGGCCATGTTTGATAACAAAGTTTTTACGCCAGAAATTTTTCTGTCTATCTTCCAAAACAAATTGTTACGGCTTTCTGCTAGTTTTTAACACCTATGTGGAATATTGAAGTCCCTTTTGGTTTTTGTGTGTGTATGTGTGTTTTGACAACGACGCAGTTTTAGTTTCACAACACTGATTATTCTATAACCCTGTTTGTATATAACTATGCACTCAGGTGTACCTATCATCCAAATCACTATCATCTCATGTTTTGTTAAAGCCCACCATTTCATTATTTCACTTCACGGGCAATCACCTTCACCTCACGTTATTTGCACACGATTTGTAACTATCAGACAAATAAACTTCATTTTAAAAAAAAAAAAACGGCGGTCCTTCCAGTTTGGTCCTGCCAGTGAAGCTAAAAAAAAAAGGTGTAGATTTTAAAGTAGACTTTTCAAGATACAGGTAGTGAGTGGCGTAGCTGTTAGTGATCTTGTCTGCCATTGCGAGGTCTGTGGTCTGTGGCTGAAGTCCGGCCCGAAGCCCTACATTCATCCTGCTGTAGGAATTAGTACCCTATCTAGAGCTGGAGGATGAAAGACGGCTGGACCTGGTGTTGACTACACTGTTCAGTCGTGGGCTGACAGTTCAAGGACAATATCGGCACTAACATCATACCCGTTAAGTTAAGGTTACCAGTTTTCAAGGAAAGATACATGAGTTCTCCTCTTTTTCGACATCTCTCTCTCTCTCTCTCTCTCTCTCTCTCTCTCTCTACCCCACCATCAAATTCATTCCTGTTAATCTTAATCTCTTATGCCATTTTTCCTACAATCTCATTTGCTCTCTCAACCACTTTCTCCCTCTTTCTTTTTTTTCTTCCTAAAGGACACAGTTTCAAACAAGCTAAACGTACCCAACACATCTCAGTCCTAGAAAATAATATTCGCTCTCTCACTCACTCACTCACACACCCACATTCCCTCTCTCCTTCTCTCTCATACACTTTCTCTTTCACTCTCTCACTCTCACTTCTCATTTTCTTCTACTCCTTTTTTTTCCCTTCAACTTTTGTGCCCATCTTTTCCATATTCCTTTCTCATTGGAGACAAGTCACACGTTTATAGACGACAACCCACATATTTATAAAAGACAGCCTCCCCCCCCCCTCCATGTTTATCGACGACAACCCACATGTTTATCGAAGACAACCAACATGTTTATAGACGACAACCTACATGTTTATAGACGAAAATCCACATTTTTTTTTTTACGACAATCCACATGTTTACAGACGACAACCCACATATTTATAGATGACAACCCACAGATTTATGGACAACAACCAACATAGACGACACCACACATATTTATCTATGACAACCCACATGTTTATAGACGACAACACATATGTTTATAGACGACAACAGTCCACATCTTTATAAAGACGACATCCCACATATTTATCGACAGCTACCTACATGTTTATAGACGACAACCCCCCATATTTGTCGACAACCCACATAAAACAACACAGTGAGTTTTTAATTCCGCAGAAATGATCGAAGGAGTTAGAGAACTGCACCGATAGATAGCTATTTCTAATTTAGAACAAAAAAAAAAAAAAAAACAACGACAACAAAAAACACACACACACAATTATAAAAACGTCCTGGAATTCGAGTTTTTAACACGAAAAGATTCGGTTAGAATTTTTTTTTTTTAAATCGCAGTACAAGACATTACTGATAGTAACAGCTGGAGATTTCCACAAACAGAAAACCACAAGAGGAACGCAATTTAAAACGTCGATAGACGAAACTGAAGATAAACCAACAAATGAAAACACGAGCGATATAAACGTGACCGCCGCCCCCCGCCCAATATTGGTAATATCGCGGCCGATTACTGGCCGCTCACAGACCTCCAAAACTCTGTCGGAATCCCATCAGAAATCAAATCAGATACTCTCTCTCCCACATTCACACTCTTCATTCGCTCCATTTCGATGACAGCATGAAGGAAAAATAAGAGGGGGAGGAAAAAAAAACAAAAACAAAAGAAGAGGGAGGAAGAGGAGGAAAAAAAAAACATGAAAGATCTCTCCCAAATTAAGCCCTCCTAACTCCAACCGCAATTTCTAGACGTGAACTTTGACCTTCTCTTGGTCAACGTTGAAAGTTGCTGCATCTCTCTCACCATCCTCACCCCCCTCCCCTCCACACCCCCTTTTTTTTTTTGTTCTTCACTCTCTTGCCTCATCCTCCCGAAATCCTCTCTTTCAGCCAAAAAAAGCGCGGTTGTTAGCTCTAGCTTCCCGTTAGCTGCAGCCAAGTGTGTGACACAGCAACTAAAAATTATCCACTTTTCTATTCGTGTTTTTCCATTTTTTAAAATTACCTCCGCGCCTATCCCCATCCCACACCCCATCTTCCAGATTGTTGTCACTGCCACAGGTTTTCGTCCTGAAGGCATTATCTCCTCCATGCAAGCATGGAACTCCTCAAATTATGTGTCTCTCTACCACTCTCATTTGTCCTAACTTTTGTTCCAAATTTGAAATCTTTATTATTATCTTTTTTTAAAAATAAATTCCAATAAGCGGCCTTTTTTTCTGGGTGGTTTAGCATTTCATGGAAAAGAATCTTCGAGAAATTCATGGTAAAACCAGTAAAAGGATGGAAATACACGGAAGCGGGGCAAAGATCGCGGTGCCAAGGTACAGTGCCTGGCCACAGCTCTCTGTTCGAGCTCGTAGTAACAGTTCAGCCTGGATAACCAAGACTCTCTCTCTCTCTCTCACTCTCAGTGTCCCTGCGGACAGGCGCAGGATATCATGTCCTTCCATAACCTTCGACCCCTTGTGTATCTCAACAGTCTTGTCACAGAGCAATTCTCGTGCCAGGATGCCTAATCATCAAACATCTTTGTTTCTACTTCTTATCTTCCCTGCTGCCATCAGGTGCCCTAGCCCGTCCCGCCTCCAAGCATGCCCCACAAATCTGGATCGTCGTTTTCTAATCTTCGTTACAACGTTCCTCCCCCCTCCCCTTTTTGTTGACCCTCTTTCAGAACTTCCTCGTTCGATTTTCTCCCTGTCCATGGTACCTTCAGCATCCTTCTTAAGAGCCACATTTCAGCTAATTCCAGTTTTCTCTGTATCTCCTTACTGACCGTTCAAGCTTCGCATCTATAGAACATGACTGGTTCGATGTAAAACTGCTGCAGTCTCATCCTCACTCCCACTGACAGTGACTTGTGGATTTTGAAAGGAGTTAGACTGACAGTAACTCCCCCCCATGCTGTAGAGGTATGGCGTTCACTTAGAATATTCAAGATAACGTTATGATAAGTCCACTCTCGAATCTTAGCGATGTTTGTGCCCCAACATCTTCACGGCACCGGCTGCAAAGAAAGCTACTCTGGCAGTTCGAGAGGTATCTAACGATGACAACATCAAGAAGAAAGAAACGCTTTGATCATGTGTGGTCTTTACTTCCCATCCATGAGATCTGTTTATTAATATACCGTAAGCCGTGCTTGCATTATTCTCTAGTGCAGTGAGAGATACCGCCCCCTCTCAGTGAAAAATTGTGGGGAGGAGGACCGAGGGAAGAAGTAGCAGCTGAGGACATCTGCACCAAATCAGCAAAAAGAAAACAAAATTTGGAGTGGGTGCAAAATTTGTCTAAAAAGGCAAGGGGACGATAGCCAGAAAAGTTAAAGAACCATTATTGAACAGTTATCTACCCTTGCAACCTGATATTCTCCTTTTCCAAAGTAGTTTACCAATTAAAAGTGTGTCGTGTATGAACATGGTATGAACCTTTTTTGACGGAAAGTCCCATATTAAGTGAGTCCCCAACTACTGCTTAGACCCAAAAAACCTGGTCTTGTAGGAACGTATTTATCAGTCGCCATTTTACGCTACAGGAAGGTAGACTCTTAGAATCAAGTATAGGTAGCTTTTTTTTGCGTCCTGTTTAATTTTAGAAAAATTTCACTGAATAATTTTGTCAACAGTTGTCAGAAACAGTTTATAAGGTAAACCGATGGACTGACTGACTTACTGACTGAACTTTAATAGCTAAGGATGAATAACTGGACACGCAGGTCCGTCTGACAGTCTGCCATTTATCTTACAACTTTATTTCTATTCCACACATTCTCCGTCAGCCAGTAAAAATATGTCACGCATATAAACAAACATAATTAAAACTGAAATAACAAAAGTGAAACATGTAAAAACATTTAAATTACGGTCGTAGCCACAGACTCAAAACAGGACGTAACTATACTCTTATACACGTGAGAAAGTTCTTCTCACAATCTCGCACTAAGTCTTACGTGGCAATGGAATAATTAGTTTCCCATGAAGTGGTTCATGATATTATTGTGACGGATTCATAGAGTATGCTTCGAAAGACTGAGGGGGAAAAACACATTCTTCGATAAGAATGGGTCCATCTGTTAAGCCAGTCAACTGCGACAAGCCTAACATGGCTTTATTGTCCAGGACATGCGGGAGTACATGGCAGTGAACTGGCAGATAGACTGGATGGACAGGCTAAAATAAATGGCGGGCTGAGAAAAGACAAAGGTGACATTGCTCAAAGCTGTACTAGAAAGAAAATGAAGAGTTGGAAAGGGGAAAGATAATGTAACTGTGAAAAGATTGCTGGAGCTAGGACAAATTAAAGGTGCTGGTGGGGAAATCTGAACTGCGTGGCAGAAATCGGAAACAACCAACACTTGACGGGAACTATTAGCAAACATACTCTTGGGTGGATGCTGCGGCATGCGGCGGGAGCATATATGAGGCTGTCCTGAATGCAGTGACGCCGGAGCTTGCTTTTGGACCTTTTATATCTTATATGGTTCTAAGGACTGCAAACGCGCCACAAACAGCCTCTGGCAGTCAAGTCCAGCTCCTGGCCTTCCCGTGGCAGAACTGTTTAAACTGACAGGAGAAGGGGCGAGGGCGAATATCTGGCGCCTGAAAACCAGTTACTTAGGGTAGATGAGTGTCACGTTTGGTAGCTCATCTGCCGCTGTTGGCGAGATCTTCAGCTGCCGTGCGTGGAGCGGTGCTCTTCCCGGCCAATGAAGAAATTTGCAAATGAGGTTGCCGCGCAGCATCACTGCGGAAAAGGTGGTTGAAAGAATAAAGCGAAGCAAACAGTCAAATCACGGCACCTCTGGTCTGGAGGTCGGCCACGTCCTGAGTGCAGTCATATCGTGTGAAATGCATGAACCGGTTTGTCCCAGAGGTTAAGTCACTGCTGGCTTGACTTTTCAAATGCCGCGCGTGGAGTGAAGCTCCTCCCGGTTAAGGAAGTAAATGCGGAAATAAAATTCGCTGTGCGGCGCCGATGGGAAAAGGTGGTGGAAAGTGAAATTTAACCTGGTATGTCCAGTAGTATCGCTACGAGAGCTATACCACGGCACCTCTGCTCTAGAGGCCGCCTACGTCCGAAATACACCTACACTGGTGAAATATGCCTAAACCGGCACACACCAGGGTGGAACTCGATGGCTAGACATGTCATGCCACCTCCGCTCTAGAGGTCGGTAACGCCTGATAAACACCCATACTGGTGAATTTTGCCTAAACCGGCTCATACCAGGGGTGAATCTTGAAGGCTATGAATGTCACAGTACCTCTGCCCTAGAGGTCGGTCCCGTCCCAAACATGCCCATACTGGGAAATGCCTAAACCGGCTCAACCCAGGGGTAGAAGTCACTAGTGGCGAGGATTCGTCCTCCTGGACAAAAGCTCCATCCTGGTCACAACTAGGAAGGGTAGCGGCCACGACCGCAAAAAGCTGAAGTCGGAGACACTGGACCAGGGAAGTCTAGATAGGCAACCACCTCTCACCCGGCGGGGATGTCTGCGTATCCTAATCACACTGAGGTTTTCCGGTGAGAAAGTCCAACCCTGGACTGGATGGGCAACCACCTCTCACCCGGCGGTGATACACGGGTATCTCATAACACGTCGAGGTTTTCCGGTGAGAAAGTCCAACTCTGTCCTGGGTGGGCTAACGCCTCTCACCCAGCGGGGATGCACTGATATTCCAAACACGTCGAGGTCTTCCGGTGAGAAAGTCCAACCCTAGACCAAACTGGTGCAATGAAAACCACGGTGTCACGCAATCCCGCTTCCGAGACCCACCAAGAATACAGGCTAAAGCACTGTGATACTCTGAACCCCTTGTGGTCCTTCGTGGAACTCATGTGGTCTATTTTGGACCACACAGGGGACCACCGGACCTAACGAGGACCACATGTGTGAATTCAGTAGGTTCACAGTGCGGTTTTTGGTGGTAGAAGTGAACGAAGAAGAAGAAGAAGAAGATATCTTATAGACTCACACTAATTAAATATGCAACAAATTATTATTCCCTACAAACCTCCCCCCCCCCCCCCCCCCCCACCACCCCTACCTACAGGTAAAAACAAGAAACCCTTCCTGCAGCTGTTAGAAGTGATGTTAGTATGTTAGAAGTGATGTTAGTGCCCCGCTTTCTCCACTTGACACACTAGAGGGTGATGTGGCCGGCATCGCTCATGGCAGCCTTTCCTTCCACAGCTCCAGAAGGAGTCAGGTACTTGTTTTTTGATCTGAGTGACTTGGGCACCTCCAAACGGATTGGAACCGTCAAACTTCGTCATGAAACGCGCGAGCACTAACCAAGTCGCTATTCTGGAGCCCGAAAAATTTATAACTTTGTGAATATTTTTTTTCAGGAAATAAGTCAGAACATACCTAGTGGGCAGTGAACATTTCTTTTCTGTTTTTCATATTTTAACTCTTATACTGCCAAATCAAAAAATCCCAAGAGCACCCACACACAACTTAATAACAAACACATTTGTTTTGTTTTTAACGTGGAACTATTTATATTGTAGCCTTTAAAATAGATCTTTTAATAACTATTGAAAGTGATCGAACAACCATGAAAAGTGGCTTAATGTAGTGTTAAGCTTCTAAACTTGAGCCAAGATGAAACAAATGTTGGAACACTTTCTCTCTCTCTCTCTCTCTCTCTCTCCCTCCCTCCTCAGCCCCACTCCAACTCCTCCTTTTCTTTCCATAAAATGATAGCAAGTGTTAAGAAGTTGTAACATATATTAAAACTAGTTGCCGCTGACGATCTGAGGTGCTCTGCAGGTGTGTTATTCTCTATGATAATTATCTTACTGTTCGCACCAGACGGAACTATGGACCATGCCATCTTTTTTTCTAAAAAAAAATCTATAAATACTTGTGAAATACAGTCATGCGCCAACTTACGGCCGATCGAGTTACAGCCATTCGTACTTTTACGGCTGAGGCCCATAAGAAAAATCTTTAAAATGGCCAAACCTGGCCACTACAAGACGTTGAGGCCGTACTACGCATTAAACGTATTCCTTGCAATGGCCCTTCCAACTATACAATACTACACTTCACATATAAAAATGTTACGATACATACTCACACACACATATATATATATATATATATATATATATATGTGTGTGTGTGTGTGTGTGTGTATGTGTGTGAATGTACATTTTTGTGTGTTTTTGAAAAGTTATTACAGAATGATTCGTTCTTTTTTAATTAACTAATTCAGGACTTAACACCAGTATACCGCAACTTCCGGTATGGTTTATATTTGTGCTATGATTCATATTTTGTGATCAATGTCCATACATGTACCGTTAGTAACTTTTTAGTATTTTAAAGTAATGGTAACACGTCTATTTGTCTTGCAGCATGTTATAATATCACTGTATTTAGTGTCTGACCTCCACCTATAACGGCCGACATACGGCCAAATCGACCTTACACCCTTATGGCCAACATCCAAATCCAGGCCGTAGGCATGCGCATGACTGTACATTCACCGGTATTTTTGAGCTGAAAAAAAAGAAGAAAATTAGTTTTCTGTTCTCCCGTCGAAGACATCTTGTCACGCCACGTCAGTTAAATAATCAAACTTAACAGTGGAGATTTCTGGACGTCCTCACTTGACAGTGTAAGATGGCCGGGCTTTTTTTTTTTCACTTGACAAGGGAGATAAGCGGCTTATAGCACACGACCAAGTTTAAGAAAAAAAGATCTTCATTTGTTGATCCAGAATATAAGAGGAAGCAGCTTAGAACAATTTAAATGAAAGTAACCCCCAAAATAAAAAAAAATCATACAGAAAACAGTCTTGAATAGGATTCTCGCTGTCAAACGTCGACTGCATCTCAAATAATATTCTGCGTAAAACGAATAATCTGCGTTTCTGATTTCTTTCTCCCGTTCTTGTAGTGATGTCAGCCAAAAAATTGATAGCTTTTATAGGAAACATCAATCAATAAGAGATTCGCTCATTCACTGTCCTTCCAGAGCCACTTTTCAGAGATCTTCAAGCTCTGGGGAGAAAGCCATTTTCTAGCGGACTCGGGTTTCAGACTTACTTTACTTACCTTACTTTATCCTTCTTCTTATACCGTGAACTGTCGAGGGGAGAAGGAACTGGCGTTCGTTTTTTTTTTTTTTTGGGGGGGGGGGAGCAAAATGACTGGCCTCAGTGACGGTCGTGTCATAATTGACGAGTGTCTTTCCGATACCATCAATCCGTCTCCTTCTGGGTATTCCCCTTGATCTGTGTGTTGGAGTTCTTTGGCTGAACGCTCTCGCGTTGTAAGTTTCAGACTATTCTCAAGAAATGCAACTATCAGTAAAAGGTAAAGTAAAGATAGTTTTATTACACCACGGAAGGCACCTAGAGGATTTAGTGTTAGTGTCTTTATTTTCCTTGACCTGTGGACACAACAAGGGCAGACCAAGGCAAGGGTGACGTGACAACCTGGAAGAAGATCTGCGAGCCCTAGGAGGGGACAACTGGCAGGAGAACGACTGGAAACAGAGAGAGTCGGAGACACGGCTTGTCTGCAGCAAAGAGCCGCAGCGGCTCTGATAGCTGAATGACGGCACGCAAGAAAGTGGTGCGCTCAAGCATCATGCCTGGCTCCTTTCTTTTCCTCAGCTCCTAAAGAAGATAGGTACTCGTTTCTTTAGCTCGGCGACTGAGACGCCTCTGGCTGGATTCGAACCATCGACCTTCGCCATGAGAGACTAGTGTACTAAACACTCCGCCACTGAGGCGCCAAGGTATAAGTAAAGATATAAGAGTAACTGACATAGAAAGATAATTACATCCTCCGTAGGAAGATAATTATATCAAGCGTATTCCCATATCTTGTTTCTATGAGTGAAACGTAAGGTTAAAAACAGCTCAGGGACAAAAATGCCAAATAAAATCGAGAGGAGAAAAGGAATACACCAACAATATATTCAAGACAACCTACGGAAGAAGAAGAACTCTCTTACACTGGGAACTCAGTGGTGGTGCAGGATTTCTGCGTGGGCAGTGCTTGGTGTGGGACTTCTTCAGCCAGTTTAGGTGACACGAAGGCAACTCCCATGGCCATTTCTTAATCAGAGACATCCAATAAAAGAAAAGGCCACTTTGCTATAGTAGTGATGTCATCCAAAACGATTCTGAAAAATGATCCATATGGAGGCGGGGGGGGGGAACATATGAAGACCCTGTCCGATTTGGCTATCAGCGACCCATATTTAACATGCAGATACCACAGATGTTGGAGTTTTCTGTTCTCCCGTCGAAGACATCTTGTCACACCACGTCAGTTAAATAATAAAACTTAACAGTGGAGATTTCTGGACGTCCTCACTTGACAGTGTAAGATGGCCGGGCTTTTTTTTTTTCACTTGACAAGGGAGATAAGCGGCTTATAGCACACGACCAAGTTTAAGAAAAAAAGATCTTCATTTGTTGATCCAGAATATAAGAGGAAGCAGCTTAGAACAATTTAAATGAAAGTAACCCCCAAAATAAAAAAAAAATCATACAGAAAACAGTCTTGAATAGGATTCTCGCTGTCAAACGTCGACTGCATCTCAAATAATATTCTGCGTAAAACGAATAATCTGCGTTTCTGATTTCTTTCTCCCGTTCTTGTAGTGATGTCAGCCAAAAAATTGATAGCTTTTATAGGAAACATCAATCAATAAGAGATTCGCTCATTCACTGTCCTTCCAGAGCCACTTTTCAGAGATCTTCAAGCTCTGGGGAGAAAGCCATTTTCTAGCGGACTCGGGTTTCAGACTTACTTTACTTACCTTACTTTATCCTTCTTCTTATACCGTGAACTGTCGAGGGGAGAAGGAACTGGCGTTGTTTTTTTTTTTTTTGGGGGGGGGGGAGCAAAATGACTGGCCTCAGTGACGGTCGTGTCATAATTGACGAGTGTCTTTCCGATACCATCAATCCGTCTCCTTCTGGGTATTCCCCTTGATCTGTGTGTTGGAGTTCTTTGGCTGAACGCTCTCGCGTTGTAAGTTTCAGACTATTCTCAAGAAATGCAACTATCAGTAAAAGGTAAAGTAAAGATAGTTTTATTACACCACGGAAGGCACCTAGAGGATTTAGTGTTAGTGTCTTTATTTTCCTTGACCTGTGGACACAACAAGGGCAGACCAAGGCAAGGGTGACGTGACAACCTGGAAGAAGATCTGCGAGCCCTAGGAGGGGACAACTGGCAGGAGAACGACTGGAAACAGAGAGAGTCGGAGACACGGCTTGTCTGCAGCAAAGAGCCGCAGCGGCTCTGATAGCTGAATGACGGCACGCAAGAAAGTGGTGCGCTCAAGCATCATGCCTGGCTCCTTTCTTTTCCTCAGCTCCTAAAGAAGATAGGTACTCGTTTCTTTAGCTCGGCGACTGAGACGCCTCTGGCTGGATTCGAACCATCGACCTTCGCCATGAGACTAGTGTACTAAACACTCCGCCACTGAGGCGCCAAGGTATAAGTAAAGATATAAGAGTAACTGACATAGAAAGATAATTACATCCTCCGTAGGAAGATAATTATATCAAGCGTATTCCCATATCCTGTTTCTATGAGTGAAACGTAAGGTTAAAAACAGCTCAGGGACAAAAATGCCAAATAAAATCGAGAGGAGAAAAGGAATACACCAACAATATATTCAAGACAACCTACGGAAGAAGACGAACTCTCTTACACTGGGAACTCAGTGGTGGTGCAGGATTTCTGCGTGGGCAGTGCTTGGTGTGGGACTTCTTCAGCCAGTTTAGGTGACACGAAGGCAACTCCCATGGCCATTTCTTAATCAGAGACATCCAATAAAAGAAAAGGCCACTTTGCTATAGTAGTGATGTCATCCAAAACGATTCTGAAAAATGATCCATATGGAGGCGGGGGGGGGGAACATATGAAGACCCTGTCCGATTTGGCTATCAGCGACCCATATTTAACATGCAGATACCACAGATGTTGGAGACCTTGTCCCATCTCTCCGCTGGCACCACAGATAGCTTGGCTACCGAGCGGCGGTCGAGTCTGCCAAAAACTTATTGTACACCCCCAGCTTTTTAGCTTCACCCAGGGACTTAAAAACAGCCGCCCTACCCTCTCCCAATCCGGTCCGATTTTGTGCCTCAACATCTTCACCCTCTCCCAAGCCAACCCGATGTTGTGCCTCAACATCTTCACCCTCTCCCAAGCCAACCCGATGTTGTGCCTCAACATCTTCACCCTCTCCCAAGCCAACCCGATGTTGTGCCTCAACATCTTCACCCTCTCCCAAGCCAACCCGATGTTGTGCCTCAACATCTTCACCCTCTCCCAAGCCAACCCGATGTTGTGCCTCAACATCTTCACCCTCTCCCAATCCGGTCCGATGTTGTGCCTCAAAATCTTCACAGAACACTGGTAGCACTTCCAAGAACAAAATTCTTAAGAAGACTTAACCTCTTGGTTATGGCTCTACAATCTGCACTCTTCCGCCTGAATAATTGGGAAGGGATCAAAGCTTTTTTTTTTGTGTGCATAGTAGTGGATCCACCAAGAAGTCAGATAATGCAAGAAAACCAAGGTGACACACTTCCAACTGAATTCATTACTTCAGTATCTCAACATCGTCGGCTGGTAAGTTCGTAGCTGCATGAAACTAGACGACAAAAGCAACAACAGAAACATCAGCACCAAGCACACCAACAACACCAGCACCAAGCACACAAACAATACCAACACCAAGCATACAAACAATACCAACACCAAGCACACAAACAACACCAACACCAAGCACACAAACAATACCAACACCAAGCACACAAACAACACCAACACCAAGCACGCAAACAATACCAACACCAAGCACACAAACAATACCAACACCAAGCACACCAACAACACCAGCGCCAAGCACACAAACAATACCAGCACCAAGCACACCAACAACACCAGCGCCAAGCACACAAACAATACCAGCACCAAGCACACCAACAACACCAGCGCCAAGCACACAAACAACACCAACACCAAGCACACAAACAATACCAACACCAAGCACACAAACAATACCAACACCAAGCACACAAACAATACCAACACCAATCACACAAACAACACCAACACCAAGCACACAAACAACACCAACACCAAGCACACAAACAATACCAACACCAAGCACACAAACAACACCAGCATCACCAACAAAAAGCCTTCGCTCACAGAGTAAAGAAGTACGTTTACTGACGTAAAGTTACGTATAAAATGTTTATTATACTCAAAGATGGGATTCTCGTATTCCGCAATGTTTATATTTCTCATTTCTTGAGATAAGCCGACTCCAGCGGTCTGAAACAGAAGTGGTTCTAGACAGCGCAACAAATTATTCACAAGAACCAGCTTACCGGATATTACGTTATACTTGCTCGCTCAGCACTTTCAAAATGTGAAAATCAAACACAGACGTAGAAGACAGAGAAAGAGAGAGAGAAGAGAGAGAGAGAGAGAGAGAGAGAGAGAGAGAGAGAGAGAGAGGTTATATCTTATTTAAAAGTAACTTCTGGAGCCTGACAACTGATCGTGGAATAAGCGAAGAGAAAATATACAATTTCTGAGACAGAATACGGGACAAATTACGTCTCTTTTGCTTATTCTATAATTTTTGCTCTTTTCTAAGCGACTATGGGATATGTGGGGAAAAAAAGGATTGAAAGGATTAACCCTTGAAAATGGTGAAGGTTTCGTCTCAGAAAAGTGCTGAAAAAAAAACTAATACTACCATAGCTATTTAACTCTTTCATTCCAGAATTGTTTTCTTCTGCTGTCCCAGAATAAATTGTGATATAAGGACACTGGAGGGAAGCTAATCTATAATTTAAAAACATATGTAAGACTGGAAATGTGGCGTTCTTATCATTTATTTAAACTATGCGAAAAAGGTGCACCAGCTCCGCTTGTCTTGTTATGGAGCAAAAAGCATTAAGTGGGTAATTAAATAGCTGATTGGTTGCCTGGGTATTTGGATGAGTAGTTGAATTGGTTAGTTGGGTGAGTGGGTAGTTGGTTTGGTGACTGGGTAGTCAGGTAGCTGGATAATCGGATGGCTGATCTGTTGGTTAATTGGATGGCTGGGTAGTTAGCTGGGTGGTTTTGATGTTTCTTCATTGCTTTCTTTCAGCCCCCGAGTTGAGCTAAAAACCAGGCTGTGTGCAATAATTATTTGGCGCACTCCCCCGCCATGGTGGGGATCCCAGCCCCGTTAGCCAGACTAGGCCTGTTACTGGGGGTACCAATAGTGATGTGGAACAGGATCTTGGTTAGCTATGGTTTGCCAAACCTGACTCAAATAGGACAGCGTCTTAGTGTAAGGAATAGAGAAGCTCATAGTTACCTGGGTTAGTTGGCAACCCTAAGAGTAGGAATAACGGGCCAGTTACCGTTCAGTTTACAGAGGTGCGCAACTCTGAGAAAACTGACCGGTAACGGACCCATTATTCTTACTCTTAGGGTTGCCATAGAAACCAGGTAACCATGAGCTTATCTATTCCCTACATTAGGACCCCACCCCTCTCCCCTTAACAGAAATCGACAAGAAAGAGATAACCTGGAATAGTCCCCAAAGAAACAAATGGAACCTCTCATTAACATTCAGTGCGTCTTTCGTATTTGTCTAACGGTGCAGTCCCGGCAAGTACAGTCCGGGAACTTTCCGATACCACAACGTTTGCATAACATATTTGTATTAGCTCATGTAGAATGTCTGGAACAGATCGAAGGTTGTATGATAAAGGGCAGAATATCAGACGAGCCTGCCTGCCAAATTTTCCACCCTTTGCAAAATAAAGTTCGTTCTTTCGTTCGTTTACGCGTTCACAAAGCAAAATTTACGTGTACGTTATCTTTTTAGGTCTCCCTGCTACAGGCAGGTGCGAGCTTCTTTGTTTATGCGCAGAGATTTTTGTACATGCTTTGTTTCTCTCATTTTTCGTTCACAGCTCTTTTATATTATCTCGATATCTCCTTAATGGCGGCCTGGTTGGCTGAGTGATTAGGTGCTTGGTCTACCAATCCGGTGCTACCGGGTTCAAGTCCCAGCTGTAGGGATTTTTATCTGGCACCGCCACACCAAAAAATGCCTCGGGGTTCACCCAGTCTCTAAAAAAAAATGAGTACCAGAGAAATCTGAGAAGGTAAATGCGTTCAGGCGTGATACAGACCACATCACACTTTCACGTGCTGAAGGTCTTGGAAATATGGATCTAACACAACAACACAGCATCCCCAATTTTCCTTAATGGAAAAAGGGAATTGTAGCTTTACCTTATCTTCCACCTACTGAGCATTATCTGCATTGAATCTTGCGTATCTAGTTTTACATTTTTTTTTAGTTGTCTATGACTTAACATTTATTTTATATGGATCTATGAATTTCGTTTCGTTCCATTATATGGAATCCATATTGAAGTCTGCGTTGTTTACTATGCACTTTTCATTACTCTGTGACTTTTTAGATGATGGTTTTTCTTTATAAACTCCTCTATAATTCGTGTGAAGACTTTTTTGCCGTTTGATGCCATATAATTTCATGTGATTGTACGTTATGGCAGATGTCAGCTGAGAGAGAGAGAGAGAGAGACAGACAGACAGACAGAGAAAGAGAAAAAAAAAAGAGAGAGAGAGACAGAGAAAGAGAAAAAAAAGAGAGAGAGAGAGAGCTTTTATTACAAGCATATATGCTTTGCTTGTTTGTTTGAAAAGAATAATGAGTACTTTTCGGGCGACTATATACAAGTTTTATTTTTGTGGGAAAGAAATATGGAACAGTACACGTATAAAACCTGCTGATGTATTGTTTAAAGTAAGATAATGGACTTACTGTTTTCAATCGTACTGTTTTCAATCGTTCAGATCATCTACAGAGATGCCGTAAGTCATCAACATCTTCATGATTCTGTCAGTGGTACAGAATTTCTATACCAGACTCATCATCATCATGTGCCGTGCCGACTGGCGTTGGCTATTATGCTTCTCCAGAGTATCCGATCCTTCATGCAGGCCATCAGCTCAGTTGGACTAGAGGACAATTTTGCTGTGATCAGGAGGTTATTTTGTTCTATTCCTTCGATCTTGTATTCCTTGTATTCCTTGTATTCGATGGCAATTTATATGTGTGCTATTTTCTGTAGTTACGGAATATTAGTATTCTTTCATCTCGGTTTCGATGAGGGCGAGTCAAAACCTAACGGCAAATCTAGGGAATAACAGTGAAACATATATAAAAAGACTCAAGGACGAGATAAACTCATTCAATCAATCAAGTGCCGCGTGGCGTAGGCGATCATTTCTCTCAACAATTCCCTGTCTTTAGACTTGATTATAAGATCCGCCGGTGACTTTCTTCCTAGCCACACTGACAGCCCATCCAGTAACTTCTCTCTCTCTCTCTTTTTCTCTCTCTCTCTCTCTGTCTTCCTCTGTATCTTCTTCCCTCAGTTTTTCCAGTTGCCACAATGTGTTCCAGTTTTTCTATTCTCAGAAAATGTCCTATAAATCTCATTTGTCTGCCTCTGATCTTTGCTGTAATTTGCTTTTTAACTCCAGCCTCTCTTAAGACTTCTTCGTTGGCTTTCTTAGCTGTTCATGGTACCTTCGACATCCTTCTTATGAACCACATTTCCATGGCCTCCATTTCTCGCTGTACTCTCTTACTCATGGACCATGCTTCACGTTCATAAAACAAACTGGCTCGATGTAATATTTAAGTACTCGGAATCTTGTTTCCAGTGATACGGATCTGTTGCACAAGACGTGTCTCATTGTCTGGAATGCTGACTTGGCCTGGGCACTTCTGCTTTTTATTTCGTTGTGATATTTCCCATCAGCTGTTATAATTATTCCTAAGTACTTGAACTTATCAACTTGTTTCAGATTTGTGCCATCGATGGTAATGCTACATTTTGGTGGTATTCTTTTCTTTGAGATGACCATCACTTCAGTCTTTCTTTTATTCAGGCTGAGACTTTTACTTTTACTTTCATGAACCACGATGTCCAGAAGGGCCTGTAGCTCTCCTTCACTTTTAGCAATCAGGACTGTGTCGTCTGCATATCTTAAGTTGTTAAGGTTATACCCGCCACTTGATATTCCTGGTAAGCTCTCTATATTTCTCATTATGTTTTCGCTGTACAAGGAGAAGAGGTCAGTAAATAGAACACATCCTTGTCTCACTCTCAATTTTATGTCTTGGAGTGCTCCTATTTAGCTCTCAACCTTCATTGGTGCTGATTGTTGCCAGTATATGTTTTTGATGAGTTTCAGATCTATCTCATCTACGTTTGACGTCTTCCTGCATTCTTATAATTTATGTGTGTCTTACTTTATCGAATGCTTTACAGTAGTCTATGAAACATAAGTATAGGTCCGTCTTTTCTTCTAATGATCTTTCCACCATTGTTCTCAGTATAATATACGTGTGCCTTTTCTTCGACGAAGCCAAACTGTTCTTCAACGATTTCTTGTTTTATTTTGCCACTGACTCTTCTCATAACAATAAGAAGCAGGATTTTGGTAACATGGCTCATAAGACTAATGATTCGATGGTCTTCAGATTCAACTGCACCTTATTTCTTTGGTAGGGCAATGAAAATTGATTGCAATAGGTCTGATGGGACATAGTTACTGTTATAGATGTCATTCAGCAATCTGGTAATTAATTCTATGCTTCCAATTCTTCCTTGGTGATTTTATCTGGTCCTGATGCTTTGTTGTTCTTCATGTGTTTGATGGCTTCTTCCACTTCTGTTTTTAATATGGAGGCCCTTCATTATTATTTCGTATATCTATTTCGCTTCTATTGTCCTCATAGAGTTCTCTAATGTATTCGCTCCATCTTGCTATTATTTCATCTCTGTCCATTACTGTATGCCCCTCCTTTGACTTCAGGCAACCAGTCTTGTGGTATGCCCTTTTGTTTGTTAACTCCTTCATTTGTTTGTACATATCTCTTGCGTTTCCATGATGGTGTGTCTCTGTTTCATTACATTTCTTATTTAATCACTCTTCTTTAGCTTTATTGCATTTGTGTCTTATTTCTTTATTTATTTTGTCATATTCATCTTTATCTTCCTTAAGACTTCTTCTTTTTAGCTGCAAAATTTATCTGTCATCCACCCCTATTTAGAGTGTCGTTTATTTAGAGGTAGGATTTCGATAGATGTTTGCTGAATAGAGTCTTTAAGCATATTCCATTGTTCATCAATCGTTTCAATCTTCTCTATAGCATTATACCTATTATGTACTATGGTCCTGTATTGTTCTTGTAGTGCTTTATCTTTCCGAAACATCTCTCTATCTAGTTATTTGCTTTTAGCTGCTACCTTCAACCTCTTTAGCCTGATTCTCACTTTTCCTATGGGTGGGATGTGGTCACTATTGCAATCTGCGCTTGGTCTTGTTTTCACAGATATTAGCGAGTTCCTGAATCTTCTGTTGATCATAATGTAATCTATCTGGTTACGTATGTTATTAAGTGGGGCTTTTCCATGTCAATAGTCGCCTTGGATGTTGTTGAAACCAAGGATTTCCTATTTTCATTTTATTCTTTTTTTCCCACTCAATCAACACACCCCCCCCCCTCTTGTATTTCTGATATCTAGTCCATACCTGCCAGTAGCTTCATTGTCTTGTTCAGTCCCTACTTTCGCGTTTAAATCACCTAGCACAAAGTTTACTTTCCACGGTTTTCACTGTTTCACTACCATGTTCAGATTGTTGTAAAATTCTTTTATCACATCATTAGAGCTTTCTGAAGTTGGTGCGTATACTTGGATGAGATTTGTGTCTACTGGGTGGCCCTGTAATTTAACCATTAACACTCTGTCCGATGTGCACCAGAAACCTTTTATGGTTCTTGCTGTCTTCTTATCCAGTATTATGCCAACTCCATTTCTACGCTGGTTTCTCCCCGGAATATATTATTTTGAAGTCTTTCTGATCTCTGCTTCCTGCTCCAGTCCATCTCATTTCACATAAACCAAGGATGTTAATTTCCATTCTTTTCATTTCTTGTTCGATGTTTTCCAGTTTTCCAAGCTCTGTTAGTGTTCTAATGTTCCATGCTGCAATTACTGTGGTGTTATTTGTGTTTTCTTTGCGTACAGTAGTTGGATGACGATCTGGTATCACCTGTCGCACGTGACAGTCCCTACCGGACGAGGTGGTTCCACTGGAGCTCCCATTAACGTCGTTATGATTCGAGGAATTGTGGATTGTCATGATTGTTCTTGGGAATGTACAGTGTTGGTTTCCCCTTGCCTTCCACCGGTTTGTTTATGGTTTACTCCACTAACCTTTGACTCTGGCCAGAGCCTACCCTACAAGGCAGCAGGAGGTTTGAAACCAGAGTTTTCCTTCTTCAAGATGAGCTGCCAACAGAGGCTAACGAGTCTCATCTACCCGAAGCGTCTGGTTTTCAGGCGCCAGGTACTCGCTTTTCGCCCCTTCTCCTATCAGTTTGAACAATTCCGCCACGAGAAGGCCAGGAGCTGGACTTGGACTACCAGAGGCTATTTGAGACGCACGCCTTTGGGACACTTAATTGGAGTGAAATTGAAATATCCTCCACCCCACCTCTGGCTATTACAATCCTTGGGACCGCGAGTTAAAAAGTCTTTTTTTTTCCACATACGAAGGTGAGTCCAAAAAGTGACAACAAATCAGGACACGCAATCACCGGAAGATTTTCTGCGGTTATTTTTGACTCACCTTTGTAGAATACATTTTTGCTTTTTTCTGCAAGGCTATGTGGCTTATTTCTACACTTATCTTTTAGTTTTGGGGAGTTACGAAAAGTCATTTGTCACATGTTTTCTCATTCTGATCGATTTCTGGTTTCCTCTCTCTCTCCCCCTCTCTCTCTCTCCTCTCTCCCTCTCTCTCCTCTCTCTCCCTCTCTCTCCTCTCTCTCCATTTCTCTCTCCCTCTCTCTCTCTCTTTCTCTCGTCCCTTCAGTGCCCAAGACACACGGGGCTGGTGGCAGCAAGAGATTCCCACTTCTGTCGGTCCTTCGCCATCTTCTTGGCTGTCTCACGTTTCAGTGCTTTGTTTACCAGCACTGTCTCTGTGCTACGTCTCCGTGTCTCTTTTTGTCGTGCCATGCCTCTTTTGCCCTGTGGAGTCCCACAGAAGGCTCGTGGTAAGTATAGGTCTGTCATTCTCATAATGTGGTCATTCCACTGCCACCTTCCCCTGTCAGCCACTGTCGGCTTTGGTGTCATGTCTGTCTCTCTTAACAAGAGCTGATTACTGATGGGGTTTTGGCCAGAACACTCTTTTATCTTGCGTATATCGTGTACTCTGGAGAAGCATAATAACCAACGCCAGTCGGCACGGCACCTGATGATGATGATGATGATGATGATGATGATGAGACACTTAGTTTGGAAGGTGTCAAATGTACGTGCGTTTGTACGTGTCACTTTCCAGTATTATGTTTTTAGTTACCAGCTCCATGGCCACCCCTTTTACAGGAAGGAGAATTCAAACCCGCCTGTATAAAATGAAAACTGCCCAAGTCCCACTTTACAATAAATAAATAGACAGATAAATAAGTTAAATAAATAATCTCCAAAAACTCCAGAAAACATCATGAAAACCCATACTCTCCACTGAAGCGAAAGAATTCAAATATGCCTCTCTCTCTCTCCTCCCCCCACCCCCCTCTCTCCCGGGAGAAGAGCATAGATAGAAAATTGCGGAGGATACCTGAAGAACTCCTGCTGAGGATAAGGTTCGTGGAGGCAATCCATCTTCTTGTCTGGATGACTGAGCATAAGAGACTAAATAAAGAACAAGAAGAAGAAGAAGCAGAAGAAAAATAATAATAAGAAGAATTACTAACTTTATTTCAATTTTTCTCTGGCTAAATTTTACAGTCCTCTTGTCACTGACACTTGATACACGACACGGACAATCTTTTATCGGCGCTGTCTGAAACAATTCTCTGTTGAGCGTTTTTTAAGCCGCGAAAAAAAAAAACAAACAAACAATAACGGATCATAAAACCTTCTCGGGGTTAAAGGATCCGGATGGAGGCTCTAGAATCTAAAATAACAAAAAACAAGAATTAGCATAAAACACAAACACAATCGCTTATGAGTGTCTGGACTTCAAAGAGCAATTCCTGCTTTCGGTAATACCAGATTCTCCATATTCCTCGCCGACCATACGCAAAAAAATCCACAGCGCTGAGAACAATGTGCAACTTAAATTCATAGATTAAAGTGTTTTGTGTCATAAAAACGCAAACGAAATTTCATAAAATAAATTGCCTCTCAGTGTTCCTATCGATTACCACAGTCGGCAGGGGCACTTAAAACTCACTGCGCCAGAGAAAGATGAAAATCGCAGAGTTTATGGTTGTAGTGTCTGAAAAGTGGACGATTTGAGTGCTCGTTGGCTGAGTTGTTTTAATAGCAGCGAGCAGTTGTGAGTCGGAGAGCCAGGCCTGGGTAATATTTTGGTTCGGAGAAGGTTAGTAGTGATAGGAGCAGAAAGATGGGAAATGGGGGTGTTTGATGTTGAAAAGTTGATTACTAACACTCGAGGAAACGTGGCAGTTATTTAAAAAAAAACAAAACGAAAAGCGGGTTTTAGTCTGGCGACACGCGGAAATTATGACTTGCATTGTCTGTACCAGTGAAGGCTGTTGTGTGCTGCACTGATACGCTGGAGGGAAAACAAAATCCAGACGCGACGTGATATGGAGATTATATATAAGGTTGTTATTGTTGGTTGTTGACGTAACTGGCAGTTTGATGTTTTTGTCACATGATGGCCATGGTGAGCAGCTTGCAAACACTGACAGTAACAAACACAGGGGATTGGGTTTGGCTACAACTCGTAATCTCCGGTTATAGAAACGGAACTTGAATGCAGACATTAAGACAGTTCAGTTAGGCTCCACATCCAAGACGGGGGGAAGAACGATTGTTTACCAAAAGAAAATCACCGAGAACAGAGTCTGTTAACTCTTAGACCACCGAACAACACACACGACACATAAACATTAAAAAAAAAATGTCATTCACCACGACCGCCATTTTTAGTTTTACTGCGGCGGCATAAAATTATAAACTCGCAATTACAAAGTTGGACATCTGAGTAGCACAGTGGATAGTGTAGTTGCCTCGCAAGGCGGAGATCGGTAAATTCGAAACCAGTCGGAGGCGCTCTAGTCACCACCACCCCCCCCCCCCCAGCTGTAGAAAATTAGCGCCCCGCTTCTTCTGGAGCTAGAGAAAGGAAAGGTGACCAGGCACAATGTTCACTATATCATCCTTTGGTGTGGCGACAGTTAAGGTAGAAAAAACTGGGCATTAACACCATATCCCCTAGATGACTCGGTGACATTAATAAGACCAGCTTACATTTTCCTTTTACTGTAATATAAAACCATATAAGTGTTATTCTTTTATTGCTACATTTCTCACAAGCCTATTTAAATCACTCATGGCAGTGTAAGCGGTGAAGCCCAGAAAAGAGCTCTACACACGTTTTGATCTATTGATCCTGGATGTCTTTTGTGTCCCGCTAGTGAAAGAAGGACAAGGAAAAGATAATAACGATTCAGGAACTGAAGCTGTCAGCTGTGCTGCGGAGAGCGTGTTTTATATAGTTCTGTTGTGTGTAATAAGTCTCTTGCAGATAACTCAGACACTTTTTGTAGTAATAACGCACACATACAAAGCACATATGATCCTACATGCACACACAATGTTGCGCATGATTTTGTACAGACAAACAGACAGACAGACAGGCAGACAGACAGGCAGACATATAGATAGACAGATGTTGCAAAAGATAATACAACCATATTCTTCCTCTTTCTTAATTTTTTTTCATGTCACCATCTAAACCAAACCAAGTTTTTAGTGTACTCCTTAGTGCACAAGTCCATTCAAGTACCAAAAACAAAAACAAAAAAAAAAAAAATCACAACACCACAAAACACAGCTACCATCAAATTCTACAAGTACTCAACAGTCTCCCAACCGCAATCAATATCACTAGAAAGCAAAGCCGCTTTCAAAAGTCAAATCAATCTATTAAAATCTCAGCCCTCCCATTTTTCAACTGTCTGGAAGCAACGAAACAAATATTTACCCCAACACTTGTTACTGCGGTTCACAGAGAGACATATGATGATGTCCTTTAAAAAAAAGCACAAAAAAAAAAAATTAAAATATAAAAAAAAAAAAACAAAAACGACCAAATGGCATTCATTTTCAACGTCTTCTTGCTTAAAAAACTGAATCAAGAAAACGCCTAGAGGAGTTGCAGAAATGAAACACGCTGCATAAAAAAATGATAAACAGGGAAATAGGAGTTTATTGATCCGACCAAATAACCACATTGAAACATGGTTGGTTATTTGTGTGGTAATGTCGTGTTTTCTTGAGCTGTGTGTAAGCCGATGACATTTTGGTATACTGGGAGCAAGTTGTCTGATTTTGCTTGATTTGTTGCATGTATTTTGTGAAGTAGTGTAATGCTGGCAAATGTAGTTCCTGGTATTGTTGTTGTTGTTGTTAAGATCTTCAGTGTGAACAAGAAGGTGGAAGAGAGATCTGGTGAGGGACATAGGGAGAAGGAGAGGGTGAGAGATAGAAAAAGTAAGGGAAACAAGAAGACGACAACGACGACGAAGAAGTATTTATGATCTGTTTGTCAATAAAAGACTATTACTGTAATACTTATATTCGCGTTATTTACTTCTTATATTCGCGTTATTTACTTCTTATATTCGCGTTATTTACTTCTTATATTCGTGTTATTTACTTCTTATATTCGTGTTATTTACTTCTTATATTCGCGTTATTTACTTCTTATATTCGTGTTATTTACTTCTTATATTCGTGTTATTTACTTCTTATATTCGCGTTATTTACTTCTTATATTCGCGTTATTTACTTCTTATATTCGCGTTATTTACTTCTTATATTTGTGTTATTTACTTATTATATTCGTGTTATTTACTTCTTATATTCGCGTTATTTACTTCTTATATTCGTGTTATTTACTTATTATATTCGCGTTATTTACTTATTATATTCGCGTTATTTACTTATTATATTCGCGTTATTTACTTATTATATTCGTGTTATTTACTTCTTATATTCGTGTTATTTACTTCTTATATTCGTGTTATTTACTTCTTATATTCGTGTTATTTACTTCTTATATTCGTGTTATTTACATCTTATGTTCGTGTTAGAATATTTAGAGAAGATACAGACAAAGAATATTACGATGCCATAAAAATTGGAGGTTATGAAATACCAGAGATTAGATACGCTGATGACACAGTATTACTATCCACAACACAAAAAGGAATGGAAAAAGTAATTATGTCAGTCCGTAAGAACAGTGAAAAGCAAAACCTTTATCTTAATGCAAAGAAAACTAAACTGATGACAATCGATAAAAGAAATAAGGCAGTTGAAATATGTATCAATGAGGATAAGTTGGAAGAGGTGGAGAGTTTTGAATATCTTGGATCATTACTAACTAATTGAAGATACAATGAGAGAAATTAAAAGCAAGACATCTATAGCTCTTCTGAAAGTAAAACAACTAAAGAAGCTGTGGAGAGGAATAGACAGAACTACAAAAAATAAGATTTTTAAGGGCATGCATCTTTCTCATCGCAACATATGCCTGTGAGACCTGGACACTTAACAAAACAGCTGAGAAACACATAAATGCATTTGAATGTAAATGCTACAGAAGAGTTCTTCAAATATTATAGACACAAAAAATAACAAATATATCTATACTACAAGAACTTAATTTTGAAGAAGGCTGGCTAGTAAAGAGGATTAAACAGAGAAAACTTAAATATTTTGGACACATTAAACGTCATGATAATCTAGAGAAGACCGTGTTGGAAGGGCACATAACGGGAAAAAGAAAGAGAGGAAGACCAAGGTGAAGATGGCTGCAAGACATCGTTGATAATCTGCATATGGATGCATCAGTAGCAGATTATCTTGCTTACAACCGAGAGACCTACAGGAATGCTGTTGGGGAGGCAAAGTTCCGCAAGGGACATGCAAATGACTGAACTGACTTATTCGTGTTATTTAAGTCTTATATTCGTGTTCTGTACGTGGACAATTTTATAATTCTTATTTATACTTGCCATAATCATCTTTCATTCTTCTACTTTTCTATTTAATTTCTCTTAATGTCTTCTTTCTCAGTTTTTAATCTTTTTTTTTTCCTGAAAACTACATCGTCTTCTTTTCCACTTTCGTTCATCTCGCTTAAAATTACTTCTTTTCTTTTCTCTTGTATTACAGCTTTCTATCATTCTTTCCTTAGTTTTCTCCCTAAATCCATTGTCCTAACTCTTTTTTTCTTGTTACCTCCCTTCTTATTCTTGTCTTTCCCTTTCTTTTTCTTGCCTCTTTCGCTCTTCTTTTGTTTTGTTTTGTTTGTTCGTTTCTTGTTTCTTTTCTTTCTGCCATTTTTCTTATGTTTTTTTCTTGTCTATCTCCTTCTTTTTCTTATTTTTCTCTTTCCTTTTCTTGACCTTTTCCTTAGTTTTCTCGCCTTTTGTCTTCTTTTTAAAAATCCTTTTACAGTGTGTGTGTGTGTGTGTGTGTGTGTGTTTTCACCTCTTTGTTGTCCCTTCCTTCATTTTCTTCTCTATGCTTCTTTTCATTGTCTCTTTCCTTCTTTCTGTCATTCATTTCCTTTTATCCTGAACAATTAATCAATAAAAAGAAAATAAAAATCAATACAGTTAAATGACAATGAAAGAACAAGAGAAGGCCAAACACCAAAAGATGTACAAGAAAGATAATAGTCCCAAGTGTATATCTATGTCACATAAAAAAAAAAAATTTCACAGCGTTCAGAAAGCAAACGCTGAAGTCACTTTACATTCCATGTATGATTTATCTATGCCCCGTCACGTAAGACAAGAGATAGACGGTATCTGTCGCTTGCGATTAAAGCAAATGTACATCTTTCTCCGCTGCCTTCTGCAAAGATTCTGCTCGACTGCTACAACTGTATTCCCTCTTCTTACCCTCAAACAGCTAGTTTTGCCCGTCCAAACTGTTGTTTTGGCGCTTGTTTTGATGGTACTATATTTTTATGCGGAGCTTCCAATTTTGTCCGAGGGCTTGCTAGTGAAGAACGCCGCTAGTGTAAGAATTTAATTTCCTGCCCGAGGTTTAATACAAAGTGATGAGAGGTGAACGTGATATCGTGGTTCGGTATTTAGACGGAACGCAATTCCGTGGTTATGCTGTTACATTTAACTACGTTTCGGTATTTAGGCGAGAGAATCGGGTTTGCTTTTCCACAAATATGGAAAGTGCAATATTTCAAAGTAGAAATCGGTCGTTTTATTTGCAGCTGGTTCTGTTTTCGCCATGTTCCAATTATTTTGATGAAAATTTGGAAAACCCAGAAAACAGACATAACAGTTCATTCATTCATTCATTCATTATATGTCGTGTCGAATAACATTGGCGATCTTGCGCCTCCATAATAGGTGGCTGTTGTATATCTGCAAGTACGTAATTCATTTGTTTTCAGTGGGCTGCGTGGTCTCGGATGTTGGAAGTCGCGAGTTCGAATCCAAACAAAAGTGCAGGGATTTGTGTGAGTGGGTATGTGTGTGTGTCGTGAATCCTAAAATAATAAATACATCTGGTCTCTTGGTAGTGGGACAGAACGTTTTTGTGTATTGCTGTTCATGTTAAAAATTCCTCAGCGGTTGTAAATTGCAGAAAGAATAAGCCAAGCGGTGGCTTAGTCAGTCATTTGCATGTCCCTTGCAGAACTTTGCCTCCCTAACAGCTCTCCTGTAGGCCTCTCAGTCAGTCAGTCATTTGCATGTCCCTTGCAGAACTTTGCCTCCCTAACAGGTCTCCTGTAGGCCTCTCGGTTGTAAGCAAGATGCCCTGTTGCTGATATATCCATTTGCAGATTATCAACGATACCTTGCAAACATCTTCACCTTGGTCTTCCTCTCTTTCTTTTTCCCGTTATGTACCCTTCCAAGACTGTTTCTCTAAATTCTCTTGACGTTTAATGTCTCCAAAATATTTAAGTTTTCTCTGTTTAATTCTCTTTACTAGCCAGCCTTCTTCAAAATCAAGTTCTTGTAGTATAGATATATTTGTTCTTTTCTGTGTCAGTGATATTTGAAGAACTCTTCTGTAGCTTTTACATTCAAATGCATTTATGTGTTTCTCAGCTGTTTTGTTAAGTGTCCAGGTCTCACAGGCATATGTTGTGATGAGAAAGATGCATGCCCTTAAAAATCTTATTTTTGTAGTTCTGTCTGTTCTTCTCCACAGCTTCTTTAGCTGTTTTACTTTCTGAAGAGCGATAGATGTCTTCCTCCTACTTTCCCTCATTGTATCTCCATTATTAGTTAGTAATGATCCAAGATATTCAAAATTCTCCACTTCTTGCAGTTTTTCCTCACTGATACATATTTCAGATGCCTTATTTGTTTTATCAGTTGTCATCAATTTAGTTTTATTCGCATTAAGATAGAGGTTTTGCTCTTCGCTGTTCTTACAGGTAAAATTGGAGGAAAAATCTAGCACGGCACAGGGACCTTGAGTGTCTTTGCTGTCTAAGACACTCGTTCTGAGGTGTTGGTTGGAACGGGCGGAAGAGCAGGTATGGGAGTGTCTTGACTGCAGTGTTCATTTCCAAACAATCAGTTCATGCGCAATTTTACCCCCAAATACTTCTGTTTATTTATGAGTCGTGGGTTACATACCAGTGCCGATTTAGAGTCGCCCTCAAATAATCTTTTAAAAATTTTGGGACAGCTGTATGCAGAACATGTAAGTAGAGTATGCTTAACAAGTGTTAATTTTTTTTTAACGGGAATCGCTGTCTTAGATTATGTATAACAAATGTTACAAAATAAAACGTTGTGAACCATTGTCTTAGAGTAAGCATAACAAGTGTTAAAAAGAAAACAAAAAAGTTAGGAACCGCTGCCTTAGATTATGTATAATAAGTGTTAAAAAGAAAACAAAAAAGTAAGAACTGCTGTCTTAGATTATGTTTAACAAGTGTTAACATTTTTTTTTAAAGTTTGGAGCCACTGCCATATTGTACGCATAACAAATATTAAAAAGAAAATGGTATAGTGACAGAAGTTTGACAGAAGTACCGCCGTGTCAAAGTATTTACAGTTATCTCATTACTGTGTTTCTATGGATATGTCTACAAGATTTCACTGTATGTCTTCTAAATAGTGAAGATGCTTCACACGGGCATCAGTTCCGAAGGGAAAAAGATCTTAGGGTAGTTTTCATGATTTCATGGTTTTCAGGGGATGACAAGAATCATGATATTACGTGACCAACAACCTCGCACGCAGAAGAAGAAGAAGACTCAAGAATCAAGTTTTGTCTGGGGCCCGAGGACGCAGAACTCAGGCTGAGTGCCTGACTTAGGGCTGGCTACCCATAGCTGACAAAGACCCGATTCTAACCCTCAGATGTTACCCCTAGTACCCGCAGGTCTAGTTATTGTTGTTCTGTGTCCCTGCAACTGCTATCATGATGTTCTTTGCAGCCTATGTGGCAAAGATGGTGAGGTACGGCATCGTGTGGAAATGGGAGCAGTTACGGCAGCTCCCTTTTTTATTCAGGTCATGAGTGGAGATAAAAACCTTGGGACGTGGAATACTTCTTTAGCAGACTCCACTGCCAAGGGGACTATAGCGACTCCTGTCCATTTAGCCAGGTTGTGTCTGCCACTTGGGGCACCAACAGAGATGTGGGACGGGGTCTTAGTCGGCTACAGTTCTTCATTCCTGGAGCAAGCAGGTCATCTAGGAGCCTCTGACCGCCAAATCGCGACTTCACCCCATGTCTAGTCAAATGAATAGGGACTGAAATAGAAGATAGACTTTATCCAAAAATGAAGCCATCCCGAAGATTGCTGTGTCGGACCGAAAGTCGTAAATAATGCAGCCTAGCTGCAAACCATGGTACATTACCGCCCCTGGTAAAGAGTAAACGCAGAAGTAGTAGTAGTAGTAGTAGTAGTAGTAGTAGTAGTAGTAGTAGTAGTAAAAGATGAAGAATAATCTCAACAATAGTCGTCCCTCCCCCCTTTCATGGCGACAAGCTGGTCTTTATATTATTGGTCCAGCAGCACTACCACAACAGCCTGTACGTCCTGAACATCACCCACAACAACAACAGCCTGTACGTCCTGAACATCACCCACAACAACAACAGCCTGTACGATATGAACATCACCTACAACAGCCTGTACAATCTGAATATCACCTACAACACCCTGTACGATCTTGAACACCACCTACAACAGCCTGGACGCCCTGAACATCACGTGGAAGTAGGACAGAGTCTCGGCCACCTTTTGCTCACCAGCCTTGATGACAGCTCCGTGTATTTAACACGCTCATCTTAACGCATTTAAAAGTTAGTGGCTTTGCTCACAGCTCCCTCTGCCTCCAATAACAAAAAGCTGGTGCGTCAGCTACAAGTTTTTTTTTTTCGTTTTCATCGCCTGATCACTTGTTAGCTGATGGCTTCTCGTGTGTGCTCTTGTTCATCTTTCACATGCGTGAATCACAAACTCATTTGCCATGAGCCGTAACACAAGGCGTACTGCATGTGTAGATTATTGAAACGAAATTAGGATTCACGGGTCCCTGGACGTTTCACAGAAACCTGTCACAAGACGTGAATGTCGGGGATCCACAGATATCACAAGATGTGAATGTCGGGGATTCAAAGACATCACAAGACATGAATGTCGAGGATCCAAATTTTATCACAAGACGTGAATGTCGGGGATTCAAAAATATCACAATATGTGAATGTCGGGGATCCAAAATATCACAAAATGTGAATGTTGAGGATCCAAGATGTCACAAGACGTGAATATCGGGAGTTCAAAGATATCGCAAGATGTGAATGTCGGGGATCCAAAATATCACAAAATCTGAATGTCGGGGATCCAAGATATCACAAAATGTGAATGTCGGGGATCCGAAATACAAGACTGCCACAGACTGGTCATAGCAAACCAATCTGCGCGAGAGCATTGGCTCAGAAAGCCAGGCACGTAACTGAGTTTACAGAACAAACATGTCGTGTATGAAAATTATTTGAGTTGTGAAGGTTGTCTTCCAAAGTATATTGGATATTATATACATCTACATTCTGCAAAATGCACATACTTTAGAAACTTAGAGAATAATAAGAATGAAAGTGAAGAGTAATGTTTCCTTATGAACCTGTTACGTGTTTCAGCAGCGAATGTATTAGGCATGTGAAATGTGAATATATCTATCCAAGGAGTTTAAGGCGTGCGAATACACTCATCCAAAGAGTTTATAGGCGGAGGTACAAAAGCTTGTGAAAGTTCATAAGTACGTGAAAGACGCAAAACATGGGACCTTCGTAGGAAAGCGTACAACGTGTGCTACCACAAAAAATCATATAAGATTAATCACCATCACTGTGTGCCTTGTCCGCTAGGCTAGATAATCATGTCTTGTCTCGCGCGTCTTTTAGAAGATAACTAAGAAATTGGTGGTTCAGAAAGAAAGAAACAAACAAATATAGAAACAAACAAGCAACAAACAAAGACAAAGAAACACGGAAAGAAACAAAGAAAGAAAGAAAGTAGAAGAAATGAAACAAAGAAAGAATGGCTGCTTGCAAAGGTTATTCCGAGATTCAGTTTATTTCTCTGAAGATTTTGTTTCAATATTTGTGCATCATACAAAATTCTTAACTAAAAATATCACTTTTTTTCCAAGCAGAGAAAGTTTCAAACTGCGAGAAATCTGTGTCAAAGATTGGTCGGGAGTTGCCTACCACAAGCCCAGGTAACCAGCAGGCAAGAATGTCCGGCAACCCCCCCCCCCCCCCCCCACCAACAACATCTCTGTTTTGATCACTGAAACATGGAGGCAAATCTTCTTACGAACAATTAACTCTTTTGCCACCATGATCTTATTTAAATGAATTTGTTTTTAAAAAAATATACCACAAATAACTTTCATATACCCAGTTCTGATCTCTGTTTTCGGAAACTCTAATTTTAAAATGCAATTTAAGCTAAATATGGGCTTGGCACTTTCTTTAGGTTTTAAAAAAAAAAAGGTAAAAAGATCGGTTCCGGTCATTATAGCTTTTTATGTGTGCTCGCGAAAAGTTGTGTTTGGTGGTGAAAGAGTTAATATTAGGAAAGTAAATCATTGCATGATTCTTGTCCCGTTGTTGCTATGATCTGGACAACAAGACGACGGCATCTGGCTCTGACACTTGACAAACAGGTCACAGGACCCCGAGTGTCGAAGGACGGTACAGTGTCGACCTGAAAATCACTCCATCCATCGTCCACTCAAGGGCACGTGACATGAGATAGAAGAGTGAATTCTCGCTAGCTCAGATTGCTGTATCAAAGTTCACCACTTCTGTGATCTCAGTCTTCTAAGAGATTCATTTACTAGTTGCAAATACGGTAATTTGTAACGAATTTAAACAAGCAGTTATATATATATATATATTATATATATATATATATATATACATATTATATATATATATATACACATTTGTGTTACAATATGCCTTAATGGCATGGAAAAAGGAATTTTACACACACGTGCGCGCGTGCGTGCGTGCGTGTGTGTAAAATTCCTTTTTCCATGCCATTAAGGCATATAGTGGATATGGTGTAAGGCCCGTATTTTCAAGATCTTCGCCGCATAAAAGTATTATGTGGTCAGTATCACGCCTGGCCGAAATTTACCGTCGAAGATTTCTCTGGTGCCCAGTTTTAGACGCTGTGTCGACCCCAGAGCCGTTTCGTGTGTGTGTGTGCGCGCGCGCGTGAGTGTGTGTGTGCGCGTTCGTGCGTGGGTGCGCGCGCGTGCCAGAATATATACTATAGATGAAGACTGTCCTTTTTGGCAAATCAGTAACTCATAACTGACATACATACATAGGGGTGTCTTAATATGTCTGACCAAGACCCTGTCCCACCTCTCCATGATGAAAGGAAATATGTGAGAGCAGAATAAGAAAGGAAATTAGATCGATCTTTTGGTACTTTCATTATCAAGTCGCTCTGACTTGTGGCCTTTTAACTCCTCTCTCTCTCTCTACCCCGCGACCCTCTCCTAAAAAAATAAAGCCCCAAAACTCTTGTAATCAAGGATGAATGCTGAAAATAATCTGATTTTCTCCTACATTTTGCGGCTAAAGCAGGCTTAAGTAATAGATTGCTAATGATAATCTCGTCCCAAAGAGAACGACATTTTTCATTTTAGACACTGTCTAGTCTGCTCCAGTGCTCATGACGACTGCCTGCACACGGCTTTTGTACTTTTCATGTTAAATGTTTATAATATACAGTACTTTTATGGTGAGAATATAATTTAAACTATTTCAAAAGTATGTTACACAAATTTGGACAAATGTACCAGTACTGAAGTAGCTTATGGCTTCGTTCATTATTTGCTATCCTTGAAAGCCGTACCACTTTTATTTATTAAGTAAAGGACTTAACTGATAAGTATTTTGTTTTTAAAATATCACTGTGACACACCTCTCCAGACACACAAACATGCCAGCTGAGTTTCAGTTGTTGACTCACTTCTAACATCTCTTTCATAACAGTGGCAAGGATGGATATTAACGTTCCCTGTACTATTCGTCATTTCAGTAATTACAATATATTTACGTCAAATTCCACTACTGGCATCACATACGTACATTAACGTGTTGCAGCCTTACCACACGCTGTGCTTTCTTTCTTTCTTTCCATTGTCTGCTACTGCTCCAGTGATTATTTGCATCTTGCGGGGGATTTGTGCCTGGCCTAATACATGGGATGTTGCCTGACACACTGTCATATGTTATCTTCTCTCTAACAAAACCCATCACCAGTGTTACCATTAGGCTAGGCAGTGGCAGTGGTTCCCAGCCTTTTCACACCCAAGGACCAATTTTTTCCATTACTTACAAGTTGCTGGACTATTAGCTTATATGCAGTATGGTTATGGCATTTTGTTTTTATTCTGCACATTCATTCATTTGTATGTCCCTTGCGGAACTTTGCCTCCCAAACAGCTCTCCTGTAGGCCTCTCGGTTGTGAGCAAGACGGCCTGCTGCTGCTGCGTCCATTTGCAGATCGTCAACGATTTCTTGCAGCCATCTTCGTTTTGGTCTTCCTCTTTTTCTTTTTCCCATTATTTATCCCTCCAATATGGTCTTCTCTAAATTATCATGACGTTTAATGTGTCCAAAATATTTAAGTTTTCTCTCTTTAATCCTTTTTACTAGCCAGCCTTCTTCAATATTAAGCTCTTGTAGTATAGATATATTTGTTCTTTTTTGTGTCCACGATATTTGGAGAACTCTTCTGTAGCATTTACATTCAAAGGCATTAATCACTAATCTGCCACAGACTACAGCTAATCTTCACTGTTATGACAATCATAGAACGTTAACTGCACAAGGGCAGTTAATATCAAATCGATAACACAGACGCGGATTCCCTGATAATGCATAGGACTACAGGGTGAAAAGCACTGGGCTAGTGTACAGTTCTGATCTTTGACGGGCACGGCCATAAACAGATTAGTTAGTCTTATCTAGGGTGCAAAGCTGCTTGAATCCGGTCCTGTATCAGTCTTACTCTGTGACGCCCAATGCCTCTGCTTGCCTTAGTTCTGACGCTAGTATACGCCCTTGTAGATGGCTGATTTGGCCTCATTTTGGTCAAATGTCTTTTCGCTGTTTATATATTGTATCTTCACTAATGTATCCCTTTTTCTCACTTTGGTTCAGTGTCCAGTTCAACATGCACATCCGTTAGCGCAGTCATCTCTTTCCATCTTCCTCGACCGTCCGTGTCTCGAATCAAGTCGATAACAGATTTTCTTGCCAAACCATGCAGTCAGACCGTCCAGGTATTTCTGTCTTCTCCGCCTTCTCTGCCTTTTGCCATTTATCTTTCCGGTGCAACGTCTCGAATTTAAACATTCAATTTTTTCCATGTTCGTTTACCAAAATACCAGTTAGAAAAAGGAATTACACAGAGTGAAGGCGAATTTGTTGACAAAATGGTGCTGCTGAAAATATCTCTGATTCGAATTCCTGGTAGAATAACTATTTAATCGAAGCCGACTTATCGATCTGTGGGAATGTATACCCATAGGAGTTCGTTATGAAGGTGTTTCATGAAACGGAAAATCTTATATTTATATAACTGTTTAATATGCATCACCCGTAACAAATTTTGCGTGGAGTTGGTCGCAATAGCGGAGAATGTGGCCTTTATGTTACGGACAATGTAGTAAGAATCATTATTTATGGAATATTTAAGTTTTGGTTGCCAATTTGGGGTGGGAAGTATTTTTCTCAGGTAGTGATTCTGACAAACGTTCTATGATTGTCATAACAGTGAAGATTAGCTGTAGGCTGTGGCAGATTAGTGATTAGGATGAGAAAATTTAAGTATAGGGGCTCGGAGTGAAAAAAAAAAATCCCTCTGTAAACAGCACGGCAACTGAAATATGTATCAATGAGGAAAAACTGGAAGAAGTGGAGAGTTTTGAATATCTTGGATCACTACTAACTAATAATGGAGATACAATGAGGGAAATTAAAAGGAGGACATCTATTGCTCTTCAGAAAGTAAAACAAATAAAGATTCTGTGGAGAGGAGCAGACAGAACTACAAAAATAAGATTTTTAAGGGCATGTATCTTTCCCATCGCAACATATGCCTGTGCGACCTGGACACTTAACAAAACAGCTGAGAAACACATAAATGCCTTTGAATGTAAATGCTATAGAAGAGTTCTCCAAATATCGTGGACACAAAAAAGAACAAATATATCTATACTACAAGAGCTTAATATTGGAGAAGGCTGGCTAGTAAAGAGGATTAAAGAGAGAAAACTTAAATATTTTGGACACATTAAACGTCATGATAATTTAGGGAAGACCGTATTGGAAGGATACATAATGGGAAAAAGAAAAAGAGGAAGACCGAAACGAAGATGGCTGCAAGACATCGTTGATGATCTGGAAATGGATGCAGCAGCAGCAGGCCATCTTGCTCACAACCGAGAGGCCTACAGGAGTGCTGTTAGGGAGGCAAAGTTCCGCAAGGGACATGCAAAGGAATGAATGAATGAATGAAAACAGCACGTTTTTTAAGTTTGTTTGGTCTTTGTAACAAAAAGCTGTATAGTCATTGTGAAGATAATTATTAGAGAGCAGTAATACAATTCATACCCCGCCCACAGTAACATTCAAGGCAACGAAGGTTAGCCGGACTGACAAAAGAGGGAGAAAGAATGCAGCAGACCAACAGAAGCACAACAAATGGATGAAACAACATCCCAAAGCCAAAACAGATGACGAATACTATGAACTCTCCAGAAACGACTAAGTGATAATCTTTCTACTAAGAACAGAATACTACAGGCTGAGACATCATCTATACTAAAAGCTGAAAATTGACACAGCAAATCTATACGCCAGCGGCAAAGAGCAACAGACTCCAGCTCACATCCTCCAGAGTTTCCAGCCACACAACCCGCTCAGGCAACGGACTTGGTCAGACCCCAGCCCCCTACAAGAAAAGAACCCCTATAGCGACTCTGGAAACCCGAGATGAACTGCTACCCTTGTGAGAGAGACTAGTGTCGAGGTCTGAGCGAACGAGAAGAAGAAGATAACTACAAAGGAATCAGGTCATATACAAGGAGACATATGGGTATAAATCAGAAGGGGCGTGGACCCTTACTAAGTTTTAACCTAAGGGCCTGGGCTGTGGTTAACCCGATACCAGCCATAATGATAAATAATGTAGCAGGATACTATCATTTAACCAACGTAATAAGCGATTTCATGTAATCTATGTACTGTACTACAAGAATTTAATACTGAAGACGGTTGGTTAGTAAAGAAGATTAAACAGAGGAAACTTAAGTATTTTGGATATATTAAACATCATGAGAATTTGGAGAAGGTAGTCTTGGAAGGGTGCATAATGGGAGAGAGACAGACAGACAGACAGAGACAGAGAGAGAAACCAAGGCGAAGATGGCAACAAGACATTGTTATGATTTGCGAATCATCAGCAGGGCATCTTACTTGCAACCAAGAGGCTTTCAAAAGAGCTGTTAAGGAGGCAAAGTTCCGATGGGAAATGCTAACGGATGAATGATTTCATTTGACCGATGTAATAAACGATTTCAGTCTACAACAAGTGGTAGCGAAATATGCCACGCCAAAAAGCAACTATCCATAATAAATGCATTTTTCTTATTTCACTCTGCACAATTCTACTGATATTTGCCACCTACCAGACTCGCCCTTGAACTATCAACAACGAAGAGACCAAGAGTTAACAGAGAAACGACGCCTCTGTCACTGTCTGTCTTTTTCTCATTTATCGAGATATCAACCGTAATCTCATGAATCCAGAGATAAGCCCGGATAGGCATATGAATTATTCATAAACGATGTCTTCTGAAAAAAAGGACGAACTTCCTTGAAACCCGGACTGGAAATAGTGCTTGATTTTTGTATTCAGAATATTATCAGTGTCTGATGAATGGGCACGTGACTCGGAAGAGGACGTCAAGGGATTTATACCAAATTCCTGGGGGTTGGTTTCCTCCGGAACTGGGTTTGATCTAATCCCAGATGAGGTAAAACTGCTTCAGAAAGTTGGAGGAATACGACTTTTAAAATGCATTGTGCGGGGCATCTGTCCTTATTCTATTAATTTGAAAGTCTTAAATGGAGAGGAACATTTTTTTGATAAATCTTCTTTCCCTAATGATGTCAAATGGTAATATTTTAAAGGGGTTATGACTAATAGATTCCGGATATAGATTCCGGACAAGTTCATCAATACGTTCAGCGTCTTCCACGAAAGAAATATCTCGGCAAGGTGCTCGTACTCCGTAGCACCGCCAAGAACGTTGACTAATGGAAGCGATGGAGGGCTGGGGCAGAACCTACGATCTCCAGTTGGGTGGCCACGTTGATATCGCTTTGGCCACTCCCGATCCGTCCCGCGGCCATATCAACAGCTTCCACTTCTTGGTGCCCCCTCTCTTTAAAATGGCATCTTATTCTCTCTGGAAAGATGACATTTTCTCCTGAAAGTTTAGCTCTCGAAAATGTTCTATGTGAATATGTATGAGATTTCCTCAAGGGAACAGGAATATGGACAGCCCAGAGGAGACACAGAGAACAAAGAGGATGTTGAGAAATAGAGATCTCACTTGGGCAAGAGCGGGAAAAAAGGAGTAGAAAGACAGGCGTTTGTGAAAACCCTTGCGGAAGCCTCATATACCTTGGGCACCTAAATGTTCAGAGAGAGAAGTTTAGGAGATTTATTTCCCTCAATCAGCTGATAATTTTACAGGACATAACTTATATTGCATATCAATCTTTTATCCTCACATAATTTATGGATGCATATCAATCTTATCTCCAACGCAAATTGTGTTTTTTTTCCCAAAGTATGTGAACAAATGGTATATTAGTTTATTTCACTAGTTCTTAACCTGGAGTCCACCAACTTCCAGGGGGTGCACGGAAGGAGTTTTGGGGTTCAAGGATAAACAAACAGATTGGTTCCATGAAAAAGAAGGAAAAAAAAATCTTAGCATCACTTTGATTCTGTTTATTGGTTTATTTTTAATAATGAGTTCACAGCTGTTCTCAGGCTCAAAAGCGGGCACAGGGCCAACAAAAGGTTGAGAACAACTGGTCAGATTTATCTGTCCACTCTTGGAATAGCACTAATTCCACACGCAATCCGCCCAGGATACTTTCTAAACAATCTCACACCAGCTTGCGCAAAGAAAGCGAGAAAGCTTAAGTAAAATTATCACATAAAGGCACCGGAAAGACAGGCACCGATATCTTTACTAGAACAGCCGTTGTGATGACCACCAGATGGGAGGAGAGGCAGGACAAAGGACAGCACGGTGGACAACAGTAGAAATTGAGATGAACAGCATGAAACACACTTATACTGAGGGTAGTTTACCCAGTCGCCAGGAATCAGAAGGAGTCTTTTGTTTGCTTCGTGAATGGGTGGACGGATAGGTAGATGGGTGGGTAGACGGGTGGATGGATGGATGGGTGGATGCTAACATTTGATCTCTTCTTAATAAACAAACTTTACGAGTATAACGCGAGTAACACAAAAGGCTCGGAGAGTTTCCACAAACGCTTTTTTGTCCCCCAGTGGCTTCTTGAAGCAATTACCGAAACTTTCACAAATACCACTGCGCTGACTTCTGTAGTTTTTTGTAATCTTTATATAAAGCAATATTCAATTCAATTGCCTTTGCAGCAACATTACCTATTTTGCCTATATATTCAGCCTTGTGATAGTCATGCATTTGTCACGTATATATGACCTTTTTATATTTATATAATTCATTTAGTGGTTTCTCTCTCTCTCTCTCTCTCTCTCTCTCTCTCGCTCCTGTTTGCGTGCCTGATCATTGTGGTCAAATGTATCCATTTCTACATGTAATTATTTCTGTATTTGTCTGCCTATGGCTGTGTGTGGTTTACCTGAGTACAAACGAGAAGCTAGAAAACAGTGATACGCTACAGATACCCAGGGCAAGTACTAACAGAAGATGGGAGATGTGAGACGGAGATAAAGAGAAGAACAGGAATGGAATGCAAGACACACATTCAGCACCACTAAGACAATGCTGTTATCCAGGAATCTATCCATAAAAACAAAAATGAGATTTGTAAAGCACTATATCTGGGAGTAGAAACCTGAAGAGAGTGATAAATGCAGCAGAAATGTGAATCTACAGGAAAGTAAGTCATACATCATGGAACATGAAAAGAACAAATGTACACATATTAGAACAACTACAAATTCAGCGTGAATGTCTGAAAGAATAAAACAAGCGAGGATCAAGAAAATAAAATACTTTGGCTGCACCAAAAGACACAGTAATATTCTGAAGATTACACTGTACGGAAAGGTTGAAGGAAAAAAAAAGTAAGAGACAGACAGAGATGTAGACGGGAAGATAACATACTAGAGTGGACAGGATACAGCAAGGCTGAGCGCACCATCAAGGCGAGGAAGAAAGAGGAAGATGCAGATTCATTACCACCAACATTCGCTCTGGAGGCGGCACACGATGATGATTTTAAAATAATATAATTCGTTAACGAAACGGTTTGCGTTACTATGTGCTTCCACCTGTGAGTGTATGAAGAGAGCATTCGCAGATAGAGATGATCTTCTTCTTCTTTTCTGAAACTTGGAGCTGGTATTCTTTGCAGCCGATGTGGTGAAGACGTTGAGTTACATCGTCGTCTCTGCTTGGGAACAGGTTATGGCGGCTATTTTGTTTTTATCTGCGCTAAGGGACTAAGTAAGGCGACAATATTCACCCCTGACGGACCCCTTGTTTTATGTCAAACCAAGTTGTTGTTTCACCATTTATTCTTTTACTGCTGCTTGTTGGTCTAGATATAGCAGTGATATTAATTGTATCACATGTGTTGGAAATCCCATTTTTTCCATTGTTTCCGAAAGTTTCTGGTTTTGTACACAATCAAATGCTTTTGAATACTCAACAAAAGTTAAATATAGAACAGATCATGCTTGCCCCTAAAAATCTTATTTTTCTGCTTGAAATCTGCTTAAAATCTTCTGCTTGGGAACAGGTTATGGCGGCTACTGTTAGGAATGCTGTACACGATGCTGTACCTCAACGTCTTCTTCTTCTTCTTCTGTTTGAAGAAAAAGAACAAATATATCCACACTACAGGAACTTAATAATGAAGAAGGTTGGCTAGTAAAGAAGAGTAAAGAGAGAAAACTTAAATATTTTGGACACATTAAACCTCATGAGAATTTAGAGAAACAGTCTTGGAAGGATACACAAGGGCAAAAAGAAAGAGAGGAAGACCAAGGCGAAGATGGCTGCAAGACATCCTTGATAACCTACAAATGGATGCATCAGCAGCAGGGCATCTTGCTTACAACGGAAAGGCCTACAGGAGAGCTGTTAGGGAGCTAAAGTTCCTCAAGGGACATGCAAATGACTGACTTACTGAGTGCAGCTCAAAAGCAAGGGTTTGCAATACTTCTTTAGCAGATTCCTCCACCATGGGAACTATTGCGATCCCTTTCCCGTTAGCCTGTTATTAGGGGTTACCAAAGGAGAGGTGGGATAGGATCTTAGTGAGCTATGCTTCGCCAAACCTGACGCCAGCATGTCATCTATGGGTTGCTGATTGCCAAAACAGACAGCGTCTTCGCCCTTATACACATGGAGACATGCTGTAAGGGCACAGCCATAGGGATCGAAGCGATCCCTATCCAGTTTGCCTGGCTCAGGATGTTATTGGGGACAACAATATCTATGCAGGGCAGGGTCTTGGTCAGTTATGGCTCACCAACTCGGATGAAAGCAAATCAGCTACGGGCGAATCACTGATCGTTGCATATGACCGCGTCTCCATCCCCAACTCATAGAGAAAACGGCATATTGAGAGCGAGTATTGAACATAAAGCCCATCTTGTCATTATTCTTAAAGATCATAAAATAGCACAACAAAATAATAATATTACGGGAAGAGATTTGAGAAAAATAATTTCCTTGCACATTAATCAATATTAAAATCTCCTGCAACAGAGCCCACGCTACGAGCTGAGCTCGATGAAGGGGAGAATCTGATGCGTTAAACATCAACACAAGAGATCTTGTTTATCCTTTACGTACGTAAACCTGTACGTACAGAAAAAATAAGTCTTTTGTCTTGTGTAAAACAGACATTGGAAGATGCCCAGAAACCGAGGGAGGGAGATTATGTTGAGAAATACAACAACGTATTGTTTTTTTTTCACTGATTGCGACATCCACGAGATTTCCAGAACGTCAGATCACGGGGACATACTGGTCGTCTTTGTGAGCAGTAGCAATAGCCCTTCCAATAGAGTCCTCTTGTGTACTACTTTCATTGTTCAGTAACACAGCAGCCACATAGACATGCGCCAACTAACCGCTGAACGAGTTGCTTCCCTTTAAACTTACGGTCCAAGTCCCACAAGTGTATGTTACTGAAGAAATTAATGAAGGCGAACAGTAAATATGGAGTAGACCAGCTTCGTTCCCGAACTCCGTCCTCTTTGGTTGTCCGCTTCCTATTTCACATTTTTCTTGCTGCCACGGAAACTTTCAACTTCTGAAGTGATATTTCCTTTTTTTTTTTTTTTTCATTAAATTTTTTTTTTCCGGCTTTAAACGGAACTCACTTCTCAGGTGCATATGTAGGCGTGCAGATGTGTATGTAAGATGTGTATGTTAGATGTGTGTGTAAGATGTGTATGTAAGATGTGTATGTAAGATGTGTATGTAAGATGTGTATGTTAGATGTGTATGTAAGATGTGTATGTAAGATGTATATGTTAGATGTGTATGAAAGATGTGTATGTAAGATGTGTATGAAAGATGTGTATGTAAGATGTGTGAAAGATGTGTATGTAAGATGTGTACGAAAGATGTGTATGTAAGATGTGTATGAAAGATGTGTATGTATAAATTTGTGTACAGCTGAAAAACTATTACAGTACGATTCTTTACTTAATGTGTTTCGATGCATATTGTGTGATTAGTTTCCACAGAGTTACTGTGCTAATCTGCATTCTGTTAATGGTTTAAAGTGATGGCACACACGTCTCTTCATTTCTCAACATGCAGTAGGCACACACGTCTCTTCATTTTTCAACATGTAGTAGGCACACGCGTCTCTTCATTTCTTAACATGTAGTAGGCACACGCGTCTCTTCATTTCTCTACATGTAGTAGGCACACACGTCTCTTCATTTCTCAACATGCAGTAGGCACACACGTCTCTTCATTTTTCAACATGTAGTAGGCACACGCGTCTCTTCATTTCTCAACATGCAGTAGGCACACACGTCTCTTCATTTTTCAACACGTAGTAGGCACACGCGTCTCTTCATTTCTTAACATGTAGTAGGCACACGCGTCTCTTCATTTCTCTACATGTAGTAGGCACACACGTCTCTTCATTTCTCAACATGTAGTAGGCACACACGTCTCTTCATTTCTCTACATGTAGTAGGCACACGCGTCTCTTCATTTCTCAACATGTAGTAGGCACACACGTCTCTTCATTTCTCAACATGAGGTAAAGTAGTGAACTGCACTTAGCGTCTGAGCGCTCTCTGCAACGGTCGACTTTTGGTAAAATCGACTTACGGCCAGACAGCCGGTAGCAAATACGGCCATAAATCGATTCATGATTTGTACACACAGAGAAGACAGACAGACAGGCAGGCAAGCAGAGAGACAGGCATTCAGATAGATAGACAGACAGACAGACAGACAGACAGACAGACAGGCAGGCAGGCAGGCAGGCAGGCAGGCAGACAGACAGACAGACAGACAGACAGATAGATAGATAGATAGATAGATAGATAGATAGATAGATAGATAGATAGATAGATAGATAGATAGATAGATAGACAGACATACAAAAGGAAGATGGAAAAAAGAAGTTTGCGAATATTACAGATTATCACCATATAGATAAGACATTCAAACATGTCTGTGCGCATGACATTCATAGCATCAGTTACACAACTGCATATACTCAGATACAAGAACGTTTTCAACAATCTGAACTGGGAAAAATGGAGCAGTTAAAAAATAAAGAATGATGCGCAGGGTGTAGTGAAATATTTAAAGATTTATACGTAGAAGGTATTAAAATATATGTATTTATATGCACTGGACGCACTATGCTGTCATTTATACTGTGTAGAGAATTATACGCAGAATTGTGTCAATTATTTGAAGAATGAAAGATAGAATGAGGCGTCAAATATAACGAATAGTCTTCTAAAAACTAAAAAAAAAGAATAACATTATCACGTAATCATTGAAATGGGACAGTTCACAGAAAGCCATACTGAACTGCGAATACTGGAATATCCAAAATACAGAAAACTCACCGAAATGGACAAGAAACTACGTTAGGACTAAGGCACCAACTTCTAATCAGGGGGGGGGGGAATCAGAATCAATACTATAATGATTACCCCATACACAGATTCTGGAAATTTCTTGCTACTGACACACATACTATCCAAGAAACAAAGTTCTCATAGAACGACCTTCTCAACACAGAGCTGAGCAATAGAGGCGAGCGAGCGTTGATTGGACGAAATAACAAGCAAAGAAAGAATGGCTGTTATTAGCTGTCATGACCCGAGCTTCGTCTAGTGCGAAATATATACCCACAAAGTTATGAAGGCATTGTAGAGTTTCTCATTCAGAGTTTGATTAAAGTGAGGAATGCACCAGAAAAAAAAAAGTATGAACAGGAAGAAAATATGAACATAATGAGAAAGAGGACACAAGAAAATACGGATATTCAAACTTTTTTTTTAAGAACAGCAGTGAACAGTTGTTCAGGAAAATCCCAGAAATAATTTTTCTTTATTAAACAGCGGAAGACGAACCCTTGGGGACCTCAATTAACATCTGTTATCCACCTGCATTAGTGTGGTTCGTGAAGATGAAGACCTTCTACAAACTTCTTTACAGAGAAGGATGAAAAAACGTTCTTCTTCTTCTCTTTTACCTCGTGTTGTTCCGGGGGGTTTCTAAGATTGGTCTATTAGCATTTTGATAAACGCAGTTATTATAGACAGCAGTCGTTTTAAAGAGAGACATAATCACAGAACTTTAACTCTCTCTCTCTCTCTCTCTTTCTCTTTCTCCCTCACAAACACACACAACACACACGAATACATATACGCACAACACACACGGTTACACATACACACAACACACACGAATACACATACGCACAACACACACGGTTACACATACACACAACACATACGAATACACATACACACAACACACACGAATACACATACACACAACACACACGAATACACATACATACAACACACATGAATAATCATACACACCACACAAGCGAATACACATACACACAACAAACATGAATACACATACACACAACACACATGAATACACATACACACAACACACACGAATACACATGCACACAACACACACGAATGCACATACACACAACACACACGAATACACATACACACAACACACATGAATACACATACGCACAACACACACGAATACACATACACACAACACACACGAATACACATACATACAACACACATGAATAATCATACACACCACACAAGCGAATACACATACACACAACAAACATGAATACACATACACACAACACACATGAATACACATACACACAACACACACGAATACACATGCACACAACACACACGAATGCACATACACACAACACACACGAATACACATACACACAACACACATGAATACACATACGCACAACACACACGGATACACATACACACAACACACACGAATACTACAGTTTTAGCACACGGTGGCCTATATTTCGTTGCGGGGACTCGCATGTGATAACATGGTATGCAAAAAGTGTAGGATAACTTAAACTGATGACACTGGCCTTAGATTCCAAGACCTCATCAGAAACAGTTTTGCGACATCTCTAAGCATGCTTTTAAGCCAGGTTCTACTCATTTCAACAGCCCCAATCACAGAGGCAAGTCTGATTTCCTGGTAGCAGTCATTAAACAATGTCATTCTGATGACATACGCCTTCTGGCGCTCGAGTCCCGCTACATACAGGAATACGAGAAACTGGGTTTGAACTCGAAATTCGACTATACCTAACGTTTCCTTTCTCTACAATCATATTCTCTCCCTAAAAAATTACTTTTTTTTTCCACGCCTGCAACTGATATTCTAGGACCTTCATTCCACCATATTACAAACCCTCTCCTTTACCATCTATTTCACTCACACTTTTCTCCACTTGACAATCAGTGGGAATCCTTTTCCCTTTCCAACTCCTCTTTACTACCAACAAGTCAGACTAGCATCATACCTCACAAGTCTTCATTCATTCAAACATCCATAATTCTTCACCACACGCCTACTAAGAGATAGCTTCTTGGAAGTCACAGTTAAATGTTGCTTTTAAAAAAATTCCATTCTTATATCATTTATGCCAGTTCAAATATCTCTTCTTTTCTTGCATCTTTATCCTTTGTGTTTTTTTGTACGATTTTAGGTGTAAATTATAATGTCAATATTGTGTGCTCGTTAATTAATAAAGCTGTTCTCATATTTTCAGAAATAATCTTAACATTTTGGAAATATTTGCAGGATTTTAACGGAGAAATGTGAAAGACAGAATGCTAGAAATGTTTTCTTTACTAAAAAAAATTCTTTTATAATGAAAAAAGAAATAACTGAATGCACTTAAAAGATTCTAAAAACATACAGAAAATATAAAGTCTTAAAAACGAAAATTCTCCACTATCATGGCAAAAGATGGAAAAGATTTCAGTTTTACCGAGATCTATCGCTACCCAAAGTTCCTATTTCACCAAAAACTATCATCAGCCCAGTAGAGAGGAGCATTTATTATCAATTTCTCCGACCTGCTCCGCGGTACAACCAAGTGCCTTGATTGCTTAGTGAGTCGTTACTCGGTTCATTCTCTTGGGAGACTCTCTTGGTCTTTATTGTGGACGCTTCCAGCCCGTAAATCCGTCTCCAACGCACCATTACAAACAATGACTGCTCCCTAGTCTGTGCTTAACTCATGGGAGATCACTGATAGCAAGACCAGTCGGGGTCAGCGGGTGTCCCGAGATTGGTCAGGCCAACATTCGTCTGGGGACCTCGGCAGTTGCTCACTGACAAAGACAGACTTCAGAACGAGTCCTAAAGATTGATGCGCCAAGATCTCGGTCCGATGCCGCGATTGGTCATGCAAATATCGGCTTTGATGGGCCTATGGTACATCTCAGGCAATGGCGCTGGCTCTCATAACTAGTCACACTAAAATATAAATGATTGTTTATAGGTAATCTTAAGATTGTTCTATCTTCTATATAGCGAAATCTGCTTATAGGTAATCTAAGAATGGTGTTCGTTCCATACAGCGGGTTCTGTCTATAGGTAATCTAAGACTGCTATCTCTTATATATATATATATATATATATATATATATATATATATATATATATTCTGTTAAAAAAAAAGAAACGCAACAAATATGATGTTGCGATTTAAACTGAAGTTTGCTAATCAGACAAGGGCAAAATGCCTGAAACGTTCACTTGGGCATCAGCTTCATGCGCTGACCTGAACTGTACTCATCAGATGATTCATGAGCGCAGAAAAGCGGAAGTAGTCAAAACAGCACTTTTGACAATAACTCATGACAGATTCACGAGAATCCCGTGAAACTTACTGAACACAAAACTCACTGACCATGTTATTGAATGCCTATAAAACATTGACGCTCCTCGAATCAGTTCATCTGAAACTTCAATGCACAAGTATGGCTCATCTCACTACAGAACAACGACTCATCATCATTGGACGTTTACAGATTGAACAGTCACAAAGTGTAGTGGCCAGATAATTTAATGTGGTTAGAAGCACCATTAGTCGCCTTTGGAGACGATTTCAAGAAACTGTCTCAGATGCAGACCGGCCGCGCAGTGGAATACCTATAGTCACAACTCCTGCCGAAGACCCTTTCATACGGCTGCATCACCTCAGGAATCGATGTGCATCTGCGTCCTCAAAAGTCCGCTCAATGACAGCAGCTCGTCGAATTTCAGATCAAACAGTCAGGAACCGGCTGCACGACGCTTCTCTTTGGGTTAGAAGACCCTACATAGGTCCTGTTCTTACGGACCGCCATTGCCAGAGCCGACTGCAATGGGCGAACCAGCATCGTCAATGGGACGTTGTGAATGATTGGAGAAAGCTTTGGTTTAGTGATGAATCATTCTTTCTGCTCCAGCGACACGATAGACGGAGAAAAGTTTACCGCAGAGTTCATGAGCGATACACCCAGAGCTGCGTGGATGAGGCTCCTCCACATGGTGTTGGAGGTGTAGTGGTGTGGGGGACAATCAGCTTCATAAATTGCGAACTAGTGCAAATTGAAGGACGCCTGAATGCCCAACGATACGTCGCTGAAATTCTTCGTTCTAACATCCTTTCACTTCTGGCTGCACCAGGGTCGATATTTTAGCTTGATAACGCTCGACTTCATGTGGCACAACTTACCACCCAGTTCCTCACTGATAACAACGTCTAGACCATTTCGTGGCCATCCATGTCATCAGACATGAACCCAATAGAACACTTACGGGATGAACTCAGTAGACAAGTCCGCCAGCGAGACGTGGCGCCAAGAAATCTCCTACAGTTGTCTCTTGCACTGCGAGAAGAGTGGGCAGCCATCCTACAACAACAGATCCAATGGTTAATCGGATCCATATCAAGGAGATGTCGTTCTCTGATACAGGCCAGAGGAGACCATACGCCTTACTGAAATGGAGGCCTCAGTCACAAAGAATAAAAGTCCAAACCAAATTTAATAAACATCATTTCATTGTTAAAGTCTTAAAGTTTCTTCATGCCAAGATTGAAACATTGGTTCCGTGAAATAAAATTTTGATACAAGTTTGAAATTTGGTGTCCATTACGACTACGGCAGTTTTGCGTTACTTTTTTGAACAGTAATATATATATATATATCTTTGGTAGCCAATATTAAATTCACTGGAGGGTGGAAAATAAGATATTTTTTCTACAAATGAACAATTATATTTAATATAATTATATATATATATATATATATATATATATATATATATATATATATATATAATTATAGAACTATATAATTATATTCTGGATACTGGTGTCTTAATCCATTTAAATCATAGTAATTGATGTTAATGAGCAAACTGCAGAGATATTAACCTAACTCGGCCAGAGCTTGCGGCTTGAGAAGGACACCTCTTTTCTGGAGTTTCTTCACGACGGACAGTTCCACTGTCAGAAATGATTAAAGATGGCGTCTGCTGTAACGGAACATAGGTGAGAGAGAGAGAGAGAGAGAGAGAGAGAGAGAGAGAGAGAGAGAGAGAGAGAGAAACAATATTTAAAATGTCTAAATAGAAATGGAGAGAGGGATAAAAAATAGAAAAGAAGGGCAGGTGAACAGGAGTGAGGATACAGGAACACGGAGATGTCTGAGAACAGCACGAAAACCACTGGGTATCTAAACGAGAGGACAATTTTGAAAACTTTGGCCACAAAGTGTCCCTGGTATATAGCAGTTTATATTGTTAGAGCAGGGAGACTTTATTATTATTATTATTATTATTATTATTATTATGTACCGTTCTGAACAGGCTTGGCCATCATCTTTCTCCATCTTTCCCGGTCTCTGGTGTTTCCAATTAACTCACATGATTATCTTTTTTTTTTTCTTTGGCCAGTCCGCTGAGATGTTCTTGACCTTCCTCTCTTCCTTTTTCCTTGAACAGAATGTAACAGTAAGAATTTCCTATACCAGGTAATCAGTTATTATGAAAGAGGAAGCGGGCGGCTACCTGGCAAGGAATTTCAAGTCCCGCGGTGGGAGGGGGGGGATTTTTTTTTCCAACAGAGGAATTTTCCTATGGGAAAAAAAATTCTTCCCCACTTCCTCCCTGGAAAAAACAATTTCATCCCATGAAACTTGAAATTCCTTGCTGCCTTCCAATCTTTCTATCTGTGAAATAATCCTTTTAGTTCATTAAATGCGCCATAGAAAACACTCACACTTAGAACACATTGAAGCAGTGCGAAAGGTTGTCCACACAAGAGGTGGGCGGACAGAACGTCGAGCAGAGAAACAGTGTGAGATGTTGTCCACACAAGAAGGGGAAGGATATAATAACATGCACAAGAAAGGGAAAGAGATTTTGTCTATACAGAAGGTGGACGGATAGAAGATCACTCACAGAAACGTATGGAATGTCCAAGCAGGAGGAGGACAGATGGAACAACACGTAACTTTAAACATCTCTTACATAAATCACAGAGCTTTGGCAAGAAGTCAATCCGCCAGCCCTTTCTTTCTCTATCTCGTATTAATCAACAGATCAGATGATTACAGGCATAAATCGACCAATTACTGCACGCAGAAGGGAAACAACCACGAAATCAAAACGGGTTAGAGTTAAGGTCAGAGGCTAAAAATCTGAGATGACGTCATTTGTAATAATTTTTAACTGCTGCTTATTTGTTATGGCACTTCTTCAGAGCTGTATTTTATATATCATCACTTTGATACATACACATCCACTGCTGACAGCTAAACGAGGAGAAAGTATGGGTATTTGGTGAGAAATAATTTTGATTCTTTTTAAACCTCATGATTTTGTATTACCATAAACACGAACTGTTATCTAACGCTATTTTCTACGACCAAACCATTCGGGAAAACGGGGAAGTTAAAATGGGAAGAATCGGCTTACACTATAGCATCTATTCTTGATGTGAATACTCAAATCTTATTTATATTTCTACTGCCACTGAGAGAAGTAAGATTTGGTTAGAACAATAACGTTTCAGTGGTTAAAAAAGACAAAGTTTCGGTATTTAGATAAAAACAGATTCAGTGTTTAGAAAGATAAGATTTCGGCGGTTAGAAAGATAAAGTGGCGGTGCTTCGAGAGACAAAACTTCGGTGCTTAGAAAAGTTTCGGTGGCTAGACAGATAAAGTTTCGATGGTTAGGCAAAGTTTCTGTGGGTAGAAAAATAAAGTTTCGGTGGTTAGAAAGATAACGTCGTGGCTGTTAGAAAGATAAAATATCTTAAGGTTAGAAAGATAACATTTCGGTGCTTATAAAAATAAACTTTCGGGTAACTGATTAAAAAAAAATTACATGGGCTCTAAGTGTTAATTAAATACTTCAGACTTAGCGGGTACTGTTTTGTCTTTGTTTACGTTTTTCTAAACGGTCTATTTTACTGCAAAACTATGGTCGTTATCAGTCGTGCTTAATCATTTTACTGGTTTTATCCATCCCTACATCCATTCATACATCCATTATGTTTAACCATTTTACTGGTTTTATCCATCCCTACATCCATTCATACATCCATTATGTTTAACCATTTTACTGGTTTTATCCATCCCTACATCCATTCATACATCCATTATGTTTAACCATTTTACTGGTTTTATCCATCCCTACGCCCATTCATACATCCATTATGTTTAACCATTTTACTGGTTTTATCCATCCCTACATCCATTCATACATCCATTATGTTTAACCATTTTACTGGTTTTATCCATCCCTACATCCATTCATACATCCATTATGTTTAACCATTTTACTGGTTTTATCCATCCCTACGCCCATTCATACATCCATTATGTTTAACCATTTTACTGGCTTTATCCATCCCTACATCCATTCATACATCCATTATGTTTAACCATTTTACTGGCTTTATCCATCCGTACGTCATTGAACTGACCGGCATGTCCAGTGGGAGGGAGGGTTCAGCTGGTGCAACGGTCTGGGGCCTGACAGCCGGAGAATAGGTCTTGGGCCCTGAGAGCTTCCCCAGTTTTAATGGGGCCCTGCTGTTATAGGGAGGACTGGAAACGGATGAAAACAGAAAGATTAATGAACAGGGATAGAATAAGCGGTGAATGGGGGTTGGGGGGGGGGGGTGGACGGGCTGGGAGGCGTGTGTGGAAGAGGATGGCAGGAAGATAAATACTTTTGCACTAACTTAAAAAAAATATTCTTGTCGGAGGCTATTCCACATGTTCCCCCCCCTCCCGAACCACCAAAACAAAACATCAACTAGGTTTGTGTAAATCTGTATATGTGTTTATCATTATGTTGACCATCAATTTAATCCATAACTGCAAAGGATACAAAACCATGGAGACAACATTTCATTCAGACTTCTCTCCCCCCCCCCCCCCTTTTTCCTTCCACAAAAAATGTCTCCCGCAATTAATTTGGTTAATTATTGCAGATTTTGTCAACAATTTTGTTTGTTGGCGGGTTATTGCTGGAAGATAATTAGCCAATTTCAGAACGAGGCTGGAGGAAGGTCAAGGTTAAGAGTGTTGACAAATAGAAGCAAAGCTGGCCTTTTCTCGTCCGTCTTAGTTCGTAGACTGCGGCTATTTCTGTGTGTTGCACTTACAGACAGACAGACATACAGACAGACAGAGAGATAACACTTCTCTTTATTTCTTATATATTATATGTGTCTGTGTAATTAATTTTTGTTCTCCTCCTTCATCAAAACATTAATAACAAACAATTCATACAATATTTTCACCCACAAGGTCTTTACAAGATTATAAAACAACAAATCAGGCCGGAAATTAACGAAACATTAGCTTTCACCTCTGTTTACATCGGCCTGGGGCAAGCCGCTCTCATCCTTCTTCTTATCACTCTCTCTCCATCTCTTTCTCTCTCTTTCCCTTTCTCTATGTTAGTGTGCGTATGGGTGTGTGTGTGCTTCTCTCTCTCTCTCTCTTCCGGCTGTAAAGAGGATGACATTATCTAAACTAATAGACAGAATCGAAGTGTAGAAGAAGGAAAAAAAAACTTTCAACGGAGAGGAAAATGTATACTCTCTTATTGATTATTGGCCCTCTCATTATCTCAGATTTGAGATCACGCACCGCAAGAGTTGGCTCCCCTGTTTGTTGTTGAATTAATCTGACTGGTAGCACGAGTGTTGGAGAAACGATAACATGGGTTGCCGATCGCCAAGTCTCATTTACCCCCCAAGTTAAGTTACTTCTTACTTCGACGTGTATGACCAACAGAATCCTTTGACTGATTGTCTGTCTTAGTCGTATAACCGGAAAAGATAGCGTTGAAATTTATATACATTTTTTTTTTCGTTTATTTGGCTCATTGATTTACTGATTTATTAAGCACTGGCTCTGTAGCTACCAGGCTCATTACTCTGGTGATTTATTCGCCTCTTGCACGTCAGGCTGCTAGCCCATTGGTTTGCCGTCGAAAGGCCAAATGAAACATCACTGCTACATTTACTGTTAAAAAAAAAAGAAAACAGTGTAAGAATCACACAATGTTATGTTACACTGCTACATAAAGGTCCTGGCACAGTTGAACTGTATATAGAACAGGAAAAAAATTTGATGACTTTTGACACAAAAGACAAATAAAAGAGTTCTGACGAAACTATTCTGAACAAAGAAAGATATTAAAAACAGCATTAAGAGCTGGTACCTAAAGCAGTGGTTCATAATTAACAAAAGGCCACGGGCCACCTGCTGTTTCAAAATCCAATCCACGGACCCTCATGCTGTGGAAAAGTTTCATTTCTGTGGAAAAGTTTCATTTCTGTATGGTTGCTTTGTGCTTTCAATAGATGTGGGTAACTGGGCAGTGAAGGTCACCCTCCTGCTATTCTGGCCTAGTCTACACGATGTTTGTCACGTTTTGGAAACTTTATCCAGGTTCCAGTAACATCAAAGATCAGTCGCTTCTAGCATCCTTGCTTTTCTTTTCGCAATTGCCCGGCTGTAGGACGCCGTCATACTAGTTTGTCACCGAGGATGAAAAACGGCCCGCATAAAAAAAAAATATAGATAAAAAGTTCTTTCCTTCACACAGGATTCACCGAAACATCGATTGTTAAACATTTCACAAAGAAAACTGAAAGACGGACCTTGAGTTTTTGTCACGGACCACCCACTCAAGCCGGGGGTCCGCGGAATACTAATTGGAAACCACTGACCCAAAGTATTTTTACGCCTGTTAAAATAAGTAACAACTAGATTTAACCTGTGAGAAAAATAATGCGGAAAGAAACTTCAGATACAGCAGGAGGTGCTCCAAACCTGTACCTAAAAATAACGAGAAAAAAAAGCACGAAGCTAAATCAAAATGTAACGGCAATGTAACCACAACGGATAGAAGCTTGTCGCAATAAAACACATTCGTAATGGCTGATGGGTAGTTCGAACACGAAAAGCCCTGCTATGTGTCTTTAGCCTAGTCGAAACCTAGGTCAAATAAACAAGTTGTGGGATTGCGTCATTGGTGAACAACTCACCATAGTCAAATTTCTTTGGGCAGAGGAAGTGAACCCTGCTGAAATCCAAGGTAGATAACTAGTTCAGTGAAGAAGTGAAAACGCCAAGACTTAACGAAAAGTTTATCAGTTGGCAGAACGTTTAAAACGGGAAGACCAAGGATGACTGACGAACCTAGATCTCATCGCTCAGCATCGCAACAACTGCGGCTTGAACGTTCACTTGGCCACAGCTACCAGTATTAAACAGGCTCACAGTTACTGATATTAAAGAGTCTCACAATTACTGATATTAAACAGGCTCACAGTTACTGATATTAAAGAGTCTCAAAATTACTGATATTAAACAGTCTCACAGTTACTGATATTAAAGAGGCTCACAGTTACTAATATTAAAGAGGCTCACAGTTACCCGTATTAAAGAGACTCACAGTTATTGAGATATTAAAGAGGCTCACAGTTACTAACATTAAAGAAGCTCACACTTACCAGTTTTAAAGAGGCTCACATTTACCCGTATTAAAAAGCCTAACAGTTACTCGTATTAAAGAGGCTCACAGTTACCCGTATTAAAAAGGCTCACAGTTACTCTTATTAAAAAGCCTCACAGTTAACCGTATTAAAGCGGATACCAACACTAAAGGAGCTCACAGTTACTGATATTAAAGGGGCGCACATTTACTGATATTAAAGGGGCGCACATTTACTGATATTAAAAGGCATGCTGCCTTTACTTCTTTTTTAAAAAATTCTTCCTCGTATTAATTGTGCTCCTACTAACTGCCCTATCCTTTCCACTCGTGAAAATAATTGACCCCCCACCCCCACCCCCAGTTTCTCCATAATCTCAAGGAAATGAAAGCGGTAAAAATCCTCTGAACGCCATTTTAAACAAAATCTCACACAGACACGAGAAGAAGAGGGCACCAAAAAAAAAAGAATAACTGAAAGGAAAGCATGGAGCTCAAGCACTATACGAATTACCTAGTCGCAGTAAACCAACGCGTTTATAGCTTGGTTTCTCCAGAGGTTTACTTCGCTTTCCTTCTTGTGGAGATAGCTTCTAAGGGCTTCCCAAAGCTCCCGCTGCCGTTTCATGTATTCGTTACCAATATCATATTTAATGTTGCCTTAACAGAGAGAAAAGTTCCAAAGTGTAATGGTCTGTAGATTAAAGAGTTGCAAGAAATGTGGGTTTAACCAAGTGTAGGTCTTTGTTTCGCATGCTCTGTAAAACTTCTCCTTTGGAGGTTATATCTACCTGCTCCCCTACAAGACCGGCGTTGGCGATGAAACTTCTGCACAATTCCCTTTTCCGAGTGCTGATAAACTGTGCTGGCGTTCTCCACCCATTGCCATCTTCTTAGACCATCCAGCAATTTCTCTCACTGTCTACCTCGATATCTTTTGCCTTCTATCTTTCCCGCTGTCACAGTGTAATAGAGATTGCCTCGCCGTAGAAAGTGTTCCATAAATTTACATTGTCTTTTTTCTTTGTTATTGCCTACCTCATCTCTCCAGCCTCTTTCAGAAACACCTTTTTGCCGTCCATGGTGTTCTTAGCATTCTTCAAAGGGGACCACAATTCAGTGGTTTCCAGATGGTGTTGCAATTCACTAGTGACTGACCTTGAAGGCTATGTTCAAGGTCTAATTACCTTCTCCTCTTTGCAATATCTGAACAGGATCTGATAGTAAGAAGAACCTGTTCACGTTTCGTCGAGTTAAGAAACACAGAAGAAATTGAAAGACTCATTCTGGAGCTGGGGACTAATAAGAGTAGGTCATAGATGATGACGATGATGATGATTATGATGATTATGGTGACGATGACATCATTAACATAAAGAGAAATGCTGGAACCGAAGAGGAAGGGATTGAAAAATAATCAATTTCAGCTGCAAGTGAGTCTTGCTAATTGAATGGCAAACACAGAGGACAATCAAGAAACGCTGGCACTCATTAACTTCCGGTCTGTGGAGGTTACCACACCTGACAGTCGCCAACAAAAGACCTGGCCTAGAAGGACGGCTCATGAAGCGAAGGGGAAGAGTGGAATTATCAGAGTGGGAAATGGAGGCTGGGAGGAGGGTACCACAGGTCACAGACCCTGGAAAATACAAATGAGCATAGAAAGAGAGAGAGAGAGAGAGAGAGAGAGGAGAGTGAGTGACAGACAGACAGGCAGAGACAGAATGAGCAGGAGAGAGAAAGTTAGAAAGAAAAAAAAGAGAGAATGAGAGAGAGAGAGAGAGAGAGAGAGAGAGAGAGTGACAGACAGACATGCAGAGACAGAATGAGCAGGAGAGAGAAAGTTAGAAAGAGAAAAAAGAGAGAATGAGAGAGAGACAGACAGACAGACAGACAGGCAGAGACAGAATGAGCAGGAGAGAGAAAGTTAGAAAGAGAAAAAAGAGAGAATGAGAGAGAGAGAGAGTGACAGACAGACAGGCAGAGACAGAATGAACAGGAGAGAGAAAGTTAGAAAGATAAAAAGAGAGAATGAGAGACAGAGAGAGAGAGAGAGAGAAGTGAGAGAATCAGAGGGAGATTCAGAGTGAGATTTTGAGCCATATTTAGACAGAGTGATACAGATATTTAGAGAGAATGAGACAGAGATTCAGAGAGAGAGTGGGCGAAAGAGAGGAGAGAGAGAGAGAGAGAGAGAGAGAGAGAAAACGAGAGAAAGACTGAGACATATGAAGACTGAGACATACAAAGACTGAGACAAATGAGAGAATCAGAGACAGAGAGATGAAGTGAGCTCAAGAGAGATAAAAGGAAGAGAGTAAGAAAGAGAGAGAGACAGACTCTGAGAGGAAGAAAGAAAGGAAGAAAGAAAGAAGAGAGAGCAACTTTCAGTAAGTGAGAGAGAGAGAGAGAGAGAGAGAGAGAGAGAGAATATAAGAATTCAGAGTTCTGAAAGAAATAAAATGTTCACACATGCCCATATTAGATCATATAATTTCCCTCTCAGACTTTCACAATGTATCTCACATCAGTTTAATGCTTGCATATTAGCCACACTGCTAGCCTGAGCACATGTAACTGCCGCCATATTTAACTACATCCTTTTACCCGCATATTCAACAAGGGCGAAAACGCTGTCCATTCAAGCAGTCAGAGGACCATAGCTGACATAGCCAGGGTCAGAGTCGGTGAACCATAGCTGACATGCCAGGGTCAGAGTCAGCGAACCATAGCTGACATGCCAGGGTCAGAGTCGGTGAACCATAGCTGACATAGCCAGGGTCAGAGTCGGTGAACCATAGCTGACATGCCAGGGTCAGAGTCAGCGAACCATAGCTGACATGCCAGGGTCAGAGTCGGTGAACCATAGCTGACATGCCAGGGTCAGAGTCGGTGAACCATAGCTGACATGCCAGGGTCAGAGATGGTGAACCATAGCTGACATGTCAGGGTCAGAGATGGTGAACCATAGCTGACATGCCAGGGTCAGAGATGGTGAACCATAGCTGACATGCCAGGGTCAGAGATGGCGAACCATAGCTGACATGCCAGGGTCAGAGATGGCGAACCATAGCTGACATGCCAGGGTCAGAGATGGCGAACCATAGCTGACATGCCAGGGTCAGAGATGGTGAACCATAGCTGACATGGCCAGGGTCAGAGATGGTGAACCATAGCTGACATGCCAGGGTCAGAGATGGCGAACCATAGCTGACACATGCCAGGGTCAGAGATGGCGAACCATAGCTGACATGCCAGGGTCAGAGATGGTGAACCATAGCTGACATGCCAGGGTCAGAGATGGTGAACCATAGCTGACATGCCAGGGTCAGAGATGGTGAACCATAGCTGACACATGCCAGGGTCAGAGATGGTGAACCATAGCTGACATGGCCAGGGTCAGAGATGGTGAACCATAGCTGACATGGCCAGGGTCAGAGATGGCGAACCATAGCTGATATGCCAGGGTCAGAGATGGCGAACCATAGCTGACATGGCCAGGGTCAGAGATGGCGAACCATAGCTGATATGCCAGGGTCAGAGATGGCGAACCATACCTCACCACGACTGTCCTCTCCGTTGGTACCCCCCACTCCCAGTAACAGGGTTACCCTGGCTAACTGGGCAGAGACTACCATTGCCTCCCATGGCGACGGAGTTTGCTAAAGAAGTCTTGCTTTTTTTGGCTGTACTCAGGGACTGAAAAAAAAAACCCAGCTCCTTGGACCCGCTTTCAATCCGACACGATGCTGTGTCTTAACACCCCCGCAGCATCGGCTGTTTAGAGCATCAGCTCGCAGTTCCAGTGAGATAGAAGACAAGACAAGACAAGACAAGACAAGATCCGCATATTCAAAAATAGAAGAAGTTACTAAAATACTACGTTATACTGTTAGTGTTATTTTTCTAACACTGGCGTAATTATAAGAGTGCAGAACTGCTAAAAGTTCAAAAGACACGCTGTAGTAACAAAATGTATAAAGTAGGAAAAAAAGTAGGAGCAGCTTTATTACTTAACGATTACAAAGTTGTGACGTTTCGGCGTGAGCCTTAATCATACAAAAACATACAGGACAAAGAAATAGAGAGAGGAGATAAGGTATATATTCACATGAATGCTAGTAAAAAAAATAGTGAATAGAGCACTTAGCTGTAACTTTAAGATGTGGCTTGTCCGATGCTGTGTGTCAGAAATATCTTTTTCTTACAGTTACATGTAAGTGCTCTATTCATTATTAATTTTTTTAAAAATTAGCACTCATGTGAATCTATACCTTATCTCCTCTCTCTATTTCTTCGTCCTGTATGTTTTTGTATGATTAAGGCTCACGCCGAAACGTCACAACTTTGTAATCGTTAAGTAATAAAGCTGCTCCTACTTTTTTTTCCCCTAGTTTATACATTTTGATATCACAGCTTTACTGCAGTGCTTCGTGCATAGTTGTATACTTATACACTCATTATTGTGTGTTACACTGTAGTACTCACCGAGCAGGAAGAGAGAAATGGGGTGGGGGGGGGATTGGGGGAAGGGAAGAGAAAGAGAGGGCCAAGGAGAAAGTATATACGTCCTGAAACCTGCATTTAAAAAGTGGAGGATAATACTTAGGTTTTCCCCCTCTACAAAAGGTTGCCTTAAGATCGGGACGTAAATACTTCTGTATTCAGAGAACCGGCAGCTACATACATATAAACCACATATCTATGTGTGTGTGTGTGTGTAAGAGAGAGAGAGAGAGAGGTTGGGGTCCAGGGAAGCTGGGGGGATGGGGGGGGGGAAGATATTTAATACGTCAGACATAAAAGGTAAATGTAGTAAAACTCCCGTTTCCACGCCATTGAGGCATATAGGGGAATAACGGTGTTAAGCCAGTATTTTCCATGACCTTCGGCGCATGAAAGTCTGATGTGGTCAGTATCACGCCTGGCCGCTTTACCTTCCCAGATTTCTCTGGTGCCCGTTTTTAGAGGCTGGGTGAACCCCGGGGGCTTTTTGATGTGTACCAGAAAAAAAATCCCACCGCTTGAACTGAACCCGGTACCACCGGGTTAGTAAACCTAGCGCCAAACCACTCAGCCAACCAGGTCGCCACGTCAGACATAAAGAAAAACAAAACAGAAAGATGGAAGATGAAAAGACACGCCAGGAAAGAACATCATTACATTTACACATCAAAAATACCACGCCAGCGTAAAATATATATATATAAAATTATATGAAAATCAGTACATGTATATGAACTCTTACAGCTGAAATCTGTTTGAAAACAGGCGTCGATTTCCTAACACAAGCATAGAACAAATACGTGATCAAATCTGACCTGTTTGAAAAATGGGGTGAGAAAAGGAGGGACGGGCTGCTCTCCGGAAATACGTTTCATTCCACGTGACAGATCTTTTTTATTCTTGTTAGAGCTGCTGCGGAGACGAGCTCTTCTTTGCCCATTAACGATGATGGTGACAGTAGGTGATGATGAAGATGACTGATGATGATGATGATGACGATGACGATGATAGCGCACTGTATGGCTTTTCTGATTCTGAGACAAGAACGTGCCCTATGATGGAGGTCCTCATTCAAACGGCCAACAACGGAAAAAGGGGGGGGGGGGTCTCATTCAAATATTCGACGATTGGGTTCTCATTCATATGTCCGACAATGAGGTCCTCAATCAAATGCCCGACAATGCGGTCCTCAATCAAATGCCCGACAATGAGGTCTTCATACAAATGTCCTACAATGATTTCCTCATTCAAATATCCGACAACCGGGTCCACAGTCAAATGCCCGACCAGTAGATCCAGATTAACATGCCCAAAGAGGGATCCAGATTCAAATGTCTAACGAGGAGATCTAGATTCAATGCCCGACCATAGGCTCTTCTTGGAAATGCCAAACAATGGGATCCCCTTCAATCACTGAATTGTGCTGCCAGGATGTTGTAGCACAGCATGTTTCCAAGAACAGCTGTATGGAAAATAGTAAGACCTTACCAGCCATGGTCGGTCTGGCCAGGTGTCACTTGTTTCCGGTCATGTCATGGATATACTCATTTCCCTCTTGGTAATGACACACTTCATTCCGTAAGAAACGTTTAAGGGCGGTAGATGGTGGTTTAGGATGTATCCGATCATTTTACAGAAAGGCTTCTATTGTGACTAGTTCCATTAAAAGTGAATATCAGTGGTTCTCAGTCTTTTCAGACTGTGGGGGCCCACTTGGCAAAGCACAATTTCTATCGCGGCATTCCATGGACTCTCGTGCAGTATAACGTTTGCACACTACAGTGACTATATTCAAAATATAACGGTAACAAGTGAAAAAAAAATTGAGGGACATTTTATACAAAGAATTCTTTTCAACGTGAAGTGCGTGTCTGCTCAGATACACAGGTCTCTGGCCATTTCAGCTGAAGGCTGGAGTGGGATTCATAATTAAATTGCTCTGGGTTCTTTATCTAGTCTGTATTTATCATATAAATGAGCAAAAATGACCTGCAGTATGGTTAAAAAAATTACTTTAGAAATGTGACGGCACATCTCTAGCTCTCTCGCGGAGCATCAGTGTGCCGCAGAAGAGTTTGAAAAACTATAGCACATGTCATAGATAGTGGCTTTTTAGCTCACACTTCAGATTTCTGACTTCAGATTCATAATCCAGCATTATCTTATTCAGAACATTCGAATACATGCTCCGCCGCCTACGCAAACATGTACCGGAGAGTCTGTCTATTTATGATCCCCGTCAAATGTTGGTTACGTTTTCAACCATTTAGATCAGATTTTCTTCCACCAACGTGGCTCTGTTCCAACGCCATCAGTCTCTGTACATGTTCACTGTCCATCCATTCCTTCACATCATACTCCCACAGTCTGTCTAATACGGTCACACCGTGTCTGAGTGGCGAAGTGGTTAGTGCACTGGTCTTTCATGGCGAAGGTCGGGTGTTCGAATCTAGTCGGAGGCACCCCAGTCACCCAGCTGTAGAAATGGGTGCTCAACATCTTCTGGAGTTAGGGAAGGAAATGCGGCCAGGCGTGATACTTACCATATCACCCGCTAGTGTGCTGACAGGTCAAGGAAAATATGGGCACTAAAACCATATCCCTATGTGCCTCTAAGGTATGACAGGATTATCTTTACCTTTACCTTTTTTTTTAACCTCATGCTTTACAGCGCTGAAATCATAATTCTCATTTTCCCTTTCCACGATTTCCGTCCACCTCTCTCGTTTTCCAGACACTGGCATTCTCCTGATCCTTTACTATGACCTGGAGACCTACTTAACTCCAGTCCTCAACACTGATGTTGTGCTGTGGCATCCTAATGCATCTGTACTAGCACTAGCTCACCTGAAAGAGCCCCACCCCCTGGAGCTAAACGCACTCGCTACTCCTTTGTTAACCTGCGTGGTCTACATTTTGTGTTCAATAGCCGAAGCACTGTAGCTTCAGAGAGCGAAAACATCATCAATCTCCGATTGCTTCCCCATCCCCCCTCTCCCTCCCTTGCTGTCACTGTATTTCTGCCAACAGCACTGATCGATATGTAAAAAATTAGAAACAGTTCTTCATGTCTACTTAAAGAGAATTTCACGAAGAGAAAAAAAACTAAAATCTAGGCCACGAGGTTGCTAGTTAGAGCGACATAGTTAGTCGAGCTGGTTGTAAGAGTTAGTCGGCAATATTTTAGATAAGAAATAAACCCTTCAAAAATACCTAGCTCGTTTGTACCTTTGGCTAACAAATCGATCTTTGGTAATTTAATGCCTGAGTTAGGAATTGCTTAAGTCTCAAAGTACCAAATTTGTAATAACCCACGACACACGAAAATTTTTTTAAAAATAATAAAACCTCACTGCCACCACGTTTCACATTTAAATGACATGATAATCTATTACATGCACTTCCATTAGTTTGAAAATAGGAATTCATTAGCAAGGAGCAAAATATGTAATTTTAGTTATTTTTTTCAAAGTCACATTGTAGGTTACCATGTCATCCCTTAAAGGCGCATAGGGATATGGTGTTAGTACCTATATTTTCCTTGACCTGTCAGCACACTAGAGGGTGATATGGTCAGTATCATGCCTGGCCGCCTTTCCTTCCCAAACTCCAGAAGAAGTCGGGTACCCATTTCTACAGCTGGGCGATTGGGGCACCTCCGACCGGATTCGAACACCCTACTTTGGCCATAAGAAACTAGTGCACTAACCACTTCGCCACCCAGGCTCCCCTCATTGTAGGCCCGAAATTAAATTCTATACATAGCACCCAATAAGGCGAACTGAGCTTTATCAAGAATTTGTTTAAAATTAATGAGGATTAATTACAGCCCTGTATGTTATTTACGAAAGAACATCTCAAATCTTTTAGAGTAAAAAAAGAAAAAAAAGCATAAGGTCGAGGATTATGCAGAAAACGATCTTGAAATAATTAAGGAAAACCCACACTTAATACAGAGAAGTACCAATACTCATGTCTCTCGTGTCAAGTGTCCGCGGTTCGATCCCAAGCCTACGGTACCTCAGTCAATCCAGCTGTGGAGGTGATTACCAAACCAGCTCCTCCTGGAGCCAAGAAAGGAAACTCGACCAGGCCTGATACTGTCCTCATTACCCTCTAATAGTCGACTAATCAATGAAAACACTTAACAGGCCCTAGTAACTGCATATAACTTAATGTCTAGACCAATGTCTGTTATCATTTTTACTAACATAAAACATACATGTTCTAATCAAAGCTATAATTATAGGAAAGAAACAATGCAAATAAAATCCCAAGAAAAATATAACATACAATTGTGATTTTGTTAAACTCAACCACGGATTTACCCGACAAGCTGAACCTGTTTAAAAACAGGGGTCCTGGAAAGTCCCAGGGGGTGGGGGGTGGGGGAAAGGGGTGGGGCGGTGAAAATTAGAAGGAAACTATAACAACAGATTATTATTTCACATGACGCTGATTTTAACTTTTACTATTCCACCTACGAACACGCCATGTTATCCAGAAGACAGTGATGTTGTGTCAGTTTAGTTTGCCCTCTGCTGTACAAAATAATGCAGCATTGGCAGAGATCACAGCTAAAGAGGAGTCAGGCCAGGGGCTAAATAGGTCGGAGGCGGCTGGAGCCCTTATTAAGTTCAGCCTTGGAACTTCTCTCTCTCTCTCTCTCGCTATTCCATGCGAATCAGGCGATGGTGGTCATTAATTTCCACAACCATCTCTCCTTTGGTCATTCTATAAGATATGTGTTGTACCATGCTCGATGCCACTCTTTTAGTCCGCCAGATATCTTGTTTCTTTGTCTTCCTCTGCCCGATTGTCCCTCCATTTTTCCTGTTGTTACCAGGTATTCCAGTTTGCATCTTCCGAAACATGTCCTACAAATCTGGACTGTCGTGTTCTGAATTTTGCCATAATTTCTCTCTTTTTGTCTAGCCTTACTTAAAACATCTTCATCTGTTTTCTTGGTTGTCCATAGTATTCTCATCATTCTTCTTAAGAAAAACATCTCCGCTGCTTCCAGTGGATTTTGAGTGCTCTTTGTTACTGTCCATGCTTCACATTAATATAGCAAATACGGGTTTCCACGTAGCAAAGAGTAACTCTCTTTTTTGCTATTTATCGACAGAGCATCTTTGCTGTGGAGTGGAGCCTGACTGGTTGCTATCAGTCACTGGCTCTATTGGGGAAAGAGAATAATATGCCGAAGGAAGAAGAATATGCAGAACTTCTGAAACAAAGTTGGTCCTAACACAAAAAAGATGACAAACAGATCATCAGAAAACTACACTACATGAACATCCTCCCTCATTTCTGTTTTCTGTATATATATATATATATGAAGAAGCAAAGTGCTCTGAAATATTCACTCAGTCTGAGGTTGGATTACAAATTCCCTTCAAACAACAATTTTTTTTTCTTTTGCTATAAATAGTTATTGCGTATAGATAAATGATAAAATTTTTAGCAAGGAAAAAGCTTTGAAAAAGATAAGGGTATAAAGATAATGTTAAATTACCGCTACTGGCACGACGATACAGGTTAGGAGATTTCATCGCGAAGACGTGTTCCAACTTAAGTAGGAAAATAGACTTCGTTTCTGAGTTATCTAGTTCACTGTAGACCAGTAAAGTATTTTGATCCTTCTTCTCTTCTTCTTCTTCTTCTTCTTCTTCTTCTTCTTCGTTCACTTCTACCACCAAAAACCGCACTGTGAACCTACTGAATTCACACATGTGGTCCTCGTTAGGTCCGGTGGTCCCCTGTGTGGTCCAAAATAGACCACACGAGTTCCACGAAAGGACCACAAGGGGTTCAGAGTATCACAGTGCTTTAGCCTGTATTCTTGGTGGGTCTCGGAAGCGGGATTGGGTGACACCGTGGTTTTCACTGCACCAGTTTGGTCTAGGGTTGGACTTTCTCACCGGAAGACCTCGACGTGTTTGGAATATCAGTGCATCCCCGCTGGGTGAGAGGCGTTAGCCCACCCAGGCCAGAGTTGGACTTTCTCACCGGAAAACCTCGACGTGTTTTGAGATACCCGTGTATCACCGCCGGGTGAGAGGTGGTTGCCCATCCAGTCCAGGGTTGGACTTTCTCACCGGAAAACCTCAGCGTGATTAGGATACGCAGACATCCCCGCCGGGTGAGAGGTGGTTGCCTATCTAGACTTCCCTGGTCCAGTGTCTCCGACTTCAGCATTTTGCGGTCGTGGCCGCTACCCTTCCTAGTTGTGACCAGGATGGAGCTTTTGTCCAGGAGGACGAATCCTCGCCACTAGTGACTTCTACCCCTGGGTTGAGCCGGTTTAGGCATTTCCCAGTATGGGCATGTTTGGGACGGGACCGACCTCTAGGGCAGAGGTACTGTGACATTCATAGCCTTCAAGATTCACCCCTGGTATGAGCCGGTTTAGGCAAAATTCACCAGTATGGGTGTTTATCAGGCGTTACCGACCTCTAGAGCGGAGGTGGCATGACATGTCTAGCCATCGAGTTCCACCCCTGGTGTATGCCGGTTTAGGCATATTTCACCAGTGTAGGTGTATTTCGGACGTAGGCGGCCTCTAGAGCAGAGGTGCCGTGGTATAGCTCTCGTAGCGATACTACTGGACATACCAGGTTAAACTTAACTTTCCACCACCTTTTTCCATCGGCGCCGCACAGCAACCTTTATTTCCGCATTTACTTCCTTAACCGGGAGGAGCTTCACTCCACGCGCGGCATTTGAAAAGTCAAGCCAGCAGTGACTTAACCTCTGGGACAAGCTGGTTCATGCATTTCACCCGATATGACTGCACTCAGGACGTGGCCGACCTCCAGACCAGAGGTGCCGTGATTTGACTGTTTGCTTCGCTTTATTCTTTCAACCACCTTTTCCGCAGTGATGCTGCGCGGCAACCTCATTTGCAAATTTCTTCATTGGCCGGGAAGAGCACCGCTCCACGCACGGCAGCTGAAGATCTCGCCAACAGCGGCAGATGAGCTACCAAACGTGCCACTCATCTACCCTAAGTAACTGGTTTTCAGGCGCCAGATATTCGCCCTCGCCCCTTCTCCTGTCAGTTTAAACATTTCTGCCACGGGAAGGCCAGGAGCTGGACTTGACTGCCAGAGGCTGTTTGTGGCGCGTTTGCAGTCCTTAGAACCTATTTTGATCCTGAGTTATCTTTTCTTTTTTTTTTTAAACCTTGGACCAGTGGTTCTCAACTTTTTTTTTACATCCAAGAACCACCACTTTTTCAGTCACATATAATTCAGGGACCATGATCTTGTATGTAATATGGCAATGCCATAAATCCTTCATTATTGTTTTATGTGACAACGGGGATGAAGACATTGTCCGATTTGGCAGTCAACTACTCTCAGAGTTGGCGAACCATAGCTGACCAAGACTATGTTCCATGGCAGTCAACTACTCTCAGAGTTGCCGAACCATAGCTGACCAAGACTATGTTCCATGGCAGTCAACTACTCTCAGAGTTGCCGAACCATAGCTGACCAAGACTATGTTCCATGGCAGTCAGCTACTCTCAGAGTTGGCGAACCATAGCTGACCAAGACTATGTTCCATGGCAGTCAGCTACTCTCAGAGTTGGCGAACCATAGCTGACCAAGACTATGTTCCATGGCAGTCAGCTACTCTCAGAGTTGCCGAACCATAGCTGACAAAGACTATGTTCCACTTCTCCGATGGTTCCGCCAGTAACAGGCCTCGTCTGGATTAACAGGGCAGGGATTGCCATAGACCCCGTGGTAGTGGACCTGGTAAAGGAATATTGCACACCCCCCTTTTTTTGTAGCACTCAGGAACTGGAAAATAAAGCAGCCATGATCCCACTACCCAAGCCGACGCTATGCTTATGCCGCAACATCTTCATCGCATCGACTGCAAAGAATAGTAGTTCCAGGGACTCTGAACAAGAAGAAAGAATACGACGACGACGACGACGACGAAGAAGAAGAAGACGATAGTTTAATACCAGATCGACAAGGCTGTCGTAGACCACTTTCGCCCGTGAACAAGTTGGAAACCGCTGCTAAAGCTTTTAAGATAAACAAATGCTTTTATTAGTTTATTTCTTTCCTTTAAAAGAGGATGAGTTTCCTTATTCGTGAGAATAAACTTCGCATATCTAATTCTCTTCTCTTTCGCTAATATCACTGCCTGCAATGCAATCCAGTGCGCCCCGCCCTGAAAGCAGATATCCTCCACCTTAACATGCAGTTTTCTCTATCACTGGTGTGCGAAGCGCCGGTTTCTGAACTAGGCGGCGCCGATAAACATAGTAATATGTAACTCCATTACTCTTACGCCTCTCAAACATTGGATTCGCCTTTGTTTTGTGAGCCGGTTCTCAAACCTTTTTGGGCTGCCTTTCTCTTGCCTCTAGGGCTACCTCCTTAATGCTCACACAATATTCTCCCCTTAGTTTAATGGGATGCCCTGTCTCTCCCACTTCTTTCACCGCTCTTTTGGATATTCCTATCTCCCCCGAGGGGAGACAGATGAGGACGCTAACTTTAGAAACTTCTGGTTTAATGGCATATCTATCGCATCTATTTATTTTAATATACTTTACGCTGAATGCTAATATAGTTCACATATCACATACCACATGAAAATAAAGGGAATAAACAATTTTTAAGATCAGTTATAAAGCTTATAACCTGACAGTGTTATTGTTATAGCTGGTACATCGGTATCTCTTTGTCAGACTTCAAGCTTGGCCCTAACTTGCGGGGGGGGGGGGGGGGGGGGAAGAGGGAGGGGAGGGGAGGGGAGGAGAGGTTCCAGCCTGTGCATCGAGTTTTGCCTGGTCTAAGTGTTGGCCCGGAAGACATCGGATGGCCCATACTGGATGGAAACAGATAAGCGGAGCTGCCGTTTTGCACTGGTTTATAAAATTTCTCTCGCAGATCTTGCATCCAGCAACTCTACAAGTATTGTTGTAATCCGTGTCTGCTGTGACATCTAGTTGTTATAAACATGGCCATTTATAAGTACAACAATTATATAACCGATATTAAGCGCAGAGCAATGTTCCTGTTTTAATTCTGACTTAACTTGTTGTATATATATAGGTCTTTTCTTTCCGCTGTTCAAGTTACAGGCGTTGGTTAGTACTGGTGGGAGTGAAGGCCCCTGATTTCATCGAGACTTTGCATGCAAACCTCTAGCTTGAATGCAAACGCTGAAAGGTTCACAATCAGACTCTGGCGTCACTGTATTCAGAACAGTCCGATATAAGACTTGCCGCATGCGGCAGCATCCGTCCAACAGTAAGAAAGGCTACATTTAATAACGTGTATTTAGGATGGTTGATTGGGCACATGGGACCCAACTGGAAGATCTTGATTTTGCAGATGACATAACTCTAATCAGTGACAATGTGCAATCGATGCAAGAAAAAAAAAAATGAAACTTCTCATTAATCACGAAGGAAAAATATACGTAGAAGAACAGCTGTTGAAGAAGTAAACCATTTTGCATATCGCGGCAACTATATAGACCACAATGGTGACACCAGAAAAGAAGTTAGAATTCGAATTGCCAAAGCAGCACTGACTTTCAAGAATCTTGAGAACATATGGCATTCAAAAGTTATAAGTACAAAAACCAAGTTAAGATTGAAAGAATGAATCCACCCTCATTTATGCATGTGAAAGCTGGAAAACAACTAAGAAACAGACACGAAATTAGACTCTTTCGAAAACAAATGCTTCAGGAAAATACTCGGTATAAAGTGGAACGAATTCAAGAATAACGCAGATATAAGACAGATGAGCAAACAACAACTTGTCTCATGGGTGATCAGAAAAAAGAAGATGGACATATGTCGATCATGTGGTGAGAAGAAACAATCAGAGAATCTCAAAGCAAACTATCAAATGGAACACAACAGGCCGAAGAAAAAGAGGTCGACCACGTTAAACTCTAAAGAGGTCATTGTTAAGAGAGGCCAGTTTAGTTGGCATAACATCCCTTGATGAGGCCGAAAAGCTCGACGAAAACAGAAAAATTTGGCAGACTACCATGCGAGCGATATGTGACATTTAACGACATGGAAAGGATACAAGATGTAAGATTTAGAATGATGAAGAAGATTTGTTATATATATATATATATATATATATATATATATATATATATATTCTATCTCTAGAGTTCAAGTTCTACCTGTGACACGTACCCTTTTAACGGGATGATTAGAGACACTGTAGGCGAGCTATAATGTCTCCTTTTGGTCTCTTTCAGTGGCTGAAAGATCGGATTAGTTTAGTTTCTTGCGCCTCGCCTGTTTCTCTTTCTGTAACGTGGTACTGATGGCATATATTATTAGTTTCTGGGTAGTTTGCTCAGAACTAAATGCCACATTGTGCTACGTTTTGGCAATAAGCCAGCTTGGCACTCTCTTATCTTCTAGGCCACAGTTGAAAAAAAAAACATAAAAGATTGTCCTGCTTTAACTCACTGAGGCATATAGGGGATATGGTATTTAGTGCCCGTATTTTTCTTCACCTGTCAGCACGTTAGAGAGTAATGCGTTCATCACGGCGCCTGGTCGCCTTTCCTTCCCAAATTCCAGGTTTAGTCAGGTACCCATTTCTGCAACTGGTTGACTGAATCGCCTCGAATCAAACTCGAACCGTCGCCTTTTGCCATGAGGGAACAGAGCACTAACCACTTCGCCTTTCAGACGTCGTTTCTAAACCACTGCGGCCATTAAACATCTCTGACCGATTCGTTGGCGCTGATGGACAAATGATAAATCCAGAGTAATTGTCTATCAAGTATGTTTCAGGATCATTACCCAATCAAATCTTGCACAGGCGTCCCACGTGGTCACCGGAAGCGCTGAGCACTAAAAAAAAAAAATCAGATCTAGAGAAACGAAATATCCCGTTTCATTTTCTTTTTCATATAACTCTTTTCAAAAACAAAAAACAAAAAAAAGAAGTTCAACCTCTCATTTCACATAAAAATATAAAAATATCGACATCCTCTCGGGTGACGTAAAGAGAAGTGTGAAGAGTTCATGAACGAAAATGAACAGCTCACAACATCATTCCCGTGACAGAGCGGAAGACACGATGAACGTTATTAACATGCAGCATGGCCCTTTACAGCAGCAGAGCGCGTGCTTTGTATCACAGATAACTTCCTGGGACATGGCTTTTTCTCTCGCTGAAAATGACAAAGGCCGGGAAATGGTGCGCCCGTTAAATTATTTAATATGTTTAAAACAATCACAAAGAGTATGTGGCAAGGTAACCAACAAGAAAACAAAGCTCTGTCTACTAAGAGCTTACATCTGTCTACTAAGAGTTTACATCTGTCTACTAAGAGCTTACATCTGTCTACTAAGAGCTTACATATCCCGATGGTTCGGATGCGAAACGTAGACACTTAAATAAATCATTAGAGGAGAAAATAACAGCATTTGAAATGGAATGTTATAGAAGTGCACGTAGAATATCATGGACAGAAATAAAATCAAATAAAGAGAATGAATAAATGAATAATCTTTATTTTTAAAGGGTAAAGAATTGGGAACGCAGGCCCGTCTTACATTCTGCCCTTATCTGAGATACTGAATGGATTATGTGTTGTAGAAAACTTGCTTGCAAATACCATCAATGTTAGAAAGGCGAGATACTTCGGCCACATCAAAAGACATAATGATTGGGAGAGGCTGATAGCGGAAGATATAGTTCCCGGGAAAATGGAAAACGCAGGTGGGCACAGGACACCATGGAAAGTCTGAACTGGTCACTGCGAGATGTTGGTCACTGCGAGATGTTGGTCACTGCGAGATGTTGGTCACCTTGCTCAAGACAACACTGCATTCGGCCAGGCAGTGAGAGAGACAACGTTCTGGAAAGGACAAATCACCCTATAATTTCTTTATTTACTGAGAAACCTTTTAGGATTATTTCTTCCTTTTTATTCGAGCACTGTTATGAGTTTTCTCTACTTACGAGTATATCAATTGTCGAATATATTATGATAAACTCTTCCTGTTTGTCTGAAAAGTGTCAGATTATGTGCAGATCTTTTTTTTATGTCAACAAATGTATACCGGAACTCTCTACTATAAAGAGCAAAATTTCATAGGTCACTGGAGGAAGAGACAAACGCTTCGATCCTTCAAATTTGTATCAATCTTAAGAGGAGGGATGAGGAGGAAGGAAGAATTGGGTCCCTCTGGGTCATGACTCCCATATGTCTGTAAGTTGATGGATTTGTTTGTTTTTTTTTTCTTTCTCGGACTTGAACCACGATCTCTCACGTAATATAGAAGCTTCACACACTTATTCCCTATTCAACCACACATGCACGGAATTCAGAAGTGATAAATTAAACAATTTTTTTTTCATTACTGCTCACTGCGCATGCTCCATATCTAACATGAAGTCCTTTCCTACTGTTTTTGAAATGTTTTTGTTCTTGCTCGCCCCTTTAAGACATGGCTGCTTACATCAATCGTAAGTTAATGATACTTCAAATCCCCTGGCTCCTACAGCTCCTACTGGCCCTTAGTCTTTACTCCGGCCGTTTGTTTTCGTTGCTGTACGAGATCATTGTACACCTGACTCTCACACGCATGCTGCTCCTCTATTTCATGAGACCGCAAGCTGGGTCACAAGTAACACCTACTTAGCTGTTAAGTGCTCTACAATGCCTGGTCACATTCTAGTATCTTTGATGACTGGTGGGTATTATCTTCTTCCTAAATTATAATGTCTTCTTACATCTTACATCCTTCCCGTGCCGTTAAACGTCACATAGGACCCGCGTGGTAGTTCGCCAAGATGTCCTGTCTTCGGCGAGTTTTTCAATCCCATGAAGGGATGTTATGCCCACTGAATTGGCTTCTCTTAACAATGTCCTCTTTAGAGTTTTACTTGGACGACCTCTTTTTCTTCGGCATGTTGTGTTCCATTTGATAGCCTGTTTTGGGATCCTCTTATTGTTTCTTCTCATCACATGACCGACATATGTCCATCTTCTTTTTCTGATCACCCATGAGACAGGTTGTTGCTTGCTCATCTGTCTGATCTCTGTATTGTTCTTGAATTCATTCCACTTTATACCGAGTATTTTCATTAGGCATTTGTTTTCGAAAGAGTCTAATTTCTTGTCTGTTTCTCTAGTTGTTTTCCAGCTTTCACATGCATAAATGAGGGTGGATTCATTTGAATTGAATAATCTTAACTTGATTTTTGTGCTTATAACTTTTGAATGCCATATGTTCTCAAGATTCATAAAGGTCAGTGCTGCTTTTGCAATTCGAATTTTAACTTCCTTTTCTGGTGTCACTATTATGGTCTATATAGCTGCCGATATATGCAAAATGGTTTACTTCTTCAACAGTTGTTCCTTCTACGTATATTTGTCCTTCGTCGTTAATGAGATCCTTCATTATTTTTGTTTTATCCTTGTTAATTTCAAGTCCTATTTTACTAGCAATTGAAGACAGGGTATCTATTTTTACTTGCATTGATTTCATATTGTCGCTGATAAGAGTTATGTCATCTGCAAAATCAAGATCTTCCAGTTGGGTCTCACGTACCCAATCGATGCCCGTTTTACTTTTATAATGTCTACACATATGTTATAATACATTTATCTATATAGTAATTAATGTCTACACATATGTTATAATACATTTATCTATATAGTAATTAATGTCTACACATATGTTATAATACATTTATCTATATAGTAATATCTATATTTTATCTATATTATAATAAGATAACCTAATGCCCGTTTTAGGTTTATAATGTCTACATATATATTATAATATCTTTATCTATATTATAATAAGATAACATAGAGGACTTGTATAAAGGTCCTTCATGGACCATGCCAGAAACTGAGCTTTTCTTAAGGCTTAATAGGGCTGATAAAAATGCACTACTCTCTGCAACAATGGTTCCCAAACTTCCCCAAACTGTGGCACACATGGTGATACAAATTTCTGACGCGGCAAACGCCCGTGTTCTTAATATTATTCAGTTAACAGTACATTTCGAGCATTTTCAAAGAAACTTCATTTATTACCTTATTACAAAAGCTTTATGCTGCCCTCTTGTGATTAAATGGTGGAATAGATCAAAGTTGATCATCGCGAAAGGAATTGTCGTCTGTTATGTGGTTCCATATAATGCTCAAATAGAAAAAATAAACAGCCTAAATTAAATAATATAGGGGGAACGGGAGAAATAGAAGCTGTCTACTGAGAAATAGAATTATGGTAGAATAGAATGAACCAGATACTGACTGGACTAATAGCGTTTTTTTTTAATTCAGGTGATGAAATTTCACAACACTTTTTGAAAAGTTCGCGGCACACTAAAGTGTCTAGGTACACCGTTTGAGAACCCCTCTGCTCTACAACACTATTCCAGCAATCGACTCCCCGGGAAACAGAAAGAGCGAAAAAGTTCAAATCTGGTGACCTTCTTTCTTATGAGAAAATTATGCAATAATTATAAACAGCAAGATACATGCTTGTACCCTGAGAACGTCGGCGAGAACATGCCCGTCACAACCCTGCAGTGATGTTTGATATGACACTTTCTTAATGTGTGTGTTGCACAGAATGATGTGCTCGGCAAGGGGAAAACTGATTGCAGATGAGGGCACATGTCGGAAGATAGGTAAGCTAATGGAAGATAGGTAAGCTAATGGAAGATAAGGCAGGCCTCTTGTGCCATGGAAGCACCAAGGTGATATGGTGTTAGCGTCCATATTTTGTCCACCTGTTGGCACTCAAGGGGTGATGTAGTCAGCATCCTGCCTGACCGTCTTTCCTTTTTCAGCTGCAGAAGAAGCCAGGAATCCATTTCATCCAGCGCCTACAACCGGATTCGAACCACAAACCTTCGCCATGAGGCTAATGCACTAACAACTTCGCCACTCGAGAACCTGAGGAAAGCACAGAATAAAAATGTCTTCAAAACAACAAAAACAAAAAACAAACCCGCTCAGCTCTGATCCAAGGAAGAAACCAAGCAAACAGCACCCACTAGAAAACGAGGAAGACCTAGACTTGCTTGCAGAAGAGAAGTTATGGCAGTGCTCAGACACAAGGGATACGCACTGAAGGAAGCAGAGAATAATTCCAAGAACAAGGATGACTGGAGAGCCTTTTATTCGTAGCCTGTGCTCTCAAAGGAGTGAAAGGCGGTGATGATTATGATACAGCACCCACGACGCGCGAACTTGTTCATAATTAAAAATACGAGGAAAAGAAGAAATGTCAGTTTTCTACAATAGCAGATGTTTAAAATTATGATCTCTCGGCTACAGAACAAAACCATACGATTATAATCTATTTTTCAGTTTTTGAAAAGCAGTTTGAATGGTTCCTGGTAGAGTATAACAGTTAAAAGTCAGCTTGGGTACAACCTAAAGCAGCTTCTTTTTTTCATTTTCGTTTTACTGTAATTTGTTTCCTTTCTTGACATTTTGGCTTGTCAGCAAAATTTATTTATTTATTTAACACAATTAATTTATAACGAAATGAATGAATTACTCTACCTGTCAACTTAAATAAAGTAATTTTTAACGTATGTAATTCTCTAATTTTCTTCTATTTGCCGAGAACGATTTGGCAAGGGATTTAAAAATCTAGATTCGTTTATCTAAAAAAAAAAAGGAAAGAAGAATTGCCATTAAAAAATAAAATTAAAAAGTAAATGAAAAAATCTGCGTTATCTCAATGTTTCAAATCGTTATGTTTATCAAATGGAAACAACCGTAATGTGACTGAAATCATATTTCTTTTTCCAGTTTTTTTTAAAAATCAAAAATAGGCACATTTGATATTTTTAAGTGAAATGATAATACAAGGTAATAATAATAATAATAATAATAATAATAACAACTGTGCGTTCTTTAAATGGCTCTGTTTATTTCTTCACAGATATCATGTTTCTACATCCATCTATGAACTAAGAGCTGTGTAAAACAACGGGTGCAGTGGTAAAGTGTGGGGATAACGAATAAAACGATGCAAGCTCAGTCCGAGACAACGGTCACCTTTTTTCTTTTTCCTCTTTCACGTTGGTTATGACGACCTCGAAGACTTTTATTTCTTGACGCGTCGTTTTTGAGCAATGAAATCCAGTTTATGATCTTAATAATATACTCAGGGAAAGAAGTTTAGTACAAGATCAGGGATCCTAATAATGAAAACTTAATGAGATGAAAGAAAGGGCAGTTTATACGCTGGATACCGCATGCCAGGATACAGGGTAGGCCGGACAGTTTTGCAATTAACCTCCATCTGAAAGTTCAGACACAGTAAAGTGAATCAGTTTCAGCTGGTCAACTGTCTACGGTTCTCCTCGACTTCCCGGTCAACTGTCTACGGTTCTCCTCGACTTCCCGGTCAACTTTTCACGGTTCTCCTCAACTTCCTGGTCAGCTGTCTACGATTCTCCTCGACTTCCCGGTTAACTGTCTACGGTTCTCCTCGACTTCCTAGTCAACTGTCTACGGTTCTCCTCGACTTCCTGGTCAACTGTCTACGGTTCTCCTCGACTCAACTGTCCACGGTTCTCCTCGACTTCCCGGTCAACTGTTCATGGTTCTCCTCGACTTCCTAGTAGGAAAGATCTACTTTGTAGATTATTATTATTCTGTGCCGTGCCGGACAGCGTTGGCGATAATGCTTCTTCATCTTATGCAGTTCTTGTGTTTCCGATCAGTTCAGAAGCTGTTCTTTTTCCATGCCACTTGGTCGGTCCACTGATATATTTTTATATTGGCCACCCTCTCTTCCTTTTTTTTCCCTTGAATTTTCCAGTTTTTACTAAATTCTCCAACTTCTGCCTTCTCATGACGTGTCCCATAAATTATGACTGATTTTTTTTTTTTTTTTTTGCTTACCATTTTAACTAGTTTTCGTTTTTCTGAAACTTTTATGAAAGCCTCTTGATCTGTTGTTCTGCTTGTCTGGAGGATATGTTGCATCGTTCTCCGAAACCTCTTTTCTGTTGCTTCCAGTTTCTTTGTCATCTTTTGTTGTTCAGTGTCCAAGTTTCACAGCCGTATAGCAATATTGACTCTATATAGTACTGTAATACTCTTTTTCTCACTTTTAGGGAAGTTTTCTTATTTGCTAGTATCTCTGTCACGCCATAAAGAGCTGCCTATTGACCTATTCGTGATTGTGTTCCGTTCGTGCACTTTTTGCAGTTTAGAAACATGAAAAATCCTCATCTACTGAATTCTGTGTCACTCGTCCAGAGTTCGACGTCTTCATGGGTCACAGTGCTCTCTCTTTAACCCAGTGTCCCACTGGCCACTTTTCAGGGACATCTCATTTCACAAATTGCTTTAAATTGCTCGCTCCATTTTATTCTCATCTGCAAGGAAGTTTAGCGAAAAGGCATATTAATCTTCGTCCAACTTTTAATTGCATTTCCCCGCAGAAAATAACGTGACCGCGGGAGACTGGTTATGAGCTGGCTTTCCATCACTTCTCTCTCTACTCCATCTTTGCTCGGTTTATTGCCAGTGAGGTTTTTGCGCTTCAATGTTAGCCTGTGTTTTCATAATGCTGCAGTATGTCTGTTATTCTCCTCCATCTTTTGCCGAAGCACGAGGTTTGTGCATCTTTTAACTCCTGGAAACAATCAACTGATTGAACGAGCTCTAAACAGCGCTCAATTCCTTTTTCCTGAGCTTCCTGTTTCGGCCACTTCCTATTCCTCCCCCTCCCCCAAATTATTTCCTTCTTCACAATATTCTCGACGAAATCGCCGCCTACCTTATTTTCCTATTACATGTGTTCTTATTAGTAGTTCTTCTTGATCTGACTACTTCTAGAAGAAAACATAAAGTGTATTATAAATAATGATTTTCTCAACTTAGCTGTCCATGAGAAGATAATATAAAATGTATTCACACTAGTTATTCTTGTAGTAAAACTACTGCATGAAAAGAATATACGATATGGTTAGCAGTTCTGTGTAAAGCTACTGCAAGGACAGAAAACGTTATTATATACAAATAGTGGTGTTCTTAGTAGTAATTCTTCTTTGTAAACTATTTTATGAAGGAAACATATACCGTATATGTAGGCTTATCGTCTGTCTCGCTGAAAATTCGAGTTGGTGTTCCCTGTAGCCGATGCTGTGAAGGTTTTGAGGCACAACTTTGTATCAGAATGGAAGCGGGTTATGGTAGTCATAGTTTTCGGTCACAGAGTGCAACTAAAACGCAAAAGGTGTGCAATCTCCATCGCCATAGGGACTACGGCCATCTCCACTAGGCCTGCTACTGCAGCACCAACGGAGAGGTGGGAAAGGTTCGTTTTGACCAGTGGTTCGCCAACCTTCACACCGTCATGTCAGCTATATATATATCGCTAGAAACTTTCGAAACCGGTACACCTGTACCTGGCTTTCACCTTGCATGAAGAAAACCGGTTTCCTGAACGCAGCATCCTTTTCTTTATGTAAAAATTACACACTTTACAAACATCAACCGTAAATAAATGTTCCCGTGAACTTTTTTCTCATTTCTTTTTCTACGAGATTTACTATTTACAAAACACTCACATGCTGTAAAATCACAACTGGCTGATTTCTCTTATATGCAAACTGACCATTGTCGGCCTAAAGGTCTGAGTGCCCCCTAACCGATTTTGCTGGTTGCTTTTTACTAGCTTTTTAAAAAAAATATAAACTGGCTACAGTAATCGACGACCTCCAAACATTTCCGTTTTTCTCGTTTTTTTTTAAAATGGTAATTTAGCGACAGTTGTCGATTAGCGCGATCATATATACATGAGTGTCTGAGTGGCGAAGTGGTTAGTGCACTGGTCTCTCATGGCGAAGGTCGGGGGGTTCGAATCCGGCCGGAGGCACCCCAGTCACCCAGCTATAGAAATGGGTACCCGACTTCTTCTGGAGTTAGGGAAGGAAAGACAACCGGGCGTGATACTGACCATATCACCCTCTAGTGTGCTGACAGGTCAAGGGAAATATGGGCACTGACACCATAGCTCAATCTGCCTCTAAGGCATGACAGGATTACCAGTATATATATATATGTGTGTGTGTGTGTATGTGCGCGCGCGTGCCGGTGTATATATATATATATTATATATATATATATATATATATATATAGTGAATGCTGGAAAATCACCGAAACCATAGAAAACAAGCTGAATTATGTCTAGAATAAATGTTTACGAAGAGTTAGAAAAATATTTTGGCCAAACACCATAAGAAATAACATCTTGTTGGCAGAAATGCAGATGAAAGCACTGACAGCAATTATTGAGGAAAGACGCTGGCGATGGTTGGGACATGTGCTCCGAATGACTGACAACTCAATATAAAAAAATAGCACTAAGATGGACACCACAGGGGAACAGAAGTAAGGGAAGACCAAAAGAGACATGGAGAAGAACAACAGAAAGGATGTTGAGCAATAGAAGGCTCACTTTGGCAAAGGCGAAAAAAACAAACCAAAGGACAAGTGTTTGTAGAAAACCCTTGTGGAAGTCCAGTGTACACTGAGCACTTAAAATTCAGATATGTGTGTGTGTGTGTGTGCGTGCAATCGCGCGTACTCAGTAAATGGAAATATCTACAGCTGTATCGGCCACTTGTTTTCTGGAGCATTAACAAAAAAGTATACTTTTATTTAGGGAAAGAATATTGTACTGTTCTTTCATGTCTAAATTTCGTCTCTATCTACTATAACGTGATGCTGAGCTCTCTGTTTCGTTCGTGTGGCCTTTCTTTCCCTAAATCTTTGTATTTTCTGTTCATCACACCCTTCCTCCACCCTTTTCCACCCCCGAAACTGCACGTTCTTCTCTCTCTCTCTCTCTCTCTTGCGTGAGTGAATGAATGATGGCCTTATTTCTTATGAATTTTGAAAATATTCCCATAATAACGTTTTTCTCAAGAAATTATAATTTTCGCCTCATTTTCTGCCCAGTTTTCCCGGACGGAAGCCCGAAAGCGTTAAACTATGTTCCTTCGTTTCCTGAATTCTGGCAATGTGAGAGAATACACTTTATCACAGCATTTAAACAGCAATTTCCTTTCCGCTAATTTAAACTTGTTTTTCGAAACTTATTTACATAGCTTTTTTTTTTACAACATTAAAGAAGTGTAACAGACTGTCTTTAAAAAATGCGATGGAGGAGGGGAGGGGAAAAGAGGAAGGAAGGGCTTGAAGACGCTGTCCGACCTGACAGTCAGTGACCCAGAGTTCCTAGCGTCAAGGTCGACGAACCATAACTGAGCAAAACCGTGCTCCACCTCTTCGTTAGTACACATCACTAACAGGTCTAGCTTGGCTAACTGGGCAGGGATCGTCATAGTCCCCATGGTGGTGGAGTCTGCTAAAGAAGTACTGAACAGCCTCCTGTTTTTTTTTTTTTTTTTTTTGCTGCACCTAGGAAGTGAAACAAAATCTGCCATGCCCCGCTCCCAGCCCTACACTATGTTGTGCCTCAACATCTTCACCACATCAGCTTCAAAGAACAACCAGCTCACAGTTCCCGGGAGATAAAAGAAGATAAAAAAAAACCAACTATTTTCGCGCCTCAGTCAATTTATAGTTAAAGTATTTCCTGCGGTTTCTGAAGTCATTAAATTTATTGACACCTCGGACACCAGAGGACAATAGGTCACTGTCGGTAATTTAACAATAACCCGCCAGGACACTGATGACTCTTTTCTTCCACAGAGTCTGATAATGTGTCTTCCTGCGAGATTGTGGTCCACACTTTCTAGCTGTAAATTGATTATCTTCCTTTCCTCTGTGTGGTTGCTCTTTGGAGCGTAGCTTTCAGAGAGAATGACCAGGTTCCGGTCCAGCGGTTTGCGATGTCCAGTATTTAATTATTTACATTTTTCTTAGCGGCAGAGGAGACGAGCACGCTGAGGATGGACGGATGGGAGTTTGGAAGTCAGGGCTGATGAGGTACCAGTGCTAGAGATTGGAACCCAGTGGTTGAAACTTGTCAGTTTGAAGATTTGAGGATTGAATGGTATGCTAGTTCTGTCAAGTGGCAGTGATGATGTACGGCCTTCTGTATGCTCAGCAACGATACCCTCTCTGTCAGATGTAATCGTCATTCTTCTGTGTAAACTCTGTCAAGACGATGGCCACGTCGAGCCCTGCCTACCGCGTTCCTCTGGCTTTCGTTTTCAGGTTTTTCACGGGACGCTATAAAGGTAAGACAGTCTTGGTATCTATTACGGGACGCTATAAAGGTAAGACAGCCTTGGTATCTATTACGGGACGCTATAAAGGTAAGACAGTCTTGGTATCTATTACGAGACGCTATAAAGGTAAGACAGTCTTGGTATCTATTATGGGACGCTATAAAGGTAAGACAGTCTTGGTATCACAGCGGATACCTTCGTCACTGTGACATAAAGCACACACACGCACACACAAAGCTCACAATATCTGAACTAATCCTCTAATACGTGTCTCGCACAGTAGACCAGGATTGCAAGGACATATACCAGAAACCCCAAGACAAATTATAACACAAATGTGATATTGTTACATGTTCACTAATGCTAATGAACAAACAGAAAACATGTTATCCTCATTCCAGACAACTTGTCTAAGACAAATCCCGAAACTTCGTTCACATCTGACAAGAGGACATGCCAACAGTTATGGCAAAGAGACCTTCGAAAACAACTGGTCGTGTATTCTGAAGGGAAATAACAATCCTAAAACTATTATTTCCAAATAGAAAAGATCGAGGCTTTCTTCGCACACTAAAGTGATAAGAGCACGGTGATGTATTGTTAAGACTTCGAAAAATCGTAGAGAAGACACTTTAGATGTGAAAGAAAAATGACAATAGAATTACCTGGGACTCCGGTAGGACAAACAACATTCTAGACACAAGAGTACAGCGAACTATGCGACTCCGCTATCTAGCACCTCAAAACAAAACAAAAAGTGTCGGGCCATGCATGCATTGAAGGCTTCGCTGTCACATACCTCTTTTTTTTTTTGGTGCGAGATAGCTAAGTCGATTAATGCGCCATACTCTCGCGGTTAGACAGTTGCTCATCCTACTGGAGTCCATGGTTCAAATCCCAAGTAATTCTCTTGTCATTTTAATTCCTCTCACGTCTAAAGCGCCTTGTCTACGATCTTTCCAAGGCTTACAACACGGCGCTTACAGGAGATGAAATTTTGAAGGAAAGAGGAGAGGTCGACCAGGACAATCTAACACAGAAAGCATTCATGCCGAGGTGAACAGCAATGCTACACAGCTGGTGTACTATATACAAATTGAATGCAGTTAAATATGTTGAAATAGATTTTGCTGCCATTTAAGATGTCACAAGCCTTAGTGGATTGTCAATAAAGGTCCCAAAAGATGGATGCATGGATGGATGGATAGACGGACGGACGGACGGTCGGATGTATGGATGGATGGATGGATGGGTGGATGGATGGATGGATGGATGGATGGATGGATGGATGGATGGATGGATGGATGACATACTAATAATCACGAAAGCTACATTATATGAACTACAACAAAAAAAAAAAACAGTTAGAACTCTGAAACGCCAGGTCACCAGACACTGCAAGAAAAAGGTCAGCTTTAACATTCGTATAGGCTCCTCAGAAAGTGAAAAATTATATTTGGGCTTGGACTGAATGTGAAAAATAACTTTTGTTGTTCCCGGAGATTCACAAAATTAAATTAGAAATGTTTCCATTTCTAAAACTGAGAGTTCAGAAATGATCGATGAATTATAATAAACGCCCGGTAAACATTGAGCCGTTTCTAGTCTCCCATTTCGATATTTTCCCTACAATTTGTTCCAGATAGTTATTTTATATCTGGAGTCACCCTCTTCTTCTTTTGATTACTGAAACTTTGCTGAAATTCGTTCTTTAATATCCCTGCTTCAAATCTGGTCACTTTTAACTATTTATTATCCACATTTTAACTTCGATTAATTTAACTTTCATATTTAATTCTGACATGTCTTTTTATAGATCAATGCCTTTCCTTCTCCACATTCGCCTTTCCCTCTCCAAATTCGCCTTTCCCTCTCCTAATCCACCTTTCTCCAATTGTCTGAGCAGCCGGATACTTATATCTACAACTGAATTAGCAGGGGTCATCTCTAGCATGAATGGAGCCACATAACTTCGTCATGAGAGACGCGCGCACTATTCAGTTTGCTTCTCAAGCGCTCTGTTGTACAACAGGTGAGCTAAAAGAAGCCCCTTTATGCCATGGAGGTACTTAGAAGACACAGTTTAGTGCTTGTGTCCTTATTTTCCTCCGCCTGGATACACCAGAGCACGATGTGGTCAGAATCATACCCGGTCGCCTTCGCCAGCTCCACTAGAAGCCGATCACCCATTTCTACAGCTGGATGACTCGGTCGCCTCCAGCCGGATTCGAACCACCGACTATCGCCATGATATACTAATGCACTAATCATCCGCCACTCAACTGTCTTACTGTACTGTAACTTTACACTTATTCATTGATCTATCTCCCTCTCTCCCTCTCTTGCTCCTGTCAGTGCACAAGACACATGGGATTGCCGGTAGCAGAATATTTCTACCTCTGTTCTTCGCTGTCTTCTTGGTTGTTTCCTACGTCAGTCTTTTGTTTATCAGCAATTTCTCTGCTGTATGTCTCCCTGTCTCCTCGGGTCGACCTCTGGTTTCTTTACCCTGTGGAGTTCACATCAAAGGTATTCGTTTTAAGGACTCGTTTGTCATTCTCATAATGTGTATTCTTTGATATATCAGTTCATTATTACTCAGGTTGGCTGTACGAAATGAAGATTTTGTACAAAATCAACAAGTCATCCTAAGCGGACTTTAACATTATTTAGCGAAATGATGTCAACTAATTATAACTAACGGCAGCTTCTTTGAGGAAAATTTAGGTCAGTCAAATAGGGTCACGTGCTCAGAGAAACCAAAACGATTGGCTTGAAAGATGTTATTGGCTCGATCTACTCAGTCGTTGCTGAAAGAAGTCCAAAGAGATCCATTGTAACCGCAGAATGCAACTCAAGGGACAGACAATTCAAATAAACTAAATTAGTTGGAACAGAAAGTTCAGATCATCTAAAGTAGTAGAACCAGAATCAAATAAACTAAAGTAGTGCTTAGCTCCCTCGAGTATCATTTTAGCCAAAAATTCCGAAACAAAATAACTTCCGTTTAAATATCATACCACGAGCCGAAGAATTCCGAAGTGTGCTTTCAGCCCTTTTTTGATGGGCAATAAACTACCGGTTTTCAGAATCCGCAGCACATGAAACGAGAGCACTGACAAGAATCAACGAACAAATTTTGGAAGATCTCAGTAAAAGCGAGTAAGACTGCTATGGATATGTTAAGCCGTGTCGTTTTTAAAAAGCGGATAGACTATGGAAACAATAGTTTTCAAGATATGAAAAAAAAAATGTCCCGGCTATAGATAGTTGGTCGAGAAAGCAAAATCAGAAACGTTTGAAAGGCTATGAGAACAATGGCGAAAGGAAAAATGTTACAGGCATAGATGATGTAGATGTAGAAGAGTTAGAAGGATGTGTTCCATTCACGTGACATGTCCTTCCTAGAACGTTGCCCCTCTCACAGACTCCCTGAGTGCAATACGGCCTTGGCGAAAGTTGACCAGCGTCTCTCATTCTGACCTTCCGTGACGTCCTGAGTCCACCTGCGGCAAAGATTGTCCTTTTTCTATTTTGCCGGGCACTTATGCCTTCTACTGTCGATCTCTCCAAGCTAATGCGTCTCTTGATGTGGCTGAAGTATCTCAGCTTTCTAAGTTTTATGCTGTTAACGAGCCAGTTTTCTACGACACTTAATCCCATTGATATCTCTTTATTTGATTTTCGGTCTATAGAAGGATATGAACTAGACAAAATCAGAGACCTATGTCGTGATCTACACGATTAGTGGCACCAAACCTTGTAGCAATGCCAGGAGCAGAGAACAGAGCTGACCGACGAAGTATATATATATATATATATCGAAATGATGCCTTTTGATCTTAAATTATAATTACTTGGCGGGACTACCTGATAATACGTCGGGTAATTTAGGACAGATCTGACTTAGGCGTCTGACGGCCAGTCGTTAGATCTCAGACAGGCTCTATCTATACTTGATATTACGTCGAGTTATAAAGCGTAGTAAAATAACAAAAATAAGGAAAAGGCAATCATCAGTCTCGGGGCATGCGATGAGAAGAGAGAAATTGGAAAACATAATAACAATGGGCAAAACTGAAGACAGCAGAAGCAGAGGACTTCCGCGGGAACATATTGTCAGAAGCCCTGACACTGTGGCATGGAAAGACATCAACAACAGAGCAAATCAGTAATGTCAAGGACCGAGATTTGTGGAGGAGTATGACCGCCTGTACCACCCGTTATGGCACATGATGATGGTGACGATAAAGCGAAGAATCTGATTGTTCTGTCGGCACCTTGGATTACAAAATCTCCGCCACTATTGGAGAATACGGATTTAGATCTCATGGTAGGTTCCAGCAGTGGCTGGTAAGAAATGTAACGTAAAAGTTAACATTTGAACATGTGCTAATAAAATAGTATTGTCTCTAAGAGATCCGTTCAATGTATTATGTTCGGCATTTTGTGGCCGTCTTTCTTACCAAAGGAGGATACCAAGAGGCCTAGGTGTTTAATTTTCCATCTACTGTGCTGTTTTTTTTTATGTGATCCCTAGAAAAAAAGCATTTGCCGAAATACCAGATGTATGTTCTTCATTTATACGTGCTCATCTCTCTTTCTACCACTCTCGTTCCTGCCAACTTTCATAGCTTTTCTGTCTTTTTTAAAATTTGTTTTGTAAAACTGAACTATACGCCTCTGTCTACAGTAATGTCTGGATTCTAACCATTGCATGAAAATAATGGGTTAATCTTCTACATGCTTCTGCTCAGTAATCTCCTCGGGCGCCGGATGGGCCGAGGGATAAATAAACCTGAGGTTCCTAAGCTGTCATGAACTTGTTACTAGTGGTCACTGCAAGAGCTAAACTACTGAAGAAGAGACATAGAGACTGGATGTACATCAGTGTTTCTTGACCTTTTTTTCCCACCTATGGCCTCTTTCAGTTATCTTGTGGCCCCTGTGAGCCACATGGCACAGGTTGAGAAACACTGATATACCAAACAACGTCAGTGTAACCAGCGTCACCAACTATAAAATATAAATAATAAATCATTTTAAAAGTTTTACAACATCAAGGCTTGAAAACATCGATATTTATAGGGCTTCCAAAGAAGGAAAAGGCTATTGAATTCGTCGATGTTAGTTTAATAAATTATGTGATGAATATAGCGATGATGATACTGTGTTCATGGGCTAGTTATTCTTGCCTTTTATTCTTGAGATCTATTCCTCCATTCAGCAGCTTCTCTCCATTTCTTATTTTTTTTCTATTCTTACTTTTCTTATACTTTCTTCATGCTTTGGACTTGAGAGCTTAGAACTTCTGTTCTTTTGCTGAAATATAATGCCACATGATAAGACAACATTTCCCCCGCGTTGTTTTAATAACCCGCTCGCTTCCTTCACGTCACATGAACCCCTGGCTTTTGGCATGTCATACAGAGATTATCACTTTTAATGTCAAATCCATGTCAGAAGCGTAAAGATGCTGTGAGACAGGTGCAGCAGTTTAATGTTTAATCAACGGCAGTTTTTGTTCTTCTTATTTTGAGTATGTTATTATCCTGACGAAAATCAGGATATTCAAGAGTAATGTTCTAAGTGTACTACTCTATGGAAGTGAATGCTGGAAAAATCACCAAAACCATGGAAACAAACAAGCTGAATTCTTTCCAGACTAAATGTTTACGAAGAATTAGAAAAATATTTTGGCCAAACACCATAAGAAATAACATCTTATTGGCAGAAATGCAGATGAAGCCAGTGACAACAATTATTGAGGAAAGACGCTGGCGATGGTTGGGACATGTGCTCCGAATGACTGACAACTCACTACCAAAAATAGCACTAAGATGGACACCACAGGGGAACAGAAGCAAGGGTAGACCAAAAGAAACATGGAGAAGAACAACAGAAAGGATGATGAGCAATGGAGGGCTCACCTGGGCAAGAGCAGAAAAAAAAAGACAAAGCACAGGCATTTGGGGGAAAACCCTTACGGAAGCCCCATGTGCCACGGCCACATACAGTTCAGAGAGAGATTATCCTTTCAAAGAATGTAACGTTATCATAAAGAAATATTGTTTATAACGCTTATTTGTATACATTTATTGCCAGTGTTCTTGTATAGATTCTTTGTTTTATTATAAATATAATTTTGCACTATTTCCGTGATCAACCAGTTATTCGCCAGTAGGAATAACAGCTTGTTAGACATTCACTATAGATAGTAAAATCATCAAAGTTTATTCATCACTAATAGCCGACAGGCGTTCGAGGGTTGGTTCAGCATACTTTCTTGTAATTGTCGTAATCCTAGAATAAAACATATTAAATTCAACCGTGCTATAAGCTAATATTTCAATGATCTGGCCAAGAGAGTGCAGAAACTCTTATTGTTTAAATTCTCACTTCCACATTTTTTTTTCGTTTCTGTGTTCTGCTGACCAGATAGTCAACTGACTTATTAATCACTGGCTACCACTATAATTTCTCCACCAGTTCTGAATCCTTGCGTGGCGTTGTTTTTCAACGTTTCCTGCTAGAAAAGATGTAGGCCGTGTTACCTGACATAATCCCAACTGTCGCAGCTCTGTGACTTTTATGTTTGTTTGTCCGGAATCAAACAACATCAGGAAGCCGGATTTTTCTTTCATTACTGGTAGCTATCCCACCTCTAACATTAGTTTCTTCTAGTTCAAGGTAATTTTATAATAATTACCATAAAACAAAAAAGACCAGTAAATATTTCCACTTTTTTCCATCTGGGTCTTCATATTTCTTTTTTTTTTTAACTCTTATATTTAATTTTAAACTCTTTCAGTCCTGAAATAATTTCAGTGCTCTACCAGAACATATTTTGATGAGAAATTTTGGAAAAATGAAGATGGAAAGAAATAACTTTATAGGTGAAAAATATTTGCTGGGTTAGAAATGTGCTACCTTCCATCTGATTTAAACTGCATAAATATCACTCTAAGCATTGATTTACAAAAGTGTTTAAGATCTACAAGCTCTGGCAGTGTTGTTCTGGAGCGAAAGAGCTGCCACAGTCTTAAATACTAATGTTTTTTTTTTGTTTTTTGTTTTTTCTTCGTCAATCTTCCTTAAACTAAATCATTTTGAAAAACTTTCACGGGACACGCAAGGGCAGACAAACAAAATGAAGAGAAATTAGAACAATTTGTCCACGCGCATTGGTGGGGTTATGCCAGAGAAAGAAACGGACATTTTCAACACAAAGAAAGAGAACACGCTGCGACCTACAGACTCCCGCGCGGACATACACACACACACCCCTAGAAGGTTTGAGAGGAACCACAAAAATGACAGCTGAACTGCAGATCTATGTCCAGTTTCCCTGTAAACATTGAGCAACACACGCAAACCGGTAATCTGGTGAAGATCTTTTTGTCCGCCAGTCTCAGCTCTTCAGCGGATTAGATATATCCTAAATAAGTGTTAAGCCCATGGGTCCAGTCTTCTACTCATTTTTGCATTCACTTTCGGCAGATCCAAGATTTCAAATATATATTCTTCCCAATATTATAGACTGCTATATTACAGACGGTTATTGACTCCTAGGGAAGCAAAGTTCTGCATGGGGCATGTAAATGACTGACTGACTGATTCATCTCAATATTTAAAAGCGAATGCTCAGCACATCCATATTAAATTATGAAGATCAGAGAAAGTACCTTTCTAAAGTAAGCTTCAAGGACATCTATGACTGCGCTGAAGGTTAGTAAATTAAACGAAAGGCTACCACTGAAAAAATTATGAAATGTCACAAATTCCACTTTACATGAATGAGACGTGGGCCTTTTGTGTGTGTGTGTGTGTGTGTGTGTGTGTGTGTGTGTGTGTGTGTGTGTGTGATGATGATGATGATGATGATGATGCCAGGGGCAAAAAAAGTGCCCACTGCTGGGACTTGAACCCGATACCTCCAGTTAGATCGAGGGTCTAACCACTCGGCTAACTAGACTTTGCAAAAGTTTGAAAACTCCTGTCAATATATGGGGTTTGGGGGGGGGGGTCTTTTTCTTTCTTTATGTCTCGCTGATCCAGGTTTATTTAGTTTTATTATCTATTTTTTTTATCTTTAACACATGTGATTAATCTATCCTTCTTTCCTTTTTAACCGCTTTTTGTTCCAAGTTTTATGGCTTGATTTCCCTGTTATAAAGTAGATTACTTTATAAAAGAAACATCGCTTAGACTGAGCCAGTCAGACTATTATGTTTTATGTGTGCAGAAAAAAAACGGAATTCGACTTTCTGCAAATTTGAACTTAAATATTGTTCCATATTACATTTTCTGCCTACACTTGGCTTTGGGATACTTCTTCTTCTTCTTCTTCAGTCTACATGAAACTGCGAGCTGCTGGTGGTTCTTGCAGCCGAAGCAGTGAAGATGTTGCGGCACAGTTAGGTGTCGGATTCGGAGCAGATTGTAACCGTTGTTTCTTCACTCCCTTGAGTGGAGCTACAAAAGCAGAAGCTGTGCATTATATATTTAGGAGACTTCCCCGCTGCTGTTAAGGGCTGTGACGATCTCTGGCCTGTCAGCCAGGCTAGACCTGTTGCTGGTTGTACCAGCGGAGACGTGGGGACAGGGTCTTGACTGGCTATTTTTTGCCAATTCCGAAGCTAGCATGTCAGCATCTCTGACTATCAGATCTGACGGTGTCCCCTAATCACTCTGTAGGAAGAGTGTGCTCATATATATATCGCGAGAGAGAGAGAGAGAATGTGTGATTGAGAGAGAGAGAGAGAGAGAGAGAGAGAGAGAGATGTGTGAATAGGACAGAAAGGGAATATGTGACTCTGTGTGTGTGTGAGTGAGAGGCGTGACTGAGAGAAAAAAAATGCGTGATTGAGAGAAAAAAATGCGTGACTGAGAGAAAAAAATGCGTGATTGAGAGAATAATGCATGACCGGCAGAGAAAAAGAATATGTGACTGAGAGAGAGAGAGAGGCGTGACTGAGAGAAAAAAATGCGTGATTGAGAGAAATAATGCATGACCGGCAGAGAAAAAGAATATGTGACTGAGAGAGAGAGAGAGAGGCGTGACTGAGAGAAAAAAATGCGTGATTGAGAGAATAATGCATGACCGGCAGAGAAAAAGAATATGTGACTGAGAGAGAGAGAGAGAGGCGTGACTGAGAGAAAAAAAATGCGTGATTGAGAGAAATAATGCATGACCGGCAGAGAAAAAGAATATGTGACTGAGAGAGAGAGAGAGGCGTGACTGAGAGAAAAAAAATGCGTGATTGAGAGAAATAATGCATGACCGGCAGAGAAAAAGAATATGTGACTGAGAGAGAGAGAGAGGCGTGACTGAGAGAAAAAAAATGCGTGATTGAGAGAAATAATGCATGACCGGCAGAGAAAAAGAATATGTGACTGAGAGAGAGAGAGAGGCGTGACTGAGAGAAAAAAATGCGTGATTGAGAGAAATAATGCATGACCGGCAGAGAAAAAGAATATGTGACTGAGAGAGAGAGAGAGAGAGAGAGGCGTGACTGAGAGAAAAAAATGCGTGATTGAGAGAAATAATGCATGACCGGCAGAGAAAAAGAATATGTGACTGAGAGAGAGAGAGAGAGAGAGAGAGGCGTGACTGAGAGAAAAAAATGCGTGATTGAGAGAAATAATGCATGACCGGCAGAGAAAAAGAATATGTGACTGAGAGAGAGAGAGAGAGGCGTGATTGAGAGAAATAATGCATGACCGAGAGAGAAAGAGAAAATGTGACTGAGAGAGAGAGGAGTGATTGAGAGAAATAATACATGACCGAGAGAGAAAGAGAATATGTGACTGAGAGAGAGAGAGGGGCGTGATTGAGAGAAATAATGCATGACTAAGAGAGAAAGAGAATATGTGATTGTGTGAGAGAGAGAGGCATGATTGAGAGAAATAATGCGTGATTGAGAGAGAAAGAGAATATGTGACTGTGTGAGAGTGAGAGAGGCATGATTGAGAGAAAGAATGTGTGACTGAGAGAGAGAGAGAAAGAAAATGTACGACTGAGAGAAAGAAAATGTGTGACAGAGAGAGAAAGAAAATATGTGACAGAGAAAGAAAATGTGTGACAGAGAAAGAAAATGTGTGATAGAGAAGGAGAAAGAATATGTGTTACTGAAAGAGAAAGAAAATGTGTGACAGAGAAAGAGAAAGAAAATGTGTGACAGAGAGAAAGAAAATGAGTGATAGAGAAAGAGAAAGAAAATGTGTGACTGAGAGAGAAAGAAAACGTGTGACAGAAAAAGAGAAAGAAAGTGTGTGACAGAGAAAAAGAAAGAAAATGTGTGACAGAGAAAGAAAATGTGTGACCGAGAGAGAAAGGCAACGTGTAACAGATATAGGAAAAGAACATGTGTGTGACATGTGTGTCACAACTTGTGACTAAGAGAGCGAGAGAGAGAGAGAGAGAGAATGTGTGAATAAGAAAGAGAGGGAGAGATGTGTGACTGAGTGAGCGAGAGAAGGAGAAAGGATATATATATATATATGTATATATATATGACTGAATGAGAGAGAGAGAGAGAGAGAGAGAGACAGAGAGAGAGAGAGAGAGAGTTACTGGGTACTAGACAGACAAACCTCAAAACCTCTAAGAATAACTCCACTCACAAACCCCTCAGAGTCGAATCTTCAGTTAATCAACACCGAATCCGCACCTGTGTGAGCGTCCTTTTATTGACCTGTGTTTAACCTCTGACCTACACGATTTCGCACCAAGAAACGAATTAAGATTGGGGAAATTGACTGTTCAACAGCCTCCGGGTTGTTGGATGTCGAGTGTGAAAAAAATAATTTACGTTTCCATTCAGTCTGCCTAGCTTTCAGCAAAGCTTGGGTTATTTTGTTTTCCAGTTTTTCAGCAAAGCTTGAGTTATTGTGTTTTACATTTTATCAGCAAAGCTTGAGTTATTTTGTTTTCCAGTTTCTCAACAAAGCTTGAGTTACTTTGTTTTCCAGTTTTTCAGCAAAGCTTGAGTTATTGTGTTTTCTATTTTCTCAGCAAAGCTTGAGTTATTTTCTTTTCGAGTTTCTCAGCGGAGCTTAAGTTACTTTGTTTTCCAGTTTTTCAACAAAGCTTGAGTTATTTTTTTTCCAGTTTCTCAACAAAGCTTGAGTTACTTTGTTTTCCAGTTTTTCAGCAAAACTTCAGTTATTGTGTTTTCCATTTTCTCAGCAAAGCTTGAGTTCATTTTTTTTTCCAGTTTCTCAACAAAGCTTGAGTTACTTTGTTTTCCAGTTTTTCAGCAAAGCTTGAATTATTGTGTTTTCCATTTTCTCAGCAAAGCCTGAGTTATTTTGTTTTCCAGTTTCTCAACAAAGCTTGAGTTACTTTGTTTTCCAGTTTTTCAGCAAAGCTTGAGTATTTTGTTTTCTATCTTCTCACCAAAGCTTGAGTTATTTTCTTTTCGAGTTTCTCAGCGAAGCTTGAGTTATGTTGTTTTCCAGTTTTGTTTTCCATTTTCTCAGCGAAGCTTGAATTATTTTATTCCTGGTCTCTCAGCAAAGCTTTGTGCCCCTCCCCCAACCTTTTTCCTCCCTCACAGTCTCTCTGTAAAGCTCGAATTTCTTGGGGGGTTTTTTTTTTTCAGTCTCATGGCAAAGTTCAGGTTTCATGTTTTCCAATCTCTCAGCAAAGTTCAGATTTTCATGTTTTCCAGTCTCTCAGCAAGGCTCAAATTTTCTTGTTTTTCAGTCTTTCAGCAAAGTTTGCTTCCCGCTCTCTCAAAAAGTATGAAAATTCAAAATCTTAAATACACCTGTACATCAGGAACTGAAATCTCACATATGATTATGCACAAAGGTTTCAACTCTCATATTATCACTGACAAGGTTTAAACTCTTGTATAAACATCAGTACAAAAGCTGAAACTCTGGCATTTATCATTGACAAGGCTTAAACCCCCTGTACAAACATCAGTACAAAAGCTTAAACTCTGGCATTTATTACTGACAAGGTTTCAACCCCCGTACAAACATCAGTACAAAAGCTGAAACTCTGGCATTTATTACTGACAAGATTTAAACCCCCGTACAAACATCAGTACAAAAACTTAAATTCTGGCATTTATCACTGACAAGGTTTAAACTCTTGTATAAACATCAGTACAAAAGCTGAAACTCTGGCATTTATCACTGACAAGGTTTAAACTCTTGTATAAACATCAGTACAAAAGCTGAAACTCTGGCATTTATCACTGACAAGGTTTAAACTCTTGTATAAACATAAGTACAAAAGCTGAAACTCTGGCATTTATCACAGACAAGGTTTAAACCCTTGTACAAACATAAGTACAAAAGCTAAAACTCTGGCATTTATCACTGACAAGCTTTAAACTCTCTTACAAACCATGTCAGTGCCGGAGGTTAGAAACCTCGCGTAAATCAGAAACATGTCGTTAATTTAATCACATACTCCGATTAAGATTTGAAATTCTCTCTCTCTCTCTCTCTCTCTCTCTCCATCGCTCTATGCGCCACACACATGCCCGATGGCGTGCACACATACACTAACGAACACATATACTTTACTCTTTCGGTCGAGACCGAAACACAGGAACAGTACCTACAAAACAACAAAAGCTCTAAGATGGCACAATCGATGAGCTTCATCTGAAGGCTAGGACACTGCGAGTGAGAAAGCTGGAAACAGTAAGAACAGCCGAGTAACTTCCCTTGCTGCATGCATTTCAGGGAGGGGCATGTAGATCGGGATATAAACCATCAGCATCGCAGAAATCCCGTGAGTATCTTCATCCTGGAGGAAGCTCACCTCTCACCTCACTGCCTGGGTGTCAGAAGGGAGACTGAAACATGCGTCTTTAGGGCGGGTGTGTGTGTGTTTTGGGGTCGGGGAAGGAAAACTGGAGGAGGGAGGGGTTGGGGGTTGGGGGGGGGGGGATTTCTCATCTGATGATCTGAGCAGTCGTGTTATTTTCCTCTCTGGAATAGCCTCCCTTCTCCAGTTTTTTAAGCTTTCTCTCTCTCTCTCTCTCTCTGCCTCTCAGTCTCTCTATTTCTCTCTCTCTGTCTCCCCCCAATACCCACATTAAATTTTAGGGAGCTATTTCATATGGTTTCTTTGGCAAGGGAACGGGCTGTATCAAAACAGACTCACTTCCCGAAACTGCGGACAATAGACTTCAGCCCAAGGCTGCATTAGCCCTCCAGCAAGTCTAGTTGAGTACGTGCGGAGCACATGCACCTGTACTGAGATCCCCTTTAGTAAAAGTAGAGTGGAGCCTCTACGACATTCTTGTTAGTAATAAAACTCCGAAAGCGTTTCTACCTTTCATTAGAATAAAGAAATTCAAACTCGTGGAAGTTTCGCGTACATAATTGCCATCAGCATCAACCAACAGCAAGTTTTTGAAAACGTGAAGTTCGTTTCTTTTGTTTTTCTTGTCTCACTTCGCAAACATTCTACTGTAGGGAGCAGCGAGATCAATATAAGGAGCAGAATAGCCCAGGTCAAGTCAGCATTTATGAAAAGGGGGAAAACATACCATACAATAAAGCTCTGTCGATGAACATACAATAAAGCTCTGTCGATGAACACCTAAAAAAAAAACAAAAGTTATTCAGTGCTGGATCGAACCCGCATTGTTACCTGGATGCGAAGCAAGGACAGTAACCGAGAGCATTCAAAATCTACTGGAAGCAGCAGAGAAAACACATGAAGAGGTTGTAAGTGAGACTGGGCTAAAGAGAGAACTCATGACAAAATTCAGAACACGACAATTCAGATTTGTATGGCATGTTTTCAGAAGAGACAAACTGAAGCACCTAGTAACAACGGGGAAAATTGGGGGGGGGGGGGAAGGGGGTTAAAGGTACAGAGGAAGACAAAGAAACAAGATACTTGACGGACTAAAGGAGTGGCACAGAGCGCGGTCCAACATACATCTTATAGAAAGAGCGAAGGATAGATGAGTGTGGAAATCAGTGACGACCAATGCATGATTGACATGAACAAGAGAGAAAGAGAGAGAGAGAGAGAGAGAGTGAGTAGAGAGCAGAATTCTAGGGAAAAAAATTTTCGATGATCTAACAGGAATAAACGGTGAGTAATTCAAAGTGGTGACACATCGAAGGAGCGACATAACAAAGGAGTGACATAACAAAGGAGTGACATAAAGGAGCAACATATTAACGGAGTAACATAGCAACGAAGTGAAATAACAACGTAATGACAAAACAAAGACGTAACATACCGACGAAGTACCGTAACAAAAGAGATAGAAAAAAAAATCAGAGGTCAGTTTCAATGGAGTGGCACGAATATTGTCATAAAAAGGAAGATATATCGTATGTAAATCTTCAGATCAGATGATTACAGACATAATTCAATCAGTTACTGCACGTGGAGAAGGAATATCACCACGAAATCAACACTGTTCAAGGTCAGGGTTTCAGGTTAGAGGTTACTTCTTCTTCGTACGCATAAGGTTAGAGGTTACAAAATGGGATATGACATCAGCTATGCTCACAGTTAACATCTGCTTTCTGTTTTCTCACTTCCAAATTAATTACTTTATTTAAATCAGTGTTTCCCAGGCTTGTTCAGGCAACAGCCTCCTTTTCTCTCAGGCCACATCCTCAAAGCCCCCTCTTCCCCCCACCCCCTTCTTTTATGTACTAGTCGTACAATGCCCTATTAAACCATGATATGCAGTGCACAACGAAAAGCTTCAGCAAGCAAAGTTAACGATCTGAAGGAGTACACTTGTAACTCACCTGCTGCATTATTTTCTCAGCTTTTAATGAGGCTAATGAGTTCGTGCAGTGAGACACGTTTCTCAGTATCAGGTTGAAAAGTGCTGAGAAAGAAGGTATCACTGCCCCCATCTGCTGCTTACCTCAACGCCCCCCATACTGCCCCTTTTTCTTCCACCGCATCCCCCGGTCCTTTGCAACGCCCACCGGGGGGGGGGGGGCGCGTAATCGCCCACTTTGGTAAAACTGACTTAAATAAACACTTAACATTGTCACTTCTTCTTTGCGTCATTCTTTCCTTATGCCACTCCTACATTATAGTGTTTATGTCATTCTCTTGATAACACCCAAGAAACGACGGATGTGGTAATTAAACAATAAAATAACCGAGGGACTAGAACAGAAAAGAACCTACCCTACGACAAGATGTAACACTTCCACCAGAAGGCTGAGTCTTACAACTAAGCAACAGGACACATTGTTACACTGTCAGTCCTCGAAAGAAATCATAAACCTTTTTTCTAGGTCTAACAATACAACGCTGTGTTCTGTTGCTTTACCGCGAGAAGGCATCGTTGTTTCCTGTTTGTACGAGTTTTATAATGGTACGACAACAATAACATTCATTATTTCAGAAATGAGTGAGAGTTCTAGGTTTTGACAAAGAAAAGAGCAGAAAAAATAAGGGGGAAAAAAAAGACAATAGATAGCTCATGAGGTAATGTAACAATTGTTACACATATTGTGAGTCTTTGTGTGTGTAAGGAAGAACGAATCTTATGCTGCACGTCAGAGACTTGCGTGACTGGAATTTGTGATTTTTTTTTCCTTTTAATACACAGATTTGTGAGGCATGATTTGAGCAGGGAATGATGGTACGTCGGTGGTTTCCCTTTGCCTTCCGCTCGGTTTGTATACGATTTTATTGTCAAGCCATCAGTGAAGGAAAATATGGACACTAACACCATATCCCTATGTGCCTCTAAGGCATGACAGGATTATCTTTACCTTTACCTTTTACATCTCTAAAGAGACTGACCAGCAAGACAGCACGACATGTTTTGGTCTGCTGCTGTTTATATTAAGACATTCACATGTGGCCTCTGCATCTACAGGCCGTTTAACCATCCACCACCAGTGGACGAAGCTGGTGGAAGGACAGGCTCCTGCTACAGAATGTTACAAAACAACGAAAACTATTAAAAATTATAAGAAAAAAAGACAGTGAAAATTTCTTGGACACGACACAAGAAGACTGAAGGTGGAGAAACTAGTCAGTCAGTCAGTCATTTGCATGTCCCCTTGGCGAACTTGGCCTCCCTAACAGCACTCCTGTAGGCCTCAAGCAAGATGCCCTGCTGCTGATGAAGAAACTAGTAATGACTTGAAAATTCAAGAGAGAAAGAAGAAGAGGAAGGCTAATAGAAAAATATCTCAGTTGACTGACCAATTGACATGTAAAAAGAAAAATATCTGAAATAATCTGAAACACCAAGGACCGCACAAGTTGGAGAGGAATGACCCTCAACGCTGTCCGGCACAGCACATAATAATAAATAATAATAATTGTAAAAAATAGCAATCTTTACCAAACTCTAACGTATTTGACTTGCCATAATATCTGTATTCCTCTTATAACATAACTTGAAAAAGTGAGGAATTAAAAAAGAACTCTACGCAGAGCTAACGACTGCATTTAAACTCTGAAGACACGATATTTGCTAAACTGACTTAACTGGAGGCAAAAGAAGGAAACAAACAATATAAAGGCCTGCTCATGATAAAAGATGGCGTGATTTACTGCTTCCTTTCAATCTCAAACGCCACGAAATGTTTCGTGACGACCACGGAGCGTTGAGGAACCGTACAGAGATTTTCAGAAACTAGAAACAAAGTTCGGCTTGACCGTGTATGTCTGAGGTAAAAAAAAAACACACAGTAAAATTAATATTTAAATCTGCAATGTTACCCCAAAGCTCCGACCCTACCCCCAACTCAAAAACCACTAAAATATATATCTCTCTTTTCCCCCTTGCTGTCACACTGAAGCGTTCAGTAAATTTATTCACTATGAGCTGCTGCGATCTATTCTTCTGCTTTCACGTTTGTTATATCCCTGGCTACGAGATACACTTCAGCTTGTGGAAATAATCCAGATCGAACTGTTAAAATATTTTCCACGTAACTTCATTCACCATTTTATAATTGCTACCGATTATACTGCATATATTCCATATGCCTTGAACTATTTCCATGTAATTATCATCACCTCTGTATTTGTGGATCACCATAGTTATTATTATATTAATCACCCTATAATTGTTATTATCATATCTATATAACATTAACACTCGATATATAATTTTACTTTTACCGCTTTAAGATTATTATCAGATTATTACATCTTTAATTACCTTTACATAAGTAAGTATTATTATCTCCATATAACTATAAATACCTCTATGTAAGTAAACATTATATCCTCCATATAACTATCATTACCTCTGTGTAAGAAAGCATTATCCCCTGCTTATTATTACCTCTACAGAAGTATTACTCCTCCATATATATATATATATATATATATAAGCAAGTAGTGTGTTATCACCTCCATATAACTATCGTTGCCTCTGTAACAGTAAGTATTATCACCTCTACAGAACAATAATTACCTCTATATAATTGTTACAACCTCAATGTACTACAATTACTTCATTATAATTATTATGACTTACTCTGTAAAGCTATAATCAGCTGCATATAATTACTCTCACCATCCATTTATCTATCATTACCTTCACATTATTATCATCACCTCTATAATCATCACCTTTTTTTCTATGGACATGTCAGTAGTGCAATGATGATGATCCAAACCATAAACCATCACCTTTTAAATAATTATTATTCTCCCTCTCAGCTTCTTACCAACCCTCTATTCTCAACACTTACTATTTGCATCTGTTTTATATTTATTAGCTCCTTTATAATTACTATCAACTCTGCATGTATAACTCAAACTCAGTTCACTGTGACAACAGAAGAACCTGCTTGTGACATGGTAAACGGTAAATACAGCTTCTCTTTGTGTTTTCTTTTCCTGTTTATATAACAAGGATGAGTACTATCTCCAGTCCCTTTTTTTTTTCTCTGCATAGCGAGAATATTCCAAGAACGATCATCACAGAAGCAGGCATAAAAATTGGAGGATACAATATTAACAACCTTCGGTATGCTGACGACACAGTACTGATAGCTAAGAACCAACAAGACCTTTCAAAATCTCTTGGATAAAGTCGCTAAAGGAAGTATTCAGAAAGGCCTTACTTTAAACACAAAAAAGACAGAGACTATGGTTATATCTAAGAAACAGAATCCACCAGCATGCAGTATAAAATTAAACGAAACTATTCTAAAGCAGAAACAGAAATTCAAATACCTTCGAGCAGTAATAACTTCAGATGGGAAATGCAGAACAAAAATTAGGAACATAATAGGCCAAGCAAAGACTGCATTTCAGAGAATGAAAAACATTATGCAACACATTCTTATCAATGAATGTTAGAAAACGAGTCCTACAATTCTATGTTGAACCTATCTTGTTATATGGAAGTGAATCATGGACAATATAGCAGAAATGTGGTTTATTAAAGAATGTTGCGAATCCCCTGGACAGCAAAAATAACTAATGAAGAATGTACGAGAAGACCTGGAGAGACAAAAAAATCTTATAAAAAAATAAGAGAGAGACAATGTACTTTCATAGGACATGCAATGAGAAGAGGGGGCATTGAAAATATTATAACAACAGGAAAAATAGAGGGAAGAAGATCCAGAGGAAGACCAAGAGAAATGATACTGGAAAGTCTGATGGGATGGTGTGAGAGGAGATCACCAACTGAGCTGATGGCCTGCATGAAGGATCGTGTACTCTGGAGAAGCATAATAGCCAACGCCAGTCGGCATGGCACCTGATGATGATGATGATGATATAACAAATGTTTGTTTTGTTTTAAACTTTTGAGATGGGGATTGAAATAAATACGCAGATATTTCAGATCTGATGAATATCGACAAAGAACTGAATGCGATCAACCACTTTACGTTTTGTTGAAGACACTGTTTGTGGAAACGACCCATAACTGAGAAGCTAGCATCGGGGTTGACAAACCACAGCTGATCAAGACCCTGTCCAACCTCTCCGCTGGTACCCCCAGTGCCAGGGCTAGCCTGGCTAACGGGGGCAGGGATCACCATAGCCCCCCCCCCCCATGGCTCTAGGGTCTGCCAAAGAAGTACTGCACACTCCCAGCTATTTTAGGTGCTCTCACAGGCTGAAAAGAATAATCACCACAACCCACTCCCAAGCCGACACGATGCTGTCCCTCAACATCTTCGCTGCATCGGTTGCAAAGAATACCAGATCGCAGTTCCATGGAGGTAGTAGACAAGACATTATTATTATTACTATTATTGGTAGTAGTAGTAGTAGTAGTAGTAGTAGTGGCAGTGGTATCACCATTAGTTATTAATTATTATATTTACTGGTTATTGTTGTTATTTTTTACGAGTGCCATTGTTATTATTATTATTATTATTATTATTATTGTTATTATTATTATGATTGAACCACTTTAGGACAAAAACTGCCTCCTGGTAAATGTGTAGATGTGCCACACGTTGTTATGTACCCATCTCTGCCCGCATCATCTTCTTTCTCTTAATCGTGGTTTTCATCATTTTTTAAAAAATTTGTTATTAAATTTCCAACTCCTTCGTTCTCTCTCTCCCTCTCCCCCTCTCTCACTCTCTCTCTCTCATAATTTGTCAGAACCACCTCAACTTAAATAAGCTTCTCTGTCGTTCTTACTCTTTCTAAACGCCAGTCCCTTGTCCTGTAACACACATCCACCATCCTGTAAGCACCATTCACTCATCGAGCACCGCTTCATTTTCTCTATCCACCAAGGCTGGAAGAAAAAAAAAAGAAAGAAACCGCTATAAATTTAAGATCAATTTGCCCACTTTCTTGCAGTACATTTTCTTTCACAAACACCGCTACGTTCGGCCTGGATCCAGACACACGTGCGTTCGTTCATCAACTCCAAGGATTAATCTTCCACCGTGCTATTGATCTGGAAACCAGTCAGAGAGATTCGAACTGAAGGTGACCAATAAAATCTATTGGCTAGTTCTTTGGTGACAGACGACAAGTGAAAGGGGAGAAAACTCTGATTGACAACGATTCGGCCTTAACCTGGAAATCTAAAATTCCTATATTATTCAGCCAGCAAATTACTCTGCTTTTTAAGAGAACAGATGGCAATATGTCAAATTTTCTTATAATATCCTGTTATATATGTATGTGAAGTGTGAATTACTACTACATTTGTTTGATTCTATTGAACTTTCAATCTCAAACCAATCGGTTTCAAATATCCATTTCATTGCAAAGTTCGTAGCAAGATCAGATGAAGACTAGTGAAAGGAAATGGGAACAAAAGACAAACAAAAGACAGCGCATTAAAAAGCTTACCAGAAACAGCAAAAGAGACTTCGCATTGGACACTGACCATGTGCAAAATATGTATAGAAAAACTTAATTAGTTCAGTTTGTTACTTCTAAAACTGTTCGTGTGTGCCAGAATCGCTAAGATGTGTTTAGAGATTCATTCTCACCTGGGAGACGATGGTTTAAATCTGGGAAAGGAAAGGAAGAATGGGGAAAAAATTCAACAACTGACGTGTTCTGGGATATTCTTAATGGATTCTATTAAGCTGATGAGTCTCTTGGAACTCTTCAAGTCACCATCCAGATGGGTCCATCTTTCTTATGCCGAAACACTGTTTTAGGTGAGGATTACTTCATCTGGGCCCATCCTTCTTAGGCCGAAACACTTGTATGGGTGAGGATTATTTTATCTGGGCTCACCTTTCTTAAGCCGAAACACTTGTCTGGGTGAGGATTATTTTATCTGAGCCCACCTTTCTTAAGCCGAAACACTTGTCTGGGTGAGGATTATTTTATCTGGGCCCATCCTTCTTAAACCGAAACACTTGTCTGGGTGAGGATTATTTTATCTGAGCCCACCTTTCTTAAGCCGAAACACTTGTCTGGGTGAGGATTATTTTATCTGGGCCCATCCTTCTTAAGCCGAAACACTTGTCTGGGTGAGGATTACTTCATCTGGGCCCACCCTTCTTAAGCCGAAACACTTGTCTGGGTGAGGATTACTTCATCTGGGCCCAAACTTCTTAGACCGAAACATTTGTCTGGGTAAGGATTACTTTATCTGGGTCCACCCTTCTTAGGCCGAAACACTTGTCTGGGTAAGGATTACTTTATCTGATGAATGGTCTAGAAGCTCTTTGTAGTGGTAAGTTTTCATCATGCATGAATGATGTCTTTGTTTAGGTACAGGTCGAATTATTCTCGTTAAATAAAACTGACATTTCATTGACATCATTTGTGGTGTTACACTCAGCGAGCTGAGAAGATCAGGTTGTTAAATGACAGGTAAGATAGGAGAAGCGATCACTGGGTAAAGTATAGCTCATTTGTTGATCCAGATCGCTGATGTTTTTTTGGACAAGTACGTTATTATGTATGGAGAAGTACAATGATCTGGTCAAGCAACTGAGGCAGGGGGCAGGCTTCAGGGCAAAAGTGATAGCTGTAGAAGTGGGAGCAAGAGGATTCGTAGCAACATCAGCATATGACCTATGTAAGCAACTGGGCATAAAGGGACAAGCAAGAGCAAGGGCATTGAGAAGCCTTTCAGAAACAGCAGAAAAGGCCTCATACTGGCTGTGGAGTATGCGTAACAAGCATTGGGAACATAAGTAATTTCATTTGCCACAACCAATACCAGTCCTCCATAGCTAAATCGCTAAAGACGCGTGGCAACTGGAAGATCATGAGTTCGATCCCGGAAAAAAGCAACAACTCACAAGACCTCTGGGAGTCATGACCCAGAGGGGCCCACCCCCCTTAGAGTGTCAGGAGTTTAAAGGGCCGAAACACGTGTCTGAGGGGGGGTACTTCCTCTGATGATCTGAAGGAGTTGTGTTGTTGTTCCGCTCTCTACGGTAGAGAGTTTCCTGCATATGTTGGACATAGGGAAACTTCCATGATTTATGAGGATAGGCCCACAGTCTGTTGTCGGACGCCCGTGAGATGTGTTCTGTGGCCTTCCCAGTGGACTCTGTTAAGATGGCGAGTCTGTCTGGACTCAACACAGTATTCTGTGTGACGCTGAAGATGCTGGAATTCGCATTATTGTTCTATGGTAACTTTGATGCTGGTATGTGACACTGAGACAATGATGGGAATATATATATATATATATATATATATATATATATATAATATATATATTTCACCATATATATATTTCACCAACTGAGCTGATGGTATGCATGAAGGATCGCGTACTCTGGAGAAGCATAATAGCCAACGCCAGTCGGCACGGCACATGATGATGATGATGATATATAAAATAAGATATTAAATATGGAGAGTATTAGAGGCAACTGAAATGTCGTTCCTACGGAGACTGTTAAGAATACCATGGGCAGCTAAAATGCCTAAGAGAAGTCAAGGAGAAATGAAACTTAATGAACACACTACGGAGGGAGGCAGTCTAGGTTCATTGGCCAAATAATGAGAGGAGGAGGAATGGAAAATATAGTGACAACAGGTAAACTGGGAGGCAGAAAAAGGAAGAGGTAGAACAAAAGAGAAAATCTTAGGTGGCCTGACAAAATGGCATGGGAGAAGCGCAACAGACCATGAAAAATCGGAAACTGTGAAGAGACATGATCGCTGACGCCTCCAGGCATGGCACATGATGATGATGATGATGATGATTATGATGATGATGATGATGATTAAATATGATTGACCTTACTGAAGTGTTTAACCTTGACTGTTCTTGTGTTATATAATGTCACGAGTTTCATCACCCCACCTTCAACATGGCTGCAAGTGCACTATGTGAACTGTCATCAAAATTAGCCAGTCTAGTCAAGGTGGAGTACCCGTATAGCCCCCCGATCAGGGTGACGTGAAGCCATGGGAGCAGGTGGTGGATGGAATGGGAGAGCAGCTGACAGATAATGTTGTTTATGGTCACCATTCTATGATGGTAGGCAGATGATCTCAATGTAGGGACAATGGCTACGATCACTGACTAGTACAGTCACTGCCCGGAAGGAAAGCAATGGTAAACTATCTTCTAGAAATATACCAAGAAATCCAAACAGCAATCATGGAAGGTCAGATAGGAAAAAGATCTGGTGGTGAGTCCTCCAGGCCAGATAGATTTAATTTTAACACAACTAACATAACTGCTGTATCTAGACCAACAAGCGGCAGTAAGAATAAATGGTGAAACAACAACTTGGTTTGACATAAAACAAGGGGTCCGTCAGGGATGCATATTGTCACCTTACTTATTTAACTTGTATACTGAAAATATAATGAGGAATGTTAGAGAAGATGTAGACAAAGAATATTACGATGCCATAACAATTGGAGGTTATGAAATACCAGACATTAGATATGCTGATGACACAGTATTACTGTCCACACCACAAAGAGGAATGGAAAAACTATGTCAGTCCGTAATAACAACGAAGAGCAGAACCTCTATCTTAATGCAATAAAACTAAATTGATGACAACTGACAAAACAAACAAGGGAGCTGAAATATATATCAATGAGGAAAAATTGAAAGAAGTGGAGAGTTTTGAATATCTTGGATCACTACTAACTAATAATGGAGATACCATGAGGGAAATTAAAAGGAGGGTATCTATCGCTCTTCAGAAAGTAAAACAACTAAAGAATCTGTGGAGAGGAGCAGGCAGAACCACAAAAATAAGATTTTTAAGGGCATGCATCTTTCCCATCGCAAAATATGCCTGTGAGACCTGGACACTTAACAAAACAGCTGAGAAACACATAAATGCCTTTGAATATAAATGCTACAGAAGAGTTCTCCAAATATCGTGGACACAAAAAAGAACAAATATATCTATACTACAAGAGCTTAATATTGAAGATGGCTAGCTAGTAAAGAGGATTAAAGAGAGAAAACTTAAATATTTTGGACACATTAAACGTCATGATAATTTAGAGAAGACCGTCTTGGAAGGATATATAATGGGAAAAAAGAAAAAGAGGAAGACCAAAACGAAGATGGCTGCAAGACATCGTTGACGATCTGCAAATGGATGCCGCAGCAGCAGGCCATCTTGCTCACAACCGAGAGGCCTACAGGAGTGCTGTTTGGGAGGCAAAGTTCCGGAAGGGACATGCAAATGAATGAATGAGTCAAGTCTAGACCAAGTGCATGTGGTTCTTTTGGTAACCCGCTGTTGTGACACTGTGGCATGACAAAGGTTGTAGAAATCAACATGCTCTCTGTCTCTGCCACTTCATCTTGGCCGGCTGAAGGCCCAAGTAAGATAAAGCACAGTAGTCCACTGCAACCCTGTCTATGTCTTCAATTTTGTTTACTTTATACTCTTTATCGTCCTCTTACTTATTCTCCTCCTCCTCCCCTCCTCCCCCTCCTCCTCCTCCTCCTCAGATTCTTTCTGTTTCATACGCTCGGCCACCCAGTCACAGGCTCAGGGTGACATCTGAAAATCTCTTCATCAGCAGAAAGTCCTCACTTATGTCCTAAACTTTCTCATCCAAGATCTTGTCCAGCGTCCAGATTTCCACTCTTCAATCTCTATAGAAAGAACAGATGATGCCATTTCAACCCAGACTGCTTGTCCAATTCTCCCCTATATATTAAATCAGTGTTTCCCTAAGTGGGCGATAACGCCCCCCCCCCCCCGTGGGCGTTGGAAAGGACCAGAGATTCGGTGGAACGAAAGGTGACAGTGGGGGGGGGGGAGGAGTTGAGGTAAAACGAAGCAGCAGATGACGACAGAAATGCCTTTTTTATTATAATTTTTCAACTTGACATTGAGAAACTTGTGCCCCCACATGAAACTCATCCATACTAAAAGTTGAGGGAAAAAAATGCAGTAGGTGAGTTACACAAGAACTCCCCCATATTGTTAAATAAACTGGTTTAGTAGCTGAAGTTTTTAGTTGCGTAATGTTTATCCTAGTTTAACAGGTCATTGTACTACTAGTACATAAAGGAGCGGGGTGAGGGGCGTTGAGGATATGGACTGGGGGCGGCAGCCCGAACAAACCTGGGAAACACTGTATTAAATTATCATCCAGAAAGGAGTTTATCATTATACATTCTTCGCCCCCGTTTACTGTGCGGTATTTATTGAGACGTAAAGAAATACTTCCCTTAGACTTGATCATCCTCTCTGAGAAGCCCTGGGCGCCAGCCCCACCCACCCACCCACCCCCCCCCCACACACACACACACACACACACACACACACACACGAACTCCACAGAAATAGATCGAGATCTGTAAGGAGCTTGATGTAAGCTTCTACTGCCATGGTACTCGATGATGATGATGATGATGACTTTCTTTTCGTCATTTTTTTTATTTAATGCTTCTGTAATTTTAAGTGTACGTGTGTTTCACAGTTTACTTTGTTTTGTGGCGACGGATATCCTGTCGCGGGGTGTGGACCCGATGAAGAAGATCACTGCAGCTTTTTCTGGTAAGTAAATTGTACTAAGACAAGGAGATGTCCAGCGTGGGCGTGCACATTCAAAACAAAACGTCCAAAATACGCCATTAAAAATAGACGAGTGATTTCCAGTGTCGTCATGGCTACTTGGACTGCTTTTCTGTAAGATCCACCATGACCTCAGGGCAGTATCTATGCATTCGTCAACCCATGCTTCTTCTTCTTGTATCTCCCTGAAACCGCGAGCTGAAGTTAATTACAGCCGATGCGGTGAAGATAAGGCACAGCATAGTGTTGGTTTGTCAGCAGGTTACGGGGAGGGGGGGGGGGGCTATTTTCTCAGTCTCGTTATGTGGGGTCCATGGCGATCCCTGTTACTGGGAATACCAACAGAAAAGTGGGACAGGGTCTTGGTCTGCTATGGTCCGCCAACCCTGACGCTAGCTTGTCATCTATGGATCGCTTGGTTGCCAATCGGAGGGCATCTTCGCCCCCGTCAACCCATACATAATACAAACTTACATATATATATATACGTACTTACAAACATATACACACATACACACATATACAAACATACGTACATATATACGTATTTACATACACATACAAACATACGTACACATATACAAACATACATACACACATACATACATACGTACATACATACATACATACATACTACATACATACATACATACATACGTACGTACATACATACATACATACATACGTACATACATACATACATACATACATACATACATATATACATACATACATACATACATACATGCATACATACGTCCTCCAAGAGGACTTTGTTAAGGCGATACAAAACTATTCCCCCCCACCCCCTTTTCTCCCTTGCTATCCTCCCCATACGCTACTAATTAACCATTCTGTTTTCATTTACTATGTGCCCTCCCTGAAGATCTTTGGGCCCCTCCTTAAAACAGGAAGTCCTTCGGGGCCCCGTAGCAATGCACTAGTTCCTCTCACTGAGCCTGTATACAGGGCCCCCGAGGGAACTTTTACGTAAGCCAGTGCAAAACTTCGCTTACCTGGTTTTAATCCATTACGGGCTCCCCAAAGCCATCCGGCCCCTCAGATAAAACATGAAAAACCCTCCGGGCCCTGTAGCTATGCATCAGCTGGGCTACCCCTTCCCTCTCATTGGACTTGCCTGTATATGCACGAGAAACCCGTCAATGAAACAAGGCGCGAATGCCTACACAGACTGTAAACTAAGATCCATGCCCATTAACTCTGTAATGAGGATTAATTATGCCAAAGATAACTGCTGAAATAGTGGTAGAAACTGCGGAGGTTGATTTAGCAACCCGTTAATTGTAGGGGGCGGGCAAAGTTTACAAGAAATGGGTGGGACTACAGTGCAGTAGGAGGGATCAACATAAATTCAACCAATCACGATTACAAAAGCCGCTTAAAAAAAAGAATTTAAAAGAATCAAAGTGTATGTGTAGTTCATAAAGGAGCAGTGAACGAACGTAAGCTAGTGATTGGTCTTTTTCAACCCCAAACGGCGTCCTTCACAAAAGCTACGGATGCAGTGTGATCGATAGCAGAGATGCATGGTAGAATGTCCCTATGTAATGAATGGACTTTAAAATATTTTGTGCCCGATAACTGCACTCTCATTCAAGCAAAGAACAGCCTTTGATTTGATAAAACATTAAAGGCTAGCCGGGAGTGAAGCCCTAATAATTACACGATACATTACGTCCCCAGCTCCAGAGCTTTCCCCAGTCGGTTTACAACGTTTCAGAAATTATTTCTAGGTGGACATTATAGAGTATTGAAATCTCTCTCCCTCGTCCCCTCTTTCATGATACCCCTGCTTCATTATTCCGCGACAGCTAAGCTAATAAATATTCATAACTATCGCAGAGAAGTATCGTTACGGACCACACACGAACCGCCATTTTTAATTAGTGCTTTAACATTTCGGGTTTCGCAGCGGCGCTTGCCCTGTATAGAGAAAAGAACCGGATATTGAACCGACAGCGTGCACGGAGCTAAACCCATGGAAAGTTCCCAGATCCATCCACAACTTGCTTTTGTTCTCCATCGCGTCAGTTCGTAAATCTCTTTGTTATGTTTTTTTTTGCCTACAAATATAGATCTGCGCTGATACGTGATAGATTGTCTGCCCCCTTTTTCTGAACTTGTCGCTTCACTCTATTGTCCGTGCTGCAAGCCGCTGATTCACTTGCAGTATTTCTTCAGAAACCAGACTAGTTTACATGCGCTGCCGCGTAGATTTTATTTATCACTGCCAACTCGCATTATAAAAGTAATCTCGCAGTGTTTCTTTTTGCCAATTTATTTCTGAATACGTAGAAATAAATGTGAGGAAAAGTCAAATCTAGCTCAACAATTGCGAATACCCTCGTACATGCGTGCAGGCATTTACATCAGTGCTTCCCAAAATGTGAGGTACCGTCCCCTGGGGCAGTGAAAAGATACATGAGGAGGGAGGAGCTGCGACGATGGAAATGTGAGTGGCAGCGGATATCAGGATCAATACAGCGAAAACTTCCTTTTTTTATGGGGATCGGGGCGCTGGGAGGCTGGGGATCGGGGAGGTGGGAGGCTGGGGATCGGGGCGCTGGGAGGCTGGGGATTGGGGAGCTGGGAGGCTGGGGATCAGGGAGCTGGGAGGCTGGGATCAGGCCGCTGGGGATCGGGGACCTGGGAGGCTGGGGAGCTGGGAGGCTAGGAGAGACAGGTAAGAAAAAAAATCTGGCTGCCATCAATTTAAACTTAGCGCTGATATCTTGAAATGTATTCTAGTTTTCACAACAATGCTTTTCGCACAGACAGAATAGAAACAATGCTGTTTAATTTTAGGGCATTCTCATGCACCATTATGCCTGGTCAGATAATTCATATTAAATTTGCGAATTGTACATATTCACAAAAGGAGAATGCGAAACTTTCTGCATGAGATTACTTTGAAGAACAATAGGAGAGGAAGAGGGATGACAAGCGTGAGGAGGAGGAAGGGGATGATGGATAGGAGGAGAAGAGGGATGTAAAACACGAGGAAAAGGCGGATGAGTAATAGAAATGATAGAGGGATAAGGAAAAAGAGTAGGAGGGAAATGAGGAATAGTAGCAGGTAAAGGATAAGGCACATGAAAATGAGAAGAGAGGTGAGGAATATAATGAGGAGAAGAGGGACAAGGACAGAAGGAAGAGGAAAGGGATAAAGAACGGAAGGAGGAGAGGACTTTTAAATATGCACTCTTCATTTGCATAAACAGAAACGCAACTGGACTGCACGTGTCAACCCGGGACCAAAACCCAAAGGACAGGCTATTCCAGGTCAACTGTTCAAAATGGCGGTTTGATTAGTAAGACCGTGGTTCAATTTGGTGCACAGCACCGACCCCAAAAGTGCGTGTTTGTGGAATAATCACGTGGTCACAATATTGTTAGTTACAGCAACAACGTCGATAGAGATCAGCTTCAACACGCACGTAACAACGAAGCTGACTTCCATTTTAAAATAGTTTTTGTGCAATAATCTAACCCAGTAATCAGCTTGTAAGTCTACACAATCTCGCTTATTTTGTCGTTATTATGTAACAGGATAAATCTCACATCTTGTTCATTTCTTCTTATATTTATAAGCATTGTATCATCAAGCAGATTTATGGTAGGCACAAGATGAAGGAAAACTATGGAGTTTCACAATGGAAGAAGACTTGAGGCTGATTTAAACAACAAGACAGAAAACCAGGAACTGAGATGGATGGAGACAAGACTGTTTCTACAGCAATGAGCACTAAAGGCGTGGAGGAAGTCATGAAGAAAGAGAGAGAGAGAGAGAGAGAGAGAGAGAGAGAGAGAGAGAGATCATGCATATCTTTATTCTGCGTTCCAGATTCTAGCCCCAGAAATCTTTATTGATTGTCCATACAAATCGTGCAGCCTTTTGGGGGTCATGCTTTGCGGCCTAGAGTTTGTCTTCCAGTGTAGCTATCTCTATGTTGCCAGAGCTGGGTTCTGGCTTCTTGGGAGGGGGTGCAGAGCTGCAAGATGTGCTATTAAGGACGGACGCCTGTCTTACATGTGCAATCGGGGATGGGTTAAAGGAGGGGGATTCACGTGTGCTCGCGACGGGCACTGTCCCGTAGTTAGCCTGAAGATGGTGATCTGTTCTTGACTTGGATCAAGAGAAACATGAACAGTTAACAAAACAAGAGAAAGGAGAATAACAGCATTTGAACCGAAATTATATAAAATGGCATTGAGATTATCATGGATAGAAAGAAAATCAAAAAAATGTGGTACTGATGGGTTTAGGTGAGGCAGAAAACTGGCTCGCAAAGACCAAAACAAAGTTAGAGAAAGATGAAATACTTCGGCCACATCAAAGAGACACACAGTAACATGGAGAGGTTGACAGTAGAAGACAGAGTTCCCGGCAGAAGAGAAAAGAGACGACCTCGTCGCAGGTGGACTCTGGACATCACGGAAAGTCTGAATATGTGATTGCGAGACTCGCTGGTCAGCTTGAGTAAGACCGCATTATATTCAGGGAGGATGTGAGAGGGACAACCTTCTGGAAAGGACACGTCACATGAAGAAGGATCGAGCATATCAAATATAAAGTTTATAGCAAAAACTCTTCGCTACAACTGTTTCCAACATTTCTATCCATAGATTCCACTCCCTCCTCTTCCCCCCGCCCGCATGCGCGCGCGCACACACACACCATGTTGGCTTCAGAAGTTGGATGAGTAAAGGAGAAAAAGTAATGGCTTATGAACTATAGCTGGCCAAGACCCTGTCTCACTTTCACTCAGTTTTCTCTGCAAAACAGGCTGTGGCATAATAATAATCTTGAAATGGGCGATAGAAATTGGTGTTGCACTTGGAGTTTTTTTCAGAGAAACCTTTAGATCCCTGGGAGGGATCCCATTTATGTATATACCCCACCAGATCCCTGGGAGGGATCCCATTTATGTATATACCCCACCAGATCCCTGGGAGGGATCCCATTTATGTATATCTCTCTCTGAACCTTAAGTGCCCAGGGCACATGGGGCTTCCGCAAGGGTTTTCCACAAATGCCTGTCCTTCGCCTTTTTTTCTGCTCTTGCCCAGGTGAGCCCTCTATTGCTCAACATCCTTTCTGTTGTTCTTCTCCATGTCTCTTTTGGTCTACCCTTACTTCTGCTCCCCTGTGGTGTCCATCTTGGTGCTATTTTTGGTAGTGAGTTGTCAGTCATTCGGAGCACATGTCCCAACCATCGCCAGCGTCTTTCCTCAATAATTGTTGTCAGTGGTTTCATCTGCATTTCTGCTAATAAGATGTTATTTCTTATAATTTATGTCTATACCACACCAGAAAACGAGCAACAATATAAAATTTGTGTTAAGTCCTTCAATAACACTATGGAAGCAGGTTAAATGCCATTCAGGTAAAACTGGTATATTATGATAGAGTCCATATTTTAAAAAAAATATTCCTTGTCTTTGAAGCAAACAGACAACGTGTTCTTAGTTAAGTATACGTATACTTCTGTGTGAATGTCTCTATAGTTTCACAATAAATGTGCCAGATAAACGTAACAAGATAACACTAATAGAAGTATATATATATATATATATATATATATATATATATATATATATATATATATATATATCACGCAAATGCAAGGATAATAACAGAGATAAAAGTCTGTCCATTTCCCTTAGCTTTCTTTTCCCCACTCTCTTCCCTATCCCCACCCCCTCCTCCGCCCCCCTTTTCAAACCTCCGCAAATCCCTCTCAAAAATCCATTTTCTCCTCTCGTTCACATTATGTGTCCCGGAAAGCTAGATTTGAAATTTGTCTTTTGAAAACATACGAGGCCCCGGTGATTTTGTCAAGACAAGAAACAGAATGGCGGGGGAGAAAAAAAAACAGAAAGAAAGAAAAAAGAAAACAAGATCTGGACTGGACACACACATTCGTGGACATGTTTATGGCCTTTCTTGGGTACAAAATTTACACCAGAGAGAACGTGATAGGAATTCTGTAATAGGGTGCCGGACATCTTTGGGGTTTGTTTTTATTTCTTTTTCTTTTGCCAGTACTGACGTGTTTCCTGCTGCATTTGTTTCAGAAATGGGCTGTGTATCACCATCCGATAGGTTTCTGCAGGTTTTATTGGTCCAGGTGTGCGGTGTAGGTTTTGATGTCTTCTTCTTCTTCTTCGTTCGCATTAGGTTTTGATGTAATTTATAACGGCATTTTTCTTCCCTGAAGTTTTGAAGCAAGCAGATGTTAGCTGTGGGTATGTCCGGCTTCGTCTAGGTAGGTGGTATGAAGAATGTGCCTTGCCCATGATGTACTGCCCAGCTGATCGACTCTGCCAGTAAGTCCCAGAGAAAGAACATGATTCATAAGACTGGAAGATCAAGCAGACTTGCATGGGGTGGCAGACGGTAGATCTAAGGAACTTCATCAATCAAATGCCTTAGGTTCCTACACTCTGGATTTTTATTTGCGTTTTTCTTCAGTTTGACTATCTCTTCTTCTTCTTCATTTCCATGAAATTGCGATCTGGATGTTCTTTGCAGCCATTGTGGTGAAAATGTTGAAGCACAGCACTGTATTGGACTGGGAGCTGATTACGGCGGCTATATTTTTTCTCAGTCCCTGGGTGAAACTGAAAAGCAGGGAGTGTGCAATACTTCTTTAGCAGACTCCACTGCCTTCAGGACCATAATGATCCGTGGTCCGTTACCCAGGCTAGGTCTGTTAGTGCGGGTACCAGTAGAGAGATGTGACAGGTGTCAGGTATGATTCGTCAGCCCTCAAGCCAGCATGTCAGTTATGGGCCGCCGACTGCCACATCGGACAAGCATCTTTGCCTCCAGACGAGGACTGACACCACCACGTGGTGGCACACACAGCAGCAGGCGGTCCTAAACCATTTAGTTTAGAGTCGCCATATCTCATTGTGGGAGGGAAAGAAGACAAGGAATCTGGTTATAATATCATATAATTATAATAGAAGACAAGGAATCTGTTACAATATCACAGAATTATAAAAGAAGACAAGTAATCTGATTATAATATCACAGAATTATAAAAGAAGAAAGGAATATGGTTATAATATCACATAATTATAGCAGAATACAAGGAATCTGGTCATAAATCACAGAATTATAAAAAAAAAAGGAAAAGGAACCTGGTTATAATATCACAGAATTATAAAAGATAACAAGGAATCTGGCTATAATATCACAGAATTATAAAAGAAAACAAGGAATCTGGCTATAATATCACAGAATTATAAAAAAAAGAAAACAAGGAATCTGGTTATAATATCAAAGAATTATAAAAGAAGACAAGGAATCTGGTTATAATATCACAGAATTATAATACACAGTGTCAAGACTGTACATGAAAAATAATTTACTTCGTGCAGAAAGGAAGTGGAAAAAAGAAAACACGAACTGTTGCGGGGATAGAAAATATTTTCTTGTTTTGTGACGAGGGAAACATCTCAAACTGAACCTTGGAAGACGTATCTAAAATTAATGGGGCCCGATTATGATGAAACGTGTTTTTTTTAAATCTTTAATGTCTCCACTGGACTCTTTTGCCCCAGTTTTATATCGCGCCATCGTGTCAGACTGTCCACTGTTTCTCTCTCTCTCTCTCTCTCTCTCCAATTTTTCTCTGTTTATCTCCCCTGCAACGATGTTCTAAACTTCTCTCACTCGCCGATGGAACGGGAATGTACAAAAATGAACAGAACTTATAACTAGACAATATGTTTGCTGATTAGCCATGCGCTGAAGAGGTTTTAAGCCAAGAGGCCCGAAACGGCATGGGGCCCCACAGAGAGAAAAACAGTCTCTGCGAATAGGTAAAGGTAAGGAAAAGGTAATCCTGTCATGCCTTAGAGGCACATAGGGATTATTATTTCATGTGACAATCATTTATACTTTCATTGCTGCACTGTGAGAGGGACAGCGTTCTAGAAAGGACATGTCACATGAATGAATGAATTTCTGCACTAGCACGTTATTTCATCTCTAAAAACAGCGACAAATCAGTTGTTTGGTTTGGGTATTATAAACTCTTATAGACAATAACAAAAAAAAGCAATAATAACAACAACAAGAGCAATCATAACTACAACAGCAATAGCAATAATATCAGCAAAAATAGCAGCAACAACTGAGATCATATCTAGAGTAGGATCTGGCTATATATCAAGAAATGAACGTTATAGTTTGTATGGGCCTAGAATCTGGCCATAGAGATGGACGTTATAGGTCGTAGGGGCCTAGAATCTGGCCACATATCAAGAGATGGACGCTATAGGTCGTAGGGGCCTAGAATCTGGCCATATATCAAGAGATGGACGCTATAGGTCGTAGGGGCCTAGAATCTGGCCATATATCAAGAGATGGACGCTATAGGTCGTAGGGGCCTAGAATCTGGCCATATATCAAGATATGGACGGTACAGGTCGTACGGGCCTAGAATCTGGCCACATATCAAGAGATGGACGCTACAGGTCGTAGGGGCCTAGAATCTGGCCATATATCAAGAGATGGACGCTATAGGTCGTAGGGGCCTAGAATCTGGCCATAGATCAAGAGATGCACGCTACAGGTCTACAGGTCATAGGGGCCTAGAATCTGGCCATAGATCAAGAGATGCACGCTATAGGTCGTAGGGGCCTAAGACCCTCATGCTACGTTTAACCTAAATGTATTTATCGTGGTCACTACCCGCTAAGCAAAACACATGATCACGGAGCAGTACCCTTTCCGGTGGCTAACTAAATATGTCGGGATGCAAGCAATAGTTCAGCTTATTACTAAAATACAACAACAGCAATAATAACAACAACAGCAATAACAGTACTATCAGCAAAAATATCAGCAACAACAATTTGGGGTAGATTTTCAAAGTCTCCGTTTGACCATTTAAAGCGGTTTGTTCTGATGCTCCCCAGTCGACATAAGGTAATATTAGGTAATACAAACTACTCCAGATGTCTGGATAAAGTACTACTAGGTAATACAAACTACTCTATATGTCTGGATAAAGTAATACTAGGTAATACAAACTACTCCAGATGTCTGGATAAAGTAATACTAGGTAATACAAACTACTCCAGATGTCTGGATAAAGTAATACTAGGTAATATAAACTACTCTAGATGTCTGGATAAAGTAATACTAGGTAATATAAACTACTCTAGATGTCTGGATAAAGTAATACTAGGTAATACAAACTGCTCCAGATGTCTGGATAAAGTAATACTAGGTAATACAAACTACTCTAGTTGTCTGGATAAAGTAATACTAGGTAATACAAACTACTCAAGATGTCTGGATAAAGTACTACTAGGTAATACACACTACTCCAGATGTCTGGATAAAGTAATACTAGGTAAAACACACTACTCTAGATATCCGTATAAGGTAAAACTAGGTAATACACACTACTCTAGATATCTGAATAAAGTAATATTAGACAATACACACTGTCTCGATCAGATCTTTACTCTAAGAATAATACTTAAGAACATATTGAAAAGTACAAACCATTAATACTGAACTTCAGAGACTTTGAAAAAGGCATTTGATAGCATACACAGAGATTCATTATGGAGAATTTTAACTCTATATGGAATATCATCTAAAACTGTCAACATTACTAAGGACTTCCACAATGGATATGTTTGTGCAGTCAAAACAGAAGAAGGGATGAGTGAATGGTTCCAGATTGAAACAGGTGTGAAACAAGAATGTTATCTCTTTTGCTTTTTTGGAACTGCACTAGACTTCATAATGAAAAAATGCTGCACAGGTAACACAAAGGGTATTGATTGGGTAAATGGGACCCAACTAGAAGATCTTGATTTTGCTGATGGCATAACTCTTATCAGTAACAATGTGAACTCCATGCAAGAAAAAACAAATAGCCTGTCTTCACAGACTAACAAAATAGGACTTGAAATTAACAAGGACAGAACAAAAATAATGAAACCTACCATTAATCAAAATGGAAAAATACACGTAGAAAGGACAGATGTTGAGGAAGTCAATCAATGTGCATACTTTGGCAGCTACATAGACCAGGATGGAGACACCAGAAAGCAAGTTAGAATTAGAATTGCAAAAGCAGCATCGATCTTCAAGAATTTTTAGAACATATGAAATTCAAAAGTTATAAACACAAAAAACAAGTTAAGACTATTCAATTCAAATTTATGCACGTGAAAGCTGGAAAACAACTAAAGAAATAGACAAGAAATTAGACTCTTTCGAAAACACATGCCTAAGAAAAATACTCTGCATCAAGTGGAACGAATTCAAGAACAAAGCAGAGATAAGACAGATGAGCGAGCAACAACCAGTCTCATGGGTGATCAGGAAAAGTAGATGGACATATGTTGGTCATATAATGAGAAGAAACGATCAGAGAATCTCAAAACAAGTTATCAAGTGGAGCACAACAAGCCAAAGGAAAAGACACAGACCACGTGAAACTCTAAAGAGGACATTGTTAAGAGAGGCCAAATTAATAGGCATAAAATCGTTTGATGAGGTTGAAAAGCTCGCTGAAAACAGGAAAAATTGGCGAACCACCTTGCGAGCCCTATGTGACGTTTAACGGCACGGGAAGGGATATAAGATAAGGCAATACACATTGCTCTAGATATCTGGATAAAGTAATACTAGGCAATACACACTGCTCCAGATATGTAGATAATGTAATAGTAGGCAATACACATTGCTCTAGATATCTGGATAAAGTAATACTAGGCAATACACATTGCTCTAGATATCTGGATAATGTAATACTAGGCAATACACACTGCTCTAGATATCTGAATAATGTAATACTGGGTAATACACGCTACTCTAGATATCTAGATAAGGTAATATTAGGTCATACACATTACTCTAGATATCTCGATAAGGTAATAGTAGGTAATACACACTACTCTGGATGTCTGTGTCAAGGTTTGATCTGAAAAAATAAAAAGAAAAGACTACGACTTCCAGTCTTGGATGTGAATGTTTCTCTTACCCGTTCCAACAGTGTAGCAAGATGATATCTCTGTCAGTCTCGAATGTGAATGTTTCTCTTACCTGTTCCAACAGTGTAGCAAGATGATATCTCTGTCAGTCTCGGATGGTGCAGTTGTCATTACACTTTGGTAATAATAACGAGAAAAGAAATGTTTTCATGCAGAAAAAAAAATCTACTAACCATTTCAATGATAACGGGGAACCGATGCGAGCAATAAAGGTTTCCGGGGAACTGAAGTCATTTCTCGACCATTAATGAACGGTTTTTAGTTCATGAGCTACACTGATCAGATCGTTTATAAAGAAATCGTTCTGTTTAATCATTCTACCTCTCTGCTGCCCAGACAACTATAAAGATGTGATTTATAGTATCCAAATGTGATCGTATGAGACACATTTAAAGAAGAGAGTTTCCGAGGCTTGTTCCGGCTGCCGTCCCGTTTTCTCCCAGCCCACACTCTGAACGCCCCCCCCCCCACCCCGTTATGTACGATTCGTACAATGGCCTATCAAACTAGGGTATGCATTACACAAATAAAAACTTGACCAAACAGAACCAATTTAACAACATGAGGGAGTACATTTATAACTCACCTACTGCATCGTTTTCTCAACTTTGAATGTGATGGATGAGCTTCATGTAGGGACACAAGTTTCTCAACATCGGGTTGAAAAGTGCTAAGAAGGAAGATATTACTGCCCCCGTCTGCTGCTTCGTTTTCCATCACCCCCCCCCCCTTTTCATATTGCCACCTTTTCTTCCACCTCCCCTTGGTTCTTTCTAATGCTCGGAAGGAGGGGCGTTATCGCCCACCTTGAGAAACACTGGTCTAAAGCCGACAGGAAGGATCCTTTCTCCAAGACACATGAAGAAAACATCACTTGCTTTAAACCATCTCCTTTTTCTTCTAAATGTTTTTGACGATTTTATGACATTCGCGTTAGAAACGAAAGGTAACATATTTCTTAAAATAGGATAAAAAAAATTTGCAGAAATAACGGTTTATATTTACGGAAATTGTCAAAATAATCTTTTCTGGCGCCGGGAAAAGAATTTCAGATAACTCCTTCCTTTAAACCAAAGAGAACAGAGTTATCTCTCACTAATCTTACCCTCTCTGAAAAATATATTTTCCAAAGTACTTCCTTTCGTCTAAATAAAGGGAAAAAAAAGTTACTCTTTAAACAGTCGTCTCCTATTTTCATCTTCATCATTCTTATTTTCAACTTAATCTTCTAAAAATCTTCCCGTGCCTTTCCCACATCCTCAAAAATTCCCTCCAAATCACAACAAAATTCACCACGGCCTAAATTGATTGATTCACGGCAGATCGCTGACCTTGGTGTGGCTAACTGCTCCACAAGTTTTTACAGATGGCGGGGGGATTCAACAAGAAAATGAAAATAAAAAAAAACAGAATGGGCGGCGAGCTGGAGCACAAGATCAACACACGTGAAAGTGAAATGTGTTGGGAAGAAAAGCTAATAAGACTCGTAACAGAGAAAACTTGTTGAGCATTATGAAGTCAAATAACAGAAGCATGGATTTTTCCAGAGAAAAGTTGTTGAGCATGAGAAAGTCAAATAACAGAAGTATGGATTGTTTCAGAGAAAAGTTGTTAAGCATTATGAAGTCAAATAACAGAAGTATGGATTGTTTCAGAGAAAAGTTGTTGAGCATGAGAAAGTCAAATAACAGAAGCATGGATTGTTCCAGAGAAAAGTTGTTGAGCATGAGAAAGTCAAATAACAGAAGCATGGATTGTTCCAGAGAAAAGTTGTTGAGCATGAGAAAGTCAAATAACAGAGGCATGTATTGTTCCAGATAAAAGTTGTTGGACATGAGAAAGTCAAATAACAGAAGCATGGATTGTTCCAGAGAAAAGTTGTTTAGCATGCAGAAGTCAAATAACAGAAGCATGGATTGTTTCAGAGAAAAGTTGTTAGACATGAGGAGGTCAAATAACAGAAGCATGGAATATTGAAATATACAGTGAGTGAGCGATATCGTTCGTGATACATGGAAATATACCAGTGTTCTGTGGCATCTGAAACCCGTTTGTGTGTGAAGTGTTAGGATCTTCACATTTCTAGGCCGATACAGCCTTTGAGCTGGGGATACCAGCACTTGTCCTTGCCGTCTTTGTCTTCCTAGAGAAGTCTCAGGTGACCACTGTTATGGAGGTTAGGTCGACTTCGACGTCGATCGGTCCAGAAAAAAAAAATTCGCACGAGTGTGAAATCGAACCATGGACTTTCTGATCGGCATGCTAATGCACTCACCACTACACCACCAAAATGCGTGGTACATAAATTAATTATACATATGAAAGCAAATAAATGAAAACTAAGAAGATATGTTAATAAAAGAAACATCAGTTTCCTAATATTTAGTACAGATGTAATGAAAGGGAGTAAACCAAGAGGTAGACCTAGACAATAATGGCGAGATAACCTAGAAGAACATGCGATCTTGTAATCGACAACCGGCAAGACAAGATCAAGAACAAAGAGGAACCGAAACGTCTTTTTTGCAGCTATGAGTCTCAATGGCTTGGAAAGCTACTGAATTCAACAGATGCTCAAAGAAGAAGAAGAAGAAGAAGAGGAAATAATAATCATAATCATAAATTGGCAGATCAATATGAATACATTGGATGGCTTCATTTCTGAGTCAATAGCCTATTGCCTTCTCGCGACTAGGCGGCTAAACATTATCTTGGAGTCTAGGGTTCAGCTCACAGTAAGTAGTTTCTTTTTCTTGTTTTTTTTTTTCACGTCCAAAATTCTTCAATGACAAACTACGAGTACTTTAAGCTAATAGCTTGCTCCATCATTTTCATATACAAAACTCTTAGTCCTAAACTCTGCTTTAAAAAACAAACTGTACCCTGTCAGATTACTAATGAGTTTCTGTGGTTGTTTTATTTCTTGTGTGATAATATACAACTGTTTTCTCATTGTATCCTGTTTTTTGTAGTAATGTTCCCCCTTTATTTTGTTCCATTTTCTGCATAATTTACACACGTTTTCCGTCTTATTAGGTTCTCTTTTCTTTTAGTTATCATTGGTCTTTGTGATTCAGTTTTTTTTTTAGTTATCATTGGTCTTTGTGATTCAGTTTTTTTTTTCTTTTTAGGTATCATTGGTCTTTGTGATTCAGTTTTTTTTTTAGTTATCATTGGTCTTTGTGATTCAGTTTTTTTTTTCTTTTTAGGTATCATTGGTCTTTGTGATTCAGTTTTTTTTTTAGGTATCATTGGTCTTTGTAGTTCCGTTTTTTTTTTAAAGTTATCAATGGTTTTTGTGATTCAGTTTTAATCCTGTACTTTGTCAAAACATTTCAGGAGAAAGAAAGTCGTGTTAAGGAAACCAGAAATGAAATCTTTTTTCATTGTATCCAAAAACTATTTTCATATATTTTAGTTATTAGTTCATGTATAAAATTAACTCTCATAAGTTTCAAATGCCAGTCATAATAACAGGACTGTCAATGAAATAATATCTAAATAAAATAAACACATTTGCAAATGAAGTTCTAAAACTTTGGATCCCACGATAGCGAGAATTCTTGTAACTTTGCCCCAGCCAGCAGCCTTGTAAATTTCTCTGAGAGAGCAGCCCTACAACTTCCTCTGAACGAGCAGTCTCGTTAACTTTCTCAGAGAAAGAGATCACGTGATTTTCTCCGAGGGAGGAGCTCAACGACTTTCTGTAACCGATTAGTCTTGTAGTTTTCTCTGAGTGAGTAAGTTTGTAACTTTCTCTGAATGAGCCAATTTTTCCTGTTTTCGGCGAGTCTTTCAACCTCATCAAGGGATTTTATGCCTATTAATTTGGCCTCTCTTAACAGTGTCCTCTTTTAGAGTTTCACGTGGTCTGCCTCTTTTTCTGTGGCCTGTTGTGTTCCATTTTGTAGCTTGTTTTGGGATTCTCTAATCGTTTCTTCTCATCACGTGACCAACATATGCCCATCTCCTTTTCTGATCACCCATGAGACTGGTTGTTGTCTTATCTCTGCATTGTTCTTGAATTCGTTCCACTTGATGCCGAGTATTTTCCTTAGGCATTTGTTTTTAAAAAGTGTAAAATTTCTTGTCTATTTCTTTAGCTGTTTTCCAGTTTTCACATGCATAAATGAGGGTGGATATTACATTTGAAATGAATAGTCTTAATTTGTTTTTTTTGTGCTTATAACTTTTGAATGCCATATGTTCTCAAGATTCTTGAATACTGATGCTGCTTTTGCAATTCTAACTTCCTCTCTGGTGTCACCATCCTGGTCTATGTAGCTGCCAAGGTATGCAAATTGACTGACTTCTTCAATATCTGTCCCTTCTATGTGAATTTTTCCATTTTGATTAATGGTAGTTTCATTATTTTTGTCTTGTCCTTGTTAATTTCAAGTCCTATTTTGCTAGCCAATAAAGACAGGATATCTGTTTTTTCTTGCATGGAGTTCACATTGTTACTGATAAGAGTTATGTCATCAGCAAAATCAGGATCTTCTAGTTGGGTCTCGTGTACCCAATCAATACCTGTGTTACCTGTGCAGTATTTTTCATTATGAAGTCTGCTGTAGTTCTAAAAAGTAAAGGAGACAGTATACATCCTTGTTTCACGCCTGTTTCAATCTGCAACCATTCACTCATCCCTTCTTCTGTTTTGACTGCACAAACATATCCACTGTAGAAGTCCTTAATGGTGTTGACAATTTTAGATGGTATTCCATACAGACTTAAAATTTTCCATATTGAATCTCTGTGTATGCTATCAAATGCCTTTTTAAAGTATATGAAGTTCAGTATTAATGGTTTCTGCTTTTCAATATGTTCTTTAAGTATTATTATTAGAGTAAAGATCTGGTCGAGACAGCTTCTCCCTTTTCGAAATCTTGTTTGTTCTTTTCTCATTGCCGTATCCACTATATATTTAAGTCTATTAAAATGACCTAGCTAAATACTTTAGACACAACTGATATTAAAGTTACTCCACTCCAATTGTTTCACTCACTAAGGTTGCCTTTTTTTGGTATTTTAACAATGATTCCGTTTAGAAGGGACCTTTTCTTCTTTCCAAATCTTACTAAACATTCTCTGTAGTTGTCTCATGTTGTCACTATTGATAGCTTTTAACATTTCGGGTGTTATTTCATCTTTACCTGCAGCTTTGTTGTTTGCCACTGAATTCACTGCTGTTTCCATTTCATGCAGTGTAATTTCATCTAGGCTGACATTTAGTTGTGGGGCTGGTAAGTCGGTCTCAAGGTTTAACAATTCTTTTGGGTGTGGTCGATTAAGTATTTCTTGGATGTATTCAGCCCATCATTGCTTTTGGTCTTTATTTGATGTTAATAGGGTTCCAGTTTTGCTAAGGATTGGTCTTTCTTTAGATGTAATAGTACTGTTAGCCTCTTTTGTATGTTACATAAAGTTTTGCTGTCTCCTGTTTTTGCTGCTTTTTCTGCCTCTTTCACCATATTGTCTATGTATTCTCTTTTATCCCTTTTAGCTGAATTTTTTACTTTCTTGTCTATTTCTTTATAGGTTGCTTTCGCCAGATCTTTTCCAAGGTCTGTTTTTACATTCAACATGTTTAATTTGACTGCTCGTCTTTCATGTATAGCTTCGCAATTTTCTCTAAGCGAGTAGCCTTGTAACTTCCTCTAAGCAAGTAGCCTTTTAACTTTCTCTACGTTTCTTCTTCTTCTACTTCTTCTTCTTCGTAGAAGATATGTACTGAAAATGTATTTTTGTTTATGTATATGTCTCTGTGTGTGCTTGTATGCGTGTGTGAGAGCTATTTTATTAGGTTAATTACTTCTTCTCTTTTACTTTGAATGTAATACCTTACACTCTTTTGATATGTTTTTTTCCTAATGTAATTTGTATACTTGTGTTAAATCGAATATTTGGGAAGAATGAAAGATGGAGTGATGAAAGGCAGAATGTAAGAAGGGCATGCATGCCCAATTCTTTACCCTTTAAAAAAATAAAGATAATTCATTCATTCGTCTTTCGTTCAGACATCGAGCCAGTCTCTCTCACAAATGCGGGCTGTTCGTCTCAGGTTTTTGCCGTCACCGTAGAGCTTCTGTTGTTAAGGCGGTGGAGTCCGGCCAGGTTCTTTGCCTGAGTAGGTTGTGTGGCTGGCAACTCTGGAGGTTGTCATGTGGTGGCTGCTGCTCTTTGCTATAACCACATAGGTCTCTGTTGGGCTAATTTTCAGCTTCTGGTATAAATGATTTCTCAGCCTGCAATGTCATGTTCTCAGTCGGAAGATTATCAGCTGGTCGTTTCCCGAGTTTATAATATTTGTCATCTGTTTTTGCTGTGGGATGTTGTTTTGTCCATTTGTCTTTATATATGGCTTTGAGTCTGTTTATGTTCGTTTGTTTATATGTTGTGCTTCTATCAATCTGCTGCATTCGATTTTGTTCAAATGTTGTTTTTCTATTAATCTGTTGCATTCTTCCTCCCTCTTTTGCCAGTGTATCTGCCTCTTTAATATTTCCTTTGATATTATTGTGAGCGGCTATCCATTGTATAACAGCTTTATTGAATATTGTGCTTGCTATTGATAGGGTTTCTGTCAGATTTTTCCAGGTCTTTAATCTTTTGGTGTTTCGGTGCTTATATTACGGATTGTGAATCTATGAAAAATACTATTCGCTTCTCGGCGCGTTACTTGTGTTCAATTATTGTCACTGCTGCGGTTTTTAATGTTTCTGCCCCTGCTATGTAGTTGTTGGAGTAGGCATCTGTTGGTATAGCCATCTGCATTGTTTGTTCTTGTATTAGCTTTACAAATATGCCTCCATTTTGCTCTACGCTAGTGACACTGTGACTTTTCCTGAGCGGGTAGCATTGCCACTTTCTCTGAGCGAGTAGCTTTGCAGCATTCTCTGAGCGAGTAGCTTTGCAGCATTCTCTGAGCGAGTAGCTTTGCAGCATTCTCTGAGCGAGTAGCATTGCCACTTTCTCTGAGCGAGTAGCTTTGCAGCATTCTCTGAGCGAGTAGCTCTGCAGCATTCTCTGAGCGAGTCATCTTTGCAATTTTCTCTGAACGAGCAGTTGATCAACTTTCTCTGAGCGTTTAGTTTTGCAACTTTCTCTGACCGAGTATCTTTGCAACTTTCACTAAGTTAGGAGCCTAGTAAATCTCTCTAAGCAAGTATGACAGTTCTAAACTGTCAATGAACGGGCAGGTTTTATAATTTATCTGAAAAATTAGCCTTGTAACATTCTCTGAGCGATATAAAAATGTATAAACTAGGAAAAAAAGTAGGAGCAGCTTTATTGCATAACGATTACAAAGTTGTGACAGGATGAAGAAATAGAGAGGGGAGATAAAGTATAGATTCACACGATTGCTATTTAAAAAATTAATAATGAATAGAGCACTTAGCTGTAACTGTAATATGTGGCTTGTTCGACGCTGTGTGTCATAAATGAGCTTTGTAGGGCGTAGGGACTGTTTAAATGGAGACCTGTGATGTGTGGTCGGTGGGTCGTAACTGGGGGTGGTGGGTTGGGAAACCGTGGAGGGAAAGAGTGGTACAATGATAACATAGCTAAGAGGAGGTGGAATAGATGATTATAGTTAGGGTAGAGGGGTTGTAATATGATGCTGTGAGTAGGTTCTGAACTATGTGTAACAAGTGAGAAGGGAGTAGAGCTTAGTAGAGAGGGATTATAATTGTTGAAGAGGACAATGTTAGGTGTAGCTGAATAGAGAGTTTAACCAGTGTGGTTCCGGCGTCCTATAATCCTGAATGTAGCGGTTCTCAAGCGCTAGCCGGCTTGTGTTATCTGTGTGGCATTGTTTGATGGCTGTTATCAGAAAATCAGATTTGCCTCTGTGGTTGGGGCCATTGAAATGATTTGGGACTGGTTTCGAAGCATGTATGATTAAGGCTCACGCTGAAACGTCACAAATTTGTAATCGTTAAGTAATACTCCTACTTTTTTCCTTGTTTATACATTTTGGTATCACAGCTTTACTGCAGTGCTTCGTGTATAGTTGTATACTTCTACACTCATTATTGTGTGTTCTCTGAACGATAAACCGTTGTAACTTTCTCTCAGCCAGAAGCCGTATAATTTTCTCTAACGATCTGAAATACTGTGCATCTGTGTCGTTTCTATATCAGTCAACCGACCCCTATCTGGCTCGTTTGCTCTGTTTATGCAATGAAGCGTTTAACGCAACAAGTTTCGTGTCTTGATTTTGTGGGCGTATCCTTCAGGATCAAATCTTTTATGTGTTTTTTTTTTTTTTTTGTAGAGATTGGGTGGCAGGACCCAGAGAAGATTTACTTTAAACACGAACATAAAAAGCCACTTATGAAAATCTCCTATTTGTACAACGCGGTAATTAGATGCAGGATATTTTCTGTTTACTGCCCATAATTGAAGTTGCTAGCCCCATGCTGGTAAGACGTAAACGTCAGAATAGCTACAGTAATAAATTCCTGCAAAGTAATAAATTGCTGTCCTTACGCCTTACGGTGATGGTTTCAGGAGCGGCCAGGCATCAGCAGGAAGACTTCCAGAAGAGATTACGACAGGAGTGAAATACAGACTATTAAGATAGTCGTGAAAGAGGGAGATAGAGAAGAAGGGTGCAGGAGGAGCATAAAGGAGGCTGCTTGCTACCCTGAGAATGTGTGAGATAAGGGTGTAGGTTACTGGATAGAAAGAACGGATATATTGATGGACAGTCTTTGTGGACATACAGACGGACGGACAAAAGGAGAGACAGAGAGACAAATAGATACATAGACAGAAAGACGGAAGGGCAGACAGACAGACAGACAAGGCAGACAGACAGACAGATCGAACGAACGAAAGAACATACTTTATTTTCAAAGGGTTAAACATTGGGCACGCAGGCCCACTTAACATTCTGCCCTTCATCATACAGCTTTCACTCAGTCATAATCATTCAGCATTTATTAATGAGCATTAATAATCATGAAGACACATTTAAATGATTACATAAATAATTAATAAACTTATCTCTTGTCCGTACACTTCACACTCTGATTTATGCAACGGCATGAAATAAACTTGCATTCTAACATTAATTCAAAACTAAAATTTATAGAAAAGCTGTTAAAAAACAGAACAATCAAGCCACACTTTAAACTGCTTTACACTATGCTTATGAAGGCGTATACCCCATATCAAACAGATGTTGACATAGTTTAAAATTATAAGAACAAATATTACTTGTAAGTTTTACAAAAGTGGGCTATCTCCATGAGTAAGAGAAGCTTTTTTTTAAAGATGTCAAGCCTTGGTTTTAGGAGAATACAATTGCTTAAGCGTTGACTGTGTTTTGGGTTGAATTTGAACAACTACCACATATAGGGTGGAGCATTATGCAATAGAATTTTATGAATTAACTTGGCCTTGTTGAAAAGAAATCTCTTCCTGAGGGGTAGATATCAAGATGTTTGTCCTTATTTGTAATATGTGCTGCATGTTTGTCATCTAGAAGCCATTATTGCTCGTTTTTTAAGTGAAAAAAGTCTTTTCATGTTTGACACGGAATGGTTGTACTGTGGAACAGTAGTCCAAGTGTGTCTGTATCTGTGGTATCTAGTATATTTTCCTGGTGTCTGTATCAAGAAAATGTTTAATTTTAGTAAATTGGTAAACTCTTTGTGCAACGAACTTGGTTAGATTGTCTGCATGATGATTCCAGCTGAGGTGGTGGTCAATCATGAGACCTAGAGTTTTATCTTCACTAACATTCTCTATCTGTGAAGTTAGAGAATGTTAGTGAACAGACAGACAGACAGACAGACGGACGGACGGACGGACAGACGGCCAGACAGACAGACAGATATTATCTATCTATCGGATATTAAGTACCGCACAAACATAAACAAGGACTTATGGATTTTTTCCTAGCAAATCTCTAACCCCCCACCCTTTCCCCCTCCGCGATGTAAACATTTTTACAGTTCGTGGGCTCCTGTTTTATGGCAGCAGCTAATGCGCGCAGCACATTAAGCAAACAAACTCTTAAATGCCACTGATGCATTCAAGATGGCCGCGACTGACACACCTGACGAAAGCCAGACGTTGGAGGTCGTATCACAAGACGTCAAAACGGGGTAATAAATGTGTTATAGCGCCGGGGGCCTGGAGTCTGGTGACGGCTTTCCGTTGGGGGAGCCAGTTAAATATTTTCTCTTTCAGTTTTCTTCTTTGCTTTCTCATAAGATAATTAGTTGGGGGGAAAACTCTGAAGAAGATTAGAAAATACACATTATTCTTTTTTTTAAATATATATTCGTGTTTGTTCTTATTGCAATTCCTTCCATCAACGCTGACAATAGGGTTCTAAAAAAAATGCTCTTATTTATGTTCCTGTTCTCTTATTTTTACATATAAACTTTAAAAATATTATACAAATTTGCTTCTGCTTTACTACTGGTGGGAGCCTGAGTGGTGTAATAGTTAGTGCGCTCTCCTCTCATGCGGAGATCAATGGTTCGAATCTGGTCTGAGGTGCATCAGTCACTCATCTGTAGAAATGAATACTTGACTCCTTTTTTTTGCAACTGGGCATGAAAGAGCAGTCCACGCTTGATGCCGACTATATCATCCTCTAGAACAGTAGTTCCTAAACTGTTTGAAATTGCGTGCTCTTAATATATATTCTTTTCATCTCTCTCTCTCTCTCTCTCTAAATCTTAATTGCCCAGGGAACATGGGGATTCGGCAAGGGTTTTCCACAAACGTCTCTCCTTTTGTCTTTTTTCTGCTCTTGCCCAGGTGAGCCTTCTATTGTTCAATAATCTCTCTGTTATTCTTCTCCATGTCTCCTTTGGTTTACCCTTACTTCTGTTCCCCTGCGGTGTCCATCTTAGTGCTATTTTTGGTAGTGAGTTGTCAGTCATTCGGAGCACATGTCCCATACATCGCCGGCGTCTTTTTGTCATACATAACAAAGGCACATAGAGATATGATGTTAGTGTTCATTTTCCCTGACCTGTCAGCACACTAGAGAGTGATGTGGATGTGTGAATATATATATATATATATATATATATACACTAATTTTTAAACATTTCTGTATCATACGCAGTGGCTTCGAATCGAGTGTCCCTTTAGGCTAGCAACTGAATAAAGGATAGACCAATGAAGTGTTGACAATCAAAAATATGCTTTTTTTACGTATTCAAGAGGAGAAGTGGACGTTTTTTCGGAAAGAAGTGTTTTAGCGCGTTACCCATAACAAGTGTGTGACTGACTCCATCAGCTGGCGCACACTTCAATGGGTGGTGGAACGGACGGCGGGGCACATATGAGAATGGCAGGAGTGCGGGGATGCCAGCCTCTGATTACATTTACAATTACAGTTTATTACATATTCATGTTTTGATTACAGAACTACGGGAATATATATCCGAGGGTATTTCTCCATCATGTGCGTCCAAGATTTCTACATTTATAACATACACCGTGGTATTTCATTAGAGATTTCAGGTTCAGCAAATGAAGATAGGCGCCATTTGACCGATTCACGCTCTAGAAAGTGATACTTCGATTGTTGTGATATTCGATGTGGAGTTCGATTCCTGCGCTGGCGGTTGGAAGTGTTTGTGTCCTGTGGTGGCTGTTCATAGTTTGGTCGAGTCGGTGCAAAACGAACGCGTCAAATGAGCGACGGCCTCGTCACTCTTTCAAGATATAGGTCGGTTCTGTGTATCGAGCTGCTAAGCTAGGTGCTATGTCGTCGCTTGTGAGACGTGAACTTCCCACAATGACGAACTAATGTAATCTTTCATGCGTCCCAGTTCGGCCTGGCGCCTTGGCAGCGGGTTTGGTGCCAAGAGCGACGCTGACTAGTTTCGCATTTGGACTTTTGTAGTTCCTAAAATGGCGTCCTCTATGGGTGGGTCATCATCAAGGACTGATGCGAATGACCGTCGATATTCCTTGGCATAAGCGGTTGTAGGAAAAATACCGGAAAATCTAATACTGAATATTGTATTTAATTAGTAGTATCAAAGAATTAGTCTTTGCCCCGAAACAAGTTTAATTGTTTTGTTTTGTTTTTGTTTGGTATTTTTAGACAGAGCTTACGTGCGTATGAATGAGTACTCGTTTAAAAGGGTATATTCTTGATAACGTTCACAAAGGTAGGAGTAATTTAGAGTCTTCTGGCAACTCGGAGAAATATTCCTTTGGCACTAGTCTTAGTTGCATCGAGAATGTGATAAAGTTCATGAGGTACTGGTCTTATTTGCCTCGAAAATATGATAAAGTGCACAGGGCACTGGTCTTAGTTGCCTCGAGAATGTGATAAAATGCAGTCTTTATTATTGCAGTCAATATAAATGCAGTCAATTAGTCTTCTTCGAGTCTAAATGGTCGCGAAATTAGTAGGAGTGCTTTTCATATTTCAGTTTCTTTTTCCCTCGTTTTAATGTCAGGTAACATCCAGTTAGTATGTAATTATTGTAACTGTCACTAATTACACGGCTGTTTTCTATGTGCGTTTCTAACAAAGAGGGAAGCACTAAACATAACGGAAAAATCTTTACAATCTGTGATCCGCTCTGTTGGGAAACTAGGCACAGACAGCAGCCACAGACCAAAGTGGAAGTACGAGCGAGGGAACAGCCAACCACTGATTTACCAGCAACACTGACGAGCAGTTTAGAATGATGTCATTACTCAGAATAGCGCATCTTTTGGGGCGTCGAACGCACGGGTGAATATGTCAGTTATATTTGTGATCTGGACCATATTGAGGATCCAAGAAACGTTATCACTTTAAGATTACACATGATATAATTCTAATGAGAGCAATCGTTCTGATTCTTACATTCTTGCTTTCCTTCATGCAGACAGAAGCAATTCCCAGAAAGCGTGCATTTTTATGAAGACCCTATTTGAGAGTTATTTTGTGTTTAATATTCCATTTTATACTTAAATATTCTCAGTTATCAAGGAGTTTCAAATTCAGATATACTGCTTCCCAGTTGCTCGCATGTCATACGGTCTACTCTGTCGAAATACTCTACACCAGGTTTTCCCAATGCAGGTTCCACGACGGGTCCCCAAAAGGGTTCCACCAGAGATCGTGACTTAAAAACTTGTCCTAGTCACCTCTTACGGAAGCCTAGAGCTTAGCCTACATGCTTCTGTTTTTTTTTTTTTGTTGTTGTTGTCCAAAAACAGGTTGATTGAAAACTCACTGTTAGTTCTACACAAGGAAAGGGGAACAAAAACAATAACTCTTGCACGTGCCGTATACACAAGCCATACCTGATTAACATTTAGTATACTATACATTTATTCATTCTTCTGTTTTAGCGACGGCGGCCTCTACTGGATAAACTAAACCGCAAAAACATGTTTTGTTTGTGCCTATACTAGCGACTTTATTAGAATTGGTGTTTTATAGGGAGGAGAAGTTACCGGCGGGGAAGGGGAACATATGAAATGAAAAATGAGCGGCATTAAAACTATCATAATGCAGGTGTTCTGTGGGGATAGAAAAAAAATATTCCAATGGTTCCCTGGGGGCGAAAAGGTTGAGAAACGCTACAACTATATAAACTTATTTTGGCTGTTTATATAGAAGGAGTCGTCGATCTTGGCCTCCAATGTCAACTTCTACAATCACGGCCTTCCTACTTCCCTTCTTTGCCCATCTCTACAATCATGGTCTTCATTCTTTCCTTCTTCTGATGATCTTTGCAAATCACAGTCTTTATTCTTCCTTCTTCTATCCATTTCTACAATTGTAGTTTTCATTCTTCCCTTCCTCTGTCCATGTATACAATTGCAGTCTTCATTCTCTCCTTCTATCCATTTCTATAAGCATAATAATAATTGTATAATCATAGCCTTCTTCTGTCCATTTATGCAATTGTAGTCTTCATTCTCTCCTTCTATCCATTTCTATAAGAATAATAATAATTGTATAATCATAGCCTTCTTTTGTCCATTTATACAATCGTCCTTCTATCCATTTCTATAAGAATAATAATAATTGTATAATCATAGCCTTCTTCTGTCCATTTATACAATCGTAGTCTTCATTCTCTCCTTCTATCCATTTCTACAAGAATAATAATAATTGTATAATCATAGCCTTCTTCTGTCCATTTATACAATCGTAGTCTTCATTCTCTCCTTCTATCCATTTCTACAAGAATAATAATAATTGTATAATCATAGCCTTCTTCTGTCCATTTATACAATCGTAGTCTTCATTCTCTCCTTCTATCCATTTCTACAAGAATAATAATAATTGTATAATCATAGCCTTCTTCTGTCCATTTATACAATCGTAGTCTTCATTCTCTCCTTCTATCCATTTCTACAAGAATAATAATAATTGTATAATCATAGCCTTCTTCTGTCCATTTATACAATCGTAGTCTTCATTCTCTCCTTCTATCCATTTCTACAAGAATAATAATAATTGTATAATCATAGCCTTCTTCTGTCCATTTATACAATCGTAGTCTTCATTCTCTCCTTCTATCCATTTCTACAAGAATAATAATAATTGTATAATCATAGCCTTCTTCTGTCCATTTATACAATCGTAGTCTTCATTCTCTCCTTCTATCCATTTCTACAATCACAGTTTTCATTCTTCCCTTTTCCCATCCATTTATACAATCATAGTCTTCATTCTCTCCTTCTATCGATTTCTACAATCATAGTTTTCATTCTTCCTTTCTTCTTATGATTTTACACAGTCATAGTTTTCATTCTTCCTTTCTTCTTATGATTTTACACAGTCATAGTTTCATTCTTCCCTTCTTCTCATCCAATTATATACTCATAGTCCTCAATGTTCCCATCCTCTATCAGTTTCTACAATCATACCCCTGGTGCCTCCTTTCTTCTGCCTATTTCTACAATCACAACCTTTATTCTTCCCTTCTGCTCATTGACACAATCTTTATGTTCTATCCTTCCTTTCTTATGGCCAAATGCTACAATCTTTTACTCGCCTCTTTTGCCTTTGAGCACTTCTACAAACAGCCCGCTTTATCCTTTCTTTTTGCAACGTGTCTCTCTGACCCTGTCAACCGGCAGCCTCTTAGTTCAATTTTAATTCTTCCCAAGAATCCTTGTTTGTTTTTGTTCCTTCATCCTCGTTCTTTCAATTTTTATCCCTTTTTCTGACTCAATTATTTCTTTTTTTTTTGTGTGTGTGCATGTGTGTGTCCCAAGTGACACACATCCCCCTCCTACCCCTCCCCCCACCCCTTTTTTTTTCCTCATCTGAGAAAACACACACGTGTTATCTAATTTAAAGAAGCAGCACTCCGTGTGTTGATGCTGAAGGAGGGGCCCCCCCTACCCCCACGTCACAAAACACGCTCTCACGTCATCGCTATTGTCACACTTGTTTGCTTGTCCGTTTGCCACCACTCGGTTTTGTGCAAGCACTTATTATTCTTTGATTAATTCTCTGCCTCGCCTCGGGTAGTTTTGCGCTTGGTGAATAAAAACCCAGGGATTTTACTACCGTGGCCGTGTTGGGACAGCAAAATGGAACACGACGCCACAGCAGAGAGCTTTACAGGGCCACACATTTCTTTTCTTCTCAGTTTTCTATGAATGCTCTTTTTGGTGTAGGGGAAAAAAATATGAATAATTCTTTCTTTTAAAAAAAAAAAGTGTTTTTTAACGTCTTCCTTCGCGGATTTATTTATTCTGTTCTAAGTTTGCACGACTAGTCACAGCTGAAGTCTTTCATGGCTGAGTTATTAAAATATCTGCCTACTAAACGAAATGAGATCGATTCAAATCGGACAAAATCCTGAGATTATTATTATTTTTTTTTAAACAGGCTCTAGTTGTCTCTTTAGTTCGAATATTCTTAACCTGCGATCTAGGAATCTCCGGAAGGTCCATGAAAAGATTTTTTTTTTGGGGGGGGAGGGGGACACGGACCAGCAAATGGATTAGCTCAATTAAAAAGTAGATCTTAACATCATCCGGGTTCTATTTACTCATTTATTTTTTAAAGAGGGGTCTACAGATGCTCTCTGACTGGAAAAGAGGTTCGACGGCCCAGAAAGGTTGAGAACCACTGTATAGTGGTTGCGTGTTCTCATATCATTTCCTGAGCACTGGAACTCTATATCAGCCCCCTGCACGTGGACACCATGTACCCGCAAGTTGAGCACGTCAAAATACACACCCGGCTCGGCACTGATATATGCCAGTATGTTTGACGTGAAAAGAACAGAAAAATCTCTACTTCCAGAACTACCTAACACCCCACTAAATTAAAACATAAATTCAGCGGAGTATAACAGCCAGAAGTTCTCTTTAAAAAACGTTGGAAGAAATTCTGAATTTTTTAAAATGTCGAAACTAAAATGCTGTTTTTTTGTTTTTTTTAATGGCTGATAATAAAATCCAGCATTAAATCGGTGTCAGCATATAAGAAATGAGTTCATGCGTGACGTTTCAAGCAGTGAGTTTATACATGATGCTACAAGCGAAGAGTTTATACGTGACGCTACAAGCTAAGAATTTATACGTGACGCTACAAGCGAAGAGTTTATACATGATGCTACAAGCGAAGAGTTTATACGTGACGCTAAAAGCTAAGAGTTTATACGTGACGCTACAAGCTAAGAGTTTACACGTGACGCTACAAGCGAAGAGTTTATACATGATGCTACAAGCGAAGAGTTTATACGTGACGCTAAAAGCTAAGAGTTTATACGTGACGCTACAAGCGAAGAGTTTAACATGATGATACAAGCTAAGAGTTTATACGTGACGCTACAAGCTAAGAGTTTATACGTGACGCTACAAGCTAAGAGTTTATACGTGACGCTACAAGCTAAGAGTTTATACGTGACGCTACAAGCTAAGAGTTTATACGTGACGCTACAAGCAACTGGCGAAAGTTGGTAGTTCGAATCCAGACAGAGGCGCTCATGTTACCCGGGGTGGTTAGACGGGTATCTGGCTTCTTTTAGAACTGGGAAAGGAAAGACAGCCGGTCGTAGCTGACCACATGGCACTCTGCCGATAGGCCAGGGAAAATATAGCGGCACTACACCCTACGCAGGCCAGTGAGAGCGGGGCCCAGCCGGCACACCCCCAGCCGGCACACCACTCCCGGGGCCCAGCCGGCACACCACTCCCGGGACCCAGGGGTTTTCCCTTGTTTTAATGAAGGGCCCGGAAAGCTTCAAGAGGGGGCTGTTGTGGAAAATAGAATGGCTTAGTAAAGGAATGCTTCTGAACCGCCGTGCAAAAAATATCTCTCATAGGTCCTACCCTGGGTGCACCTAAGCCATAGCAAGGTTACCTTTATCTTCTTACCTACAGGCACTGTCTGTCTATCTCGCATTCTTTACCCCCCTATTTGAGGCGTAGGCCTCATGAAGGGCTCCTCATTTTTTTCTGCCCTGGGCTGTTTCTTTTACCCGTCTTCAGGTGTAGTCCATCTTTTTGTATAAACCATGAATGCTGCAAGAAATGAGTTTATACGTAGTGCTGCAAGAAATGAGTTTATACGTAGTGCTGCAAGAAATGAGATTATGCGTAGTGCTGCAAGAAATGAGATTATGCGTAGTGCTGCAAGAAATGAGTTTATGCGTAGTGCTGCAAGAAATGAGTTTATGCGTAGTGCTGCAAGAAATGAGTTTATACGTAGTGCTGCAAGAAATGAGTTTATACGTAGTGCTGCAAGAAATGAGTTTATACGTAGTGCTGCAAGAAATGAGTTTATGCGTAGTGCTGCAAGAAATTAGATTATACGTAGTGCTGCAAGAAATGAGATTATACGTAATGCTGCAAGCATTGAGTTCATTCTCCAAGCAAAGTTTACATAGTAAAGTTTTATCTTAACTATAAAAACACACACCTAATAAAAGTCTTGAGCTATCCTTCACCCAATAACAGACGGAATGCCATCTTAAAAGAAATAGAGAACGCATATAACTAGACCTCACTTGAGACATCGAATCGAAAGATAACCTCCGTGTTACGAAAACAACATTGTACTGCGTGTACGCGCATGCGCACACACACACACACACACAAGTAAAAGCGCTGGACAAGTGAGTCAATTTGTACATATTCTCGCTCTCCGTTAAGTCTACTTAAAACTGAGTGCCACTATTCAAGGCCATTACGTTCTCCTGTATTTACTGCTATTCACATTTCCTTCACGGTTTAAGAAATGTGGAAAAAAAAATGTAGTCCACCGCTTCACTACACTCCAGGAGCGGTAAATTCATCATATATTTAAATAAAGGAAAAAAACAAAAACTGCCCCAAGGACAAGAGCTGGAAAGAAACTGCAAGACTCCTCGTTTATAATTCTCCTTGGACAAACTATTCTTTGATCCTGACCCGCACAAACGTCTCCAATTTCATCTTCGTTTTCTCCGCAAAGTAGAATTCTTTGTCTCTGATAATTCCTTCCCTAGAGGATGTCAATGAGCTGACCTTTATAAAAGAGGGCGTATCGAATATCTGGCCGTGGAATTTGGCTCCCGATTACAGGGATTAAAGACAAAATCGTCGGAGAGACTTGTCTCGAGAAAGGAGTAGAAGAGAGGATAGAGGGGAAAAAAGGAGCCGTGTTCCTGTTACGTAATGGAGAAAAATTTCTGGGAGTATAATGACTGGGGATAGGAGAGTTCTTCGTTTAGATGACGGATTATAATTCTCCAAAATCCACCCAAAAAAACAAACAAACTCCCCAGACAGAAATCATGAACTGCCCCTGCTGGAATCCTTCTGAAATATAACCCCATGTTGGGAATATAAGTCTGACGGTTTTCTGTCACACAAGAGTGGGAAGGCCGGATATAATGTAGTATCGTCCTGCTAGTATTCTGTTGGAGCCCAAGCGTTTCTTCAATCCAGAGACGATATATCGATCTACGAGAGTTGTAAACGAGAATGAAAGACTCTCAGTGTGTATGACACTAAAACATATAAAGAATACCATATTAGCGCTCATAATTTACCTTTTACCTTTCATATTAGTACTCATATTTCTTTTTTCTTTTGACGAGCTCCATGCTACAGAACAGAGGTTCTCAACTTTTATATTTCTTTTTGTCCCATGCACACCTTTCACCTTGTGTCAGAATATGCCATTTCCCTCGCCTTTCCAAGATAGTGTGGCACGAAAGTTGCGTTGTACTTTGAAGAAATATCAATATTCCAAGAGCACGAGTCTGTCACTTTGTGATTCCAGCCAGGACCTCCAAGAAAAATGTCATTCTGTGATCCTAGTCAAGGCCTCCAAGAGAAATGTCAATCTGTGATCCCAGTCAGGGGCTCCAAGAGAAATGCCATTCTGTGATCCTAGTCAGGGCTTCCAAGAGAAATGTCATTTTGTGATCCCAGTCAGGGTCTCCAAGAGTAATGTCAATCTGTGATCCCAGTCAGGACCTCCAAGAGAAATGTCAATCTGTGATCCTAGCCAAGGCATCCAAGAGAAATGTCAGTCTGTGATCCCAATCAGGGCCTCCAAGAGAAATGTCAGTCTGTGATCCTAGTCAAAGCCTCCAAGAGAAATGTCAATCTGTGATCCCACCAATCAGGGCCTGCAAGAGAAATGTTTCTAATTTTTTGTAAGCCTATACAACCCCCCCCCCCCTCCCAAATCCCAACCCCGGCTTATTATTTCATCCACTCTAGACCTTTGCAGGCCTTCGGGCCCACCTTTAAAACAGGAAAATTTATCCAAGGGCCAGGAGCAGTGCACTAACTCACCCCCTCAATGGATGTGGTACCAGCCCCCTTCCTGCTTGAGAATACCTGCTTTGAAGGCATGTAAGGTATACAATATGAAAGCGCACTTTCCTTGGCATACTTTATGTTATAGTCTAAAATAGAGGATTCTTTGTAATAAATGCAAGAGTCTTTTGATCTGTTCCACGCTGTGGAGACAAATGAACCATACTTTTGTTATAACACATTGTTCCATTTGATGTGTTCCACGATATAGAGACATTTATAACATAATTCCCTTGATCTGTTCCATGTTATTTAGATAAATAGTAAATATTATTTCTTCTTCTTCTTCTTCTTCGTCTCTGTTAACGTTGATGTTGGTCGTCTGAAATATGGCATTAAGTCACATTTATGTGCCTTTTGGCGCAACACATCCCACTTCGGCCCGATACAATTTTAAGACCTGCGTTCGTCTAACCACTGCCATCCCTATTCACTTGACCATTCTACTTTTCTGTTCCCAGTGGCAGCACTGTGAGGTAGAAAAGGGTCTTGGTCAGCTGTAGTTCTCCAATCCTAACGCAAGAAATCAGATATGGGGTCGCTGACCATTCTTTCATTCATCTTTAGTACCGCGGAGGTTTTCTCTCCGCCTACCCCCGAACCCCCAATACCATATTGTCCAATCTTTTGTGTTTCTGATCACTTCATATATATATATATATGTGAATGACAGGACTCTGTTAACTATATGATTTATGGATGTAGTAATGGTCTAAGAACAGAGTTTAGAAGACCAATGAACTCTAGCGTGAAGAACAACAACAACTTTATACACTCCCAAATCTACAACTGAAATCTTCCTGACTCTTTATTTAATGTAAATACCACAAATTCTTCATGCCCTCTATACTTCAGCAAATTTTTTTCCCCCCTCAAGCTTCAAATAAATTTCTTTATCTAAAATCGCCTACTTTTAGGAAATTAAAATTCTAACTCTCTCTTTCTCTCTTTCTCTCTGTCTGTCTGTCTGTCTGTCTGTCTGTCTGTCTGTCTGTCTGTCTCTCTCTCTCTCTCTTTCTCTCTCTCTGGTCCATACCAATCAGGAGTTGGTCGTCATTGATTTCCACAAACCATCTATCCTTTGCTCTGTGTTCTGGACTGTGCTCTGTGCAACCCTTTTAGGCCATTAGTATCTTATTTCTTTGTCTTCCTCCTCCATTTTTTCCCCGTTATCATTAGGTGTTCCAGTTCGACTCTTCTTAAAACATATCCTACAAATCTGGAATAAAACACACTCGGCTATTACCTTTTTTTTTAAATTTTAAATGAAACATGGCGACACGGCCGGTCATACAATTTTGATGAAAGGGAACCGTCTGTTTTGTACTAGACTTCATTCGCACAGGAGTCCAGGACACACGCTTGCGCATACACATACACACACAGACACGTATACACAAGCTTAATAACCCCCAAATCTAAAATCTAAACAAAGAATAAACTGGTAGTTCTGATGAGTAAAATGAAATGTAGTAGAGAGTTCATGTTCTCTTTTACATTTTTATTACAAATTCCCGGCAAAATATTTTTTTTTTCTTTTTCTTTTTTTTTTCTTTGAACATTGATTGCTCCAGTCTCCTCGAGGGTCGTGAAATTTTAAATTCGCGATTATGGATTTTTATTTTGATGAGTAAAATAATCACGACCAGCTGCTTGCAGTTTTACTTCAGCGTTTGATGTATCAAAATGGATGTTGTAATAAATTTATCATTCGAGAAATTGCTAGTCACATTAGAAAACGTGGATACCGTATTCGCTTTGATGTGAATTTTATGACATGTATGTGTGTGTGTTGAGTGAATTTATTTAGCTGCGTGGAAAGACAGAAATAGGGGAAACGGAGTTGGGGGTTAGATAGATAGAAAGGGAGAGATAAGAAACAGGGAGAGAAAGAGAGAAAGGGGGGTCACTGGTAAATTTATGCAGACAGAAAAAGTTAATTAAACGGTAGTAGTAGACAGATAGATAGACAGACAGACAGACAGATAGATAGACAGATGAACTGTCAAATAGGCAGGCAGTCAAGAAAGCAAACTGACAGTCAGACAAGCAGATAAAAAGACCGACAGACGGACGGATGTAAAATAGATAGGCAGACAGACAGATGTAAAGAGGATAGGCAGACCGACAAACAGAAAGACATCAGGCAAGCAAGCAAACAATGACACGGGCAGACAGAACAACAGACACATAGACAGACCAAAAGACAGACGGGCAGACATAAATGGGCGACAGTGTATGGTGACAGACGGACGGAAGGACAGACAGACATAGATAGATAGATAGACAGACAGACAGACAGACAGATAGATAGATAGATAGATAGATAGATAGATAGATAGATAGATAGATAGATAGATAGATAGATAGATAGATATAGATAGATAGATAGACAAGTAGATAGATAGATCAAAGCACTTTAGTTTATACAGGATATAAAGTAACTGTTACAAATCAGTTACAACCAACCTGTAATGGAGTGGTTGGCGCATAAAGATAATGAGAACTGAAATAAATGAAAAAAAGAGGAAACGACATCTTTCAGCAATAGTTTAAGCAATGAGAATAAAGTGGCGGGATGATGTCCAGAATGTTTGCATTAGAGATTTACAATGCCAGGCTGTGAATCTATCCACGTCTCAGGCGTAAATGCATCCGCTGTTTAAATCTTTGTTATTCGCAGTTTATACTGCGAGCCGCTGTCATCCACGTAGGCAGTTTCAACCCATTGTTTAAAATATACTACCTTCCGCATTGTAACGGCTATTGTTAACTTACATCTAATCCATTATAAATTCAATCACTTAATTCATGCAGCGGCGTGCGGGAAGGATCTGAACTCCTTTCATCTTGTGTAGCTAATTAAGATTTGTATGCCACGATCAATTCGGTCTGTGGGGGGAAAAAAATCTGTAAATAACGAGGTATTGTAGCCCCAGTTTTACAACCGCCATTTTGATTAGGAAGGCTTGGATTTAGTTTTACACTATTTACTGTATAACCTAGTTTTCAAACTGAATCTACGGTACCTCAGTCCAGCAAAATGTATTTTTTTTTTAATCAAAGGAATGAAACGGAGAATAAAACGGAAAATGTGTTCGACTTGATTAACGATAGCCATTTTTTAATAGTACAATAAAATAACTTAGAAAAGCCAGCGAGAAACGAACGATAATGAACACGCTACGGGGGAGACAATCTATGTTCATTGGCTGTATAATGAGAGGAGGAGGAGTCGAAAATATAGTGACAACAGCGAAAATGGGAGGCAGAAAAAGAAGAGGCACTCCAAGAGAGAAGATCTTAGATGGCTTTAACAAAATGGTATGAGAGAAGCACAACAACAGAACTGATGGATACCATGAAAGATCGGAAACTGTGGAGAGACATTGTCGCTGACGCCTCCAAGGATGACATATGATGATGATGATGATGATGATGATGATTGATACCAAGATAAGACTAAAAAATACATGGTATAATACTCATCTTTTCCACAGGCTGGACTTTAAAAAGTCTGGAAGGCTTAAAAAAGCAAATCTTTTTTTTCCCTGCAACTTTTTAAAAAAATACTGGAAAAAAGTATCGCCCGCCTACAGCTTTCAATCTTCGTAAAGGTTAACTCCATATTCCCATCACTTACTAACACTTCCAGGTAAAGCGCCCTCTTTCACGATCGTAACACCTCGTGCCATGCACCCACTTTCAACCGGTGTGACAAAAGCAGGCCAGGAATTAAACATAAGCCCAATTTATCTGTTACACGAAGCCTGCACTCTGGGCTCATCTTTTGTTAATCTTTTGTAAACCTTTGAACAATCCATTGCTAGCATCCAATAAGTGAATTGGTGGTTTCCCCACCAGAAAATGAGCCAGAAGAGAAAAGGGAAATGGATAACAGATGAATGAGAGATGGAGAAACTGAGAAGCATAGCACATCCAAATCAGTAATCCGGATTAATATCCCATACCCGATCCTGCTTTTATCACTATTTTTCTTTAATATTGTTTCATTTCTTCTTTGATATTTACATCTTTTTCTTTTAATCTCCACGTGGCCTATTTCATATGTAATGTTATCACTTTGCCTTGGAGATTGGATTCAACCGGTTCCTTGAACTGGAAATGAGAATGGATTTTCGCGAAGTTCGCCTCACGCAGTGGCTCGCCGATGATACTGAAAGAAAAAAAAATTCGATTTCGTGATTGTCGTTTTAAAAAGAAAGAGAAACGGGGGAAAAATGACATTAAAAACACCACAGACAAATTCACGCACACACTCACACACATACTCACATCTAACCATTGATGAGTTTGCGCTATGTAAATACAGAGTTCCTGTTTGGTTCGTCTGCCAGCAATCCTCCCTCGTGTGTTAGTGCTCTCAACTTACCTTTGTTCCGCATTTTATTTATGAATGAGCACTCACGTGAATCGGTTTTAAAAATGGTTGAAATTCCACACCTGCATTGTCAGAGATATATTCACAAGGGTCCAAGCGAAGTTTTGAAAAGTAGGTCACGAATATACTTCACGTTATTGTGTAGATTTACAACTGTGTTAGAAAGGTTACGAAAAAAATACCCACCTTCTTCTTCTTCTTCTTCTTCTTCTTCCTTAGCTTTCCGAGCCATCAAGGCTCATTGCTGCAGATAAAGTTCGCCTCCATTCTTCCTATTTCTAATCCTCTCTCTCTCTCCAGTAGGTGACTCCAATGTCCTGTATCCTCTTCTATGTTGTCTCTCCATCATTGTCTTGATCTACCTCTTAGTTCTTGGTTCATTCATCTTTTGTATATACATCATATTTTATTTGTCTGTTCTTTTCCCATTCTTTCTACATGACCCAACCAGAGTATACTCTGTTCACTTCCAAGAAGTTTTTTTAATCCACTGTAGTGTAAATAAGCTGTTAATTTAGTCCCTTATCTAGCTCACGGTTTCCCTGCTTTTGGTATCCTTTTTTGGGGGGGCTCAAAGATTCTTCCTAGAATCTTGTTCTCAAAGACCCGCAATTGTTGTTCATCTTTGCTTTGAGAAAAAATGTAACTATTAATTAATGATTTGTAATCATGTGTAAATTGTAATTAATAAAATCATATTTTTATGGATCGGGTAATTATTTAAGAAAAACGGGAGTATATAAAAATGTGACTTTACTAATCATAAATAGTTCGGTGTAATATTTTTATACTTGGAAATTCTTTACACGAAGATCACATGAGAAGGGCGTAAGCAAAGAGTATCACGAAGATTACCTGACAAAGGCGTAAGCAAAGAGTATCACGAAGATTACCTGACAAAGGCGTAAGCAAAGAGTATCACGAAGATTTTCCGACAAAGGCGTAGGCAAAGAGTATCACATTTTAAAACTGTTTTAAACCACACACAGATTAGTTTTCCCCATCAATTTCACAGTTTCCCGTCAGCCATGAGCTTCTGTCTACTTAATTAGTTCCGTGTTTTTCTAATTATTTAAAAAGTGATACGGCAGTCTCCCTGGAAGAAATTTTTTTTAAAAAAGAGACGAAATGAAACGGAAAAGACGCCTCATTAGCCTACTTGCACTTAATATGGAAATTAATAAGGTCAAAGGTGACTTCCGTGACAAGAGTACCAATACAAAATGGTGTTTGTGGAAAGACGCTATTGATTAATTTTCCGATAAAAATAAAAATTTTTTTTAAAAAAGGGCAAATGTCGCATATGATATTTCAACCAATTTGGCATTCTTCAAACAGCATCACAAGGTCATGTGCATGCACATGGATATAGCAAATCATTGCCCCCACCCTTCACCCCCCGAATTCACGCCCTCATGTCACATGCAAACATAAGTAACTAATGAAGTTAGCAAGTGAAAATGTGTGCCACAGATTTAGATGATATAAAGAGAGGCTGTCTAAGAATCATAACAGCAGCGAATAGCAGTTACAGGAGGCGTTCATTCATGCGTACCGAGGTAGAAAGTATTTTTGTTTTCTTTCTCCTTGATGAAATGATGGAAGATGTATCATCGAAGTTAAAAAAAAAAAAAAGAAAAGAATTGCGCAAGCCAAGATCTTCTTTAAAAAGCTGAAATACATACAATAATCTATGAGAATCAAGAAGAGAGTGCAGCTGTGTTACACCGAACCAGTCCTGTTCTATAGATGCGAAGCGTGAACGGTCAGTAAGGAGATACAGAGAAAGCTAGAATCAGCTGAAATGTGGCTGTTAAGAAGAATGCTGAAGATACCATGGACAGCGAGAAAATCGAAGGAGAAAATTCTGAAAGGCTAACAAGGAAACTAATGATGAAGATCAGAACACGACAAACCAAACTTGTGGGAGGCATGTTTGGAGGAGAGGCGGGCTAGAGAACCTAATGACAACAGGGAAGATCGAAGGTAGAAGAGACAGAGGTAGACAGTTTGGCATCCTGTCACAGGAAATGCTTAGTGACAAGCCTGCTGAGATACACAAGGGATCGAGGGTTATGGAAATACATGGTATGAGAGAGAGAAAGAGAGAGAGAGAGAAAGAGAGAGAGAGAGAGAAATGACCGCACTGATCTGAACAGATACAAAACGCGTTATTTACTTTATACAACGTTTCTTTTTTCCCTTCAGGAGAAGGATAACATATAACAAACAGCACTGAACAAAACAGATAACAAACAGCACTGAACAAAACAGATAACAAACAGCACTGAACAAAACAGATAACAAACAGCACTGAACAAAACAGATAACAAACAGCACTGAACAAAACAGATAACAAACAGCACTGAACAAAACAGATAACAAACAGCACTGAACAAAACAGATAACAAACAGCACTGAACAAAACAGATAACAAACAGCACTGAACAAAACAGATAACAAACAGCACTGAACAAAACAGATAACAAACAGCACTGAACAAAACAGATAACAAACAGCACTGAACAAAATAGATAACAAACAGCACTGAACAAAACAGATAACAAACAGCACTGAACAAAACAGATAACAAACAGCACTGAACAAAACAGATAACAAACAGCACTGAACAAAACAGATAACAAACAGCACCGAACAAAACAGATAACAAACAGCACCGAACAAAACAGATAACAAACAGCACTGAACAAAACAGATAACTAAACGCATTTGTTACTCCACACGGAAAATGGACGATCTTCAAGTTAAAAGCTCACTGACCAGTAAATTACAGGTATGGATTAAGATCGATAAGATGACGTCCTGACTTGGAGACAGGGGCGAAGACAGAATTAGATCTCACAGAGGAAGGACCAAAGAGAATGAAGCGTAATAAAAGGCAAAGAGGGACTGACAGAACAGATATGATGAAAGGTAATAAATAAAACAAAATCGCAGCCAGATAGGTCTCATGTCCATATTCGTTGCTTTTGTTAGAAATCTCTCTCTCTCTCTTCTCTCTCTCTCTCTCTCTCTCACTCACTCTCACCCTCTTTATCTCCCTGGTCCACGCCAATCAGGCGTTAGTAGTCACTGATTTCCTCAACCATCAGTTGATCTCTTTCTAAGAGGTGTGTGATGGACTGTGTAATTTCTAAGCAATCCAAGAGATACGCTTGTGTAAGTCTTCAAACCTATTTTGCTTTACGTATCTGAATCGTGGACTTTGGCAGGAAAAGAGTAAATCATTGGAGGCAACAGAAATGTATGTCCTGAAAAGAATACCGAGGATCTCTTGGACAGCCAAGATAAATAACGAGAGCAGTGTTTGAGGCAAGCTAATGAAAAACCATGTATAATAACTAAGATAAGGAAAAGGCAATCGCCATTATCGAGGGGATGTGATGAGAACAGCGACGCTGGAAAACATCACAACAAAGGGGCAAAACTGAAGGCAGGAAAGACAGAGGGGACAGATTGTTAGATGTCTTGACACTGTGGTATGGAAGGAAATCAGCATCAGAGTTGCTTAGAAATGTTAAGGACCGAGAATTAAGGACCACAAACCTTCCCGGCATGGCACATGATGGTGATGATACTGATGATGTAGCATTCAAAATTTCTACTATCAGATTAAAAAAAAAATTTTTGGACCGGAAAAAAAAATGTATATAGAAATGTTCAGCGCGTCTCTAATTTTTCTACACAGTTCCCTCATTCACTTCAGTCTGTCATTTTGTTGCGTATGTCTGTTATCTCCCTTGGCTGTTGCATCACCAGACGTCGCTCTAGATACGGAAACGCTCAGGCAAATTATCGAAATTCTGATCACAGGAGCGAACATAATATTATCTTCTATGAATAAGGGGACCGGGGACATATAAATATATCGTTAAACGTGTATAATGGCAGAAAAACGGGCTGTAATAAAAGATTCAGCCGACGTCCCTGCTATGAGGAGACGGGGAGAGGAGTAGCCCACGTTGAAGGGAATGCAAGTAACAACTTGATTAAGTAAATCGAGTCTCTCAGAATCCATGGGAACGCCCTTTTATATGTCCTGGTTCTTTACTGCGACATTTATTTCTCCGTTTTCTGTTGACTTGTTGTCAGAGACGCACAGAATACCAAATTCTAAGTATTCGGTCCAATCTTATTTCGCGGAAGACCGAAAACAAGTTCCAATACTAAAAGCAGATTCATGACAACAAAACCACACGCTGACGGCACGGCTATCAAAGTAATGTTGTAAATATTATTAGAAATTTATCACTTATTTATCATTTAATTAAACATTTTGTTTTATGCAGTATTTCACTCATTTAAGCTATTGTAGAGATATACATTACTAACTGCACATTAGTGCTTAAATATTTAACTCTCTCCCTAGATTAAGTCTGGCTGAAATATCATTTGCAATGCCATTTATGGGGCAATCCAAGAGAGGAACATCAGTTTAATATTTGAAATTTTATGATTTGAACTGGTTTTTAAAATGCGAATATTCGGATTCCATGACTATTCTGATGAAAAAGAATTCGATTTGAACATTCGGTACAGCCCTGCGTACTTCACATATCTTCAATAATTTAAGTTATAACCGTCTCATACTACAATCCGACAAAAATAAATTTATAACCAAATCAAGAGTAATTGTTTCATTCGTTTTCAACGTCTGAACTTTTCAAAGCAAGCCTGTCTAAAATCCACGTCATATATCATTGTGGCCACTGAGTGGATACCTTGACTTGTCGTGTCTCCTTCCTCATCTACTTTTCGGTGCTGAGGGAGCAAACAGATGTCTTGACAGGGCTCTGCGATTTGCTTTACATAATAGGATATTTAATGCTTCTGTCATTTTCTCTCTCTCTCTCTCTCTCTCTCTTATTCTTATTCTCTCTCTCCAATTCAGTTAATTGGTTATTCTGAATAGTAATGAAATTTTTGTTTGGTAGATAGTCATTTATATGTTTATGTAGTTAGTCATTTTGCATGTACGTAGTTATTTTATTGTTAATTATGTTTGTTATATGAGCAACATATTTGTAGAATGTCTGGAACAGAATGAAAGTTGTATGATAAAGGGCAGAATGTCAGACGGGCCTGCGTGCCCAATTCTTAATCCTTTTCAAATAAAGCTCAATCAATCAATCAATCAATCTCTCTCTCTCTCTCTCTCTCTCTCTCTTTCTCTTGTGTGGGCAGCCTTTTTCTCTATTACCCACAAATCTCAGTGTGAATGTTTTCTGTGATATACTGTCTGGTGATAACCGTCTAACATGGCCAAATCATCTGACTTGCTGTTTTTTTTTAATATTGTATAATACTGATGTTCCTCCAACTTTTGCTCTGATGGTGTCATTTCTTATTTGGTCTCTTCTTGTCACATTCAATATTCTCCTTAAGCATCTCATTTCTGTCGTGGACACCACACAAAAATAATAATTGAAAATCAACAAAACCCACAAAGAAGTGTTCCAAGATCTCAATCAAGTACAGCGGCACAGAATAGTGGATCTGCAGTCACCCCATTAAGTTTACTGACCATCTCTCCAGTTCGCTTAAGAGCTTCTCGTCTCATCACTTCAGGACAATACAACCCGAGAGCAAATCAGACAGGAGACAGGAGAAAGGAGGGGGAGGCACACAGTGGCAGGTCCACTGAAGTCATTAAGTTCTGTCACATACGTCCTCAAGCTGGCCGTCAAGCATCACGTGATCTTTGTTTCCTCGTGATTCGAACGCGTGCTATCACTCAATAAAGCAAACATCAATTTTAGCCTCCCTCGAATTTCGAACCTCGAGTCTCGAATAATTCACACTAAAATAGTTGCACTGCAGGTCATTAAACCGAAGCCGAAAAACTGTAGAGCAACAATAAACAACGAGAATAACCACACACCATGAAAAGACTATTCTTGTTGCTTAGATAAACACGTTTCAAAATATCAGTTGGCTTTCTTTCTAGAAATGTTGAACTAAAAACGTCCTTGATGAAGACATATCGCCGAAATACTCATTTCTACCTGCTTTCACATTTTCTCATTTCCTCTTTAGTCATTCCATCTCAGCTTTACTCTTTATATATATATATAATATATATTGGTAAAATTCCAGCATACACATCTGACTATCTCTATTTTACTAGAACCAGTTTTGTCGCAGTTATCACCTTTCTAGAAATGTGAATGTAGTTCACATGTGAAATGATTGGCCCCAGCTGAAGAGCTCTCGTACTATGAAAAGTAATCTTAGAGAACCCCTGGAAACCTACATAGCGGTTCTCAGTAAAATTGTTGCTGTCCACTGTGTTCTTTTTTTTCTGAAGGAAGGTTAACGACCGATTGAAATCATTTAGCTACTAATCTGTCTGTTACCCTCCTCTCCCTCCCAACGTCCTCATCGTTAACTTCTACTTCTATTAAGAGCAATGATTCTCAAACTGTTTCAGACTGTGGCGCAATTAGCAATGCAGATTTATGTTGTGGTACACCGGAATGCTGCTGGACACTTCGGGTACTTCGCACAAAGTTATAGTACATTGTACTACGCTGACTTTATATTCAAATTTCGTTATAGTGGGATATTTGTATAGTAAGGACAAGAAACAGTGGAAAGAGATTATTAAAAGTTTTATTATACCAGTGCTTTGTTTCCAATATATGATTTGAGCCTGTTGCTTCACAAAGATCTCCTTTATTTTTATAGGAATACTTAACAAAACAGCTTAGAAATACTCAGCCCACCACACCAAACATGTATCATAAGTGCCTTTGAATGTAAATGCGGTAGAAAAGTCCTTCGAAGTCACAGACACAAAAAAAAAATATAACAAATATGTCCATACTACAAAAATTTAATGATGAAGAAAGTTGGCTAGTAAATAAGGTCAAACAGAGAAAACTTGAATATTTCGGACATACGAGTATTAAATGTCATGCGAGTTTGAAGAAGACAGTCTTTGAAAGGTGCATAATGGGAAAAAAAATAAAAACAGGACGACCAAAGCAAAGATGGCACCAAGACATCGTTTACGATCTGCGAATGGACGCATCAGCAACAATGCATTTTGGTTACAATCGAGAAATCTTCAAAAGAGATATTAGAGAAGCAAAGTTCCACAAGGGACATGCAAATGACTGAACGGTACTGGGCAACAACTTTTAATTCATGTCACGTAAATACTACGCTGCTGAAAGTTTTTTACACATATAATTTTTAAACAGAAACATTTTGCTCCTATATAAATTTGACGACGTACCTCTGACTCCTATACAACACATTTGTATGCTGCGACACATCCTTTTGTTGGAGGGGGAAAAACTGATTTTGAAACAAACTATGAGACTGAAAATAATTGTGTACTAGTTTGGTGGTTCAACAGTGAAGGCCAAGAAACTACAGTTGCCCCAGACCATACTCCTATCATTCCCAGTGCTCTTGGAAACACTTCAGGTTACAATATCATCTTCATTGTCGGGATCTTATTCCATCTTCCCACAGTGTACCCGGAAGCATACGGCTGTATTTCCTGAGCCTGGTAAGAGGGGAAACTAGATCCATATGCTGGCTAAGCCTCTGGAAAGCTTGCTTCTTGTATCCTTTCCTGGATGCAGTTTATACTCTGTAACCAAACCTCCTGATCCTCAGCTCAATGTCCATGTCTCCAGATCATCACAGCCATTACCGTTTATAGCTTATGTGTGCGATTATGGAGAGATCCAACGAGAGTAGCAAGGGCAATAATAACAGCTAGAACAACAGCAGCAAGAACAACAGCAAGAACAACAGCAAGAACAACAATACTAACGGCGTGGCTTTCTGCAAAGACAATAATCATCGATCCACTTACATGATGATTTAACAAGCTGTGACCCCAGGATCAGTAGTTCACCCAGATTATTTCTGACCCCAGGATCAGTAGTTCACCCAGATTATTTCTGTTTCTTATACCATATTAAAGATCGCCCCAAGTAAATCTTACAGCAAAATGTGGTCTAAAGTAAAACTGCACGTTAAACGCCAAAAGTGCCCGTCGTTCTCTTTGCGTCTGCCTCTGTCAGTCTGTCTGTCTATCTGTCTGTCTGAACCACTTGAAATTTGTATGATTAGCATTCTTATATAACCTGATATGAGCTTTAAAGAGCTACTAGTCTTCACTATGGCACACGCGGCATTTACAAATCATATCAGTCAGTCAGTCATTTGCATGTTCCTTGCGGAATTTTGATGCTTTAACAGCTTTCCTGAAGGCCTCTCGGTTGTGAGCAAGATGGCCTGCTGCTGATGCATCCATTTGCAGATTATCAATGATGTTTCGCTTGGTCTTCCTCTTTTTCTTTTCCCCATTATGTACCCTTCCATGACGATCTTCTCTAAATTATCGTGACGTTTAACGCGTCCAAAATATTTACGTTTTCTCTGTTTAATCCTCTTTACCAGCCAACCTTCTTCAATATTAAGTTCTTGTAATATGGATATATTTGTTTGTTTTTGTGCTCATGACATTTGAGGAACTCTTCTGTAGCATTTACTTTCAAAGGCATTTACGTGTTTCTCAGTTGTTTTGTTAAGTGTCCAGATCTCACAGGCGTATGTTGCGATGGGAAAGATCTTATATCGTATATCCTTTCCGTGCCGTTAAACGTCACATAGGGGTCGCAAAGTAGTTCGCCAATTTTTCCTGTCTTCGGCGAGTCTTTCAACCTCATCAAAGGATTTTATGCCTGTTAATTTGGCCTCTCTTAACAATGTCCTCTTCAGAGTTTCAAGCGGCCTGCTTCTTTTTCTTCGGCCTGTTGTGTTCCACTTGACAGCTTGTTTTGGGATTCTCTGATCATTTCTTCTCATCAAGTGACCAACATATGTCCATCTCCTTTCCTGATCACCCATGAGACTGGTTGTTGTTCAGTCATTGGTTTTATCTCTGCATTGTTCTTGAATTCGTTCCACTTGATGCCGAGTATTTTCCTTAGGCATTTGTTTTCAAACAAGTCTAATTTCTTGTCTATTTCTTTAGTTGTTTTTCCAGCTTTCGCATGCATAAATGAGGGTGGATATTACATTTGAATTGAATAGTCTTAACTTGGTTTTTGTGCTTATAACTTTTGAATTCCATATGTTCTCAAGATTCTCGAAGAGACTGATGTTGCTTTTGCAAATGGGAAAGATGCACGCCCTTAAAAATCCTATTCTTGTAATACTGTCTGTTCCTCTCCATAGCTTCTTTAGTTATTTTACTTTTTGAAGAGCGACAGATGTCTTCTTTTTATTTCCTTCATTGCATCTTCATTATTAATAAATAATGATCCAAGATATTCAAAATTCTCCACCTCTTCCAATTTTTCCTCATTGATACATATTTTCAGCTGCCTCGTTTGTTTTGTCAGTTGTCATCAATTTAGTTTTCTTCGCATTAAGATGGAGATTTTGCTCTTCAGTATTCTTACGAACTGACATAATTAGTTTTTCCATTCCTTTTTGTGTTGTGGATAGTAATACTGTGTTATCAGCATATCTAATCTCTGGTGTTACAAATCATGTACTTAAGGGAAAAATTGTGACTGTCTTCAAATAGAGTCTGTTTTAGAACGTAATATAGAACTGGATAGGATTTGACATAATCAGTATCGTGGTGAAGTGTCTAGTCCCCACAGTGTCGGGGATTCTATTATCCCTATCGTAGTGGAGTTTATGTTTCCAATTCATAGTAGAATTTAGCATCCCCTGAGTGGTGGAGTTTATGTTTCCAATTCATAGTAGAATTTAGCATCCCCTGAGTGGTGGAGTTTATGTTTCCAATTCATAGTAGAATTTAGCATCCCCTGAGTGGTGGAGTTTATGTTTCCAATTCATAGTAGAATTTAGCATCCCCTGAGTGGTGGAGTTTATGTTTCCAACTCCTAGTAGAATTTAGTATCCCCATCGTAGTGGAGTTTATGTTTCCAATTCATAGTAGAATTTAGTATCCTCATCGTAGTGGAGTTTATATTTCCAATTCATAGTAGAATTTAGTATCCCCTGAGTGGTGGAATTTTATTATCCCTTATTGTGCCTAAGTTTTCTATTTCTACTGGGGTGGAGTTTATTATCCCTTATTGTGACTAAGTTTTCTATTTCTACCGGGGTGGAGTTTATTATTATGCTGGAGCTTATCATCCCTACATCGTTGTGAAGTTTATTGTCCTCACGGTGAAAATTATGACCCACATAACGGTGGAGCTTATTATCTCCATGTGGTGGAATTTATTATTCCCTCCTTATATAGCTTGTCATCCCTATCGTAGTGAAGTTTATTATCTCCATGGTGGAGTTTTTTATGCCCATCGCGGTGGAGTTTATTATCTCTATGTGGTGGAATTTATTATTTCCTCCTTATATAGCTTGTCATCCCTATCGTAGTGAAGTTTATTATCTCCATGGTGGAGTTTTTTATGCCCATCGCGGTAGAGTTTATTATCTCTATGTGGTGGAATTTATTATTTCCTCCTTATATAGCTTGTCATCCCTATCGTAGTGAAGTTTATTATCTCCATGGTGGAGTTTTTTATGCCCATCGCGGTAGAGTTTATTATCTCTATGTGGTGGAATTTATTATTCACATGGTTTGGGAGGGGGGGGGGGGAAGAAGGAGGGTAAGTTTATTATCCGTATAATGCTGAAGTTTTCTAAAGTTTATTATCCTCTTCATTCAGCAGGGAAGCTGTATAGTACTCAACGTCTCTTCACTAAATATATGCTTGAGTTCTTCCAATTCTCCTCCCTTTCTTCCTCCCGCTCCTCTACCCCCTCCAAAAAAAGTAACAAATTTGTGATATTTTTTCCTCTGAAACTTTCAGACAACATTTCATCGCCTATCCACAGCGAGGTTACTCTGCGTAACTAACCATTAAATTGTGTAATTATCCATTACTAATTTCACCCTCTCACTAATCCAGTCATTGTTTAATCCATCTACTAGTAATCTATTCATTCGTCCATCCATCCATCCATCCATCCATCCATCCATCCATCCATCCATCCATCCATCCAGCCTTATTCTTCTTCTGATCTCTGCTTATATGTCTATCTATCGTGTATCTGTCTGGGCATCTGTTAGACCACATATACACCAGACACCATGCTTGCTTGCCTTTCTAATTGCTTTCCAACCGTCATTTACGTCTGCTGCCCTGTCTGTCTGCCTGTCTGTTTATCTGTCTGAGCATCTGTTAGACCACATATACACCAGACACCATGCTTGCTTGCATTTCTAATTGCTTTCTAACAGTCATTTACGTCTGGTGCCCTGTCTGTCTGCCTGTCTGTCTGTATGTCCGTCCGTCCGTCTGCCTGTCTGTCTGTCTGCCTGTCTGTCTGTCCGTCTGTATACTTCCTGCCATCTTTAGATCCATGTAAACGCACCCTATTACTGTGCTTAAGAAACTGCCAACCCAGCCCCAGCTATCCACCACTTTCTCCCATTATACTCCAGCCTCCTAAACCAAGCTCTGATTTCTCTTCTCTCCCCCCTCTCCCACACCCCCACCAACACCCCCACCCCCACCTCACTTCAGAACCCTCTAAATATGCATCTTACCCACTCCATCCTCATTCATCTCTGGGAAACTGGTTGACTGTCAGTCCGGTAATCTCGGAGCAATCTAAGTTACGTTTATGTCCGTCTGTCTGAGCCCCGACAGGAAACTGTCTGTTTTGTAGGTCCAGAAAGAAAATTGTATGTGGCACATCTTGTGGTGTCTATGAATGTCCGCGTAATGACGTAAGAGTTCATTGATTTCCTCGTTCGCTATTTTTTTTCCCTCTCCTTTCAATATTATTTCCGAATCTGATATTTATTTTTAAGAACTGGGTTTCCTCCCTTCGGTGTGCCGTGGAGAAAACGGTTTCATTAATTTCAAGAAAGCGTACGAGAATTGATTAAGAGAAATGAAATTACCACATAAAAATTGAGAATAATAACAAAGGGATGGCATATATATATATATATATATATAAATTCAGCGGTAACTGGCTGGAGTGCGCTTGGCACTACCGTTAATCAAGGCATGGGATATGTTTCTGACGAAGGCGGAAGGATTTTGAACAAACGCAGAAAGTCGTGAACAAAGAAGGAAGGAATACTTAAGGCTTTACTTTTTCTTTTTAAATAAGATTTATTCTCTTCTTGTAATAGTACTTAATGGATTTAACATATTGGCTATCCTCCCCCCCCCTTTTTTTTTTCTCTAAAGATCGATTATGTTAACTGTAGCTTTGAAATATCTCTAACTAAAGCTAGAAAATAGAATAACTGTATTTGAAATTAAATGTTATAGAAGGGCGCTTATAATACAAAGGATAGAAAGAACAAGAAATAAAGAGATATTGACGGGATTGGGTGTCGTAGAAAACTGGCGTGCAAATGCCATCAAACTTAGATGCTGTACCTCGGCCACAACAAGAGACACAACAGCCTGGTGAGGTTGGTAGTAGAAGGCAGAGTGCCCGGCAAAATGTAAAAGGGGCGACCTCGCCGCAAGTGGGCTCTGGACATCAGGGAAAGTCTGAACATGTCACTGGGAGACGCTGATCACCTTGGGCAAAGACCGCACTGCATTCATGGAAGCAGTGAGAGGTACAACGTTTTGGAAAGGACTCGTCACATGACACACTCTTAAGCTTTTGTTGACTTAATGCTAACAACTGCTCTACCTGCAGTTTTAAGATGTCGACGACGATTACGATTATTGTGGTGTGATGATGGTGATGATGATGATGATGACGACGTCAGCGACAACGAGAGAAAGGTTAAGAAAAAAATGAACGGATAAAGGTTTCTAGAAATATGATTTGAATGAATATAAGTTTCCTTTCCTCAGAATCAGAGCTGAATAGAACTAGATCAAAACCCGCGGTCAGTTTCTATCGGGCCTCTCTTCAAATTCCCAAATGTTGTCTCTAATACGTCAAGAGGGGAGAGAAGAGAGCCTCCAGGTCCTTTCAACAGCCCTACCTCCAGAATACAACCTTGGCTCTTCTCTCCTCTCTCTCTCTCTCTCTCTCTCTCTTTCTCTCTCTTACTCAAAATACATCAAGACAAGCTTAGAGTTAAAAAAAATAAAGACCTGGACGAAGAAGGATACTACATGAAAACGATTATTGCAACAATGAGAATGACAATATTAACACAGTCAGCCATGCGTGTCGTGGAAGATTATAGCGCATGTGCAACATTTAGTCATTCGGTTGAATGCCTGAACGACGAGGATGCCTTCAAAAGCGACTACGTAGTGAATCTTTTAGCGAATCGCTTGAGCGATGTCACCTCCCCCCCCCCCCCCAACCTTTCCCTGTTATTGTTTAGTTCTACTGGACAAATAGTTCCCCCGGTCTGGTTCTTCGCGAAGTTTAACATGAGTCTCCAAGCGTTACGGTACTGTCGCTGAGGCATTTCCAAGTGGTTCATTGTGATATAAACAGCGGTTATTTTGCCTGTTATTTGCCTGGTTGTTTGTTTAGAGAGAAACAACTTAATCATCAGTGTTTAATACAACTTCCCTGTTTTTCTAAAACAGCGAAGCAAGAACGTCAACAACAACAACAACAACAAAATGGAGCGACAAAAGAGCTCATCTGGTCGTCTGAGCCAAGTCAACGAGAAATTCTCTGCTGTTTTTTCTCAAGCAATTCAGAGCTTTTTTTTTGGTACACTTTGGACACGCTAATTATGTCTACAATTTTTTTCTATCAGTTTAAATAATATCTGAACTAACTGTCGATATAAAGATGAAACAGAGATTGTCAGTTACAGCTGTTACAAGGTACGAGTTTCTTAGTGTCTGCCGGAAAAGAGGGGGGAGGGTGAAAGCGAACTGGAGGGTGAGGATTTAAGGCGACTCAACTAGAGTTGCACATGAAGAGTATGCAGGTGAGGTACGTTTTTAATTATACCTTCGATAACTTGGGGGAGGGGGTGGGGGATAATAAGATCTCACAACGATTCGAACCCGCATTTCCTAAATGATGGACTGGTGATAAAAGCGCATAGCCACTCCTACTTCCTGAAGTTTACATATAAAAAGTAAGAATTTTCCATAGAGTGTTTTCTTTAAGAAAGGACTCTATTCTATGATAAGTCATTATAAGTTTTTGAAAGGAACTTTATCTTCAGAAATCATTACATGGCATCGTTTTAGAACGAACATACGAGGCCTGTTAAAAAAGAAAACTCAACTTTTTAAATAGCGCGCAAACCGGCACAGAGGGCACGGTGCAGGTACTGGGCGCACCCAGCGGCAGGTCTTGACAAAGAACTACCATTTGGCCCGTTCTCTTATGAGCATTAGCCGTCGAGCTACATCCGCTGAAATGAGCACATGCACAAGCTGTTCGGTTGATGAGTTACAAAGTGACAATGAAGTAACTTGAAGAACAATGTGTTTGTGTGTGTATGAGAGAGAGAGAGAGAGAGAGAGAGAAGGAGGGAGGGAGAAAGAGAAAGAGACAGAAAGAGAGAAATTTTGCTGCAAACTTGGTAAAAATTTTACAGAAACATAGCAACTGCTGAACCAATTATACAGGGAGGGCCTATGAGCTGAACACAGTGCTATAAGTAATTTAAGCTCTTTAATGATGACAGAGCCTCGGTAGGTGAATTCCAGGCCTGCACGACCTTCCGCATCAACAGACCATTACCATGTCGAGAGAGTTCGTGCTGTGATTCGTGAAAATCATCTGTTAACTGTCCGAGAAGTTGTTGACTAAGTGGGCATCAGAACAGGATCTTGTCATCAATTTTTGACTGAAAAACTCCCAGATGCGTCGCGGTTGTACAAAATTCATGCTGCATTTGCTGAACGACGATCAGGAGATGAATCGTAGTCAGGAACTTCCTGCTAAAGCAAATGGTCCTGGAAGCTTTCGTAAGAACATCATAACAGGAGAAGAAACGTTGATTTATGGCTATGATGTTGAAACCAAGATGCAGTCGTTGCAGTGGGTGGAGAAAGGGTCTCCTCGACTAAAAAAAAAAGCACCGATGAATCGGTCAAAGATGAAAGTTTTGTTGGCTGTGTTTTTTCAATTGCAAAGGCACTGCCCACTATGAATTTGTATCACGTGGTCAGATGGTACACAAACAATTGTACCAATTTGTGGGATGCTGTGAGCAGGTAGAAGAAAGGTTTGTGGAATGGTGTGAACAGGCAGAAGAAAGATTTGTGGGATGCTGTGAGCAGGTAGAAGAAAGATTTGTGGGATGATGTGAGCAGGTAGAGGAAAGATATGTGGGAAAACGAGAGTTGAATGTTGCAACACGACAATATTGTCGCTCCTCATCCGCAGTCATCTGGCACAACATCAAATATCCGCATGCCCCATCCACTCTATTCTCCGGACTTAGGCCTAGCAGACTCTTTCCTGTTTCCCAAATTTAAAACCGCTTTGAAAGGACGTCGTTTTCAAACCAAAGAGGAGATTCCGAAAAATGCGATAAGAGAGCTGCGTGCCATCACAGAATGTGCGTTTCAGGAAGCATTCCAACAATGGCGGAAACGTTGGGACCGGTGTATTGCCAGTAGAGAGGATTAATTTGAAGGGACAGTTGCTTACAATGGTTGTTAAATGAGCACTTAATGTCTTTATAGCAAAAGGTTGCCCTTTTTTTAACACACCTTGTTTACGTAACAAATATGAGCAAAAAAAAACTTGTCATGAGAAGGCCAACTGTAGTGAGTTTTAGGATGCCATGATGGAAGTGTTGGCGAAAAGAAGTTTTAACGTCAATGTGTTTAACTATGTCTAAAATTATGGGATTGCTGATCGCCATGGGCTTGTGGCCCTCGTTCTCTGTTGGCTGGGAGTTCGGATCCGCTAGACTTACAACGTGGGCGATCCCAGTTCACTGTGACTGGCATTATCATTATTTTAAAAAAAATCTTAAACAGCGCAGGGTGTTGCTAGACAATTGTACCACGGTGACGTGGTAAGAGTTTTTAGATGAATAGCTTAGCCTGGACAGAAGGGCTATCTCGTTAATCATGGTACCTTCCTTTTTTTTTTTTAGACGACGAAAACAACAGGCCGTGACCCGGTGGTACTGCAAACCGGGTCCACCCGTAATGAGACGTGGATCCTGCCCCCGGCATTCAGTGTACAGGGTGGGTCTCGAACACCTCACTTTGTCCAAAAATAACGACGCTTTTGTTTTGACCAAAGGGCATGTTGATCAGGGTACTTGCCAAGAGGACACTGACCTCAGCCATTTTGATCTTAGCAAAAAGGCTTGTCATCAGAATAAGAGTAATAGCTCATGGTACCTTCCGTGCCGTGCCATCCTTCCGTGCCGCGCCATATCAATGTATATTTTGACGACCTTACATCGCCACCTTTTGTACAATCTTCGACCTTACATCGCCACCTTTTGTACAATCTTTGATATTTAAAATCTAATCGATTAGCTTTCTGTTTTTAAACTTTTGACTGTGCTTTCCTTTTCTCAGAATGTTTCATTTTTCTTAGAGTTTTCATTCTAGTAACATTCTAATCACATAAATGTTTTGTTAACTAGTTTTATTGTCAAACAGGTAAAAAAAAAAATCCCCTGCCATTTGTCAAGGATAAATTATAGAGATTTGTTTCCCTTGCTGTTTAGAAGCCGTTGATTGCTTCCCTTACCAGTATTACAAATTGGATGTTCGCTCCCATAAAGTGTCATTTCAGGAAATGTAAAAATTGACAGAAGCCAGGTAACTTTCTGCCCACTTTAGCAACTTAACGCTTCTCGTTTTTTTTTTTTCTAAATTAGAGGTAAATTACGTCCAAGAGAGGGTGAAGAATTTGATGAACGACTAGAGAGACATTGCTTTCTTTCTTTTTTTTTCTTTCTTTTCTTTTTTTTTCTTTCTTTTCCAGTGTGACTCCCAATATATACTAACAATGAATTAAACTCTTTCATCTTCCCGCAGACAGAAATCTACGATTGAACATTTCTTTGGTAACACAACTTCATGTCTTTCACAGTCTTTTGGGGCCCACACTCGATTATATGTGTTTGTGTCAGACACAGCGAATCTACATCTGGTAAGTTTTTTTGGTGGTATTTATAATATCTGATTTCATTCCATGAAATATTTCCAAGCGATCTTTCTTTCAGAGCCGCATGGAGGCCGTGGAAATGTGGTTCTTTAGAAGAATGCTAAGAACAACCACGAACAGCGAAGAGATCTAATGAAGTGGTGCTGAAAGAGGCAGAAGAGAAGAGACAAACAATTACATCATTCAGGAACAGATAATCCACATTCATAGGGCACGTCATGAGAGAAGGTGGATTGGAATATCTGACAGCAACAGGTATGATGGAGGCCAACAAAGACCGGGGCAGACGAAGAGAGAAGATGATAGATGGACTGATGAAATGGCATCCAGAATTAACATCAGTCCAGTTCATAATTAACATCTGTAATAGAGAACTGTGGAGAATCTTGATCGCCAACGCCTGCCCACATGGCACAGGAGAGGCAAATACCACGACCTGTGGTCAATAAGTTCCATTCTAAAAGTGATGCCTTCACTATAGCATCATTTTTCACTAGCTTTTGAATCACAACTAAAGGGGGCATAACTCCAGCAATCAACGAAAACTACCGCAGACCGTATTCCACCACCCTTTCCACTCGCCCTGGCCCCGAACAAAACGGAAAATAACTTTTGTTTTTTTTAATATATGACATACAATTCCACACTCGTTGGATTATTCACTCAGTAAAACTTTCACATTCATAATTACGTTCAGGCACGGTTTTTTTTTTAACACTCGTGTGACTTGTACAGAGAATAAACACTGCACCGAATATAACCGTAAAATCCCAGTCAAATGTCGGACCCAGCACTGAAGTCGAGATGGTAGTCGAGGAAATAGAGAAAATATCGATTACGATATTTTAGCACTTCCATAATAAAATCAATACGCCCTCCACTAATTAGTGTACATGGAAAATGGGCGAGATCAATGCTATCGGGCTATTGGGACTACCCAGACAGACAATGGGGAGATTTAAAAAAAAAAGAAAGAAATTGTGAAACAGTAAAAGTGGACACAAAAACTCAGTAAAATCTCCGTAAAAGTGCCACGTGGAACCTCTTGTTCTATTCTTGAACTTTGTGGAAGGAGAAACCGAAGAACGACCCGTGTACAAAAGGAAGAGATAATTGGACAGATTTTTATTTTTTTAAGAAAAAAAAAGGACTAGATGGAGCAACATCGCGCAGGATAGAAGAACGCTTCAGGGAAATTGTTGAAAGAAGTTTTCTTCACAGCTAATTCATGGCCTTGGTTGCTGATTGACTAATCAATGACCGTTCAGCACGCCCTATGTGTCTTTCTTTTACAGGCCAGCAACAAGTTCACTGTCTCCATTTCTCACAGTCTGCAGCCAGCCATTGTAGGAGACTGCTTCTCCAGTGAGCTATGTTTATTTCTACTTATACAGTTCTTTGCTTGGTTGTCTTTTTGCTCGACCTCTCTTTCTGTTTCCCTTAAGTGCTCATCTCATGGCAGTTTTTAGCGATGTTCTTGAGGGCCTCTTCGGAACAGATGCTTCACCAGCCCCTTCTGGGGCACATGATACAAATTTCCTTCATTCATTCTTCACACGACTTAGCCACTTCTACGTCTTGGCCACTTCTCTATCATTCTTTCGTCCTCTTTTTATTATGGCTTATTGTTAATGTTTCTTTTCACATTTATTACACTTTCCCCCCTCCCCGATACTGTTAATTATTAAAAGTTGACATAACATACAGTTTAAACGTCTTTTTGTTTGCCTTATAGTTTATTCTAAAACATATGTCATTCTCATCTTAGCTTTATTATGGTTGTATTAAATCCTGCTATCTGGTCAGTTTCTATGGCAGTTGCTTCTTTGCTTGCACAGATTTGTGGACTTCACTTTAAGCATTTTTCTTCCAATCCTCGAGGGGTGGGGAAGGGTATGGTGGTGGGGGAGGGGGGACCAATTTGTTGTCCATTTCGACAATCAGAGGCGTGTAGCTGACGTGCTGGCGTCAGGGTTGGTGAAGACTAAGACTCTGTCCCACCTCACCGATGGTGCCCCCAGTACCAGACCTAGCCTGGCTGACCGGGGCAGAGATCGCCGTAGTCCTCATGGAGGTGGAGTCTGCTAAAGAAGTATTGCAATTCCCCCCCCCCTTTCCTGCTTTTTAGCTGTACTCAGGGAATGAAAAAAGTAGCTGCTCTCAAGCTGACAGGATGTTGTGTTCCTAACATCTTCAACACATCACCTGCTCTCAAGCTGACACGATGCTGTGTTCCCAACATCTTCAACACATCACCTGCTCTCAAGCTGACACGATGCTGTGTTCCCAACATCTTCAACACATCACATGCTCTCAAGCTGACACGATGCTGTGTTCCCAACATCTTCAACACATCACCTGCCCACAAGCTGACACGATGCTGTGTTCCCAACATCTTCACCACATCACCTGCTCTCAGGCTGACACGATGCTGTGTTCTCAACATCTTCAACACATCACCTGCTCTCAAGCTGACACGATGCTGTGTTCCCAACATCTTCAACACATCACCTGCTCTCAAGCTGACACGATGCTGTGTTCCCAACATCTTCAACACATCACCTGCCCACAAGCTGACACGATGCTGTGTTCCCAACACCTTCAACACATCACCTGCCCCAAAGCTGACACGATGCTGTGTTCCCAACATCTTCACCACATCACCTGCTCTCAAGCTGACACGATGCTGTGTTCCCAACATCTTCACCACATCACCTGCTCTCAAGCTGACAAGATGCTGTGTTCCCAACACCTTCACCACATCACCTGCTCTCAAGCTGACACGATGCTGTGATCCCAACATCTTCAACACAACACCTGCCCCCAAGCTGACACGATGCTGTGTTCCCAACATCTTCACCACATCACCTGCCCCAAAGCTGACACGATGCTGTGTTCCCAACGCCTTCACCACATCACTTGCCCCAAAGCTGACATGATGCTGTGTTCCCAACATCTTCAACACATCACTTGCCCCAAAGCTGACACGATGCTGTGTTCCCAACATCTTCACCACATCAACTGCCCCAAAGCTGACATGATGCTATGTTCCCAACGCCTTCACCACATCACTTGCCCCAAAGCTGACAAGATGCTGTGTTCCCAACACTTTCATCACATCACCTGCTCTCAAGCTGACACGATGCTGTGTTCCCAACACTTTCACCACATCACCTGCCCACAACCTGACACGATGCTGTGTTCTCAACACCTTTAAAGCATCGGTTCTAGAGAATAAAATCTCGCAGTTACAGAGAGACTGAAGACAAGACAAGAAAAGACAAGACTTTCAACGTTGTTCTGTGATTATACTTTCTTTGTCTTATTTGTCTTCAACTGCACGCTCGTTTGTTGGCGCGTTTAGCAAACATGAAATATTTTACAGTGCACAGAAGTAACAAACTAAAATCTTAAGTCTAATATGATCTCTGAATTTACTCTATAATAAGGTCATCAAGAGCGGAGACAGATACAGATAACAACATGAACATTTCAGAGCGATCATTCGTCTCTCATTTGAAAGATTCAAGTTATTTACCTTGACTGCAATCTGCCGGAGACATCTCTCGATGCCGCCGACACAATACTTAATATCGCTTGCAAAGCTCTTTCACAAAGTTCCCTGATATGATATTTGCACTAACACCGTCACAGAATCTAATGTTGAAACAAGAAGTTCAGGCCGTGCTGTTACTACGCAGGTTCTCAGGGTGCAGGTGATGCAGTGCATCTTCGATTTTCTCAATGACGAATGTGAGGAATGATCGACACGATGGCAGGTGTTAACACTTTGGTACCAGATGTTTTACTTGAAGGGTTACATCTTAGTGCGGTGTATGTGCGTTCTACAACAGCGCACCAGCATCTTCTTTTAAGATAACTGATCAAACGATAAATATGGGGTTACTAAATTGTCAACTGAAATGTGGCTGATTGTCACTTGGATCAGCGGTTCCCAAACTTTTTACACCCAATGTTTACTTTATCATCCACATCTAAGTCACGGTCCACCAACCTACAGGCAACATCGTAAAGACATACACCAATGTCATGTGGCGCGTCCTTTCCTGAACTTTGTCCCTCTCACAGCCTCCCTGAATGCAATGCAGTCTTGAGCAAGCTGACTAACATCTCGCAATGAAATATTCAGACTTTCCTTGATGTCCTGAGTCTACCATGTAATAGATGGCACATAATAATCAGACTGATGTGATATTGCGTCGAGGATCACTTGTGGCCAACAGACCACAGGTTTGGAACCACTGACTTAGATCACTTTGATAAGAGTCCAAGTTTTAACTCTTTAACTCCTGAATTAGCTTCCATAGTCTGCCAGAATAAATTTTGATAGAAAAAAAGCTGGAAGGGAGTTACTCTATAATACAAAATTTGTAAGATGGGTTAGAAAAAATGTGCTACTTTCCATTTTATAAACTTTGCCAGCCAGTGTTGTTTTGGAGTGGAAAAGTCAGCTTTGATCCAGGGGTATCCACTTTTCCATTTAGATCCAAAGGCGGGTCTCCGATTCAATGCAAGGAACTTTCCCTTAAAACACACGGCGCAAGATGATGATGATGATGCTGATGATTTACAGTTTTCGTCAGGTTTTTAAAAAAAAAATATGACGCTTTTAGTTCCTGCTAATTATAGTAAATGCTACATGCGTTTACCCCCATTACAATAAAAGATCTCTGTTGTTTTTAATTGTAATTTAATTTTATCAGTAATAATGGAATATTGCGATGACGCCTGAAACAAAAGCACGAACCAGCGCCGATGAATATTTCAATCCTTTGAAATAATGTTACAGGAAGGAAAAAAGTTTAACACAAAAAAAGCAATATTTTCTAGAGAATCTGCGCAGGTGGTGGCAGGAAATTTTTAAAATATGAAGGGGAAGCCTTTTTGAAGCCTTTTCCCACTGCATTTCTCACTTTTAAAATACTCCGTGTGCAAATTTATTTTCTGAATATAAGTAACTGTTCTGAGTTATCTGTCACTTTGTATAAGATTCACAAAAAATATAACCTTAAAAAAATAATGCTATTTCTTACTTTAAAGTGAATTTCTTTTTCGCGTGGGTTTGAAATTTATTATTATTATTTTCTTTTTTAAAATACTGTATGTATTGCCTGTGCTTAGAACATGAGTGAGAACAAAAATAAAGGTTACTCTGCTTCAAATGTTTTCTTTCAGTACAGAGATAATTAGAATTGTAAATACTACTTTTTCTATTGCTTCTTGTTTCTATCAGACGCTATACCTTCTGCATGTATACACACTGACTGCAATGATATTATTTTTATATGTTGGACATTTCGAAATCAGCCTCCGATTAGCTGGTAATAATAAATCCGTTGCCATAGCGACATGGCAAATTACCTGTACCAACCAGTAAAGTGGTTTTTCTTTTCTTTTCAGTAAATGACAACAATTTTGTTAAGTTGTGCACGAGTAGCGATCGAGTAAAAATGAACTCTATAATCGTCATTCCTGCCAGCTAAAGTCACTGGTGTGATTCAACTTTCTGCAAGCAGAAGTACACAGCTCTGCCGACATTTCGTCATCGACTGTTTCGTGTGTACGGTGGTAACGTCAAGAGTGATAGTTCTGTGAGGTGCTGGTGCAATAAATTCAGAAAACAAGGCCAGGAAATTCCAAACAGTGTTCTGGGACCTAAAACCAATTCTGTTCACAGAATTCATGGCACAAGGGACCACAGTAACGTCAATTGTTTATCGCGAAACGCGTAAAAAGTTTCGAAGGTAGATCCAAAACAACAGGCATGAAATACTCATCAAATGCTTGAATTTTGGTGGTGACTATAGGGAAGAGTAATACACTTGTGTATGCACGTTTCGTATATGCTTTCTGTATTTTGGACCTTTTTTTCCAATTAGCCAATGGGAGGCTGATTTTGAAATAAACCTCATGTTTTACTTAAACTGTCATGCCACTGATTCTTGTGTATTTACTAAAGATAACCAGGTTAGAAAGAACGTGCAAGACAAAGAGATGGGAAAAAGAGCAGCCAGAACACCAAAGAAATGACGCCTACCATCGGTTAAACAGAGAAGAACACAATCATCATCCTGAGGCTACGTATAGGCCACAACAGGCTAAGATACCACTTGTACAATAAATTCATGATTGGAATGTGCACAAATAGGATGACATCATCATCATCATCAGGTGCCGTGCCGACTGGCGTTGGCTATTATGCTTCTCCAGAGTACCCGATCCTTCATGCAGGCCATCAGTTCAGCTGGTGATCTCCTCTCACACTATCCCGTCAGACTGTCCAGTATCATTTCTCTTTGTCTTCCTCTTGATCTTCTTCCTTCTATTTTTCCTGTTGTTATAATATTTTCAATGCCCCCCTCTTCTCACTGCATGTCCTATGAAAGTACATTGTCTCTCTCTTATCTTTTTGACAAGCTTTTTTTGTCTCTCCAGCTCTTCTCATACATTCTTCATTAGTTATTTTTGCTGTCCAGGGGATTCGCAACATTCTTCTAATAAACCACATTTCTGCTGCTTCCAACAGCAATAGGATGACAGCAGACCACATAATGCAGGAATGCTCAACATACGAACAATAGAGAAGACAAATATGGCCAACTGCTACACCAGTCCAAATGAGACTGTGTGTGGATGCCCACGACCTCCAGATGACCACAGACTACTTCAAAAGTATACAAGTCGACGTCTGAAAACGTTCGAAGAAGAAGATATGCAGGACAAACAAGATACTAAATACGGCTCTAGAACAACAGCGAAAAGTAAAAGAGTAAATTTATATAATTATACATGAGATACAGCGGTAGTGGCCTGGCCAGATCCAGTCCATATGTCTGGGTCCGATTCGGTGCTTCTGTAATTAGAGCAAAATTCGATTCCAGCCAGGTTTAGCTGGTGCAACTTTTCCATCTGGTATTGATCTTTCATTCGGCCCTATAGAATTAGTGACCAATATAAAAAAGGACGACCATAGTGACACAGACTAATCCAAAAGCGACCCACAAAATAAAACATCTCAATGGGGCTTTTATAATATCATATAGAGATGACACCATCCCAAAAAGTGGAGATGAATTAATTTATAGAACATTATACAGAATACTATACCGAAGAGGGTAAATTCAATAATAAACCCCTTTCATTGTAAAACTATGAGATCTAACTGCTTTTATTACTATTCTCCGAGGTGCTGTATTTTGTCTTAAAAGAGAATGAAGATCAGAAAAAAACCGGCTGTGTACCTTTATCAAAAAGCGGTGCTGCTTTACTCTGGAGAATAAAACAACAACAACAACAACAACAAAGTTAAAGAGGGAAAGCAATGTCTAAAACTCTGAAATAAAAAAAAATATATACACGTATTTTATATATGCATTATCAAAAATACACACACACTAAGAAGAAACTGACGTTTACAGCACCCTTGAGGTAAGACTAGATGATTATACACTCCCATTTACGGTTTGAGGGAAAGATATAAGGCGATCAAGTCTGATTAATGCAGTCCTGCCTGGCTGGGAAGCCTTCGTATACATAAACTATACTTCCTGGTTGCGAGGACAAGAAGTAAAGTCTCTATGTTTCTATACGAGTTGGTAATCATGTTTTCCCCTGTTTCCTGTTTTTTTCTTTGTCCTTGATGTTTTCATGCTCGGCTTCTTCCCTACATTGTGTTTTATCTCTTCCACCACCATCATGCTCGGCTTCTTCCCTACATTGTGTTTTATCTCTTCCACCACCATCATGCTCGGCTTCTTCCCTACATTGTGTTTTATCTCTTCACTTACCATCATGCTCGGCTTCTTCTCTACATTGTGTTTTATCTCTCCAGCTCTTCTCATACATTCTTCATTAGTTATTTTTGCTGTCCAGGGGATTCGCAACATTCTTCTAATAAACCACATTTCTGCTGCTTCCAACAGCAATAGGATGACAGCAGACCACATAATGCAGGAATGCTCAACATACGAACAATAGAGAAGACAAATATGGCCAACTGCTACACCAGTCCAAATGAGACTGTGTGTGGATGCCCACGACCTCCAGATGACCACAGACTACTTCAAAAGTATACAAGTCGACGTCTGAAAACGTTCGAAGAAGAAGATATGCAGGACAAACAAGATACTAAATACGGCTCTAGAACAACAGCGAAAAGTAAAAGAGTAAATTTATATAATTATACATGAGATACAGCGGTAGTGGCCTGGCCAGATCCAGTCCATATGTCTGGGTCCGATTCGGTGCTTCTGTAATTAGAGCAAAATTCGATTCCAGCCAGGTTTAGCTGGTGCAACTTTTCCATCTGGTATTGATCTTTCATTCGGCCCTATAGAATTAGTGACCAATATAAAAAAGGACGACCATAGCGACACAGACTAATCCAAAAGCGACCCACAAAATAAAACATCTCAATGGGGCTTTTATAATATCATATAGAGATGACACCATCCCAAAAAGTGGAGATGAATTAATTTATAGAACATTATACAGAATACTATACCGAAGAGGGTAAATTCAATAATAAACCCCTTTCATTGTAAAACTATGAGATCTAACTGCTTTTATTACTATTCTCCGAGGTGCTGTATTTTGTCTTAAAAGAGAATGAAGATCAGAAAAAAACCGGTTGTGTACCTTTATCAAAAAGCGGTGCTGCTTTACTCTGGAGAATAAAACAACAACAACAACAACAACAACAACAACAACAACAACAACAACAAAAAAGTTAAAGAGGGAAAGCAATGTCTAAAACTCTGAAATAAAAAAAAATATATACACGTATTTTATATGCATTATCAAAAATACACACACTAAGAAGAAACTGACGTTTACAGCACCCTTGAGGTAAGACTAGATGATTATACACTCCCATTTACGGTTTGAGGGAAAGATATAAGGCGATCAAGTCTGATTAATGCAGTCCTGCCTGGCTGGGAAGCCTTCGTATACATAAACTATACTTCCTGGTTGCGAGGACAAGAAGTAAAGTCTCTATGTTTCTATACGAGTTGGTAATCATGTTTTCCCCTGTTTCCTGTTTTTTTCTTTGTCCTTGATGTTTTCATGCTCGGCTTCTTCCCTACATTGTGTTTTATCTCTTCCACCACCATCATGCTCGGCTTCTTCCCTACATTGTGTTTTATCTCTTCCACCACCATCATGCTCGGCTTCTTCCCTACATTGTGTTTTATCTCTTCCACCACCATCATGCTCGGCTTCTTCCCTACACTGTGTTTTATCTCTTCCACCACCATCATGCTCGGCTTCTTCCCTACATTGTGTTTTATCTCTTCCACCACCATCATGCTCGGCTTCTTCTCTACATTGTGTTTTATCTCTTCTCCTACCATCATGCTCGGCTTCTTCCCTACACTGTGTTTTATCTCTTCACTTACCATCATGCTCAGCTTCTTCCCTACACTGTGTTTTATCTCTTCACTTACCATCATGCTCAGCTTCTTCCCTACATTGTGTTTTATCTCTTCACTTACCATCATGCTCAGCTTCTTCCCTACACTGTGTTTTATCTCTTCACTTACCATCATGCTCAGCTTCTTCCCTACACTGTGTTTTATCTCTTCACTTACCATCATGCTCAGCTTCTTCCCTACATTGTGTTTTATCTCTTCACTTACCATCATGCTCAGCTTCTTCCCTACATTGTGTTTTATCTCTTCACTTACCATCATGCTCAGCTTCTTCCCTACACCAGAATAGGTGGGCGCACTTAGAATCTGGTGTTTCAGCGTCATTGTCTCCCATTTTTCATAGTTAGTCCTTTCACCCGTTGCTTCTTGTCAATATGTATGTAGGACACACTGAGGAAGTCTTGATTATCTAACTATGCAATCGACAAACTCTAGGGTTCTGTTCACGGCTGAGTTGTTATGTGATGATAATGACGATCTTGTCTTTTCATCTTCCGCTTCCCCTCCTGCTCTCTCTCTCTCTCTCTCTCTCTCTCTCTCCCTCTCTCTCACTTCATTTATTTCTGTCTCTCACTTCCATTCTCTCTTTTTGTCTCTTTCTCCATGTCCTCTCTCTCTCCTTCACTTCCTCTCTGTTTCTCTCTCTTCTTCATTTCTTCTCTCTCTCTCTTTCTCTCACCCTTTCTCTCACTTTCACCCACACCCCCTCTTTTCGTTCTTCCTTTCCTTCCTTCGCTAAGCATCTCTTATTCATTTCGCGAAATCTCTGCACCGCTCTAAAACCACTCAACACTCTAATCATCCATTTGTTGGTGGCATTACTAGAGTACAAATCCATCATTCAATGTCTACACTCGATTTCTAAAACCTGAACGAGGCTGCGCAGAGACCCTTGCTCCCGCACCTACACACACATACACAACCACCCACACGCGCATTCACACACCTGTCTACATACAAACGTCTACTCTTAAATAACGTATGTAATGCTCAATCCGCGTTCAATTTCAGTACAGCTACTACTCCGTCGTTTTAGTTTTGGGAATGTGTTCAAACAGCAAAAACGCGATGCCTCATTAAACTACTCTGTTAGACATAGGCTGATGGGAGGCGAGCGGTGACGTGCAGATAAAAGCATTGAAAGGATTTAGACAGTAGAAATATAAATAAACATTTAAATATTTGAGTCATCTGAGGGTGTCATTGTTAGGAGAAAAGAAACGTACGAAAGAGAGAAAGAAAAGAAAGAAGGAAAGTTAGGAAAATAGATAGATAGATAGATAGATAGATAGATAGATAGATAGATAGATAGATAGATAGATAGATAGATAGATGGATGGATGGATGGATGGATGGATGGATGGATGGATGGATGGATGGATGGATGGATGGATGGATGGATGGATGGATAGATAGATAGATGGATGGATGGATGGATGGATGGATGGATGGATGGATAGATAGATAGATAGACAGACAGACATATAGATAGATAGATAGATAGATAGATAGATAGATAGATAGATAGATAGATAGATAGATAGATAGATGGATGGATGGATGGATGGATGGATGGGCTAAAGAGCAAAATTGTAGAAACAGTCGGGTTTTTCTCCCTGATAGAAATCCATACTACTCTTCAAGTTTTTTTTTTCGTTTTCAGCGAAATTTTGCCTTCATTTTTTTCGGTTACACAGAACAGGTTCTTCTACTTGTCCTTGTCTTGAAGCCAGAGATCAGAGTGTGTTACGTGTCTTCTACCAGATGTCTATTTTTCATCCTAGCATGCACTTTTTTCTTGCAATATCCTTCCGCGATTTTTTGTTGTTTCCCCTATACCACACGGCCCTGCGTCTCCACAAGTAAACTAACTCTGCCACGCGCGGTATACAACGATTACAGAATACATTATCGAATTCCAGCAACGATATATTACGTTATTGTGAATACGATTACACCGGATATAATTGAACGGCTGAATACATTATCGAATACCGCCACACACGACGTAATTCAATGATGAATACATTAACGAATACGACCACACAAGATGCACTTCAATAACTGAATACATTAACGAATACGACCACACAAGGTGTAATTTAATAACGGAATAGACTGAATAAATTAACGAAAATGACACGCGATATATTTTAGAGATAAAATATGTTAGTGCATAGAACCCTACAAGACATTATCACATAGGATTGCACGCGAATTACAACCATACTTCACATGTCCGCTACTCAGAATTGAAACACTCTTGTAACATGGACCAATCATGGTCACATGCGATATTAGAACTGGCGAACACGAGAAGAAGTACCACAACACACAAAGAAGCAAGAATGACCACGTACCAGAAACAATCTTCTTATATCTTATATCCTTCCCGTGCCGTTAAACGTCACATAGGGCTCGCAAAGTAGTTCGCCAATTTCCAGAAACAATACCCACAACATAAAGTCATTTCCATGCGACATAGTAAGTAGCCTCAAAACTAGGACAATCTCTTGATTCAGTTTTTTTTTCCATTCTATTTTCTTTTTTCGTCACCTGAAAGCACAAGGGGTAGTAAAAAAGTAATCGCAGAACGAAGGATATAATCACGTAAAAATGTATGAAAATACTTTTTGACTTGCACTCGAGTCTTTTCATGTATTTTTTTTCTGTGGTCATGTTTCTCCATAGATCTTTGCCCTTGATATTTTCTCATCAGCTCAGTCGATGGCCATCTCAGCAGACTGCCCATGATTTTTTTTTCTCTTGATCTTCCCATGCCTCTCTCTCCATTTATCTTCCCTGTTGTTATGATGTTTTAAAGCCCCCCCCCCCCTTCTCATTATATGACCAATGAGTGATTACTATCGCCTTCTAATGGATTTAATTAGGTTCCTATCTACTTTGCTTTTCTTAGACATCCCCTGTTTGTCGTACTAGCTCTCCATAGGAGTGTTAACATTCTTCTAAGAACTACGTCTCTGCTGTCTATAGAAGTATTTGCATCAATGTTTTCTCTCTGTCCATGACTGCCTTCCATAGAGAGGATAGACTTTGTGCAGCATTTTATGACTATTTTTATTTTTGTGGAGCTCAGTGACAGAAATGCAAGCATTTTATAATTCCACAATATAGATTTTAAAAATTCAACAAAGATTCAAAGGTTCAAAATCAGACTCCAGCGTCATTGCATTAAGGACATACCGCAGCATCCATCCAAAAATGTTTAGTATTAGTTCCAATCAAGTGTTGGTTCTTTACAATGCGTTTTCTGCCACGCACTGATCACATTTCCTACCTGCACTCTTAATTTGTCCTAGTTCCAGCAATCTCTTCACAATTACATTGTTCTTCTATTTCCGCTCTTCACTTTCCTGCAGTCCTTCCAGTACCGCTTTAGCAATGTCGCCCTTGTCCAGTCTCAATCTGCCGCTTATTTTAGCCTGTCCAGCAAGTCTGTCTGCCACTTCATTGCCACGTACTCCCACATGCCCTGGACAATTAAGCCACGTTAGGCTCATCACAGCTGACTGGCTTAACAGATGAACCCATTCTTTTCGAAGCTTTTTTTTCCCTTAGTCTTACGAAGCATACTCCGTGAATCCGTCACAATGACGCCATTAACTACATCATTCCATCTTTGACAATACTAAACTTCTGTCTCAGGATCTGCCCTGTATTTATCCTTCTACGTGAAAATCCGCGCTGTAAGATTTGTGTTGACCGTCCGTTCTCTGCCATGCGCGGTACGCCTTGACTTAATGGCACAGCACAAGCTTTCACAAGTCACAGTCTAAATACATGTCTATGACTTTGCCGTTGTGTCACGTGTCAAATTACCATTATATATATATTTTTTTTTTTGTTTGTTTGCTCGATCTTCTACTTTCGTCCTTATGCTTCATATTGTTTATGCGTACTGTAGTATTTTTATATAGAAAAGTGAAAATGATACGTTTATATCTTGCTACTGTTAATTATTTTAAAAACAAACTTGCCATGAAAATCTACTTAAATCTGCGTGTATCTCAAAGCTAATCATTCAGTCAAGAACCTTCGGATTGCACATTAAAGAAGGAGAGCCGCATACTGCCCGGGGGCCTATGTATGTTATACTTCCAAGTTTAAGTGAAAAAAAAAACTCAGAAAGATGAGAAAAATAACGGCACAGAAATCCAATATCAAATTCTAAACAGCTATAAACTCTGTTCAACTATGATTTATAGAATAGACAAATGAAGACCTATATGGATCAATAAGCGTTCGGGACAATCATATCAGTTACAAGTATATCATTACCATTTCCAGTTTCATTTTCCCAAAATATTCCTGCTCATTGCTAGGACCAGATCATAAATGCTAGCATCTACCATCAGGACAAAAGGCTTGCTGTTCTATGTTTGAGGTCATTGTGACCAAGGGGCTATAGGAAACTAAAAGTGGTGTCCTTTTTAGAGAACCAGGCCCTAGGGCCGATGTGAATTCTCGTCTGTGTCTGGGCTGGAGAGAGAGAGGGGGGAGAGAGGTAGAGCAAGAGAGAGAATGAGAGACAAAAGGAGGGTGTGTGAGAAAGAGAGAGGGAGAAAGGGAGAGAGAGCAAGATAGATAATGAGAGACAGAAGGTGTGTGTGTGAGAGAGAGAGAGAAAGGGAGGAAGGGAGGGAGAGCAAGAGAGAGATTGAGAGACATAAGGCGTGTGTGAGAGAGAGAGAGAGGGAGGAAGGGAGGAAGGGAAGGGGAGCAAGAGAGAGAATGAGAGACAGAAGGTGTGTGTGAGAGAGAGAAGGAGGAAGGGAAGGAGAGCAAGAGAGAGAATGAGAGACAGAAGGTGTGTGTGTGTGAGAAAGAAAGAGAGAGAAAGGGAGGGAGACAAGTGAGAGAATGAGAAAGACAGAAGGCGTGTGAGAGAGAGAGAGAGGAAGGGAGGGAGGGAGAGTAAGAGAGAGAATGAGAGACAGAAGGTGTGTGTGAGAGAAAGACAGAGGGAGGAAGGGAGGGAGAGTAAGAGAGAGAATGAGAGACAGAATGTGTGTGTGTGTGTGAGGGAGAGAGAGAGAGAAACGGACGCAAGAACGAACAAACTTTATTTTCAAAGGGTTAGGGATTGGGCTTGCAGGTCCTTCTAACATTCTGCCCTTCATCATACAACTTCCACTCTGTCAGACATTCAGCATTACATAATAAGCATGAAGAAGAAAGAAAATAATAAATAAACTCTTGTCCAAAAGCTTCACACTCTTCTTTATGTGACTACATGCAATAAACTTATATTACATTGCCACGCTTATTAGAAACTAACACTTTTGTAATAAAGCAATATACAAGATATAACAATCGACCCATTCTTTATACCAATTTAGACAGTACATATATTTTATATCATATACATATTTGCAAATACATATATATATATATATATATATATATATATACATGTATGTATATATATTTGTAGATCACGTACACATATTCATACAAATGTTCACGTACATACAGACACATATACAAATGCGATAGAGACATATAGTCCATCTTTAACAGATACTCAAAAGTTTGAAAAAGTCTGCAGTTATAAGAAGGAGCTTACGAGTAATAGAAAGACAGACAGACGGATAGTAAAAGGGAGACAGAAAGTGAAAAACAGAGATCAAAGAAAGAGAGAAACGGGAAGTGAAAGAGAGAGCAAGAGAGAGATATATATATAGAGTGAAAGAGGGAAAAAAGATAGAGAGGGAAAGAGGATGAAAGAGAGAAAAAGAGAGACAGAAACAGAGAGTTAAAGAGGGGAAAAATAGGAGACAGATTGAAAGAGAGAAAAAGAGAAAGATAGACAGAGAGTGAAAGAGGAAAAAGAGAGAGAGGGAAGGATAGTGAAAGAGAGAAAATGTGAGAGAGAGTCAGAGAGTGAAAGAGGGAAAAGAGAGAGAGAGACAGAGTGAACGAGGGAAAAAAGAGAGAGAGGGAATGAAAGAGAGAAAAAGAGAGAGAGAGAGAGTGAAAGAGGGAGAAAAGAGAGAGAGAGAAAGAGAGTCAAAGAGAGAAAAAGAGAGAGACAGAAAGCGAAAGAGGGAAAAAAGAGAGGGGGAAAGAGAGTGAAAGAGAGAAAAAGAGACAGAGGGAAAGAGAGTGAAAGAGAGAAAAAGAGACAGAGAGTGAAAGAAGGAAAAAGGAGAGAGACAGAGTGAAAGAGAGAAAAAGAGACAGACAGAGAGAGAGAGCAAGACAGTTGAGTAAGAGACACCAAAAGAGACAGACAAAAGCAAGAGAGAGAGATAGCAAGAGAGACAGAGAGATAGAAAATAAGACCAAGAAAGAAAGAAAGACATAAAGTATGTGTATGTTTGTGTGTGAGCGAGAGAGAGCATGGATAACTTGTGAAAACTTCAGCTTTATGCTAAGAACACTTAAAAAAAAACAACAGAAGCGACTGTAATATTTGCGCGCACGCCCGCCCGCCCGCACGCACGCACGCACGCACGCAAACACAAACAAACAAACAAACAAACAAAGAAACAAACAAACAAGCAAATAAACAAACAAACGTTTCATCGCTCATACACACATAAAAACACGAGCATAACTTTGTGTGTGTGTGTCCATTTCCCTTGCAGGTTACTGTGCTTGGTAACTACATTTCTTGCACGGTTGATTGCTACATTTCCTGCACGGTTGATTGCTACATTTCTTGCACAGCACAGTCATTACTGTTAGGACAGTGTTCGATAAATACCTCTCTCTCTCTCTCTCTCTCTCTCTCTCTCTCTCTCTCTCTCTCGCTCAAGAGAAGAAGGAAGGAAGATTTATATACGAAAGACCGACATAAAAGACCCAGTCGATGTAATGGAACAAATAGTCAAATAAATTCAGCAGTAAAACGGACATAGACAGACATAAATATATGCACAGATTAATCGGCTAGCAGGAATTCCAGGACACTCGGAAAATAAATGAATCAAATTAGGCTAGATCGTAACTGTATCTCCCGCATGCATGCGCCCCCCTACAGGATAGACCCGGATATCAAAAGCAAATCTATAAACGGACTTGTCCCGAGGAAAATGGATTGATTTACAGGAAGACTGATGACAAGGGCACACAAGACAGACTAAATCTGTCTGTATTTCTATCTCCCCACCACTCACCCCTTTCTTCTAATGCCTGCTCTGTCTGGTTATCGCGCTGGTATTTAGTCTGCAGACCTCTCTATTAGTCTTTAATTCTTTCACTATCTGTCACTCCCCATATTTTTTTCTCCATTCTGTGGGCTTTCATCCCGTCCTTGTCTGTTCATTCTTTGCGTTTTCTTACTCCAGCAGTTTCTGGTTTCATTTTCATTTATATCGTTTTCTATTCTATGTGGGATTTTCCCTTCCCCCCCCCCCCGCCCCCCCCCTCCCCAAAAAAAATCTAAATTCCAGAGTTTTTCTCTCTATCTTTTCTTCATTTCCTTTTTCCTTTAGCTCCTCCAATAATAAGCCATCGGTTCCTTTTCTCTAGTTCTGTCTTTTTACTCCTTTCTCTTTCTCTCTCTCACTCACTCTCTTTCTCTCTCGCTCCTATTTTCTCTATTTTCCTTTGTATCTTCTCTCTCTCTCTTTCTCTTTCTCTCTCGCTTCCTTTTTCTTTGTCTTCCTTTGTCTCTTCTCTCTCTCTCTTTTCCCCTAGCTCTCTTTTTTTTCTTTGTCTTCCTTTGTCTCTTGTCTCTCTCTTTCTCTTTCTCCCTAGCTCTCTTGTTTCTTTGTCTCTTGTCTCTCTCTTTCTCCTTTGCTCTCTTTTTCTCTGTCTTCCTGTGTCTCTTTTCTCTCTCTCTTTCTTTTTCTCCAAGGTTCCTTTTTTTCTCTGTCTTCCTTTGTCTCTTTCTCTTTTTCCCTCGCTCTCTTTTTTTCCTCTGTCTTCCTTTGTCTCATGCCTCTGTTTCGTTCTCGTTCGCTCTCTTTTTTCTTTCTTCTCTCTTTCTCTCTCTCTCTCTCTCCATAGAACGTTCATTTATATGTGTGTGCTGGTTTCATATCGCAGTTTTCTTTTCCAACTCAAAACGTCAAAGCTAATCATAAATTTAGTTGAATTTAAAAATGAAAAGCAAGTTAGGACCGACATCTCTCACTGTGGACACATCTACACATGATCCTGCTTCCCTCCCCTGAAGAAATCCCACAGCAGCCAGAGATTGGTTAAATACAATTTTCTCTTGTTGCCCCGTGATTAGATATTTCTACATACAACTTTCTCTTGTTGCCCCGTGCTTAGGTGTTTCTTAATAAAATGAAAAGCAAGTTAGGACCGACATCTCTCACTGTGGACACATCTACGCGTGTTCCTGCTTCCCTCCCCTGAAGAAATCCCACAGCAGCCAGAGATTGGTGACACCTGTTCGATGTAGGCAATAGCACACGCTGACTTTACACTGACTAATCCACTAATGGAAATCTTAGAGCAGGTGCAAGCAGCACCCGTCGAGAAGCTTTGGGAGGCAGTGTTGTACCCCTCTCAATGTAGTTCACCGAGTACCCATTTTCAAAACTCGGGTAAAGTGGATGTTCTGCCACCCGGCGCTGGTGCCTGGTCGAGGCGTGGTAGCTTGAGTAACCTGACCACCCCCAGAGCTGTACCAGCGGCAGTTCTACTTCCAGCAGGTTCAACCAAGCTGGGAAGGTTTGCTGGGATATGGTTCAGATGAACCCTGGCACACTGGTCCTCAAGGTTGGGGTTTGGAGCATAGGGTAAATAATCCCATCTCCGCTAATAAAAAAAAAAATAATTAGTATTATAGAACAGAGAAGCCTCGACATTGGACGGATAAGAACTGATTTCTACCTTGGAATGTCAAAACTGTTAAACAAGAATTGAAGGAAACAAGGTCGAGAGGTAGATCAAGGCTGGACGGAGATACAACATGGAAGAGGATATACCGTGTCACCTACTGCAGAAAGAAGATTAGGAATAGGTAGGAATGGATGCGAATTTTATCTGAAACAATCAGCCTTAATGGCTCCAAAGATGAGACGAACGACAGACGTTGGGACAGAATGCACTACTTTCAGTCCCAGAAACTGCGTCGTTACTGATTTGGCCACTCCCATTGCTGATGTGATTGTTCTAAATTTCTAGCAAACTCTTTCTTCCCTCAAGGCATCATTTCAGCATCTGCACTCTTTTCCTCCTTCTCATCTATCTATCTATCTATCTATCTATCTATCTATCTATCTATCTATCTATCTATCTATCTATCTATCTATCTATCTATCTATCTATCTGTCTGTCTGTCTGTCTGTCTGTCTGTCTATCTGTCTATCTGTCTGTCTGTCTATCTATCTGTCGGTCTGTCTGTCTATCTATCTTTCGTATTCAGTCCCTTCTTTCTCAGTTTGCCTATTCCTTATCCCACGTTAAAATTTAATTCCACGAGTTTGGAGTTCTCTCATATAAGTTTCCTCACTGCCTCTGCTCTATTTTCACTTGTCAAAAGCTCCTCCCCTACTCACTCAACTTACCTGCTCGCCCTAATTACCTTCTTTCTTCACTTTACGTCATTGTACCATCAATCAATCTCTAGGCAACCAAAATCCAAATGACTACACAGGTATACCCCGCTTTCTGAAAGTTCGCTTTACTTCACTTCGTTTTTATGAAAGATCTAAAGACGATTCCCCGGATTAGGGACGTTCGACTTATGTAAAATCCGTACTTACGAATGACCCCATTAAACTTTATTATATTAAAAATTCTAGTTACATGTAATGGTTCTTAAAGCATATAGGCATGATTTCGTGCTGCGCATCAAAATATTACTCGGTCACGGCAGATCATCTGTTTATTTCGTAATATATATATATATATATATATATATTATATATATATATATATGGATGTATGTATGTTCCAACATCAATGTGGAACGCCTGGAGCAATTTCAACCAAACTTGGTACACACATGATTCACAATCTGGAAATGTATAATGTGGTGGTAAGACACTCCTATCTCCCCTAGGGGTAGGGAGTGACTTGTACACATAATCTAAAACAAACCATAGTAAAACTAGCCCTGTAAAGGATATAACTCCCGTTATATTTATGCGCAATGTCTGCATCGAGCTTGCCGGATAGCACTAAAATGAAGAGACTCTGTATAACCTTCTAGAAGGTTGTGGATATGAATATAACTCAGTAGAACCCTCTGGAAATTTTTAAAAACAATCTGGAAAAAAATGCTGGGAAATAAGACAACCCTTGCACCCCTAGGGGGGCCTGGAGCGAGGTGGGATGGGGGTGACATGTAAAAACAATCGAAAAGACCGATATCAGTGTCGAATCCATAGTAGTTCTGGGGTCGCTGAGATCAATACTGACACTCCTGATGCTGTTTAAGTCCAAGTTCAGCTCCCATCGGCATAGGGGGTTCCGGGCTGGGGGTGGGATGGGGGTGACATGTACAAAGAGAGAGAGAAAGAGGGAGAGAGATGTATTGAGAGAGGAAAGAAACAGAGAGGGGGAGAGAGCTAGAGAGAGGGACTGAGAGAGAGAAGAGGAGAAAGAGGAGAGACAGGGTGAACGAGACAGATAGAGAGGAACTGAGGGATAGGGACAGAAAGAGACAGAGAGAGAGAGAGGGAGAGAGACTGATTTGAGATAGCCATGTTTCTCCCACCGACAACTTTATGTTGCTTGCTCATTGATGGGTTCACCCAAGAATTTATTTATTCTTGCTCCTGGAGGTGAAATTTAAAATGTTGCTTATAATCAAGTTTTGAATTAAGTTAATATTATAGCGAATTTGTAAAATCATGCTTTTAAATACCTGTAAATAAAATTACTTAGATAGTACACTAGAGACAGAATTCATTCATTTTCCTGTCTAACAGACGATTGGGATAAACAAATATCCGGGCAACGCTGGGTAATTAGCTAGTTTTATACATAAAAAAAGCACACTATATAATATATACATTTGACAAACTGACGGCAGATAGGAAACCTACGTAACTGTTTCGTTTTACGTACAAAGCGAACTTGCGAACGGAGTTCGGAATGAAACTAATTTGTAACCATAGACTTCTTCCGACATCACTACTAGTACCTGTTTTCGCTAACGGAAGAAATCCTTTAGGATCTGTTGCATGTTCCGTTGGAATTCTGCATCACATGTGCTTTTAAATACATACATTTTTTTTAAGTGACCACGGCCTTTACGTCTGAAGACTCTCGAGATCCACTTTCAGGTTATCTAGGATCTAATTTCACCCCAAGATCCAAGTTTAAAAACAAAAACCTCTGGACTGAACTACTCGCGCCTCTCCATAGTGAAACAGAATATCACAGTTGTATTAAGTGGCATCAAAAGGCAGGGCAACAAGAGAAGCTTGTATTAAGAGTCATCAAAAGGCAGGGCAACAAGAGAAACTTGTATTAAGAGGCATCAAAAGGCAGGGCAACAAGAGAAACTTGTATTAAGAGGCATCAAAAGGCAGGGCAACAAGAGAAGCTTGTATTAAGAAACATCTAAACACGGGGCTACAAGAGAAACTAGTGTTAAGAAACATCTAAACACGGGGCAACAAGAGAAACTAGTATTAAGAAACATCTAAACACGGGGCAACAAGAGAAACTTGTATTAAGAAACATCTAAACACGGGGCAACAAGAGAAACTTGTATTAAGAAACATCTAAACACGCAGCAACAAGAGACACTTGCAATAAGAAACGTCTAAACACGAGGCAACAAGAGAAATTTGTATTAAGAAACATCTAAACACGGGGTAACAAGAGAATCTTGTATTAAGAAACACCTAAACACGGGGCAACAAGAGAAACTTGTATTAAGAAACATCTAAATACGGGGCAACAGGAGAACCTTGTATTAAGAAACATCTAAACACGGGGTAACAAGAGAATCTTGTATTAAGAAACACCTAAACACGGGGCAACAAGAGAAACTTGTATTAAGAAACATCTAAATACGGGGCAGCAAGAGAAAATTGTATTTAGAAGCATCTAAACACAGGGCAACAAGATAATAACAAATAAGGCAAGGAATCTTCCATCTTACCTAGGGCACGTTCTGGCGTAGAATACACCACAATCTGTGATGTGTGACCTATTTTTTTCTTTCTGCCTGACGAAGATAATTAACCGGCATCAATGTGGTGCTACGCTCCAAGCACTTCTTGATTGCATATAATCTGGCACCGAGTTCACGAAATCTCGTCAAATCTCATCAAATCTCGTCAAAGTTGTTCTTGTTTGCCTCAAAATGTGGTTACTGCATGCGCAGGGTGAATATATGATTAAATGACGTTTCAGAGATAACTTTTCAGAAATGCGTCTAAACTGTACGTATCTTTTAAAACCTGTACAAGTATATAATTTAATACTGTGGATGTGGAGGCCGAAGAAGCTCTTCAGTTTGGCAGTCAGAGACTTATAAACGTCAGGGTTGGCGAACCATAGTTGACCAAGACCCTGCCCCACCTCTCCGTTGATTTCCCCCCCCCCCCCCCGAGTAACAGGTCTAGTCTGACTAACGGGGCAGTGATGGCCGTAGTCTCCAGGGTGGTGGAGTCTGCTAAAGAAGTATTGCACACCCCTCGCTGCAAACCACGCTCAGTCTGATACAATGCTCTGCCTCAACACCACCGCATTAGCTGTAAAGAACTTCATGTTAGAATAATAATAATAATAAGGGTTCGAATCCCAGCTTGCGAGGAATTTGCTCAGAACGAACAATACCACAGACTGAGCTAGCTTCAAGAACTCCATTCCCCTGGGTTCCCCTGTAAAAACAAAGGCAGCAAGGACATGTGCTAGCCATTCTACCTCACAATGCTACAGTGGCCTAGAAATGTGAAGGCACTAAAACTTCTCAGCTCTTATGCCAAGCAAAATGCCAAAGGATCTAATCTGCATCTCTTCTAAGAAATAACAGTCAATAAAAGGTTGTAAGATGGGAAGAATGTATTCTCTCTCTCTCTCTCATTATTTCTTTCTTTCAACATAAAACCTCTTCTTGTTATTTTACTCTCTAAAACGCCAGAAGATAAAACACTGAAAAGAACAAATCAAACATGGTTTAATTTCCCTCCTTCTCTCTCATTCTCTCTCTCTATCTCTTCATTCTTTCTTTCTCTCAATGTAAAACCTCTCTTTGTTATTTTACTCTCTAAAACACCAGAAGATAAAACTTTGAAAATAACGGATCAAACATGATTTAATTTTCCCTCTTTAATTCTTTCACTACAAAAGGACACATTAAGAGTTGATGGTTCTTGTTCTCCTATGCCAGTCAAAGTAATAAGCCAGTGGAAGCTAAACTGCGGTCCCCGGAGCACGTGCGGTCCTCGGAGAGTTATCAGGTTGTCGGCGGCTGCGCTATCGACTTGCTGTTCAGTCCTTTTATTGAACAAAAACAATCATGGGTTCATAGCATTGCAATATTATATACAGAAGAGAATGTGTTCCTGAACTTGCATGCAGTTTGAGAAGTTTGGAATCGGATATAAAGAAAAGTTTGAAATCGGATATAAAGAAAAGTTTGAAATCGGATATAAAGAAAAGTTTGGAATTACTCCTCTGACTAATATTTAGGAAATAGTCTAATTAAAATTTAAAACAGTGCATTTCTAATACAACCCATGTTTTTAAGCTTTAAAATAACTCCTTTCCATTTTTTGCTTTTTTGTCCTTCCTACTGAAATTTCTCTAAAAAAAAAAGATGAGAAAATATTTCAGGAGTTAAAGAATTAAAAAAAAAACAAAAACAAGATCACAAAATAAAACAGCGATAACTGTATTTCTCAATATTTTCGATTGTCATAACTTTCTGCTCGCTCGCGTGCCATCAGAAGTAACAGCGTACAATCAGCAGAAAACGAATGTCACTATCCTGCACAAATAACCCCTTCATATGCCAGGCACGAACACACTGAAATATTTGGCCCCCACGGCGGAATTTGGGAGACGACATAATTACAGTGACACGAGATGTACTCACATGAAAGGTGCTCCCATGACGTCATGGCTGTGACGTCCCCAACAATGTAATCCAAAAATAGAAAGCGAAGAATCAAGCTCGCTGAAGTGCTGCACAGGCCAGCTGTTTTCATGGCATTCATCGCGGCTAACCAGGATGTCAAGTGTTTCTTTTAAATCCTGCTCAAGGATCTATTTAAAAAAAGAAAGAAGCAAAAACATGTTTATGATTTCAATTCAGTGTCTTGTATGCAATAATCACAACATATCCTCATAAAGTTTTGGTTCTATTTGTAAGAGTCTTCCCTTGCCCTCAAGTAAAAGTCTTCTCTTGCCCGCGAGTAAAAGTCTTACCTTGCCTTGATGTTAGAATCTACCCTTGCCATCATGTAAAAGTGTTCCCTTGCCCTGATGTAAGAATCTACCTTTGCCGTCGTGTAAAAGCCTTTCCATGCCCTGATGTAAGAATCTACCCTTGCCATCATGTAAAAGTCTTCCCTTGGCCTCATGTATGAGTTTTCCCTTGCCTTCAAATAAAAGTCTTCTCCTGCCCTCATGTAAAAGTCTTCCCTTGCCCTTATGTAAAAGTCTTCTCTTGCCCTCGTGTAAAAGTCTTCCCTGGCCCTCGTGTAGCCGGAATCCATCACTATTTAACTCTTTTACTCCTGAATTAATTTCTCCGGTCTATCAAAAAAAAAAATTTTGGTAAGAAATTTTGGTATAAAGAAACTGGAAAGAAGTTACTCTATAATGCAAAGTTATGGGTTGAGTAGTAATGTGCTACTTTTCCTTTTATTTAAACTTTGCCTAAATTTCATCCAAAGGATTGGTTCGCAACGGTGACCAAGATCTACCAACACTGCCAGTACTGTTTTGAAATGAAAGAGTTAATACGTCTGACGGAGGCTGATACAGTTATTTTAAAGCAAAATTTTCCCGTAAATTTATTAGTAGCCCAAACTGCTCAAACGAACTTGTTCCTGGTTACACTACAATTTTATCAAACTGTTTTCTTGTGGCTTGGCGGTTACCCCTCATACCGTTGCCCGCGGTTTTAGTTACGGACATTCTATTACTATTTTGATTTCTCTCACGCCTACAGTTCTTTGCCAGTTGTTTTTCATGGACAATCATGCAGACTTTCCTTATAAAACTTTACTTGTTACAGGAGTGAACTCTGTGAAAAAAAGGGGCAGCAGCAAAAATTATAACAAATGGATATCTCGCAAAACACAGATTTCAGCTACGATGAAGCAACAGGCGTAAGACTCCCTTATCGTTCGATCTTCCCATATGAAGGTCAAAGCAGTGTATGAGGGCAAGAAGAAAATTAACCCCAAATCAGGGGAAATAACTAGAAAAAAATACGTGAAAAGACTTTTTGACTTGTCTTCAACACTTCTCACATATTTTCAGTGGTTACGTCTCTTGATTTGCGGTTAATTTTTTTAGACTCGCACTTGCACATTATAAAATTAACAATTACCGCCGCATTATTTCTTCAGACACCCGCATCTGTCCATTGTTATTAACTGACATCTGACAACATCTTTTCGCTACTGGCTCCTTCGTTTTGGTTTTACAGTCCATTTTTCACCTTGAACTGGTATAAGAACTGGTTCATTTGCGGGAAAGAGGAAAAACACAATTTTTTAAAAAGAAAAACAACACCTTGCAACCGTAAGCTACAGGTCACGAAGACCTCCACCATTTCTCTGTTCCTGAAGACGCAGAGAATTACAAGCGGAAGAGGGGGGGAAAAATGGCCCATATTCCCAGATCGTCCGATTTTTTTTCCCGCAAAATAATTAAATTTACGGTGAAATACGTGACAACGTCCGTTCAGAGGTCATAAGAACCGTCGCCTTTTTCCAGATGTGACGTCCCGGAGGACGACAGGAGAGAGGAAGAGACTTTTATAGACCTCAAACGGAAAGGATTAGAGGTTTAGTCCCTAGGATAGAGAAGCATCTAATACTTGGACGCTCGCAAAATGGAAAGGGGCAATCGATGGAGAATTCGTTAGTGTACGTGTCTCTCTACGTTTCACGCCTTTTTGTGTGTGTGTGTGTGTATCCTGCTTTGGGGTTTCCCAATATTTTTGTGTTGTTGTTGTTGTTGTTGTTGTTGCTGCTGCTACTGTTCCCACAGTGGGTCGGAAGTAAGGGTAGACCAAAGGAGACATGGAGAAGAACAACAGAGAGGATGTTGAGCAACAGAGGGCTCACCTGGGCAAGAGCGGGGGGGGGGGGGGGGGGGAAGGCAAATGACAGGCATTTGTGGAAAACCCTTGTGGAAGCTCCATGTGCCCTGAGCACTTAAGGTTCACAGAGAGAGAGAGAGAAAGATAGAGAGAGAGAGATTAAAAAGAGAGATTATTACTGTTACTGGTATCATTTTTATTATTTCTGTGTTTTCCTGCTGTTGCTCTGATGATAAAGTTAATATACAAACCCGGAGGCTCAGTTTCTTTATCTGAGTGTGTGGGTATGTGAGAGAGAAAAGTTCCGCCGTGGTATAGTGGTTAGCGCACTTGCCTGCCGATCAGAAGATCCCTGATTGGATTTCACACTAGTACCTAATTTTTGTTCGAACCGACCCGTGGCGGGGGTAGAACCCAGCCTCAGAACATTGGTACCCGGGGTATCCCTAGGAAAACAAAGGCAGCGAAGACAGGTGGTGACATCCCTACCTCATATGTTGTAGTGGCCTAGAAATGTGAAGGCAATAACACTTCAACACTTCGCACCCACAAGCTACGGGACATATATAGAGAGAAAGAAAGAAAGAAAGAATCGTATGCATTAAAGGTACTAAGGGAAAAAAATGACTTAATGGAAGTGATGAAAACACTGTGTTTTAAAAAAAAGAACATAGCAGGTGCGTGCCCATGCTTGCGTGTGTGCATCTATTACCGAATATAATAATCTTTTCCCCGAGATATTAAACTGCAAATCACTGATATTTTCTTTGCCTTCTGGTGTGTTAATAAAATGTATGAAAGCTCGCACGCCTCCTACTTGCAGGTGCCGAGCGGTGTGTAAAAAAATGTGAAGATAAGAAGGCTGATGAACAGACCATAAGTCGGCACATCTGGAACTGATGAGAAAATGCCAAGATTCGAAAAGCTTATGTTTGGGTAATTGATAATTGAATAATTTTTGGTGCCACAGGTAAAGTTTCACATGTATACCTTGTATAAGAGAATATATATATATATATAGTTTTATATGTGTATATATATATACACAATTGTATATATGTATATATATATATATATATATATATATATACGTGTATGCAGAAAAGTTTATTGTAGAGAGCCGAACACGAACGCAACACTTCCAAATCATCAGCTCTAGCTTGTCCCTATATACCGACTTGCTTACACAGGTCGTATGCTGATGTTGCTACGAATCCTCTGGCTCCCACTTCTACAGCTATCAGTTTTGCCTTGACTCCTGCCCCCTGCCTTAATTGCTTGACCAGATCATTGTACTTCTCACTTTTAAATAAATGCTGCTCCGATAAACTTGTTTCATATGGATCCGTATCTGGATCACTATCAGTTCCTGTTTTGCTATGGAGGACACTACAATGCCCGGTCGCATTCACGTGTTCTCGATGGCAGTTGGGAATTCTCTTCTTCCTGTAGGTCCGCTATCACATCACAGTCGTTTACATCATCTAGCAGTGATGGTAAGGGAATGTCTTTGATTTCAATGTTAGATCTCGTATATGTGTATACTGTACATGCACCAAAAATTGCTCGGTCTGAAATAATTACTATCTCATATATTGAAACTGCCAAAATCAGACATTTCACTTCAAACTCTTACATTCTAACATCCAGCTGTTAGTTCTCCATGCTTAACTTGGGACCTGTACAATTTATTTATTTATTTATTTATTTATTAAATTCAAAAGTCTGTATACATTACAGCCAATAATGTTACATGGTTGTGAAACTTGGACCGTCAACAAAAAGATGACAAAGAATTTGGAAGTAACAGATGTTGTTTTGGTAAAAAGATTCATCAAAAAGTCAAATACCCTGGACGGTCAGTATTAAAAAAAAGAACGAAGAGGTCTTAAAAGAAGTTTTAGAACAACAAAAACTACTTTAAATGATTTTTAAAAAAAAGATAATAAAAATTTATTGGACATGTCAAATATGGTTGAAGTTGAAGAACCCAGTATAGACTGGAAAATTCAAGGGAAAAAGGAAAAGAGGACGACCAACAGAAAAATATTTCAGTGGACTGAACAAATGGCATGGAAAAAAAAAGAAGAAAAGCTGCTGAATTACTGGGAACATCCAGGATCTCACAAGATGGAGAAGTATGATTGGCTTAGTCAGTCAAGTTTTTTTTTTGGTCTTCCTCTATCTCTTTGTCCCTTCAGTTTCCCTGCTGTCACTAGGTGTTTCAGTTTGCCTGTTCTCAAAACATGTCCTAGTAACCTGGATTATCGTGTTCTGAATTTGGACATAATTTCTCTATTTTGCCCAGATAAGAAAGAATATACTCGTCTCCGTAAAGTTCTACAGTAATTGATCTATACAAAAAAAGTATTCTAGTCGCGTTACCCTCACAAGATTTATCCCATTCGCTTCATTTATATGGAAGACTGGCGGCTCATGATGTGTTAAAAATAAACATAAGATATTCATTCGATGTGATGGGGCGTACTCACAACACCCCTCCTCAGAATATGTTGAGACCGCTGTAAATGACAAAACTTCGCAGTCTTCAAGTGCTTTTATATGATTATTCAAGCAGACACGATTAAAGAAAACATTTCCAACATACAGACAACCATTGCTAACCAGAGGAAAAAAAATGAAAAGAAAAGAAATAAAAATGTTTGATTATCTCGTTGGTCTCTTGTAACTTTCCACAAAAAACGATTCAAGGAAACTATTTTTACAATCGCGAGACTGGATATCTTAGCATCTGCTATGGAGTCTTAACTATTTGGTCTCACACGCTAAATCTTTGTGGCTGAAAGGTTGATAAAGCGTTTATGAAGGCATTTTAAAGATTTAAATAAATAACTCCTTCATCTTCTTACGAGCTATTATTTTTTTTAATAACCTGCACGAGAATAGGAAAGGTACATATACAGCCATGTTATGCAACAAAACCATCTTATGGTCATCCATTGATACATAAAACGAATTTCCCCGACTTACGCATGGGATCGTACCGCAACTCTGTGCGCAAGCCGATTATTCGTATCTCGTAGACATTTATACATCATTTAGTTGTATTTTACATTACCAATGTGTCGCGTAAAATTCCATAGACTTTTGTTTTCCGGACATCTGAATTAAAACAAAAATTCTTTATACATACGTAAATCGGATGTGCGCAAGTCGGTATGTTTGTATAAGCATATACAAGCTTTAAACGTTCACATATCTCTGCCATAATACCTGTGCTCTCAAAGTTCCTGATTTCTTTAACACATGAGTTTTGGGTCTCCTGTTTTAAACTTTCCAGCCTCCAAATTTCAATGCCTTTTCCTCTTTTAGCTATTTCTTGCTCCTCATTAATTCTTCATTGCTTCCAAATTCGACCTTTCTTTTTCTGCCATGCCTCCCACGATCTTCGTAGGCCGCCAGAAGCGGAGTAAAGGAGGTTAGGGGGAAAGATTTTCCCTCTCTAAAATGGATCTTCTCCACAAGTCAGAAGAGATGGAGGGAGTTATTCCCCTTAGTCTTAAGGTTGATTAATTCCCTTGTTACTATAAAATGCTAATAGTTCATTAGTATGCCCAGTTTTAATGGGAAAAAAAGGCAGTCCTGAAAGTGTAAGAAGGAAGAAAAAGAAACTGGGTTAGTTCGGGGTTGGGAGATTCACAGATGGGGGAGAACAAAGATTGGCTGGTTTTTTCTCGCTTTGTCAGTGGGTTCAAACCTCTCACATACATGGCTCACTACGTGGTTAGTTTCACGAGTGTTTTTATTTGTTTTTTCTTTTCTTCGTTTATCATTAATAGCTTTGAGTCTTTCTCCAGTCCTCATCTGTTTCTGAATGTTTCTTCGGTTCGTATCTGTTTTTGCATGTTTCTTAAGCCCTCATTAGTTACAGCATGTTTCTTTAGTCTTCATCTGTTTCTGCCTGTTTCTTTAGTCCTCATCTGTTTCTGCTTGTTTCTTCAGCCCTCATTTGTTTCTGCTTGTTTCTTCAGCCCTCATCTGTTTCTGCTTGTTTCTTCAGCCCTCATCTGTTTCTGCGTGTTTCTTTAGTCTTCATCTGTTTCTGCTAGTTTCTTTAGTCCTCTTTGTTTTTGCGTGTTTCTTCAGCCCTCATCACTTATTGTATGTTTCTTAAATCCTCATCAATTTTAGCATATTTCTTCAATCCTCATCAGCTCTCGCATGGTGGTGGAGTCTGTTGAAGAAGTATTACACGCCTACTGTTTTTGTCTCCACGCAGGGACTGAAAAAGACAGCCGCCAGAACCCGCTCCCAATCCGACACGATGTGTGCTTCAACATCTTCACCGCATCAGCTACGAAGAATACTAGAAATTGGAAAACTGAAGAAGAAGAAGAAGAAGACATGTATAAATACACACATAAGCTTACAATTAACGCTCACAGTAAATATATATACAGGTGTAGTTTCTCATTTTCCAATTCCTATTTGCCTGTCCCACACCTGTGCGTCATCTAACGTCTCAGTTTCTGTTACAGCTACTTTCAATGTTTTATATTTAGATAACGTCCCAGTTTCTGTTACAGCTACTTTCAATGTTTTATATTTAGATAACGTCCCAGTTTCTGTTACAGCTACTTTCAATGTTTTATATTTAGATAACGTCCCAGTTTCTGTAACAGCTACTTTCAATGTTTTATATTTAGATATCATTATTAGTACTTGCCCCTTCCAGCATGACAAATGTTGAAGGTTCTCACACAAAACAGCAGAGAAAGGAAATACTATTGCGTTTTATATAATTAGAAATTAAAATACGTTTTCTCGATATTTATCTCCGATGCTAACATAATGCCATTAAATGTTGAAGGCCAGTCAAGGGTCGTAATTATTGAACTGTAAATGAAAAAAAAACTATATGGCGAATCACAGTATTTCCATACCTATTTCAATTGTTGGGCCCCTTGTTTTGTGTTTTTTTTTTACTTATCCTGGTATAAGTAGAAGTTAAAACTATACCTCCCTTGCTTTTTTTTTCTATAATACTAACTTAAACCCATTAAATTTTTTATAAATAAAAGTTAAAATATTCAGATCTAGATATCTTACCTCTTAAACTTGTGTGAAATTTTAACGATGCTGAAACTAATTTCATATGTTAAAAATGTTATCGTGACTGGAAAAAAAAATTAATAAGGAAACCTTTGTATATCAAATACAACTATATGTCAATACTCGTATACGTAATAAACGTTCTCTATACATTAACTGAGTATTCTAAAGGTCTAGTCTCGTAATCTCGTAATCTATTTGATGCCGACTACATGCCTCCATGAATTATAAAACTTAAAAGTTATCTTAAGCTGCTCTTACAGACACTGAATACAATTAATTGTTTCTGTATAGTCCCGAAAATTTTGTTTAGTAGATAGTCATTTATAATGTATGTAGTTACTTCTATACTGAGTGAATGTTTAAGAGTGAAACGTAAATGTTATGTTTTATTTTATGTCTCTCAGCTTCAATGTTAGTTATGTTTGTTATATGAACAGCATATTTGTAGAATGTCTGGAATAGAGTGAAAGATGTATGATAAAGGGCAGCATGTCAGACGGGCCTGCGTGCCCAATTCTTAACCCTTTTGAAATAAAGATCAATCAATCAATCAATCAATCAATCAATCTCGAAGACAGATAAGATATATAAATTTAGCTTGCTATATACTTAATCTACTTCTTCTTTTTCTGGAGTATATACTAAATCACCACCGGTTTTCCCTCACATATGTATCAAATACTCCTCTTTTTCTGAAGTACGCACAACTTTTCATCTTTTCCTCGAATATATATTAAATCCTCCTCATCTTTTCACAGCGTATACACTAAAATGTCATCTTTTCCTCGACTATGTATTAGTCTCCCTCATCTTTTCACAGCGTATACACTAAAATGTCATCTTTTCCTCGACTATGTATTAGTCTCCCTCATCTTTTCGCAGCGTACACACTAAGTCACACTCATCTTTTCCGCGAATATACAGTATATCTCGATCGTTTTATCTAGAGTATATACACTAAATCTCGCTCAAGTTTTCCTAAAATATGCAACAACTCTAACTAGTCTTTTTCTGGAGTATAAACTATATTTCCTTCTTTTTTTTTCCTGGACTATGTACATAAATCTCCCTCATGTTTTCTTCAAATATGTATTAAATCTTCCTAGTTTTTTTTTTTCGTGGACTTTAATATTAAATCTCCCTCACTTTTTTCCCCGAATATGTATTAAATCTCCCTAGTTTTTTTCTTGAACTATATACTAAATCTCTCTCAATTTTTCCTCGAATATGTATTAAATTTCCCTCGTCTTTTCCTGGAGTACATACTAAATCTCCAACGTTTTTTTCCTCCAATTTCTCGTGTCTTTTTACTCTTGTATATACTAAATGTCTCTCATCTTTTCCCAGATCATATACTAATATTCTCCCACATTCTCGCCTTTTCTCTCTTTTAGTAACGTTTCATTGTTCAAATCTATAAACCTTCCAGTGTCACAACTTTGCTCTTTCTTTCTTCGTATCGAATCTCATGGTACACTTCGAAATACATCACCTCTTTCTTGTTTCTGTCGCATCTCTCTCTCTCACTCACTTTCTCTCTTTCTCTCTCTTTCTCGTGGCTTTACAGTGGAAAATTGTTACCTTAAACGCGAAAATCCATAACTGATGAACTCTTCAATATTCTCGTCAAATCCACGACCTACTTTCATTCACAAGGAAAAAAAAAACCACATGTCACATTGTGAATTCTCAGCGACTAATCTTGTCACATGTCATCTAATTTCACTTGTGAGTTGCTCAGCACTGCAAATCACTCGTCACGTCATAATTGTCACGTGTGTACCAAACATCAAAACACTTCCTTTGATATAGAGAAGCCAACAAGCTCTCCAGAACCGCTTTGATTCTTCCGAAGTTTGCTCCACAACAAAAGACTCGTACTGCAGCAGTTATTGTTCCTGAGATGGCAGTCACGTCATCATGTTACTACTGAACAGCTGTCCACTTTTTGTGTGTGTTTTTTTGTTTTTGTTTTTAACTTACTGCACTTCAGATACAGGAAATATTTCTAACTATAAATAACTGTAGCATTACTAAAAGCACGCCACCATATTTTGACATTATTAATATTAACCACCGTCCGACCTCAGATAACTGTATCTTTATGACTATGTGCAGACAGTGCCGTATTTTATAGTTGGTGAGGCCCTAAGATACAATGACAGCTTAGGACTTAGTGAGGCCTTAAACTGCAATGCGTTTGGACTTAGTGAGCCCTTAAGATGCAATGCCAGCGTTTGGACTTGTGAGGCCCTAAGATGCAATGCCAGCTTTTGGACTTGTGAGGCCCTAAGATGCAATGCCAGCTTTTGGACTTGTGAGGCCCTAAGATGCAATGCCAGCTTTTAGACTTGTGAGGCCCTAGTGTATTGTCGTGTTTGGACTTGGCGAGGCCCTAAGATAGAAGGCCGGATTTAGACTCGGCGAAGCCTTAAATTTTATAAAGCCTGGAGCCCCACCCCATTCCCCCCCCCCCCGTTAAAATGTTACACCAGAGGGTGCACGAGGCCCTAAGTTGTGGCTTGTTTTAGGACTGTATGCAGAGCTGCTGACTGCTAACAACTGCGACACTGGATTAATGTATTCTGTTAAATTAATTCTGTTAAAGTATGACTTAATAATTCAGAAATTCTTACAAATTAACGTCCCAGAAAACTCATTTAACGACATGTATAGCCAGTCGTATTATTGTTGCTATGGATCCTGCTGTCTGTTGACATTTCGGCGTAAAATAATCTGGCTAATGGTAAACTTGTTATCGGTAAATTAGAATTAACGTTTCACTCGTCTACGTTTGAAGTCTTTATAGTTCAATATGTGTCAAGGAGTGAATTGTAACCATTGTCCATGGATCCCCAAGTGTTTATGGAAAGAATTTTGGGAATCCACTAACCGGCAAGTGGATTGGGTATTGAATATGAAAAAAGACCTTCTTTGATTAAAAATTAGTATCCATTTAATATTTTAAAAAATTCATTGCACCTGTACTCCTTCAAAGTAATAATAATAATGATAACTAATAATAATAATAATCTCTCCACCGTCATCATCAGGTGCCGTGCTGGTAGGTGTAGTGGGGCTTCATAGATCTTGGTTCTTGATAACTTCCATCATCTCACTTGATGACTTTCTATTGTGTCATCATGTTAGACTTCAATGATTTTTTTTTCTTTCCTCTCTTTGTCTTCTCCTGCCCCTTTTCCCCACTTATCTTTCCTGTTTTAATGATGTTTTGAAGTTCTCGCTTTCTCATTATATATCCAAATGAATGATGGCTGGCGTTTTCTTATGGATTCAATTAGGTTTCTTTCTGTATTTGCTCTTGCCAGATTTGCTCACTTCTTAAACATATTTTCATAACTATGCTTACATATTTTAATTGTATGGGCTCAATTTTTAAAAAAAATCTAAGCACCATCTGAGTTTTGTTTTATTTCTTTATTTTTACAAAGGTTCCCAAGCCAGAAAGACGGAACCATACACGGCCAAAACAAAATGAATAAAGAACACAGTCTTCAGGCCACCTGTCACTGGCTGTACTAAAGAATACAGTGTTAATCATTTTTATAGGTTCCAATTTTTTTTCCGGATGGCGAATATTTAGCTTTGGGATTTTGAGAAATGGCGCCGAAAGGAATACTCTGTACTTAGGCCCAACGAGGGCCGGGGGTGGGGGAGGTCTAGTGGGTGCCTTGTTTTGGGCACTGGGGGTCTTCCCTTGTTTTAAGGGGAACGGTGAGGGAAGGGAAGGGGCGTATTGGATGAAAACAGAATGACAAACATATAGTGATAGCGCCAAGGGTAGGGGAGAGAACTAGTTTTGCCGTAGCTTACAAAATTCAACTCTGGGGACCCTGTTTGTTCATGTGAACAATTAGAACTTAAAGATTAACAATTCTACAATACAAACAGAAGAAGTTGGTTGAGGGAGTCTTTGTTTTCTGTGTTGCTAACTTTACATTTGTAGTGTTAACTGTGACATCTATTGTACTATTCATTATTATACACTACTACTACTACAATTACTACTACTACTACTACTACTACTACTACTACTACTACTACTACTACTACTACAACATTACTACTACTACTACCACTACTACTACCAATACTACTACTAGTACTACTACTACTACCACTACCACCACTACTACTAGTACTACCACTGCCACTACTACTACTACTACTACTACTATCACCATCACTACTACTACTACCACTACCACTACAACTACTACTACTACTAGTAGTACTTCTAAGTTCCTGGAGCTAAGAGCTGGTGTTCCGTGCAGCCAAAGGGGTGAAGATATTGAGGCACATCATCGCGTCGGTTTGGTAGCTATTTTTTTCCTGTCTTCGAGTGCACCTAAAACACAGAGGGTGTGCAATACTTCTCTAGCAGGCTCCACCACCACTGGGACTATGACGACGCTTTGCCCCGTTAGTCATATCGGGGTGTGTGTGGGTGTGTGGGAGGGGGAACAACGGAGAACTAGGAAAGGGTCTTGGTCAGCTAAGGGGCACCAACTCTGACGCTGGCATATCTGATGTTGATCGGTGACTGCCACAATGGACAGAGTTTTCGCCCCTACACGTGTTTACTATAAATACACATTCTTAAACAGGTACACCACTAGCAGCCACACCCTCCAACATGAAGTTTATAAGGTGAAACAAAACTTATATAAAGCCAAATTTGCACAAAGAACTCTGACTGCAAGAACTCTGAACGTGCAGAAAAGTTATTTGTATTGCCTCACGGATAAAGTAAAACATGGCGAAATAATGAAAATCTTAAAGGATATAAATACTGAAGGCAGAGATCTGAGAATAATAATAATAAAAGACAAGTACTGGAATCAAGAAACAGTCATCAGGGAAGACAATATGACAGGCAAATATCAACCAATAAAGGAAGAAATTAGGCCAAATTGTGACATCTCACCAGATGTGTTCTTCGCTATAAGATAAATAAAAAATGAACAAGGAGTTCGAGTTGGAGGTTAGAACATAATTAATCCACGATATGCAGGTGATACATTACTGGTAGCCAAAATTGAAAAGAGAGTGCAGAAATTATTAGATATAGGCCTGAAAGAAAATGTGAAAGAAAGGATTCGCTCTAAATAACAAGAAACAGAAATAATAGTTTTATATCACGAAAGAAGAACCCAACTAAATGCAGTATTAAAGTACAAGAGACAACCTTGAGATAAGTGTACGCAGTTTAATATCCCGGCATTCGGACAAGAAATACAAATCTGAAATCAAGAATAGAATATGCCAAGGCAAAACAGCTTTCAGACAAGTGAGAAACATCTTGTGATAGGCAGCCATGTTACTAAACATCAGAAAGGGAATTCTAAAATGCTACATTGAACCTGGCGGCCTGGTTGGCTGAGTGGCCAGGCGCTCGGTTTACTAATCCGGTGGTAGCGTGTTCAAGCCCTAGCAGTGGGAATGTTTTCTGGTACACACCATAAAGTGTCCCCGGGCATCACCCAGCCTCTAAAAATGGGTACCAGAGAAATCTGGGAAAGTGAATTCGCCCAGGCGTGATACTGACCACATCGCACTTTTAAGTCTTGGAAATACGGGCCTAACACCGTATACCCAATATGCCTTAATGACATGGAAATGGGGATTTTACCTTTTTACCTTTTATACTGAACCTACATTACTCTATGGAAGTAAGTCATAGACAATGGTCAGATTGATGCAAAAATCACCAGAGACAACAGAGATGTGATTCCTTAGAAAAATACTACAGATACCATGGACAGCTAAGGCGACAAGCAGGGAATGTCTAACAAAAGCAAATATACTTGTAGAAAGGATCCTAATTAAACCTACAAGAGAACCACGGTCTATCGTTTATTGGATATATCATGAAAAGGGCAGGGGTTGAAAACATCATAACATCAGGAAAGATACATGGCAAGAAAAGCAGGGGGAAGACCAAGAAAAGCAAAAATCCGTTTATAATCTAACTCGATAAACAGAAACACCAAAACAACTCTGTCGGATACTATACAACACATTTGGGATCTAGAAAAAACTCCACAGGAGTAGAAAACTGGCCTTATAGTAAAACTACCAAAGAAGGGTAACCTCGGAGACTGCGGGAACTGGAGAGGCATTACTCTCCTGCTACTCGCCAGTAAAGTATTTTGCAGAATAATCATCAACAGAATTGTACCAGCACTTGAGGGGAAACTTCGGAAAGAGCAGGCAGGATTTAGGAAAGGAAGATCATGCATAGGCCACATATTTGTACTTAGACAAATATTAGAACAGGCAAATGAGTGGCATAGCACAACATATGCATTGTTTATAGATTTTGAGAAAGCCTTTGACAGTGTCAACAGAGATGCACTGTGGAAAATTCTAAGATGGCTTGGCTTCCCCCATAGGATAGTGAACGTAATCAAAGCTCTATACGAGGGTTTTCAGTGCAAAGTGATCTATGGAGAACATATCTCCAGCAGCTTCAGGGTACAAACAGGAGTGAAGAAGGGACGTGTACTATCTCCAACATTATTTATCTTGGCAGTAGATTGGTAAATGAAGGAGGCAACATCAGACAAACGCAGAGGATTACAATGGACCCCTGACACAGTGCTGGAGGACCTTGACTTTGCCGACGATATTTGTCTACTGTCAAGCAGCCACAAAGATATGCAAGATAAAATAAACAAGCTAACTCAGAATACCAAAACATAGGATTAAAGATCAACATAGGAAAGACAAAGTTAATGAAGCAAAAGGTGAACAACAGAAATGTACTCAGAGCAGATAGCAAGTTAGTGGAGGATGTCAACGAATTTGCATATTGTAAAATTTACTTATGCTCTTGTTTTACATCAGCTTATGACACTATCTAAGCATTCTTTTATTCCGCTTTATAACACTTCTTCATCTCCGTGATCTTCTAATGCTCTTGTCTCCACGGTGCATCTCTGGTACTCTGGCTTAAATAGCTGGCCTTTCTGTACCGGGTATTGGTGCCGTGCGCCTTTTTTTCAGTCAGTCAGTTTAGTCTTGAAATCAAAAGAAGACTAACAGTTACATCATAGAAACTAGCATAAATGAAGAGTATATTGTCAAGTACCAACAAGAAAACAAGACTATGTTTATTAAGAGCTTACATATTTCCATATAGATGCTTAACCTGGACACTTTTTTTAAAAAATCACTAGAAAAGAGAATAACAGAAATTGAAATGAAATGTTATAGAAGGTCACTTGGAATATCATGGATAGAACGAAAATCACATAAAGAGATAATAACTGGAATTAAGTGTCGCAGAGAACTGGCTCTTAAACATCATCAAAATTAGAAACTTGAGATACTTGGACCACATTAAGCGACGCAGTTGTTTGACGAGACTGACAATAGAGGGCAGAGTGCCTGGCATAAGGAGCAACCTGGTCGCAGGTGGGGCTCAGGACATCACGGAAAGTTTGAATATGTCATTCCGAGACGCTAGTGAACTTGCGCAAGACCGCACTGCATTCAGTGACACAGCGAGAGGGACAACGTTCTGGAAAAGACACGTCACATGAATATAAATTAAAAGTATAGACTGAGTTAGAAACGTGCTAGCTCTCGTATTGTTTAAACTATGCCTAAATATAGCTCCGAGCACCGATTCCCAAAGCTGTGCAAGATCTATTAACACTGCCAGTGTTGTTTTAGAGCACAAGAGTTAATGTTGCTGAAGTTATCCATACATCTTTCACTCTTGTCAATAATACTGATACTCGGTTGTTTCCCATTTTTGTTGTTGTTGTTGTTTTTAACATCTTCAGTATTTAAAACTGCTATGTTTATTCCTAATACATCGCTTTGTATAGCACGCTTTCTATTGCATACGTGTGCGGTAGCTGTTCGTTAATATCTGAAACTGCTGGAAAAAAAAAACTTTGTTATATGTTCATACTTACTTCCTATATCGAGTGCGTGGATAAGAGTGAAACATAAATATTAATAGTTTTGTTATTATATGTTTAATTATATGTGTTATATGGAAAGCACATTTGTCTTCCAAACCAAGAGTCTGCGCAAAATAAAAGGAGTGTTTTGGCCGAATACCATCAGTAATGACCTCTTGTTAAGAGAGGCAGGCGTGACAGCACTGTCCGCAGGGACTGATGGGAGAAAGCTGCAATGGATTCGCCATTTTTTTTAGAATGACAGTCGAATCCTTACTGCGAACAGCTCTGATGTGATCTCCACGGGGTAAAAGAAGCATGGAACGACACCCCCCCCCCTTTCCAAAAAAAAAAGACGAGACATACAGCAGAAAGAATTCTGGTAAGTAAAAGACTAACATAGGAGGCAGCCAAAAAGATAGCGAAGGACTGATAGAAGTGGAAATCTCTTGCCACAAGCAGTTCCATATGTCTTGGCCACTGAAGGGATGAGAGAGAGAGAGAGAGAGAGAGAACATTTATGCACCAACTAGTGTAGAATATCTGGAATAGAATGAAAGTTGTTTGATAAAAGGCAGAATGTCAGGAATGTGTGCCCAAATCTTCGCCCTTCCGTTCAACTCCTTTTTGGACCGGATAAAAACAATAGACGCCATCGATTATTTCCATTCTATTCCTATAATACCGCCATAAATCTTTGAATAACTAAGTTATACTTGCCTGTCTTCGTGTAGATCAGTGTTTCCTAAAGTAGGCGTTAACTGTGGACGTTGGACAGGACGAGGGGCGGTGAAGGAAAAAAAAGAGTCAGTAGAGGGGGCAATGGAAGAAAAGGGGGCGGTAAGGGGGCGTTGATGGAAAACCTTCCTACTTAGCACTTTTTAACCTGATATTGAGAAACCTGTGTCCCTACGTGAGAGACTCATCCATCGAATTAAAAGCTGAGAAAATAATGCAGTAGGTGAGCTATAAACGTATTATTTTATACTGTTAAATAAATTGGTGTGATAGCTGAAGTTTTTAGCTGTGTAGTGCGTATCCTAGTTTAACAGGCCACAGGTGTACGAAAAATACATTGGGGGGGGGGGGAGCGTTATGGATATCACATGGGAGAAAAGGGGGCGGCAGTCAGAACAAGTCTGGGAAACACTGATGTAGACGTAAGAGAACAAAACGATATCGAAACGTGAAACAGCGAAGAGCTGAAGACAGCGCAGCTTGGCTCATGAGAACGGCACACACTGCGAGACAGCCAAGGGAACCGATGCATGCGGTCTACATGAAAACTATTTTTTTTTTCTGTTATCAAATCAGGGCAGCGCCATCACTTATTGACAATTTGTCAGCCAAGAAGAGAGAAGAGCTGTCTTCAGCCAAGGCCGTGCTCGATGCCATATTTGTACACCAGTTTATATCGGTTGATCCGGCTTTTAATATCCGCAATTCTCCCCTCCTCTCTCTCTTGGATATCTACTGTTGTAAGCTTGGTTTATGAAATATACTGAGGGATAATTTTGTTGCCTTGTCTCCCTTTCAAAGCTCCTGATAAGCTATAATTACTGCAACCACGGCTTTAAGTTATACTTAGGAGCTACTACCAGCCATGCTCTGCCACGGCGTCGAAACATAACACCCTGCAGAATACTATAATCATTTCAACGCATTTGTTTGATTTCCCCGTGCACCCTTGACGGTGGGTGTTATGTTTGTAATAGCTGGGTGATCCTGCTTGTGCTCTTTCCTATTCTTCTTCTGTCTCCTTGGAACTGAGAAAATGGTGCCTCTCTCTCTCTCTCTCTCTCTCTCTCTTTTTAAAATTTACAGCCGATGCGGTGAAGGTTTTGAGGACCAACATCGTGTCGGACCTCTTTCAGGCCCTGGGTGAAGCTAAAACAGCAGTGAGACCAGCAATGCTTCCGCTGACTCGTTACATACTATGCAACACATCTTTATCAATGAATGTTAGAAAACACGTCGTAAAATGCTGTATTGGGCCTACCTTATTACATGGAAGTGAATCAACGACAATAGGCAGGTCCGCACAAATTTCACTGGAAGCAGTAGAAATATAGTTTGTTTAGAAGAATCCTGCGAATTCTCTGGACAACAAGGATTATTAATGAAAGATGTATGAGACGTGCGGGAGAGACAAGAAAAAAAATCTTGTCAAACAATTACGAAAGGGATAATGTATTTTCACAGGGCATGCAATGAGAAGAGTGTGGGCATTGAAAACAGAGAGAGGAAGAGCTAGGGACGGCCGAAGGAAGTGATACTGGGCAGTCTGATGAGATGGTGTCAGAGGAAATCACCAAGTGAACTGATGGCCCGCATGAAGGATCGGTTGCTATGGAGAAACATAGCAGTCAACACCAGTCGGCACGGCACATGATGCTGGTGATGATGGCGGGGATTAAGGCGATCTCTGCCAGGTTAGTCGGGGGTGGGGTGAAACCAGTCCAGAGGTAGGATAGGGTCTTGGTCGGCTATGGTTCGCCAACCCCGACTCTTGAATATCTGTAATGGGTCGCTCACTGAGATCAGGATAGGGTCTTCCTCTCGGGCGTTCTTCCATAAGAAATTATCCGTATCTTTGTATTTTTTTTTCGTTTCTTTGCGCAGTCATTTTTAAAAAAATCATGCTCAAGATTATACTCGTTTGTATGTTTCATTATTTGGGCTCTGGCTATTATCAGAAGAAATGTATTGAAAACTAAACTCACAAAAGTTGTAAAAATAGAATAAGGTAGGTTTTCAGTAATGAAATTATATCCTCACTTGCCCGTGTTGTTTACTCATTAAAAAAAAAAACAAAATTGTACTCTGCTACTTCATTCTTCTTTTTTTCTTTCATTTCTTCTTCTTTTTTTGTTGTTTTTTTTTCTCTTTCAATTCATTATGTGTCCCTTCGCGTTTTTATTCTTTGTTTATCTTATTTTTTTTCTTATCCTGTTTTTTTCTTGCCTTCATTCGCTTCTCAATACTCTTGATTAAATTGTGGGTTTTTTTCTTAAATCTACGTCTTTCCTTCCAGATTTGATAACGTTCTTGAAGACACATTACAAAAAAGAAAAAAAAAAGAATAAAGAATTTCAGTTGCATTTCTTTTTCAACTCCCCAAATATCCGCGTCCATTTCTTTCAAATTATAGGTTTTGTGTTCATTTTTTGTTTCGTGCTTGCCATTCCGTCCCCTCTTATTTTTCATTTTGAAAGTTTCAGTTCCTTTCGGTAGTTATGTTACTAACTCTCTCCCTCCCTCTCTCTCTCTCTTCCTCTCTATCTCCCCTCTCTCTCCCCCTTTCCTCCCTCTCTCTCCTTCCCTCTCTATCTCGCTCCCTCCCTCTCTCCCTCTCTCTCGCTTCCCCCTCATTCTCTCCCTCTCCTCCCTCTCTGTCTCTCTGCAACTGAGTTTCGGCTCCTTCAGCTGACGGAAAACAACATAAAAACCACCTCAGCTCTAGCATTCACGGCTTTGAGTGGGGCCCCATATTGTCAGAAAATTAAAACATGGAATCACTATTTTTTTTTTTTCAAAATGAAGATCAAAGAAAGAAAGAAAGAAAATAAAGAAAAGCACAACAGAGTCCACACAGAGTTTGAGAAACAACAGAAGTGAAGTAAGAAGCAGCTCACATCAAACTGCCACAGAACAGGCGTGAATGAATGGAGTGGGGGAGGGGAGGGGGACCTTTATACCTTTGTTAAGACTGGGTAGGAAAATGAAACGGCCAAAATACGCGAAACCATCAACAAACCATCAACATTCAGCGCAGAAGAGAAAGTTTGACCAGAAAAAAAAAACACACATGAGCCTGACTCTATTTAAAGATTGCTTAAAGCAGCAGACCGTCCTGTGGTGCCTTGGGACTGACCACTGTCCTACACTGCCCAGGAACTGACCAGCATCCTACAGTACCCAGTAACTGCCCACCATCCTACATTACCCAGGAACTGACCAGAATCCTACATTACCCAGGAACTGATCAGCATCCTACATTACCCAGGAACTGACCAGAATCCTACATTGCCCAGTAACTGATCAGCATCCTACATTACCCAGGAACTGACCAGAATCCTACATTGCCCAGTAACTGATCAGCATCCTACATTACCCAGAAACTGACAACGCAATAAATCTGGTGGTCCATACAGATCCCCCCCCCCAAAAAAAAAAAAAACATACCATAATTCACACAGCGTACGTAAAAATTTTACTGGAATCTAAGCTACAGAATATACTTTGCCAAAAAAATCATCCGGTCTACCTAGATCCATCGTCATGAGAGGGCTGTAGACCAAGACTGGTGGGCACTGCAAAACCCAGAAGGCATTTGTGCAACTTGCCATCATGAGGTGTGCTCCAGATTTACATGACCTTAAAACTTAAACTCTGAAGGGGAATTGAATATACGAGCTGTAAAGCAACTTAACACTTCTTTTTCGCACTTAAAAATGCTACCATCATGAAGTGAATACTTTTAATAACATGCCAGTCTATTTGTTACATTGTTTAATTTTCCTAATTCTGGTTTTTTGTTCTGCTGCTAAATTCTGTTCTGTATTTTTTTTTTCTACATTGTCTTTGTCTTTTGTAAGATTTCTTCTCAACTTCTGTAGTTATTATTTCTTTTTAAATATCGTCTGTAATCTGATGTCAAGATTCTTTTCTATACTATACTATATTGTGTAGTAAGTATTCTTTTAAGTTATTATATACGATAATATAATATCTATACATTTATTTTACCCACAGTCTGTATTAGATATTCTGTCTGTTCGTTCGGTCTTGGTTTACAGCTAATCTTATTCACATATAGAATAAAACATGGTAAATATGCCTCTTTTATACCAAAGGCATAAGAAGAATGCTGAAGGTACCATGGACAGAGAAAAAATCGAACCAGGAAGTTCTGAAAGAGGCACAGGAAACAAGGTTAATTATAATGAAGATCAGAAAACGACAATCCAGATTTGTTTGGAGGAGAGGCGGGCTAAAGCACTTAATGGCAACAGGGAAGATCGAAGGTAGAAGAGACATAGGTAGGCAGTCAGAAAAGATCGTTGTGATTCTTTGGCACCCTGGCATGGGAAATGTTCAGTGACAAGTCTGTTGGGATGCACAAGGGATCAAGGGTTGTAGATGGGCATGATATACTACGCCTGTCGGCAAGACCTTGAGAGAGATCTAGGGCTTGTGGTGATGGTGCCGGTACTTTTTCTTGAGCTGTGATCAGCGGCTGATGTGGTCAGCATCACAACCGAGATGACTTCCCCCTTCCCCCAGCTCTAAAATATCTCTCAATAATAACTACAACACTTGCCTGGAATACCTGCCAAAAACTAACTAGAATACCTGCCTACAGATCCTGATGGTGGATACACTGACAAACGTACCATGAAAATACTTATCCACACTGGGAGAAGTTCACACAGCCTCAGAGCCTCCTATATAATACTGTATTCTTTGTACCTTGTTTTCAAGTTACTACAAATAAGAGAGTTAAACACAACTGACAAACTGAAGGTAATAGAACCTTTATAAGCAATTAAGATAGTATTTTCTTTTACACTAGCAGTCTTTTGCATCATATCAAAATATATTGCCTTGTTTTCCCACAATAGGCCCCAAGTTTATTCGCTACAATCTCACGAAGGAAGGTTAAAAACTGCAACAGATGGACAACATGATGGCCATCATCGGCGCTAGTCGCTTAGCAATAATAAATGTCATTGATTATCAATCTTTTCTTAATGGCAAAATCATTTCTTTTTGTTAGCAACATCCGCGGCAAACAAGTTTGGATAAATTTATGTTTACATCTTATAAATGTAATTCAAAACATCGCACACACGGCACATCACACGCCGAGGAAGATTTAATCCTTCAATCACTGTGGAATGACTTGATTCAACAAGATGAAATGTGAACGAGCCGGCCTCGTCGGTGTATCACAAACAAAACAAGACCCTACGGCGGAAGCAGTTTGGGCGCAACCAAGCGTAGAATCGTGCGCTGTCCGCGGCTGGTGAGCGCGCACCGAGTCGCTGGCATGTGAGAGCGGCCGAGCTTCTCACTGCCACTCGCTCCAAGCCCTCCCAAAAGCCACGAGTTCTAATTTGATTCCCTTGTCTTCCGCTGGGCGAATATTTCCTGTGAGCAGGCCAAAGACAACGTCTCCAGCGTCCTCTCTTTTTCCTCCCTTCATATTTCAAGGGAGTTCACCTTAGTTTTGTGTAATATCATTTCTGGAATATATAACTTCTCATAAAAATGACAGCAAAAGAAATGTATTTTTTTTTACACAAATTATCATAGTCATCCAAATGAAATCCAAACTGCGACAGAAATTAAAAGTACTGTCCAATCGTCTTGTAAGTTGGCAAGCAACAGAAATTACGACAGCGGTAAAACTAGTTCTAGTATTAAAAGTACACAGATAAAAGTGAATGGTTCCGTTTTACAAAAAAAAATAAAGAAAGAGTGAGGAAAGTGGGCAGAAACAAGAATGATAGAAAGTAAGATGAGCTCGTACGAAGGAAGAAACTAAAGCAATCCAACATTTCAGCAGACGCCTTTGTTTTTGAAGGATCACATACAACATAAGCACACAGATATACTATTGAAAATCGATAACACGTTTCTTAAGTCTGCTCACTACATCTAGCACCTGTCTGTAAGCTTGAACTAGGACGGTGAAGTAGAACAGTCTACATGTATACAGACGTCAACCTTCTTACTAGTCCTAATCCATGTCGTAACGGAAGCTACATTTCGACAAGCGAACTTACAACATTATGGCATTAGATTCTATGATACACATACAAATATGTCGCGTGCCAAGACAATCCATATAATATCATTTAAAAGGATATTAGCTGGATTTTTTAAATGAACATATGCCATTGACTGTAACTAGTTATGAAGCAGTTATAAGACGCTGTCCGATCCGCCAATTAGTGACCCATATTTGACATACTAACATCAGGGTTGGCGAACCATGGACGGCCAAAGCCATGTCCCCCCCTCCGTTGTTACCCCTATTCACAAGCCCAGACTGGTTAACGGGACAGGGATCGCCAGTCCCCATGGGGGTGGAGACTGTTAAAGAAGTATTGTACACCCTTTGCTTTTTAGCTGTAGTTTGGGAGTGAAAAAAAATAAATAACCGCCATAACCCCCTCCCAAGCCGACACGATGCTGTGGTCTCAACAGCGTCACAGCATCAGCTGCAAAGAAAACCAGCTCTCAGTTCCAGAGAAATTGAAGAAGAAAACTTAGTCGTGAGTTTTTAGAGATTACTGATTTCTTACTGGTGCACAGAATGTACGAATGAGGCCATCTTATCACCGGACGATCTCCTTCCTTTCAACAAGCGAGCACTCGTTCACATCAGAGGGACTATAAAGGCCGACGATACACTGTGCGTGCCATAATCAATGTGCATTCTCTTGCCAGCTCTACTCTCAAAAGAAGAGTGGCGAGAACCTAAAGCCCCACTCTAAGTGAGTGATTAAATGGAATGGGCCTGGACAGGTGATAATGGAAGGATAAAGAGAAGGGATACCTGAAGGAAAGATGGGCTGGCGAAAACCCTTTAGCTTTTAAAAGGCCATGGAACGTCGAAAAAGCCTGGAAAACAACGGCCATAATAATTTTATGTCTTATAAGTCTCAGTGAGCGGCGGGTTCAATGGTCCTGGGTCTGTAGCTTTCGACAGTGGAGACTGGGTAAAAGAGCTAATTCTTAGGGCTGTAGCTTTCGACAATAGAAACTGAGTAAAAGAGCTAATTCTTCGGGGTGTAGCTTTCGACAATAGAGACTGGGTAAAAGAGCTATTTGTTTGCGCCCATGGGTTAAAATGCCAGCCTCAGCTCCATTTGAAATTGCGGGCTTGGACTAAAGCTTGGAGAGTAGAAACATACTGGGTCTTGGACTAAAGCTTAGAGAGTAGAAACATACTGAGGCTTGGACTAAAGCTTAGAGAGTAGAAACATACTGGGTCTTGGACTAAAGCTTGGAGAGTAGAAACATACTGGGTCTTGGAAAGCTTGTGGAAAGCATTAACATACTGATAGAATGGTACAAAGCGCGAGTAAGAAGATTAAAAAAAAAGTTATCAAGAGCATGAAAGCTGATCATTATTCAAAAGCTGAAAATTATTCAAAAGTAGATGAAAATATAGAGAATATCCCCCAGACAATGTCGGGTATAGCAGAAGAAGAAGAGGAAGAAGAGAATAATAATAATCTCTTATTTAAAAAGAAATAATAATAGTACGACAAATGAGAGAATAAACGGCGAAATGAAAGAAGAATGAAAAAAAAAAATTGAAATACACAGCAGGATGTAGAAACAAACACAGTTTTAAGAAAGAAACAAATGAAAAGACCCGTCCTTAAAACTTCCAGACTCGAATCAAAAATCAAAATAGAAAACAAGAATATAAAACCCTTTGCGTTAATAGTCGACAGTGAACAAACGGACGCCCGTAGATCTCTCAGTAACCGTGTCTTCCTGTTTTTAGTGTCAAGTACTGCTTATCTGAGAGCGTTTTAAACTATAAAATTTTATCATCCCTTTACGTCCCAGTTACTGTCAAGTGAATACATTTTCCAAGCATAACCCGTGAATACCCACCTCAATTTCCTTTTTAACTCTCGCCATTCTTCTATCGACACATTCGGGCGATAATTACTCCACCTTGCTCGCACCAGTCAAGTAACTGCGCCCTACTGGAATATTGATGATTTTTCTACCCGTTTTTCAAAAATAGCCATAGCTATGGTAACCCGTTATGTCCATATTTCATGTTACTACTGCTACTTATTACTTATTGCTGCTAAATAAGAGGGAATAGTTTCTAATATCCTTCGGTACAGGAAAATATCTATACCAAGGGTATTGTATCTATCTATCTATCTATCTATCTATCTATCTATCTATCTATCTATCTATCTATCTATCTATCTATCTATCTATCTATCTATCTATCTATCTATCTATCTATCTATCTATCTATCTATCTGTCTATCTATCTATTGTGCACAGAAAAAAACATAGTCCAGTGATTCTTAACTTGGGGTTCATAGACCCCCCCCCCCCCAGAGGTCCATGGACCAGCAAATGGACTGGCACAATTAAAAACATCTTAGCACCATCATTCATTCATTCATTCATTTGCATGTCCCTTGCGGAACTTTGCCTCCCAAACAGCACTCCTGTAGGCCTCTCGGTTGTGAGCAAGATGGCCTGCTGCTGTTGCATCCATTTGCAGATCGTCAACGATGTCTTGCAGCCATCTTCGTCTTGGTCTTCCTCTTTTTCTTTTTCCCATTATGTACCCTTCCATTAGCACCATCGGGCTTCTATTTATTGCTTTATTTGTAACCAAGGTTCCGGCTGTTTTCAGGTCGGAAAGGAGATCCAAGACCCAAAAAAAAAAATGTTAAGAACCACTGACCTAATATGTGCAGTAAAACTGTGAACAGTAAGCTTCAAAGTAAACATGGTATGAAAGGCTTTTCTTATACTAACAAAACAAAAATCATATGTTATTTCAACGTTCATCTTAAAAAACAAAACCGAGGGGGGGGGGGGGAACCAAGATGGGAATAGATTTAAAGTGAAGGTAAATGTAAAATGTATTAGATTAATAAATATGAAATTGCTTAAGACAGGTGAACTGGAGCTTAGAAATAAGAGAGAGGGAGAAGATGAAATGTGTAAATAAAGACGCGTGCAATCTCTCTCTCTCTCTCTCTCTCTCTCTCTTTCTCTCTCTCTCTCTGAGCCTTAAGTGTTCAGGGCACCTGTGGCTTCCGCAAGGGTTTTCCACAAATGCCTGTCCTTTGCCTTTTTTTTCTCCTCTTGCCCAGGTGAGCCCTCTATTGCTCAACATCCTCTCTGTTGTTCTTCTCCATGTCTCTTTTGGTCTACCCTTACTTATGTTCCCCTGTGGTGTCCATCTTAATTCTATTTTGGTAGTGAGTTGTCAGTCATTTGGAGCACATGTTCCAACCATCGCCAGCGTCTTTCCTCAATAATTGCTGTCAGTGGCTTCATCTGCATTTCTGCCAACAAGATGTTATTTCTTATAGTTTGGCCAAACATTTTTTCCTAATTCTTCGTAAACATTTAGTCTGGAAAGAATTTAACTTGTTTTCTATTGTTTTGGTGATTTCCCAGCATTCACTTCCTTAGAGTAGTACACTTAGAACATTACTCTTAAATATCCTGATTTTCGTATTCATGCTTAGTTTTTTTTAAAGATTTCCATATAGTCTGCAGCATTTCAAAAGCCTGGTTTGCTCTAGTAAGTCTGCTGTTGATGTCCTCTGTGCTGTCTCCATTTTCTGCTACTCTACTGCCAAGGTATACAAACTCGTTGACCTCCTCCACTAACTTGCTATCTACTCTGAGTATATTTCTGTTTTTCACATTTTGCTTCATTAACTTTGTCTTCCCTACGTTGATCTTTAGTCCTATGTTGGTTGCATTCTGAGTTAGCTTGTTTACTTTATCTTGCATTTCTTTGTGGCTGCTTGATAGTAGACACATATCGTTCGCAGAGTCAAGGTTCTCCAGCACTATACGTGCAATATACTAGAGTTAAAAATGAAGATATCACAAGCACAGATGAACTATATAGTTTATTATATACATATCGGGATGAGGGAATGAAGGGAGGGAAAGACAGAGAGACAGAGTGAGAGAGAGAGAGCAGATGATTTGAGTATTGTGTCTTGTCTTGTCTTGTCTTCTATCTCACTGAAACTGCTAGCTGATGTTCCTTGCAGCCAGTGCTATAAGGATGTTGAGGCACAGGATCGTGTCAGCGTGGAAGCAGATCATGGCAACTGTTGTTTTTAGTCTTTGAGTGCAACTAAAAAGTATGGGGGGGGGTGTGCTATGATTCTTTAGCAGACTCCACCACCATGGGGACTATGGCGTCCCCTGCCCCGTTAGCCAAGCTAGGCGTATTACTGAAGGTACCAACAGAGAAGCGGGAAAGGGTCTTGGTCTGCTGTGGTTTGCCAAACCTGGCGCCAGCATGTCTGCTATAGGTAGCTGATTGCCAAAACAGAAGTATCTTCGCCCCAAGAAGCTTTGAGAAACTAAAGATAAATAAGAAATGTCTGAAATTTTTTAAAAAGTTAAATTGTAACTTAGCGTTGGAAAGTATTTGTTTACTTACAGCGAGGAAACTACGCGAGCTGCTCCCCTCTTGTTTTCTCTCCCCGCCTTATCTATGGAATCTGTTTAAATTTAGCCCAAAGTGCAGCCAACGCTTGAACAACATATGTCTTCCAAAACCTAGACTTGATCTTTACAAGAAAAGCTTTAGTTATTCTGCTGCTCATCTTTGGAATACCCTCCCATCCTATATAAAAAATATAAATTATACTCCTTCCTACAACTACAAGCTTTCCCAGTATCTATTTGATGTCGACTACATGCCTCCATGAATTATAAAACTTAAAAGTTATCTTAAGCTGCTCTTACAGACACCGAATACAATTAATTGTTTTCTGAATAGTCCCGAAAACTTTGTTTAGTAGATAGTCATTTATAATGTATGTAGTTACTTCTATACTGAGTGAATGTTTAAGAGTGAAACGTAAATGTTATATTTTATTTCTCAGCTTCAATGTTAGTTATGTTTGTTATATGAACAGCATATTTGTAGAATGTCTGGAATAGAGTGAAAGATGTATGATAAAGGGCAGAATGTCAGACGGGCCTGCGTGCCCAATTCTCAACCCTTTTGAAATAAAGATCAATCAATCAATCAATCTCCTTTATTTTAGTTTATGCCAGAAGATGAGGGTAAAAGGTAAAGATAACTATGTTATGCCTAGAACGGACCTAGGAAATATGGTGTTAGTTCTTATATTTTCAAGGATCTTTCGGCATATTAAAGGGTGATGGGATCTGCATCACTCCCGGCCACATAATAGAGGATGATGTGATCTGCATCACTCCCGGCCACATATTAGAGGATGATGTGATCTGCATCACTCCGGCCACCTCTCGTTTCCCACCTTCAGAAAAAGCCGGGTACACATATTTGCAGCTTTGTAAGTGGGACACGTCCCGTCAGATTCGAGCCAATAACAGCTAGTTTTTTTTAACTATTACACTAACCATTTCGCCAGTCAGAACCCAAAGAATGTGGGCATCAGTCAGTCATTTGCATGTCCCTGCCTGAACTTTTCCTCCCTAACAGCTCTCCTATAGGCCTCTCGGTTGTAAGCAAGATGCCCTGCTGCTGATGCATCCATTTCATCAACGATGTCTCGCAGCCAGCTTCGCCTTGGTCTTCCTCTCTTTTTTTTTCCCACATTATGTACCCTTCCAAGACGGTCTTCTCTAAATTCGCATGACGTTTAATGTGTCAAAAATATTTAAGTTTTCTCTGTTTTATACTCTTTACTAGCCAACCTTCTTCAATATTAAGTTCTTGTAGTATGGATATATTTGTTCTTTTTCGTGTCCATGATATTTGAAGGACTCTTCTGTAGCATTTACATTCAAAGGCATTTATGTGTTTCTCAGCGATTTTGTTAAGTGTCCAGGTCTCACAGGCATATGTTGCGATGGGAAAGATGCTTGCCTTTAAAAATCGTGTTTTTGTAGTTCTGTCTGTTCCTCAGGATTGATCTGTACAAGAAAACCCTTGTATACTCTGCAGTACAGCTCTGGAACACCCTCCCCTACCATTTAAAATCCAATGGTAATACTTCATCCTTTAACTCAAACCTGTTTCATTATTTACTTGCTTGTAATTATATGCCTGCATAAAATAGCCAACACTCTCTCAACACGTGACTCGCCAACCATCAAGTACTAAAATGACATAGTTAGAAAAGCAACTTGTTAGATACTGTTAGAAATTATTTTAATGTCTGTTAAAAAAACATATGTTAGTAGATCTGTATTTACAATGTATTTTTGTTTATGTATATGTCTGCGTATGTATGTGTGCGTGAGTGCTATTTTATTAAGTTAATTACTTCTTCTATTTTACTTTGAATGTAGTAGTTAAATCTTACACACTTTTGATATGTTTTTTCTAATTTAATTTGTATATTTGTACTAAATCAAGTGTGTGGGAAGAATGAAAGATGGAGTGATGAAGGGCAGAGTGTAAGACGGGCCTCCTTGCCCAATTCTTTACCCTTGAAAAATAAAGATTATTCATTCATTCATTCATTCTCCACAGCTTCTTTAGTTGTTTTCTTTTCTGAAGAGCGATAGATATCCTCCTTTTAATTTCCCTCATTGTATCTCCATTATTAGTTAGTAGTGATCCAAGATATTAAAAACTCTGCACCTCTTCCACTTTTCCCTCATAGATACATATTTCAGCTGCCTTGTTTGTTTTGTCAGTTGTCATCAATTTAGTTTTCTTCGTATTAAGACAGAAGTGAGCATAAGATGCTGAAATTTCAATGTTTGTTACATCTATCTATCTATCTATCTATCTATCTATCTATCTATCTATCTATCTATCTATCTATCTATCTATCTATCTATCTATCTATCTATCTATCTATCTATCTATCTGTCTGTCTGTCTGTCTGTCTGCTGTCTGTCTGTCTATCCTATCAGAAATAAGATAATGGTTCACAGCAGTGTTCATGATGTCAACTCTTGGCTGACAGGTGACTTCAGTTGCAGTCAAGATGGAGCTGTAAAACCTTTCCTGTGACTATCAGATAGAGCGAAGCCATATTTGTCATCTGTTGCCATGAGTGACAGACAAGGCATCACCAACGTCATCACCACAAGTGACGGACACACCACTATCGTCACTAATATCAGTCACGGCGTTATCACCACCAACGACAAGCAAGAACAAGTCACCACCGGCTACGAAGCAGAAGAGAACATTGCAACCAACAATGTCGATACAGTTACTAGAATCTCCGACATACAAGATAATTCTACCGTCACCACTGTCATTCTGATCAACTGCCCCTGTGCTGATCTTACTGACAAAGCCCTGTCAGATCAGGCAAGCACCTCAGCTGAACCCACTGACGTTCAGACAATGCTAGAACACTCCACCAGCAACAGTTTAGCTGATGTGGAAAATCTGGACGACAATGAAGCTCCAGCGCCTGAGTTTTCTGCATCTAGTGTGGCTGATTCACCATATACATCTCAGCAGCCTACAGTTGTCGAGGAAAAATTAGCTACATTATTAAGTCAGAACATACTTCATGTAGTCAAAGACCTCGTCATAAACCAGTTACTGATACGGCAGCGGAGATTAAGCACTCATTCAAGCTGGAGAATGACATCCTCAGGGATGAACTTAGTCACTGAGAGACGAAAACACTAAAATAAGACTCATTATATCAGAATGGCAGAGTGAACAGGCAGACACAGCAAGGAAGTGATAACACATTTCAATAAGTGACTGCTGACACAGACTGTAAATTCATGCACAAGTGCATCAAATATCAACACAGAACATACGCCACAGCAAAGAGCTGCACAAGAGAAACACACCAGTACCACACCTATAAAGGTAGCACCTGAAAATTTAGCTTACTTATTGATGTGCAGATAAGTAATAGGTTTCTAGCTTTACACGATAGCCCCACTGTACATAACCATAAAGCAACAAGGACGGACCCAAACAGATATCTCAAACAAGACATCCACCCCTCAGTCACGGCCTCATAAACATCATCAAGAACAAGATACACAACAACACAGTAACAACATCAAAGAATATACAACAACTCTTGATAATCGGAGATTCCTTACTTAAAGGAATCTATGGTGAGGGGATGTCAGTTACCTCTGAAGACACTGCCTCAGTCATGCCAGTACCTGGAGCTGGTATTATAAAACTAACGCAGACACTGAGACGACTTGATGTCGACTAGAGAGTGAGAACGACCATGCATTAGTGACAGTATGAACAGGGAGTCTTCGGCCCTGTAATATACAGGACTTGATATCCACCATTCATTCATTCATTCATTCATTCATTTGCATGTCCCTTGCGGAACTTTGCATCCCAAACAGCACTCCTGTAGGGCTCTCGGTTGTGAGCAAGATGGCCTGCTGCTGCTGCTGCATCCATTTGCAGATCGTCAACGATGTCTTGCAGCCATCTTCGTTTTGGTCTTCCTCTTTTTCTTTTTCCCATTATGTATCCTTCCAAGACGGTCTTCTCTAAATTATCATGGCGTTTAATGTGTCCAAAATATTTAAGTTTTCTCTCTTTAATCCTCTTTACTAGCCAGTCATCTTCAATACTAAGCTCTTGTAGTATAGATATATTTGTTCTTTTTGTGTCCACGATATTTGGAGAACTCTTCTGTAACATTTACATTCAAAGGCATTTATGTGTTTCTCAGCTGTTTTGTTAAGTGTCCAGGTCTCACAGATATATGTTGCGATGGGAAAGATGCATGCCCTTAAAAATCTTATTTTTGTGGTTCTATCTGCTCCTCTGCACAGATTCTTTATTTGTTTTACTTTCTGAAGAGCGATAGATGTCCTCCTTTTAATTTCCCTCATTGTATCTCCATTATTAGTTAGTAGTGATCCAAGATATTCAAAACTCTCCACTTATTCCAGTTTTTTCTCATTGATACATATTTCAGCTGCCTTATTTGTTTTGTCAGTTGTCATCACTTTAGTTTTCCTTGCATTAAGATAGAGGTTCTGCTCTTCGCTGTTCTTATGGACTGACATAATTAGTTTTTTCCACTCCTTTTTGTGTTGTGGACAGTTGATATCCACCATCAATAAAAAATACCCCAACACTTCCATAAACATTTCATCCATCATTCCACCTTGTTCTGGTCCTGGACGTCGCATGGTGGATATAAACAACAAAATGCTACAAACATTCTGTCTACAGAACAGAAAAGTTTTTATAAACAACACACTATTTTTTAACTATACGATTCTCTATATTCCTGCCCCTGCCTACACGGCAAGCTCAACAAATTATACCAACAGTTAGTACAGCGAACAACATGGAGACTCCTGCACAATCACCACTTAGTAATACCCACAACAACTGTACAGGACACAAACACAAGAACCCCGAATCATTATCCGTGGAACTTTCAGCTACAATATCTAATGCAGTTTAGTCCTGCAGCTCTGAGCCACGCATATATGATGTCCCTACTACACAGTCAACAAGCAACACCCACATACAGGCACCAGATAGTTTGAAACTTCCAGCACATTTTAATTTCTGTAGATAAATTTAACTGAACTAAAACAAAAACAAACAAAAAACCACAGAACTTCTTACAGCAGAACAGACATTTCTTAGTACTAGCTTACAGCCATTATTGTCATCAAGTCTTTTACAATTTACACTTACATAACGTTCATTGCATTGTTGATTTTTGTACTTTTTCTCCCTTATTTGTTTGTCAGTATATTATAAATTTATTTAAATTCGTTATCTCTACTAGCTTAAAGCATAATTATGTGACTGAAGTTTGGCTGTTGCGCGAGTAAGTCTGTCTGACCAGTTATTTTATTTTTACTGAAATATAGTATTTGTTACATTTTTATATAAAGACCCAGAAAGCGGAAGAGTCGCTGCGACACGATGACCTACGTGTTGGCCACTTAATTGTTTATCACTTGGTAGTAAAAACTCCCTGAGGTTATACATATACTTCAACGACATTTTCATAGGTTTGGCTTCTCTGAAAGCAGATTACATAAAAACATCACTGACAATGATATAAGAATAGATGATTTTAATTTCATCAGGCGCGACACAGCTAGGAAACTAGAGACAGGTTTAGTTCTTTACATTTCTAACACAATTACATTTTGTAGAAGAGAATACATGGAAACATCAGAGGTTAAATGTATCATGTTAGAAATTAAAATATCAAATCTTAGTCCAATTCTAATTAGTTTTATATACCGAAATCCAAATGCTTCAGCCGAGTGGTATGATCACTTTGTGGCCAAGATGGATGATGCTCTAACCTATAAATTCAAGGACATAATCATTCTAGGCGAGCTCAGTATAGATCTTAATCAGCCCAATCCTACATGGAAGAACATTTTAACATCCTACATCTTCTCTCAAATTGTTAATAAACCTACTAGGGTAACTGAATCATCATCAACACTAATAGATCATATTTATGTAGCTTATCCAGGAAACATTACTGGATGTACTGTCCCTCATGTGTCGCTGAGTGATAATTACCCAGTCTGCTGTATGTGGTCACATCATGGATATACAATGCCTAAACACAAACATACCAGCATCAAATATAGGAACTTTAGAAACTTTAACTTGGAATTATTTTAACTGATCTAAAAGCTTCGCCTCTTACGTACGTTTACCAGTTAACCTATCTGATAAGGCTATCGAATACTGAATCGAGATACTTCGAAATATTTTTGACAAGCATGTCCCCATCAAAGAAATGAGAGTAAAACACGCAACAAAATCCCCGTGGATAACTCCTGATATATTGCAACTCATGAGGAAACGGGATAAAGCTCATGAAAGCAGAAATTTCAGTAGCTATCGTTCACTTAGGAACAACGTGCACTATTTAATTAGGCAAGAAAAGAAAAATTATTTCAGAAATTTAGTTAAAGACAAAACTGATAGTAAATCAGTTTGGAAAGCGATTAATACACTTGTAAATAAAAGGAAGAATCTGACCCACAAACACTTAATGGTGAACATACTTGCACTAACTTCAGTGAACATTTTAGGGAAGAAATTCGTATTCT